>CM032665.1:13531772-13666533 GCA_019095985.1 Streblospio benedicti
CAATATATAGGTTATTACTTTTTCATCTATAAATTACATGTACTATAACCAGTACCGCAGTCATATTTGATTTTAAAACTTACTTGGGAAATCAAAGCTATTTTGAGCCAATGATCCATTGGTGAAGGTAGGAGGAGGGGGGGAGAGTGGGAGTTGAGGGGACAAAAGTAGCTGTTGAAGATGCTGAAATATGCAACAACCATCTACATGCACAGAGGTAGATAAAAATAAAAATAAATGAAATAAGTGTCTTTACACAAGTGTGCAAACCAGGCAAAATGTGGCCTTTCAAAATGTGGTTATTCATGCAGTTCAAGAAAATTCAGAATTATATTATACATGATCGTCTTAGCCAAGACCAGAGCCACCACTTAGAAGTTGAGCTTTTTTACAATCGGTTATTTTCTTTTCAAACTTTATAAATCGTCTTAAAAAAAACTATGTTTTTAATCTTTTTCATGACTTAATATCAACTAGTACAATGTAGGTATGATTTTCATAATCAAAACTTTACTTCAATCGATTTGACATACAATGTACTGAGATATAAAAAAACATGAAAATCCGACCAAAAATAAGCAAGTGGTGAAGATTTAATTACTTGTAAGTTGATGGTACATGTAGTTGGAAAAACTGCAAATATCAAAATCCATTTTGCATTATATTCTGAGGGTGACCGTAAGGACAAAAATATTTAATTAAAATGTGAATAAAAAAGATGTTGGTTCTATCATTTATAATACCTAAATCAATGCAAATATGACACACTGGTTCAGTTGTCTACCGGTATATGCGATTTTCTAACAAACTGTTTCACTTCACAGCTATGTGGATCACATGCATGTGCTTAAATATTGTTAAAAATACTTTGCTATGTATTAATTTTGTTGTTAAAATAATCTTGTTCAACTTCCTGTTTCATTCATTTATATTTGATCTCTAACATTTACAAACACAAAGGATAAGGAAGTGAATCATATATAAGATAGAAAAAACAAATTGTATAGTGAAACCAACAACTTGATACTTTTATACTATACCACTTCATTGAAATAAGCGGCTTATTAGACACACTGTATATATAAGACTTGTCATTATCATAATCATTTAATAGTAATGCCTTGGTATATCACGGGGAATGCAATAATCTGAATCTGGTTATTTGTTACTGATATCACCTAATAAAGATGAGAAATTGTTGACAGCAAGAAACAGGAATGCTTGCTACAAAATTGCAAAGCTTAGCCAACAACAATTTTAAAAAGCACAAAGAAAATTCATGACTTGGACCATATGAAAAGAGTTCAGCATTCAGATCGAATACTCTAACAAGGAAGCTTTCTTCATGCAGAAAATGAATTTCTTGATGATAATGATAATTTTCTTGGTAGGTATTGCTGTGATTTAAAAGATAAACTAGACAACAAAATGGATTTAAATTTTGAAATCTTTTGATAAACTTTGTAATCCTCGTGTGGAACCAATTGAATTTACCAGTAAATCAAGGGTTATTTGCACAGTAGCATAAATCACAAGAAAGAGAAAAATAATTGTCAATGATCCACATAGCGGGTTAAGGACGACATATTTTAGAATATTGTGTCATGCTACTTTTATCTTTAATGCATGTGTATATTGATATACAAATGTAAGGACAGTACATAATACATATAGAACTCATCGATTAACATCCCCATATTCCCAAATGTAAAATATTTACAGCTTGACTGTCTCTCCTTTGAAATGACAAAACTATTCTAACAAGACTAGCAACTTTACCACGAGAAGGGTAGCCGTCCGAACTGTTTGATATTGTTGCACTGTAAATCCTACTCATGTCATTGGTTCTCATGGGCTTTGTGCCTGGCCCAGCAACATTGACGAAGAAGTCCATCACTTCGGAGAGACACCCCATAGGAGCGTGCTGAAAATAAATTATGAATAGAAAATAAATAAAAATCCATTGATATATTCAGAAACCTGCATTGTGTCAACATTGATAAGTCCAATATATCCATAATTAAAACTGAAAATCATTTGCATTCGAAGCACATTTAATTTTTAAATGGTCTAAAATAATTTGGTAAACACAAATTTAGAGGTTCCATTTACATAGTACACATAATAAAGGATGTGAAATTATAATAAAGAATAAAATTAGAGATGTCAAGATAGTTTGAAGCTTTGCTGGTGCCAAAGCTTCAAACCATAAAACAAGAATCAAATACTTTGTTTAGCACTTATTATTTGTCAATAACAAATACAACCATATATGGCATTATAGTGAGGAAACGAGTCACTCTTTGATCTGACGGTTAGTTGGCCTACTTTTTTTAACACCATTTAAGACAATCACACACATTAAAACTAGACCGTGCTCTCGTCTACTACATACACATTTACATATGTCAACATATGAAGGATATAAACAATTCATCTGAACCTGTTTGTCTAGGAAATAAATGTCTGAACAATTATGAATAAATGCATATCATATCCAGTGTTACCCGTACCCTTTTACAGTAATTGAACAAATATTACTAGTTAGTTGCTTCTTAGTGGTGTAATCAAGATATGGTTACACTACCCTAAGAAAGTGTCTGTCCATCTCGTCCAGCATCATCCGTCTCTGCAAAGTGAAAGCTGGGCAAAATAGGAAAAAGCGTAGCCAGAATAGGAAAAAGTGTACAGGAGTCTCACTCTTGTTATCACAGTAGCCACATTTGCTGTTCTCAATAAGATTATACCTTTTACGTTGTGTGTGAAATGCACTCAAGCCCATTCCGATTCTACTGTGATTTACAGCACCGTTACCATCTTAGGCAAGAAAAAGGTGGTAGGTTGTGCTTCCATAGAGATCAGACAATTTTGCTTTGAGTGTCAGTAGAGAAAGTGCCCTTTTTATATCAATATGGGGATAAGGCCTATTTGTTGCCATTGTTCTCAGGTGGCACTGATAAAGGGCCCTTCACTGGTCATTCAACATGAGTTCATAGTTTCAACAGGTTAGTATGTATCATCATTGTCATATTGACTGAAGCTTCGAAGATCAAAATTGGGCAACATTGACATCTCTAGTTAGAATGTCATAAATTCAATAACTTTTACCACATGCATTTATCAACAACCATTCAAACTTACCGGGTTATCCACATTTATTTTGAATCCTTCAGACGATTTTATTACTTCATAATGATTGAGTGTTGTTCCCCTACAAACATTAAATATTCATGTTTATAAATGATTAACTTATTTGCTTGAATATGCATGCATAAAACTTTTGTAAATACAATGTGTTGATTAATGCTAACTGAAATATTATAATTCTTACATAAATGATAACACATGGTATCTAATTATGTGTAAATAAATCACATGGTATAATCAAATAGTTTTTATGATTTACCCTGCAATTTCCCTCCTCATTGAAATAACATATTTCTGAGATGTTGCCCATGAAGAAGAAGGACGCATCAGAACATTTCCGAACTTTCTTCCACAAGTAAGAGCATTTTCTGCATCTTCTCGAGCAAGATTTTCAAAGAACCATGATGGTGTGTCCCGATTCCTGTCGGGATCACGATGAAACAAATGGCTCTAAAAATAGATCATAGAAAATATAGTTAAAAATGGCTATTGCTAGATGTAAAAGTCTGTATATGGTGAAAATGAGCCTTGAAATGTGAAGTCATTCAAACTGAACTATTTATAAAAGAGGCATTTCAGGTAAAAGTGATTTGACACTGCTAAAACCATGAAGTCCTTTGTTCATTGAATTTGTGTTCTTCATAACCAACAGTGCAAACTAATGGCTGACAATTCTCTGAATAAAATATATCAGTGTATAAGATTATATTACATGTACATGTATTAACTTCTATATATACATATATATCAGTAGAATTTCAATGTAATCATATGAAATGAAAAGCTAAATATAGCGTTAGACTTTTCAAATTTCATTAGGATGAACAACATGGTATGTATCTGAATACTTAAAACAAAAATATACGTTATATTTACAAACACAATGCTGTGAAGCATATGACCATAAAAATGACATAAAATTATAAATTAGTCAACTCCAGGGGATGTCTAAGAATGTGCAATTTTATTTATATAGCAAATGTTCACCATATTTGATCTGTGTTTACAATCAGCTCTTATATGGTAGATGACAACTTGTAAAACATTAAGTGTTCATTTCAAGTAATATTTACAGTCTATATAGTATACATATAGACTATATCCAAATTACTGATGTATGTATATGAATTCTATATGATTCTTATTGTACAATTATTTCAATGATAGTAGCAAACTTAGCAATACCCTATCTTTTAAATATTTTCATAAGTCACAGTAGATGTGCGCGCCGGTAAACTAACACGTAACTATATTACGTAGATCTAGGTGTCTGTTTGAAAGTGTATCGGTTTGCCCGTGCGTGCATCTACTTATTAAAGTCCCCAGGTACTTAGTTATTCTGATGGATGTATCTGTTTATCTACATTGTATTTGTGTTTATCTTTCTACTTTCTAATGATTCAAATATTCATGTCAACAACTCATACAACTTATTAAACTTCTTTGTCCAAAAGTAAAATTTTTATCAGCAAGTTTTTAGGAAATATTTTTCCTGTTTGATGAAATGTCTTTGAATACAACAAAAATCTTAACTGTCACGAATTTCAATGACTTTAAGGCTATTCTTTGGTTACAATGTAGAGCGCTACCCAGTAAGTCATGACTTAAATTTCTACAGGAGAGTGATTCACCTACATTAGCATGTGTCAATTTAACCATGGTAAATTTTGAACAAAGGAATGAATTGATCCATAAACATTAAAATTTAACAATCAGCAGAAATGAAAAAGTTTTCCCAAAATCATAAATCACTGAATTTTTTATGTTCACTGAAACAACTCAATAATGCATTACCATGTGACTGTGCATTTATGCGCTGCGCTTATAACCGAAAAAAGACGATTTTTTGAGGCCTTTTGATAGTTAAATTTATTCTTAACATCAAGGTATATTAATAAAATGATGCAATTATATTCAATTCATTCATAATAAAGTTCTGTCTTTTTATTTGGATTATTTCTTTTAAATTATAGAGATTAAAAAATTTGCTATCACATTGGCACTTATATTTCAAGAATTTTAACTGTGAACATCCATGAAGTCGAGAAAAAGAGATGATGTAGTGTGTTGGTGCAAATTCTACTTCTTTGTTTCCTGTTAGTTTCTCTCTTGATTAGCTTTCTTGGCGTAATAAATCTATTTTCAATTCATTATACATAAAAATGTATCACCTCAGTAACCTGCAACCTTAAGACACATGCAGATCAGATTTTTATAGGCCATTTCTACCTTTCAAAATGAAAAATCAATAGAATCTATATCATTGCTTATTTTTTCACGCATGAAAAATCCTTAGGAATTACTTCCCGTTTGACCATACTGAGATTCACTTCCAGGCGGTGCCATGTGCATGAATATTAGCTGTTTATAAACATTTGCTCCATAATCAAAACATAATTTTAGTTTCAAAGTTCATGATTTATTCTATGTAATCTATATGTATGTATATTTGCCAGGAGAAAATAAAACTGTTGACAATATTTCTTTCTAAATTCTGCAATAAGCCATTGACTCTACTTTTGACAGCTCATTTTTTTAAATATATTTGTGATTATTTATATAATGGTTCCTACATAATATAATAATTCCATTACTTGATATTGGCACATGTAATACAGTATTTAACTCCCACCTTCATTGTCCGGTTGTTTTTTCTTATCCAAGTATTTTATAATATTTTAAACGTTACTCCATAGACACATAATCCATCAATCAAATGGTCTTTATAGTCACCATCAATGTTAAATATAACAAATTCACACTTTAGCATCCGGTCCCTCATCGAAGAGTCATGATCTGAATAAGTCACCAAACCTTAACCCCACCTAGCAAGATATCGTGTCTGTGAAGTCTCACAAATCATATAAACTGCATGATATCCAATAAAGAAGTATTTCAACATTAGAAAATGCAATATATAAATAAACTTTTCCCTCAATTTTTAAGCACAGCACCAAAGTATATTAAGCAAATACATTCACAAGTACCGTTCATGTTAGATCTTTTTAAAAACACGATTTACTTCAGCGTAAGGTGGCATAGATATTCTTCAAAGCATGACGGACTATTATATTTAGAATTAAGACTGTGTGCAGCCTTCGCTATGCCATTTCAAAACAATATAAGCAGAAGCTGAAGACTTCAAGCATTTTCTAAAACTTATCAAAACTCAAAATTACATTATCCTGTCAACTGAAATAGCATTACACACATAAGTCAACAATATATCATGAATGATCATGAATGTCAAATCAGAAATATAGGCTCGTATCAGAAAATAATTTCATGATCATTACTGAATATAGAATAAGCTAAAGATCACATATGGTTTATTACGGATCAAGTGACCACAGAATGACCCAACAACATGAAGTAAATCCACTTTTAGCATAACTATCATGATTGTTTTACTGTGTGTAGATAATTGGACGATTGACAGGTTACAAAGCCAGTTTTCAATCAATCTACAGTTACAGTTAATGAGAGATAACAGCACCATATAAGGCCCACGGCACTTTCACTGTAACAGTAGAGGAATTCTAACTTTGGAACAAATACAAATCATCAACTTTTCAATTACTGATAATCTTAATCATTTATGCAATGAATTTTTGAATGTCATCTAAGTGGCAAGTCTGATATATTTTCTATAGATTTGAATCCATAAGAACATTTGAATAAACTATAGTTTACATTGCTGGAGAGGAGATTAGTTCATCAGGACTGTAATTGTGACGGACTTATGATATAATCATCTTTAAAATAGATAGTTATCAATGAGGTTATCAACTTTAATCATTTAAATAGTTGGAAATTCTAACAATCATTAATCATTTAAATAGTTAGAAATGTTTTAAGATTTAGTCACTGGCATCTCTATCTAGATAGTATTTACATATAAAAAACATATACATGCAGGTACAGCAGAGCAGTATGCATTTTGTTGGGGATGAGTTTGCTTAACACTGACCAACCACCACCACAAACTGGGACTCAAAAACACACAGTTCAAATTCAATTAGCACATAGTATTAGACACTCATGCATATATACCTCATTACTGCCACCATTATGCGAGTACCCGCTGTCCTCAGAGCCATCGTCTCTGTACCGACTTGCTGGAGGACTTTGCACATGGCCGCTGCTTTCTCCACCTCGCAAACCTACCAATATACATAGGGTTTTGATTTAGCAACACTACGACTTACTTTAAACACAAAACTTGACGTTGCGGTCACCATCGCGGGACCTTCAACAGAAGTGACTTCTGGTTTTTCTTGATATTCCTACTATTAAGAACAGTCTACATAAAGCTACCAATATACATTATATAATACAAGTACAGTAGAACCTCTTTGTCAGGACCCCTTTGGGACCAGTGTTAGGTGGTCTCAATAGAGTTAGTCTCTATACAGAAGTTAATTTTGGTAGTTTTTTGAATAGAAGGTTTGGGACTGTGAAAAACAGTCTCATTATAGAGGTGGTCTCAATAGAAAGCTGGTCTTAATTGGAGGTCCTACTGTATGCAGTATTAGCGCCAATATTTTCCAATTCAGTTACTTTCATTGGAATGATTTAACATGCCATTTTCAAAGTTTGGCTGTCAAATTTCTTCAGCTAAAGGATAACAACAGAGAAGCTCACTCATTATAATATATTTGTATTGTTTCTGTAGGTCCCACCTGATGGTGTGTCCAACGACTTAAAGGCAAGATCGGTTTGGCGTGATCTTAAATCACGTAGATTGTGAACATTCCCATCACCCAACTGTGGACGTCTTGTCACATGACTTTTGAAGCTGCCAGAGTTATTGCTCGAATGGTCATCATCACTATAAAGAAACAAAAACAGCATGGATAATATAATACTCAAAACTACACAAGAGTGATGTGTTATTTAATCAAGTCTATTGGTAAACAATTGAAATGATAAATACAACAGTTGAAAATCATAGGATGCAATCCAAATTTGCTTTTTACCATCCCACACTTTTCAAACCATTTAACAAATATACGAACACCTATTACGAAATAAGCAATGAGAATACCTGTAGTTGCTTTTGAACTGTTTGGTGTTGTTGTTGACTCCTCCACCACTGAGACCGTATATTTTGCCGCCGCCTCCCCAAGTGTGTGTATCATCCGAGGGATCATACGGCTTGTTAAACGCAGTAGCTGCTGTGAGTGTGGGGGTCAACCCGGGTCGTGGGATGCTGGGCAGTGGCGGCGGGACGTTGCGCACTTCCACGATGGCCTCGTGCACGTCTTTGAGCTGTCCCGGCAACAGGTGCACGTCACTTGGCACAATGCCCTGGATCATGGGCAATAAGATTAAACATGACCAAAAATTCATTGGTCGCATTTTCTTTTGCGTGCTATAGATACCACAATTTTTGCCGACTTTTTATATTGCCCACTATTCTTAAATCTTTTTGCACACATTGTATTATTACTGCAAAATCTGCAGTGCAGATCATTTTACCCATATGCCAGTCATTCTATTAAAGGAGTCATATACAATGCCATTAATGTAAATTTGATGGTTTGCTTGTCATATTCTCATGAATAACTTCAAAATAGTCATATGGATGATGGGCATGCACTTATACTTTATGATCTGACAGACATTCCTTGGGTACTATTCTGTGCACTACAACGTTGGTGGTTCACATGGGAGTTCCACTCACATTATCATCCACTCCCCTGAAATGCACCTGTTTTATATGTGTTGTGTTGGAGCATTGCGCTCTTAATAGGGCATATGGGAAGACGGAATTTTAGTTAGATTTTTTTTCTCAAAAGATATGGATGCTGGAAGGAAGGGTTAACTGTGCAGCCCGAACTTCCCAAAAACCACTATAATGACCTATTAGACCTCGCTCTAGCTTTATTTCTGGAAATACTTATGACCTCACAAAAATAAGATAACTTGCAAACATATGATCATTCATAATTGAATATTGTACATGTGGGAAAGTTGTTTATCAAAGGACCATTTTTATGACATTATGACTTCAGAACATGACCAATAATTAGCACAGTGAGAGATCATCTTACCACAGCAATTCCAATTATAAAGGATTTCCAAACATCTCTTTCGATTTCTTTGTCGAACTGAAATGATATGCATATTGTTACTTCAGGTGGGAAATATTCAAACCTTGTATTTTGATACTTTTTCAAATTCTAAACCCATTGTGATGCGATAAATATAAAAGGGGATAAGAAAAAAGTGGCATTGAATTTATTGTGTAAATCAACATTGATAACGCTCTTCATTTGGGAGTAAAATTTCAAGGTTAAATACCAATAACAAATAACAATTTTTCAAAGAAAAATCATATGCATTGATGAACTTTTAAATGCCTGAAGAGTGTGTATTTGAAAAACAACTTTAAATAGCTTTACGTCACTAAAAAATACAACAATGTGCATTCTCTCTCCTGTTTACTATTTGTCATTTAATAGCAGCAAGCTTTCAACGTGATGTGAACCATAACGTCTAGGACATGACAAGTTATTGTTCACATCACTATTGTCTTTTTCAGTAATGAAAGTTACGTCATCTTATTATCAACACCCTGCCTGTTCCAGAAACACTTTCATCCATGCCAAATCTGCTAAGTATCGGTAAATGAATTAACTTGACATTTTGAATAAGGTGTAGACATTTGATTTGGAGAACCTTATTTTCTTACTAGAAAAAGAAGGTATTCAAACCATTATACAAACAATATCAAATTTTACAAAATTTCAGCCATAATACCTATAACAGTGTAACCATGTAAAAAACACAAGGTGCACTTTCTTGGACTCTCGATGACGACAATGAGACATTTGATTACTGATGCGCAAAGACATAATTACATGAATTATATTTTACCTTGAAATGATTGACTTTTTCATGACCATTTATTCCAATCGTACTAACTTCAAGTTTATAGCTATTTCTACTCCTTGATTGAAGATTTCGACAACTTGCATGTTCTGATAGGTGAAGCGTCCCAATCAACTGAAGAAAAACAACACTCCAAATTAAACTATTAGCTAAATTCACATTAATAACAAGTGTGAAAGTCTTACTTATCTTGGCCGTTTTAACAAATTGATGAAACAATGTATGACACTATTTGACTATATCTAAATACATATAGATCTATATATATCTTATCAATGGTCAGTTTTCATGCAGGAAGATAAAATAAGACGATGATGATGATACATTGCACATTAACAGAAAGGTTTAGTGCAATCGAAATCATTACTTCTATATTTTCCTAAACAAAATCATTTGTTTTGTTACATAATTTTCTTTTTATGCTGTGTGGTATTTATTCACAATAGTTTAATTTTAAATTTTTATTCATTAACGTTTTCAAATCATGTATGTTCTTTGTCAAAACCTAAAATAGAAATACAAGTTAAAACAGTGCAAGTACACTGTTTTAACTTGTATTTTTATTTTAGTTTAAGACAAGGAACCTACATGGTTTGAAAACGTTAATAAAAAAAATTCAAAATTAAACTATTGTGAATAAATACCTCACAGCATAAAAAGAACATTATATAACAAAATGAGACCAAGCGCTGTGTACCAAATACATAGGATTTTTAAAATTATTTGTATATTTGAATATAGAAAATGCGTTAGGCTATGTATCAGCATGATACTATCATGTAAGAAACGACCAGGTTTCCTTTTGTAAAATCATTGAATGATACAAAGTTTGAAATATAATGATTCGTGCAAACAAACTAACAAAAATTATTTTAGAAAGCAAGTGCATGTTTTGTAACACGACAAATCACTTAAATTCAAAAGCCTACGTAGCAAACAAGGAAGTTCACCACTTTATAAATGATTTTGACGATAATAAACTCACAATATCAGGTGATATATGTAAATAACACTTTATAAATTTGTAAAACTGTTTCAGACTACTTTTACTTTTACTTAATTTATCATTGGGGATTTGGGCAAATGACAACTGTTAATACACAACAATAAAACAGATAATTTTGACAATGCCATTATCAAATTAATCACAACAAACTGACATGGGTTTATTTTTCTTAGTTGTTTATATTATCAATAGTCAAGAAAACAATTGGAGAACTACAACATTCACATAATACAATTTCATTCTAAAATTTTTGGGAAAAAATGTAAGGATGGTGATTTAATACTTTTGATATCATTCAGCTTAAAATACTGAGCCATGCTAATATTACATAACAGCATCACGCCATTATTCATAAATAAAAAATTATTGTCAGGTTAAAAGAATATTCTAGGATGAAATTGACGGTGAGTAATTATTATCTGATGTCATATTGATTATAGGTTATTTCACACACTTCCTGGCAGCAGGGCTGTCATAGCAACTATTGAATTTAAAACACCAGATGCGTTTTAGGGAAGAGCCGCACACCACTGGAGATAGTCAATAATGTTCCCATATTCAAGCTACAATTTCCTCGATTACATAACAACTCACATTTTAAACCTTTATCCCCAACAATATTTATATATAATCAAAAATCAAACAAATTCCAAGAGTAATATAATCAATAAAACATTCTTAGTCTTCTATAAACACAAAATAATTTGAACATTTGTAAAAAATAACCTGTTTCTCATTATAATTCATAATGGTAAATAAATTTGTGTTTATTGCTATATTATTTTATTTGCCATTATTTTCAAGACGAAACAGATATTTTTCAAATGTTCAAACAGTTTCTAAAAGTGTAATTTCTTTAATTTCATAATGGAATTCATGTGTGTGTGCATTAAGCTGAGGGTACAACCTGCAGTGCAGACATTCTGGCAGTACTTTTTTTGTGTGTGTGCAGTGTCTACGGAAAGCAATGACATACTGCCTAGTGTATTATGGCTCCGTATAGCCTACCTATGGCCAGGCTTCTGCTGAATTGGTTATAATGGAAGCTTGATATGTCAAACTTTTGCCTCTGTCTCCGTACTGCTTTAAAAAAAGTACTTTTGCTGCACTTTCACAGTGCTGGACAGTGGACACTCAATGATCCCCATGGTCTCCATGAGTTTTAGCAGCCGAGAGCCAGTACTGCCAGATGTGCCTCGGCTTTAAGAAATATTTATTTAAATGCTCTGCTAATGACAAAAACTTGGTCATTGTGGCATTTATACTAACAGTTTAAACATAATCATGAATTGAGACATTTACTTCAATGGATCACTGAAAAAATATGGAAGGAAAGAAAACCCATTGAAATATTTAATCGATATCTAATAAATATGTACCGGTAACATAAATAACAAAACATGTATAGTGTGTAAAGTAAATTCTTATCATTCTTACGTTTTCATTGCATGTTCTCTCATTTTTGAAGATATAAAGGTGTTCCCCTCGTAATGCCATCCAAAGACGGGTCCATTGCTGAAACAAATAAACACAAGTCATAATTCTTATGGTTCTTACATACATAATTTGTTTAGATGCACATTTGTTAAGCTAAGGAGTTCACTTTAATTTGGATTGAATAATAAAAATGTTCTTAATGTGAATGAATGTATATTCGGTTCATCCTGTTCATCTCAATGGGATTTTAGAAATTTCATTCATAGCTTCCTATTCAAAGATATAAAATAATTAACACTTAGTTTTATAAAGCACAACATGTATTCAATAAGGACATAATATATGTGGAGATGTTCATTAATAATTTACAGTAGAACCTCCAATTAAGACAACCTCTCTATTGAGACCACCTCTGTAATAAGACCACTTTTCACAGTCCCAGATCTTCAAAAACTACCTAAAGCGAAACTCTGCATGGAGACCACCTCTCTATTGAGACCACATAACACAGATCCCAAAGGTATTCCTAATAGAGAGGTTCTACTGTATTTGGTAAAGATATAATGAAATATTTACCAGTACATATCCTAATAAGAAATATTAACATACCCTAATAAGAAGTGATTTTATTTTTACAAGATAAGCACACCAAATTGATAAAGTCTATTTTGTATATGATTAGTCAGATTGTTATTTTATAAATGCTGTTACGAATAAAAAGAAGGGAGCTGTTGCACTGCATACACAATGCATAGTTGTGGTGGCACTTTATTTTGATTATTAGCACTAGCAGGCTGGACCTTTTAATTACTTATTCTTATCTGCATGTAGTGATAATGATCCAGAACCATGTGTTTGACAAATAATTTAAGGATCCGTGTGACCAGTAGCACTGGTCACAACACACCCCATTTCCAGATCATGCTGCAATCAATAACCGGTTCAATAGTCTCGATATTTAGAGTGAAGGGGAAAAAAGTGGATCAATAAGAACAAGTTATGAAGTAGGAAGTACTTAAATCTATTGAATGTGTCATGTTCATAAACTCCTGAAACACCTATAATAGAACTTACACGATCAATTTTTTTTTAGATCTATATCTTTGTATACATAATGAATTAGAATGAAACAGTTTAAAATAGTTTTGTGTGGAAAATATTTCATTTTATCTTAGCTTTTAATTAGAAACAAACTCAGCTCAGACTATTTACTATTTTGTTTATCTGTATTGCAATATTTAAACAAATCTTAAAATTAATGAAATTCATAACTGTTATTTATGACATACCTGATCTTTTGTATTTGAGCTATTACCGGCTCGATGGTAAACCCAACCCTCATGATATTTTTTCGGACGATCACCCGCAACAGACCCAAAGTCGGAATCACCCATCTTATCTGTTCATATTCCTATGTACTAGTATACATGGAAATGTTTTTTTTTCTTCAATGGTGGTTTATACAAATGTATGGGAACTTGGTAAGAATCTAATTCAAAACACAAAAGTAGATTATGAATGTATTTAAATATCCAACACAAACTAAATAACACTAGGTTTAGATCTATATCCAATGCTGACAGTGTGTTTGTTTAATCTTATACTATCCAGATAAGAGAAAGGTCTATTACTAGTATTAGTCAAGTTTCTAATTTATCCCCTTCTTTTTTACACTTCAAACAACTTAGGCAATTGTGATTTTATCAATGAAGGACTAATGCTCTTGATATAATGTAGATTTATTCATATTCAATGTGACTGACACCAATATTTAAACCAACTCTGGACAATCTAAGTATCTCACGCCCCAACTAAAAAGATCACAAACCATGCATATCTAGCTGTGAGTCACGGTGGGGTTACGGTTCCATTTGGATGATTTCTTCTAATTGACAAGTGATAAGCGGACTTTAATGTTGAGAGGACATTGTGACTCGTTTTTTACACTGTCCAGCAACAAAAACTGTTCGCTCAGTTTGCGTTGTGATTAAAAAAGGGTATATCATTATTAATGTATTGAGTAGTAAATTGTGAACTTACTTTTATTTAAAAATACGACAATTTAATTTTTTTTGTTGATAATATTGTATTCTGCTTCAATAATAGTTTCCTTCAAAGCTAATTTTTTGTGGTGATAAACAGAGTAGGAAAATAAATAAACGAAATGAATATCGCGCCTTTTAATTTCACGAACAATTGCGAATAGCAAAAATATTGAAAATGGCTGAAGCAGAAGTTGAACAACCAAGACCTCGCTTTTATTGCCACCAGTGTTCGGTAGAAATTGATCCTAAGTTACCTGTAAGTGTATTAATAATGGTGGAATGCTAATAAACAGTTTTAAACTTGAAATACTCAAATATCATCCCTATAATAGCAACATTTGTAGACCGGAAACTTGGACTGTCAAAGTGTGGGCCATGTTTATACAGTAGCTAACTTGATAGCATTGGCAAAGCCAAAGTCTGAGCTAAAGCCTGAGGAAAAGCAGTGACAGTGTCTTCAACTGGCACTTTATTCATAATTTGCTGGTTTGTGGCACTCTCATTTAATGTTACTAATGTTATTGTTTAAACCTATTACTGCTACTCATGCTAGTCACGTTTAATGATTAATAACAAATTTGATATTGACACATCTTTTTTTTTTCTTTTTTTTTATATATATATATTTATTGCAGCAATATTACAGCCATAAAATAGGATATGTATATACACTATTTACAATAAGGTTTAATTTTATAAAACCATAAAATACAGTAGAATATATAACATAAATGGAATATTACAAATACAATTTGTTTACCCAGTTAACAAAAATTGGACTTGATAAATAGTGGCTAGAATTAATAATGGCTTGAATAAGAATGTTAGATGAGCTATTGACGCGATTCATACAACTAAAATAAGCTTTGCGCAGTATCACAGATGAATGTAGTATACGAGAAGTAATAAAAACTTTAGACATACTAACTCTCTTTTCTAAACCCATGAGCACCCTAAAAATTCTGTTGTAAGCAACCTTAAAACATCTGCAATAGTCGTAGTAGATCTAGTATGGAGATTGGTTCAATCCGCAAAACAGAAACCATTTTTTTCTATAGTATGTGTATATTCGCTGCTACATGCATGAATATACCAAATCATCTATACCCAAAATTCTTTTCAATTTTTTTTAAATTGTGAGCCCATAGACTCATAAAAAAAAGCCGGTTTCGCGCTCGTGTACTGCGCTATACTGTATGAGGAAGCAAATCTGAGGAAGACCTATCTTGATTAGAAAAATAGCCCATAGACTGGGGTATGCATTTCAACCCGAAGAAATGCTATATCCTCCCAATAAGCAAATCAGAAAGCAGTTTTACATTTTTACACACTGTGTACGTTGTGAAATTCTGAACTCAATCACAAACAACTCGTACCTTGGGATCAACCTCAGTAGTCTAAGTGACCTGTCGTTCTCACCGCAGATCAGTAAAGTCTTCACCAAGGCAAGCCGCTCACTCGGTTTCAATCATATAGAACACTGCGTTGATTTCCTTCAAAATTGACAGAGATGGTATAATTCGCTCTCTGTCAATTAACCGACGAGTATGCTGCAGTAATATGGGACCCAACAATGTGCAGGCAAAGAGCCTAGAAAAAATCCAACATCGGGCAGCAAGATTCTTATCCAACGATTGGGGTGCTCAGAGCAGTATAACTGCCCTCCTGCGGTCTTTAGACTGGGAACCACTGTCATCTTGCTGCACAAACATGCGCCTTACTCTTTACCAAATACTGAAGGACTACGTATTTGTCATTCACATATCTTTTGATATACAAGAAATATTATGTTTATGCTTTACATATCCAATATTCAGTATCCAAAGATTTTTTTGCTAAAACTACATTTTACAACCTAATATGTCCTTTCAAATTACATAACAAAAGTTTGCTCGCAATTAAATCCAAGCTAAAAACATAATGGTCGAAGATTCGTGTGATAACTATACATTATCATTGTGGTAAGTTTTTAAAATGAGTGAACTTGATTTTTCTAGTATACCGAAAGATGTTTTTGAATGATCAATATCTGTCCAATTAAGAGAGGGCCTTATAAAAGAAAGGTCATCGTGGCTGTCTAATCCAGACTCGTGCGACGACAAGTATGCTTGCTAACTCTGTCGTTAAGAAACTGGTGTAGCCTAAAAATGTGATGTAGATTGTGTCAAGGCCTTCAGGCAATGCCTGCCCAGGGCATTGTACTGACACCCCCCATGTGTGTAGCAACCTACCTGAATGTTTTTCGTTAGGCTTGGGATTGACGGGCTTTTGAGTACATAAAAAGAAGATGAAACTTACATCAAGCATTAATTCAAATTATTCTGTAGACCTAGATCACTGCACGTGGAGTTTGTGTACACACTACACAGTCAACTCGCGTGTTCCATTTGATACACTACATTTATATTCATAATAAAACTACTCAAAATCAAAGACATCTTAAAATGATCACACCCGTTGTGAAAAATGCATTGTTGCAAAAGATTGTTTATACAAAATTTTAGTTCGTTATTACGTATGTAACACACAAAATGACTGTGTTCACAAACTCGCTATGCAGTGCTCCAAATTAGATTGAGAATCCCTTGTCCAGGAAACTGCGCCCATAAATATTGGGATAATAATTACTTTTTTTTAAAAATCTGACTTGCTAGTCTGCACCTGGAAATTAGCCTTACCCTATGCATAGGGTTCACCTAATTTAATAATTCAATCAGGAATATTGATGCCTAATATACTATGTAATAACTGTGATGTATTTCTTTTCCAGCAATACACTTGTCCACGCTGTGACAATGGTTTTATAGAACAGATAACAGAGTAAGTAGTATATTGCCCCATTGGAGTATTGGTGTATCTTATTATCCACATATTCAGAGATAAAGTCATGTTTGCTATATATCCTAAATACATTTGTAAAATTATATCTAAATTATGGACATACATATTCTTATGTAGTTATATAATGGCATAGTTAGATCAATGTTAAATATCATCGCGAAACCATGTCGCGGGGGTAGGAGCGTAACGAAAGATGACGAAAGTTGATGGGGGAGGGGGTCTAGCACTTGGCTGATGTCACCTTTTATAAAAAAAAGTTTTAGTTATTTAACAGTATTTGAACTTACTTTCTGACATGTTAAGTGTGTTGTGATATATCTACTAGTTGAAATAACATTGCCATGTTTGCTTTATATCCTAAATACATTTGTAAAATTATATCTAAATTATGGACATATATATGCATATGTATTAATATAACAGCACAGTTAGATCAATGTTAAATGTCATCACAAAACCATGTTGCGGGGGGATAGGAGGCAAAGATGACGTCACTTACCAGGAGGGGTGTTACTGCGAAGATGACAAAAGGTGACAAGGGGGGGAGGGGGTAAAAAAGGTCAAAAATGAAGTGACGTCAATTGTGAACGATCCCTTACAAAAAACATTGGGCCATAAGCCAAAAATGGACCAATTAATACCAATGAAGTAATAAAAATGAAGTTAATAGCTGAGTAAGCGCAGATCTAAATTTTCTGTGGTGGGGTAACAGTATTGAAGGACTAAATATATGCAAAAGATGGTTATATAATTTTTTTTTTTTTGATAGAGAGTTTGAAGAGCAGAACAATGCCGCTGCTGGGCGGAGTGAGAGAGGACCCAGCGATCAAGATTTTGCAGAGGTAATTACAATATTCATATACAGTAGAACCTCAAATTAAGACCACCTCTATAATAAGACCACCTTTTTCAAAATGAGTCCAAGGGGAACCTCCATATAAAGACTACCTCTTCATAGGGACCACTTAGTTGGTCCCTTGAGGTTCTACTGTAAAGTCTAGTTGCATTAAAAAAACTTAAATATATATAGAGCTACGTTAAGACCATTTTATTCCTAAATGAATGGGTCAGGGGTTGACATTAACTAGTATCTAATGCTCAGTGCATGCAGATTGTCCGACTTCAAATTTCATTTTCTTAATTATGTGGCAATTCTTTCCATTTTACACAATGTTAGATGGACAGCTAGTGCGTCCTTTATTAGTCTACATGGTTCCCACAGCTCCCGATTATTGGGAATTAGCAATGATTTTTTTATTTGACTTCCCGGCCCGGGAAATAGCAATGAATTCTAGAAATAACGGCAGAAACCGGGAAATGCCCGTGAATAATCCGTTAGTAACATAATCCTAATAATCTATTACGAATGCTCGTCGGAAAATCAAAATAACTTACTTATTTATGAAATAAAAAATGCACATGACTTTTTTGTCTCATTGCGCATGCTCAGTTATTTAAATGTCCGGCGCTGTTGCCAAATCGAAAACGGAAACGTTCGATGAATCGTTCGCTTATCACACCATTTCCACGAGTAATTTAATGTTCTGGATCTGGATAGATAATTCACAAATTAGCCAGTCTCAGATAAGAGACTGGCCTCCTCTAATGAGGCAACGCGTGAATGGAGCAAAGATGACGATTCTGCCTAGACTGGGGGTTGGCGTGAATGGAGAGAAAGATGACTGCCTAAAAAGTGGTAATGAAAGTGGGGAGTCGGCATTGACAGTTCCCGGTTAAGGCTGTTCCACTCGGGATTGTTCTTAAAACTGTCGATTTCCACAGTGGAGAGGAATCGCCGGCTGAAGGTCTTACTATCTTCCACTGGTAAAGAGCCCGAGTGGCTCTACCTTGATGTAGATTTAATGCCAACGCTCTCTGGTGGCAAAACAGGCCTCCATGACAAAATATATATAAAATAGGCATAAACGCTGATTATTCGCCGCGGTCTGATAGGAGTTTGCCAGCCAAGGTCACGCAGTAGGCCTGTGACTGATATGAGAGGGCTCCACGAGCCCAACATGCTGCTCGCCTCTGAACAATCTCTAGGGAATCAATTTCCTCTTTAACTGATGGGTCCCAAATAGCCCCACAATATTCTAAAGATGACCTGACGACAGAAATATGCTGTCTCTCTCAGTCTGTAGGGAGAACCGCGGAGATTTCTACTGGAACCCCAGTTGCGTTGGTTGGCACGGGAAACTGTGTCCAAGATGTGAGGCCTCCACTGTGAAGACCGGGCTCAGGGGTTGTTTGACAGTGTCTAATGCTCAGATACTGCGCCTCAGGGACAGAAATTTAATATGTTTGTAAAAATATTATGAAAAAAAGGATGGGGTGGGCGTTTGAGTTAAAATCTTCCAAAATAGGGGATGGGCGGATAAACAGAGAAAATGATTTGAATGTTTTTTATTTTATATTTCATTCTCTAAGAGGATGTGGGGACGGTGAATAACTTGTCAAGTGAAAAGCCATACTCAGCAGTCAGCAGCAAAACAGTGAAAATGGGATCGGCTTCCAAAGGGTTATAATTATCGTGATTTATTTTACCAATCAGTATTCATATTACTAGTGTACTATCATATACATTGATTCTTTTGAATGAAAATAAAAATTAAAAAGTTCAGTTTTAGCATGTTTTATTCTTGGATCACACACACATATCTAAAGTGCATATATAAATATATAAATTAGATTAAATCTAAATGGATAAATCATAATAACATTATGTATGTTTTGCGATTAAAACAAGTATTTGGTCAGTGAAAAGGTCAGTGAAAAGTCAGTGAATTTTGTCATCCCTTCACTGTGGGAACCATGAGTCTACCAGTTCATATTAACCCAATGAAAATGATGTCAGTGTTTTTTATTTTATATTTATTACATTTAGATGTGGGGCCGGCAATTTCTTCAAAGTTTCCGAATGCACTCCGGTGCTAATCATCGTGGAAATGATGAAAACAGAGATGAGGACGATGATGATGAATATGAGACAGAAGAAGAGGAGGAGGATGGTGTTGCTAGTGCAGTTCGAGTGAGGCCGGGGATTTTACCTGGAGGCATACGTTTTCATGTTGGAGGACCGAGGAGATTTGGAGCTATGGGTCCAGACAATACAAGAGATCCATTACACACGTAAGCAATGTGCTATCAAATGTTGATAAATATGTCTTACTATTTTGATATTAGGTCAGGATAACATGTGTTCTGTAAAAATTAGTATCAATAAAACATGGCTTTTCAGCTTTAAGTGCAAGCAAAGTGACATTTCTGATTTCCATGTAAAATTTATAAGTCACTGTCTTGTGATTTGGTATGCAGCATATGGTCTCATTATTTAGCAATGAACTTTGTTCGTGCTAAATGATTGTATTAACAAAGTAAATTTATATATGTTTCTATTGGGAGAATTTTTTTTTTTGAAGAATCCATGAAAATTTGTTCTTTAATTTTACAACATTTAATCTTTATCATCACTAAGAAATAAATATAGTAATGTCGTTGTTGTGATATATGTATTTTATTCTGCTTTTGTTCGTGGCCAATTCTAACTTCATGGGAGAATTGAAGTCCATGTTGCAATACATTACAATAAACGCTATAATTTCACTCGTAATAAAGCAACATACTGGGTTTTACCCGGAAATCAGAGTAACCCAGCAGGATAAAGTTCTTCCACATAAAAAAATCAAAATATATTGTTACCTGCACCAGCCGGTTGCACTCAAAAGGTTCTATTATTCAAAGTATTGATGCTGATTCTTATTATCACACTTTGAGACCATAATATTCTACATATTTTAAGAAATCTATCGAATACTCGCCAGATCAAGATTAGCAATAATGCTCTTTATTATCGTCCTACCACCTGTTTGCGTATCGAAAGCGCTGTTACTAATCTGCAACAACGATGCGCGCTTGACTAAGGCTGATTCTTTGAAAAGGCATAAATTATGATAATGAGCGTTTGTATACCGCTACTCTTAATCGCACTGCTGTTATGGTCGAAGTTGACATATTTCGGTGTGTCATAAAGGCTAATGATTGATTCCATGCGTGGGAACCAGTGAGTACGACACGAAACTAATAAGGCACCGCATTTCGTGTCGTAACCTCTCAAAAAATCATACCTCTACGACACCAAACGGCGAGCGAGTACGACACATACTGTTGCACAAAGGGCAACCTCTCTTTTAAAACAAAACTGTACATTTCAGGCTTGGGACAAGCTTATTGCTGGGGAATATTCACCTATGGATTTGGTTCGTGAAATCGCTACTTTTCATGGCCCAGTAATAACTTATCCCAAGCCAACTTCATAAGCCATATATTGAAATCAATCAATTTTTAATAATTCGTAATTGTTATACTTAATGTGAATAAATACTTTGTTAATGTATATTTTATTGTACCTCTCATAGGCTGTATATGTAATCCGAGCCCATATGGTTATAGATATGCTAAATGCTAAAGGAAATACTACTACACAATATATTATTATTATCAAATGGTGTCGTAATCTCCTGACATTTGGTGTCGTAGTCTCCTACATTTCGTGTCGTAATCGCTCCATATTTTTCGTGTCGCACTGGTCTAGTGTCGTAGTCGCCGCGGTATGGTCGGTGTTGACAAATTAAACACACATTGCGCATTCGTGACCTCCGTTTGGAGGTCAGGTCAATCGAGCCAAGATCCCGATTTGATGGTTTTGTAACTAATAATGCAGATTTTAAAGATTTGCCGTTAGTAATAACAAGAATATACATTAGTAGCCGATGTAGAATAGGTAAACTGTTACGTTTTTCAATATGACTTTATCAAATAATTTGACTTTATAATTTTAAAACCATGCATATCGTGAAATTCTCCATTTATCGCTCACTTTGTTTATATGAGAGAAAATTTTACTGCAACAAATTGAGAACCTATCATCTCTATATGTAATGATTCACTGGAGTGACTATTGTGTGTATTTATAATAATTTCTGACAAAACAGGAAATTACATTACTTTCAACTGTCATCAATTATACTAGAGCTACTATTTGGCATAGACAGAACATAGTGTTGGATATTCATTCAAATATTACTTATATATGCCATAAGATAATACTTATTATATATATGGAATGTACATCATGTAATGGAATCATAATATTAATGAATGTGTGATATCTGCTCTGTATCCTTTTAATGCCACAATTAAATAGAAAATATTAGAATTCTTGTATGAAAAGTTATAGCGCGTGCGATGAAATATTAGACCCACAAAAAAAGTGGTGTATCCAAAACTTGACTGAAACCCCCCCTCGCTCGAAATGGAATATCCTTCCATTTTTGGGAAGGGTGACAAAATATACATCACCCCTTACTTATATTTTCGTAAGATAAATATTACTTATGAGTCATAAATATTATATGATCTATGGTGAACGTAGACCAGTAGGATTATGGATTTATTTGTCTAGAAATTTGGTTATGGCTGATGAAGTTTCTTTCACCTTATGGAAAATGTCCTCTACATATAATTCTAAGAAATTGAGTCTTAATTAAGGGAACTGAGGGCGGGAATAAACGTTCGTTGCTAAATTTCGAGGGCGTGGAGGCCACTATCTAGTTTGATTTGTGTACTACCACCTAGTGTTGTGCCCAGAAGTCTGGTCCAAATGGGACCAAGATTATAAGCCAAAAAACCAACAACTTTAAAAGGGATGAAGGGAGCTTATAATCTCAGTTACATTTGGACCAAAGTTCTGGCCACAGGGTCAGCTGGTAGTGAGCAGCAGAACTTTCCATTCTGCTTTGAAGAAACAATCTGTGGGAGGTTGTGTACCATTAGCAAGTACTAGCTGGCCCGTCTCCTAAGGAGACTATTTAGTGTGTGATGGAAATGAAAATATGAAAAAACTTATGATTCGTCAGTCTCACTGAAAGAGGACGTTATGATTCCTGCTTGGAGGTTAGGGTTAAGGTTCCGTATTATTAGAATTCAACTTATGTTTACGGACCTGTAAAATAACCACTGTCAATCCGATCACATAACATCCTCTTTCTGAGAGACGGAGGGGGCAGGAGAACATGTATACGAATCAGTGTATTCTAAATCAGTTATCTCTTCAATGCTGATGAAAGCAAGTGCACGAAGAACAAATAAATCTGTAAAACGTGATGTCCAATTAAGTGGTATAGTATGGTCGAAAAGGGTGAAAACGCCCCAGGAAAGAGATTGCAGGCAAATTTCCAAAAGTAAAGAAAAAACAAAATAAATCATGGGCCACGGCGCCCTTGGTGTAATGGACCATTTTCATAATACTGATACCACGAATGCGTACATACATGATCAGCTACTTCCGGGTAGTAGTCAACATAACTGAAAATGTGTGATCTACATATTTATTTGGTTTTAAAAAATATTTATAAGTTTTCAGCACACCTCATGAGGGTGCAATGTCATGACAGCATTACGTGATCTGGGTGTCTTTTATTGGGGATTTGAACCGGTAGTAGTCAACATTTAACTGAAAATGTGTGATCTACATATTTATTTGGTTTTCAAAAAATATTTATAAGTTTTCAGCACATTAATTACCTCATCATCAACAGATAGTTCTAGTAGATACTGTAGATGGCCACATTGCAATGTCATGACAGCATTATTGAGCCTGAGAATAGCGTTTGAAAAAAAAAAAATCGTGGTTTATGCATTTCGTCTTTGATCTGGGTGTCACGCAAAATTAATTTGATGATAAAGCTTGGGGTCTCACGGTTTGTCAATGTGCTCTTGTTTGTAAACAAATTACAGATCTTGTCAAGACAGTGTAAAAGAGACCAAGGTTGGAGAAATAAACACAAAATAATCTGGTACCCTGGCAGAACAATGCTGTTAAGTATTCCTCAATATAGTCCCTTTGTGAATCCATCGAAGAATTTCATTGTCATGAAATAAATATCACTAATATTCCAAATATTAAGAAGGATTTTATGGAATCGTCATATGGTTACACCTGTCTTTACATCCTCAATCAAATGATGTACATTCACGTGACAGTGAAAACAAACTGCCATTATAAAGGCTATTAATGAATAAATCTTTCGCCACTTACGTTTGAGTGACAGCTAATGGCGCCCCAGAATATGAATGATGTAATTTGAGACCAAATTCATTTATTTTTTTATAAATAATCATCGATGATACTGAAATTATAGTGTGTCATCTCAACAAGTATTGCCTCTAGGTCATATTCTAGCAAGGATACGCCGGTATGTGTTGTATTGTTCTTAGAAAGTGTTTATAGCCATCTTCCTAACAAATATCACCATGTTAAACAACCCTCACTACTAACCGGATGTGTGCTTTTCACCATTTTCAAACGTTAATATGGCTTTCTTTTTATCTTGAAAATGGTCCATTATATATACACCATGTGCACATGATCCTACTATAGTTGAGTAAGAATTGTATCATATTTTGAATATTTGAAAATTAAGTATATAATTTCTTTATTAATTTAGAACTGATGTGTATCATTGATGTACGATGCACGTGTAAGGTCCAACTTGGAAATATTTCTTAGTGTTTTTTTCTTCTTTTTACTATGCAGGATTATTGAGCAGTTGCTTCAAGGTCTAACTGGTGGGTACATGCCAGGCGGAGTAGGTCCAGGTCCCGCTGGTGGCGGCTTTGCCTTGTAAGTATTATACAATTTCAAACTGTTTATACATGATTTACCGGTATCAATGATTGAGAAATATTTTATTCAAATGGCCGTGTCTTAGTGTAAAATAAAAAACAAGTAGTAAAATATATTAAGTGACAGTAAATTCAGCCATCAACGTTATAAGATTTAAGTTAATGCAATAGAAAAATGTTCCCATTATTGAGATGTCCACATGAAAACGTTTTACTGTAAAAAGCTATCAAATTAGACTGCTGAATTACATAAGTAGTAAGCAAAACACCTTCACTCACTTTTTGTGCTGTTCTGTATTTCTTAGCGGAAATCTGATGGGTCTCCATGGAAACCCAGATGACTATGCTTGGGGTCCTGGTGGACTAGACACTATTATTACACAGGTCAGTCTCAACTTCTACTTGCATTACAATTGTTTTATTTTTATGTCACTTAGAAAATAATACTTGATAATATGAATTGAATGCCAATTTTAGGTGATACTGAAAATTTGCCAGTATTGAATGTTCCACAAATTTTTGTTGATGCCAATTTTAGGTGATACTGAAAATTTGCCTGTATTGAATATTCTACAAATTTTTGTTGTTGATTTAGTGTTTATGGTGCATTATTGAATTCCAGTTAATGAATCAGTTAGAGGGTTCTGGTCCACCTCCAGCATCTAAGGAACAGCTAGATACTTTGCCAACAACAGAAATAACTGCAGAGCAAGTTGGTATGTAAGACTAAGCTTGTGTATCTTATGTATTTCATGACTAAAACTTTATGAAAATAATCCATATCGTTTAGTTTGTAGCTTTTATTCTTAAGAAGTGTTTGCAATTAAGTGATGCACTATTATAACTAGTTAATTTGTTTGTAAACAATCAATATCAATCAAATCAGAAACAAACGTACGGACGTGTCATGGACAGGTTGAAAATGGCACCCACCAATATACCTATTTTTGAGAAAACGTGACCCACAATGTGACATAATAAAGTATTGCAAAGTATTGTGCAAGACACGAGTCACATTAGTATTGATGTACATGCCTGAATTTCTGAGGTAATACGCATTCTGCACATCCCATGTGCTCCTCCTAATCTATATGTCAGATGATAATTTTTGGTGTCAATAGACTCAGATGATAATTTTGGGTGTCAATAGACTCAGCAAAGCCAAGCATGCGGTGCCGCAGGCGCCGCGGGGGGAGAGTGCAAGAGGATGGATACCCCCCTTTTGCGCTAAGGACTTTGGGGGGGGGTATCCCCCAAAACATTTGAAAGCGTAATGCATTTTTGTGCAGTCCAGTGTATAATTTACAGCAAAATTGGGTCCTTGAAAAACTCAAAATAGATCCTTTTTTTTTAAATCTTCAGCAAGAATCATTTCATGACTATTTTTTTTCATGAAATTACCTTAAATTTCATTCACCAAAATCACTGGGAAGTTGGGAATTCATGCCTAAACCATATTTCTAAGAATTCAGAGAACTTTATGAGTTAGAATTACTTATAATGTAATATAATTTTATAATTTTCTTTATAGAGAATAGCATCCAATGTAGTGTATGCATGGAGGACTTAAAGTTAGAAGAAGTTGTTAAACAATTGCCATGCAAGCATTGCTTCCATACTGACTGCATCATACCATGGCTGAAACTGGTATGATTTTGATGATTTCTTTTTGTGAAGATGATGTAAATGTCTTTCGTTGAATAAGTAATTCTGTAACATAAATGCATGTGTTTTAAAATGTCATAAGAACAACCATCAATTAATCAATCAATTCATCAATCAAAAAGGTAACTTCTCTTGGACAAATTTATGTCCATTTTACAATACTACACCTATAACTGACTTTAATGCAATGAACTCATTTAATTATTGATTATTTTTTAAAGTATATGTAGTTTGTTACTTCTGTGATTTCTTATATGGTTGAATGCAAATATTTTCTATTAGTTTGCAAGATAACATTTGATTTTGACATTTTCTGTTTGCAGCATGGAACTTGTCCAGTGTGCAGAAAAACACTAGATGGTCATGATACCACATGTGATCAAAGTAGCACTGAACCTACAAGTTTGCCGCCACCAAATGCTGCAACCTCTTCCCAACCAACATCATCTTCCAGCAATCCACCAGGAGAACCGCCAAGCCAGTCACAACGAAACCAAAGTAATTTTGAAGAGGAATTTGACTGATTAAAACTCAGCTGTGATAGGTCAATTGAAACATTTAGATTGTAAATAGTTATAACATTTAGAACATTGTTTTAAATGGTTGTGTCAAGGAATGGCAACTTTTTTTAAGTGATGTGCTGTGTTGTAATAGATTTAACCTGTTCCAAAAATGCTTGATACTTGAAAATGAACTCCAGAAAGAATTGAAAAATTATATATTAAATCTTTAATACCGGTACATAATTTTAACAGAACATAGAAAACGTTTCCCTTTCCAAATGTGATCTGGTTTACCATGACCCAGGTCGCCAGGTGAAAAATCACTTTTTGGGTCAATTAATTATTTGTTTTTCACTTTAACTAACCTGGGTCATCGATGAATGAAGTTAATTGATTCTTACCTTGTGCAGATACTGTTTTAAAATATCACATGTGAGATTTTTTGTTGAAATTATTGATTTAAATCCAGGATTCTGTTGCAATCAACCCACTGAAATGTAAAACTGCTCACCGTATTCGATCTTACAACCGCACCTGCCCCATTAAGCGCACCTGTTGATACAGATTAAATATTGTACAAATCTTGCTCTTTTTGGTAAAGATTTCAATTCCGGCGCCTATTGTAAGACTATAACATGCTGGTATATTTCTATATTCGGATTACCACATAACCATCCGGCCGCGTTGTTTTAACATGTTCTGTGGGGTCAAAGGGTGTGCTTATTAAGTGGTTTTTTTTGCTGAAATTTGTTTTTGTAAGCGCACTGTGCGCTTAAAAGAACAAATACGGTATGTTATGCCTGCAGACTACGCATGACATTCATGATTTTAAAGTGTTCAATTCTGACGAGACCCAGGTTAATAATTATCATCATACGGTTTAAGTCCTTATTGTACCCTTAGAGCGTCTTGGATTGATATATAAGACGTAAAATTATTTAGATAACGAGGGTCATTTTGTCAACTCGGGTTATGGTGAACTAGATCATGTGCAAAAGTAAGTTGTTAAGGGTACTGTGAACTCTTTAAGGGAAAAATATTCTGTTTTCAGCTTTTTATTATTTATTATACTTTAAACTATGAAGAACAACATGTTTTGAAATGAACCTTTTATCTTCAATAGTTTTCCCATTACAACGCATTTTGTAAAGACCAAGCTGGAGTGAAAAACAATGACTCATTCTTTGCAGGCTTATAAGGTTATATGAGCTAAAAATTAAATTTTTACATTTTCAATGTTTTGTATGCTATAAATGATAAAGAACAACATCTTTTCAAAATGAACCTTTTATCATCAATAGTTTTTCTTATATGATACATTTTATAGACAGCAACTACTATCAATGTATATTGATAGGCCATGTTTAAAGCCCATTTTCTCAAAACTAAGTTTGCATAGTGTATGAATTTTTCTTTTTATATTTCTCCTTAACCATGAAATCAAATTTTCACAAACGTGTATATATTTGAAGATATATGCATTCTGAAGAAAATCTTACTAGGGATTTTGATTTTTTTATTTCGTTGATGAATTATGAACATTTTTGTATTGATTTGCAAGAAAATTAAAAAATTTGAGGCAAGGTTTTCTAGATAAATATACAAATTTTGTAACTGAATAATGATTTTGGTCATTTCGATGTTGTAGTATCAGTTATATGCTTTGCAGGCAAATTGTCATTTTTTCATTAATTGCTTTATAAATTTTTTTTTCATCCATCTACAATTCAAAACATGTTGTGTCATTAGATTAGATAATTATCTACAAAATAAGGTGTAATTTGTAAGAATTGAAGCAATAATGAGTGAGAAAATCAAAGTTTAATAAAATCCTAAGAAAAGAGTTCACAGTCCCCTTAATATGAGTAATTTGAATTGGAATATTTGGTGCTCAATGGTAATTTTGTGACTTGTGTGATGTGTCAAGTTCATATACAGTACTGGAGATCTACACATGCAAGGACCACAGAAATTGTAGAAAATTCCATTGGCATCCGTCATTTTTCTCTGCATACACATAATTTCTAGAAATAACTGGTAATCAGGGAAGAGAAATACCAATGGTTTGCATAACAAGTATTAGAAAAAATTTCCGAAAAGCACTGGAATTTCTATATTTAGTTTCGCTTATATGTTATTCTCTAAAGAGAGTAGTAAAATATAGAAAATGTAGAAAATATTGCAATTACTCACCAAATTTAGACTTTAATTTCGTGAATTTTTTAGATTTAAAAAAACATATTTTTCCTGAAAAATTCTATGGAGATAAAAAAAATACAACTTGCAGTAAATAATTTCTAGTAAGTACGTGTGATTTCCAGTAACATTGGATACAGTAATTAAATAACTGTGGCCCTTACAGGTGGACAGTACTGTATACAAATATCACAAATTTAACTTTTCTTCAATCATTTGCAGTATTCTGATATTCTGAACTAACAAAATTATATTAGTTCTAAAATTTTGCATGATTATATAATTATTATTAACTTGTTTAATACCAAAGGGCTCAGCAACATTAGCTATAGTTTTCATGTGTAATGGCACACTTTGATGATGAAAGGGTAGCGTGTTGTGTGAATGTAGTAAAAGTATTAAAAGTGATACTTAACTTCTATCTAAAGGCAAAACCTCATTCGTTCACACCCTTAGTTGCATATACGTACACCAATCATATTGGCCCTCAAGACACACCACGCCGTAAGTCTGGGTCCGGTTAACACACCAGGGTGTCATGAAATACACAGCCTGGTATGCTGCAATGCCCCAGTTCACTTGTGATATCTGGGTATAATTTGTCACCTAACTTTATACATGATTGCCTGATTTTTTGGGTGTTGGTGAAAAAAGAATGAATTCAATGAAAATTGAATTTTTTATTCTGGTCACGTGTGGGGTATCACGATAACCCAGGTTACAGCTTGGTGAATCATACATTATACCACTATCCACAAATATAGATTTCACAAAGATTTCATGACGGGAATAACGTCCTTGAAAATATGATTTGTGTAAACTATTGTGGATCTATGAAGATATGTAAATTTGTGTTGAAATGAAAAAAATTTTGTGCTTTAAGTAATTCGTACCTTATAATGTACATTAACAAAGGTTGAAAATCTTATTTCATATATCAGATCAGATCATATAGTTTTTGATAATTTGCAAATTGTCAGTCCTTACACTTGTGAGTTGTATATGTATGTATGTAAGATTGTTCAAGGGATGTGATAAGTATTGAGGTATTTGACAACTTTAATTTGATCATTCTGATTTCCAAGTTTCCATATTGTTGCTCAAATAGTCCACGTGTAAAGTTTGTAAACAAGTTTTGAAAGAAAAAAAGTTTATGTCTAATTGATATTAACATTTCTAATCTTTTAAGTAAATTAATCGGAAAACGTTCTGGGTAACTGAGATTTTAAAAATTTATTCAGTTTTTTACAGTTAACATCCAAGAGAAATGAGACAAAATGAAATCTTCGTTACTGCGTTGATGTTGATGTGCACATTAATTTCACGCTATCTTTGAGAAAGCCATTGTTTGTACACATTTGAAAGAAAAAATGTATAAAATGTGACTTCTTAGTTCTTATTTTAGCACCCTGCACCCACATTTGCTTTGTCTCACTGATATTTAGAACATTATTCAGGGCATATCACGAGAAAAACGCTAGCTATAAATTAAGTCCCTTCTTTCTAAAAATACACACCTAAAAACTTTACACACCTAAAAACACTAAAACTAAATTTATGTGAGCATGCCTCAATTATTCCTCATTCACATTCAGCTGGTGTGGCCTGGCTACCCAGTCTACAATCATTAGGATCTATCAGACCCATGGCCAAATGGGCGTAATCTTTCCAATATCTGTTCATACTGTAAAACCAGAAATGTTTGCGCACGATTTAATTTGCAAATTTCGTATGTAGGTGCAAAAATGCAAACTTAAATAGTCAGCAAACATTAAATGGATATGTAAAGTAGGTCCAGGATGGACCAAAATCGCAAATTTAAATAGTCATAAAATAATTTATAGATGAAAATCACAAAATTTAATAGCCACAAAATATTCTAGTTTTACAGTATACAATTTCTCTAGAAGGCTCTGAAATGGTATCATTCACATTGTTGGGCTTCACACCACACTACCCTCGCGCGAGGGAGGCGTTCTCTTAAAAAGGTGGCTGCCTTTGTCAGGCATACGGGCTGAGCCTTGAAGAGCGTGGCCTCATCATCATCATAATCATTGTTTATTTGGGCAGGCCTGAATTAATCCTCTGTAGAGGGTGCGGCCTGGCTGCCTAGTTGTGACCGAAGACGTCCCCTCCATGCTTGACGGTCCTTGGGGTCCATTCCTTCCATGCCAAGTGATACTCTGTCGCGTGAGAACTAGCCCTTGCATGAGAACTAGCTAAAATATGCACCTCCGCAAAAGCATTAGGTAGTCTATAGCAAAGTGTGTATGTTAGTTTCATTGATTGTTTTTATGCTAACAAAAGATTTGACTAAATGCAAATTTTTTATTTAATTAAAGGTTATGCTCAGTGGCCGAACAAGTACGCGTATGCTTGCACAGAAACAGTATGATGTGTTTTGTGCATTCTGAAAGTTCCTTTCATTTAAACAGCCTATTAAACTACCTAGAGCAATTTAAATACCATGCCATAAGCAGCCAGCTAGAAGCCCATCAAAACATGTGAATGCCAAAATGTAAACCGAATGATTTTCGTCAGACGTAACTACACGCATCCATATCTATTCGGGCTTATTACTTATTGAACCATGAAGGCTGAGTGAATGGGAAAGGCGTGAAACCCACGATGAACTACACGGTTCATGTAATAAGTGGTCTTTCTCTGTAATGATACCGGTAAATGTTACGTCTGCCGTTAAAAATCTACGGTACGTCTGGCGATAATCATTCAATTATGCAATATCACATGACCTTGTGTTTTAGTTAGCAAGACAGGTTTTTTTAAAGGTGAAATAAGTATTAAACGTGAAGAACATAAATATTATTTTTATTACATTTGCAATGGATAAGCATCGTCTATTGAACTGGATTTTACAGAACAAATATGGTTTTGGCTGAGCAATATCTTTAAGTTAAAGTGGCCAGAATTTTAGTAAATGAAAGTCAAGTCTATATTTTATGAAGCTAACTTGGTAAAATTCCAATAAGTATATTTTAAGTATTGTAACGAGATTGATCCAAATTTCATCGTACTAAAAGGATTATTAGTTAACAATTGTTATTTTTAATTTTGTTTTTAAGTGAGGTACACGAACATGGCATTAGAAAGTTACATATAAGATAAATCAATATTGATGTTTACAAGTTTATTCCTTACACATGTCACTTTGCACACTCACATTCAATACATGATGTTTGTAGAAAAAACATTTTACATTTAAACTAAATGCAAACTGACCCTCAAACAACGTTCGCAGTAATAAAACTGCATTCTTAGTAGCTCGTTGCATTTAACAATTTGAAGCCCTTTTATCACAGATTATGTAATTCTTAACAAATAATCCCATCATTCCAACATGTTTATCCAGTATAAATAAACACTTAAAGTTGATTTTTAAAGTAAGCACAAATTGAAAGTAACATTTAAGATAAATTAAATAAATTTAAGATTAATTAATAAAAACTTTTAAAATTAGTAATTTTGAAATCATAAGCATATTTTCTCTAACATAAATACCTTATAGTGATTTACATTCTGGATTATTCATATACAAAGGAAAAAAAGTCAGAACCTACTTTTTGTTTCCTTCATTGTGCAAAAGCGAAATTTTGGTATTACCATAGGCGTTCCTATAACCCTACAACACAATGAGGTCCAATTTAGTGAAGCCAAATACCAGCCAGGAGTGAAGCATGGTATACTGTATCACATGTCCTTAGTGCAAGGAAGAGTATGTCAGTGAGACAGGAAGAATTCTTGGTACAAAACTGACAGAACACTGACACAGGTCAGCCATGAAGTTGCTTTTGTACTATAAAGGACGCATATGTATTTATAAGTTCTTTCTCTTCCTATATCATATTATCTCTTACAGATAATGAATAAACTGATAGTTGGCAAACGGAACATGTAAAATTACACAATCATACACACATTGAGGTACTCATCATTAACTATGGAAAACAAAAAAATCTCAAATTTATGAATTGACTACATCATGCACTTTGCAGCGACACAGGGTATTATTGAAAAACAAAACACTGTCTTACGAGTTAAATTTTATATTTTTCATTATGGGAGCACAAAGACTTCCTGAAGAAGCACACTTTATACCCCCATTGTCATGATTCATATTAAGTGGGTAAATGATAGTAAATGTCTGTTAATGTGGAACTTGGAGCCAATAACAAAATACATGGTACATGACGGTCACCAATTATGCAAACTCCGTTGGCACAGGATCAGAAAAAAAATTTCTAAGTGCACAAAAACCAAAAGTCGCCTTGCACACACTCATGACATAGAAACCAAACCAACACCTATTTACCACCCTACCCTATCACAAAATACAACCCTGATCATTGCCAACTGCATAATGTAAGATATTCACAAATAGTTTTAAATCTTACCAACAATATAATATTTAAAGCTAAGTCAATGGAAGTTTTCATTACATGTACACAATATAACCATGTCCATCAATAACTTGTTTGGGTGATTTAACATTTTACGTCCAATTGAAAAATTCCTTAGTGCATATAAATATTTACACTTTCTGAAACCAGTACATTGTATCTTAGAGACTGGAGAACAAGCGGAGATAAATTATTTATTATGATTCACTATAGGAACAATGCCAATAACAGGAATATTGATTTTAACATATAATGTAAAAGTTAAAATTAAGTCTGTTCATTGCAAATGAAACTAGCCTTCCATTTTGAATACTATAAAATCTTAAGATTTCTATCAATCAACTGAGAATACATGTACTGCACTAGAACTGCAGCCATGCAAACTGATCAGCTTTCACTAACTTGTAGTGAACAGTATCAGTCCCCATAAAAAACGCACTAAAACAGTAGATTACACAACTGGCACCTAATAGCTTTTATCTATTTGTGGTTGCCCTACTTCATTCCAACAATCACATGCAGTCTTCACAGCCATAACCCTGCATAGTTCCCCCAAAGTCCAGCTGGGAGAGGACCACCTGCCGCAAACAATCGCGTCCCCGTTTCATCAAAGCAGTGTGCGTAGATGGCATTAGGATACTCTTGGTCCGTGAAGTAGTCCCGATATGTAGCATCATGGAGCTAGGCAGATAGAAAGATTAATTGTTAGTCATCACACTTATTATCTTGGTATATTCCACATCATAGAATAATGTTAAAAAAAGTTTCAATGGAAAATGGAAAACAAATGACATTAGACATATAATTATAAGATTGTCATGAGAAAAACATCATATACATACCAACCAACCCTTTCCAACTGCCAATGAACATGCATGACCACAATCCATGTTAAGGTACTGACTATTTCGAACGTCATAAAAATAAACGTGTCCTGCTCCAGTACCAATGCTCATGACATCACCAATGAAGTTCAAAGATCGAATGCCTAGAAAATAGAAAGATAAAATTGAAACACGAATGTGAAAAAATTGAGGAATTTTGTTTTCTTTCTATGCTATATGAAACTAATGTAGAAAAATGGTCAAAATGTTTTCAATTTTTATTTCAAAGCTTTAAAATAAAAACTAAAAATATTTTGAAATTTTTTCTACTTTAGTTTCAGAAAGAAAACAAAGTACAAAAATGAGAACATATGCTATGTATAGACTCCATGAAATTACTAATAAATTGAGGAACTGTTTTAGAGATTCTAGACTTTTATTCAGGATTATAGATATAAAAAAAAAATGCTATTAATACATTTAAAAAAAATCATCAGTATCTGAGGACCACTGATTTATTTTTAATGAAAAAGACTAAACAGCCCAAACTATAAAAATACACTTACCATTCCCTCTCTGCTTGGAAGGTATATTGGTCAAAGTACTTTTCATTCTGGGGTCTAACAGAGTGATATGGGACTGAGAACCAACTGCATACATATTATGTTCAGGCCTGATAGCCATACACACATTTTCTCGTGGATGTGGCAATTTGTAATTAGACTTCTGTATTAGATTTTTTGCATCCCATATCTGAACAACAGCATTTAGGGACAATGCAGCAAGTTCCTGAAATGATTATTAAACATTTATATATGCTTATTAAACGTTTATATGTGCTTATCCTATACAGTGTACAGGTATTAAGGATGAAATACTGAGAGAAACATCTATTTTTTAAACATACCATTCGATTTTCATTTACAGCAAGAGCTCTAATTTTCTCTGATTTACGACATCTCCTCTTGACAACTGGCTTTTTTCTCACATAGTCACTTAATAATGTACCGGTAGCTTTTTCTTCATCGTCATCTTCCACTCGCCACAGCACAAGAGAGCCATCACGTGATCCTGCAATATATATATTAATAATGACATTTCATATGACATGTACATGATAGGACTATTTCTATATTTTCTTCTTTTTAAGTGTTGAAAAGAGAACAAGGGGTATCGCTTTTGAGTGTACATGTTCACACAACACAGTCTCTGAAAAATAACCCCATTTCAGAATTCATTTATCAAAATTTTCACCATAAAAAATCTCTTCAACACTTAATCGCAATCATGTACATATCATTTAAAATGTCATTTTATCGCTTTTCAAATTTCAACACATCCAATCATGTTCACAAAAATGACAACTGATTTTGAGATACTTTATAATTACTTTAAGTAACAGTACAATACTAAATACAGTACTAAATCTTTGCATGAATGTCAGAGAAATGGATTTCGTAAACCCACACAAATGACAACACTGATACAGTCTGTTTCATAATCACAGTTCATCAACGTGATTCCTTCATTCCACGCACACCAGCCACATAACACATGCTTTTGTTAGCCCCACGTGCTGCGATTTGAATTGTGAATACGGATTTGTGGGCGGAGCTTTGATCTGTCCATTATTTGAGTATAACCGAATAGTCCAAGCATGATCTCAGGAGCTGAAGTTTAGGTTAAAAAATAAGTCAATGTTTACCGGACACAATATATTCATCATCAAGCCATTTTATGTCAAAAATCCAGTCAGAGTGGCCTTGCTGAAAAAAAAAAATGAAATCATGGGTCAAAATCATTATATGTACATCAATGGTGGTAATAACAACTTGCAAACATCAAATGCTTTATCTAAATGCATCTATATATCATTTAAAATATCATATATATCAATAAATTAAATGCATCTACATACAGATCAAATGCTTAGTTGTAAAATTTGATGGAAAGTAGGAATACCTCGCCTACACAAACAGGATCAAAAGTAGGAAGTTTGTAAACAGCTAGATCATTTGTATTTTCTCCTCCAGTTGCCAGTAGACTACGTGATGGATTGATAGCAATAGCATGAATGCCACATGGACAATCTGCTGGATCACTCCGTTCACTACTTTGTAGAGATGGGATACAGGCCATTTGCTTTGTATGAAGGTCTTTGACTATTAGCTAAAACACAAAACAAATATACAATTAAAAAATACATTGTTCTATTAAAAGTTTTAATGTTTAGTAAAGAGCTTAGAAATGTCACATTCTCATTTTCGCAATTCATTTGTAAGCTAGCAGGTTGGACAAAAACCAGGATAAAAACAAACAATAAAAAACAACACACAAAAAAAATTTAAAAAAAAAACAGCAACCCACCCCTTTTTCTTAGTTTTCAGGGTTTTTCAATTTACAGTAATACATACTTATACATTCCATGCGCCCCAGCAGCACAAGGAGGTTTTTGTTTCGTGTGATCCCTCAATATCCCATATTTGGGGAAATTGGGGCCATTATGGCTATTGTATGATGTGGATGTTTTACTATTCAACAGATCACCACACATTATTACAGCTATGCTCAATTTTTTGGCATCTCATTTGCTAGTACCTTAAACACTAGTTGGTGACACATAATCAAATTAATAACATACCTTGTTACACTTTGTTCCAAAAACAACTTGTCGATCAGAGACCCATTGTGCTGCAAATACTTTGTTTATTTCACCAAGATCATATTCTTGTTCTTTAAGTAATGCTGGTAATTGTTTTGATGCAAAATTGTTTGTTAACGTGCTTGGGCAACCATGAAAAAAGCCCAATTGTCTCTTTTGTGTGTAATGAAAGATATCCACTGGAGGAGGAAGAGATGGAGGATTGCTGCCATGACCTGCACTACCATGATTATTCCCAGTCTGTATGCCTACATTTCTCCTGTTTAGGCTGTTAGCTGGGTGCCATGGTGCTGATAGGCTCCAATCCATTATTGCTGTGGGTCAGTTATCAAGATAAATCTGAAATAAATACATAACATGTCGTTGAATTAATAAGACCATACAGTTCATAGATAAATATTCATCTTTTTAGTGTAGCCAACTGACATTCTGAAAGGTGTCATCATCCCTGTTCATCATAGAAACAGCTATCGGAATGAGAAATTAACATCTTGCGAATTCCAGTGAACGCATTACAATTTCATTACTACTAAAATAGGCAATAGAATCTGACCATGGACTTTTTTTTCAAAAATTTGGTCTTCGACATTTCATATTTAATCACACCAGTCAGCTTGGTCTGGTTGATGCTGATAGGACTAAAGCTTTACACTGCCAGCTGTGGTCTGTTAATACGGTGGAGGCTAACCCGACAATCGTGGCTAAACATTTTGACGAATCTCTATTTACTAGCTAGCAGTCTTACTGCCGAATGTATTTGGGTAAGTGGAGCAGACCCGTCAACAAGTATCAAGGGTCAACTGTCTGTGCAGTTCAGAGTTGGGTTGAAAAGCAAGACTCACCTAGCGTAATGAGCTTTTGCTCTCAAGTAGAACTAGATCACTGCCTCGAGATCACTATACACCCACTTGGTGAATTTCATTGTTTAAACAATCGTAGCACCGCTATTAATGAACCCACACTAGTGTCAAAAAAAAAGCTACTTAATCATATTGTCGCATGATAAACACAAATGTTATGATTCATTAAAATTATATGATATATGGTGCAATTGGTAATGGCATAACGTATGCACACCCATTTCGTGTGTGGCGATAATACGGTATTTGAACATGTCTATTTACCTTAGATCTGACTAGAAATTTTCTTTCAACACTTTGACACCGAGTAAACAATCATTTTCATAGTGCCTTAGTGGTAATATTATGTGGTATTTGTTTGGAGCCTAACAATTTCATTCAAATGACACGAAGTGGGTGTGTACACGAACTGACTGTGCAGTGCTATTCTAGAGCCTTTCTCCGGTATACACATCAGAAATTGATGACTGAGGCGTAATCACTTAATAAACCTACGTTTCTGAATGGCCAGTGTGGCACTGACAAATAGTCACCGACACTGCAGTCTGTGGCCAGTGAGTGTGGTCCTTGGCAGGCTCCTTTCAGAAGTGTTGATACCAATGAGCTTACATAGCTGGGTTAATAAATGAATACTTCTTGATTTGCATAGATGTGCAGTGAGATATATAATGAAAGAAAATTACCATATAGTTAGCTAACTATGAATAATATATCCATTAACTCATGTTGAATACATCAAAACAAAGTAGATATTACTGTATTGCGCATGCTCACAGATGATTAGCCAATCAGAACAAGGGTAGTTTAATGATCTCCAGACAGCAAGATGCTTGTGATCGCACACGAATATAAATAAACACTGTGAAGAGTGACAAATTAGCCTTTATTAATTAAGCTTTTTAAATATTTAATGTGAGGACGCAAACTTTGAGCTTAGTTGATTGGGACTAGTGAATGTCAAGAGGCACCAATCAGTATAAATACATAGAGTGTATATTATTAGTCCCCTCATTACCCAGTTACTATACAAATAAACCAACAGTTGATATGAGACATGCCTTCAAATACAAAGAAAACTATGGTTCGTCTCTGCTAAGCACTTTGTTATTGAGAGACCAAAACAAATATACATATATGTATAAGTGAAGAACAAGTGAAGTACCTTTATGTGAAAATAAAAAAAGGTGCGAATAGGCATTTCTAATACGTACACACAGAAACATAATAGGAAACCTGAAAAGCCATATAAGATGGACTAGTTTTAACGTCACACCTAAATAACCATGCCGGCTCTTATAGAAAATATGCAGCTTGCCTGTGCAATATGCAAGATTGGAGTATACAGTGTAAGTGAGTGGTATTTAATCAAAGCATCTGTTTCCATGTACGTTACTACCTTTATTATCGCCCGATCGATGAACTATTTCTGATAATAGTAGCTTTCCTAGTCAATTAATTATCCATTTATATTCTGTGGTGTGAACATGTAAGAGTGGTTTCATACAGGATGAGTAACTTTCTTAATTTTTATGTTAAGAATGCTTTATGATATGGTCCACATTTTCTGATTATAATATGGAAAAAAACTATATACTTGAATTATTATACTTAGAGTACATTGTGTTATATTTTTAATTATTTTAGTTTTGTTCATATTACAAAAAATGTGTTTTATACAACAATATTCATATTATTTAGCAGCAAACAAAAAAATCCTCATGGTTTCTTGATAGTCATATGCAATATGCTTTCATTTTTAAAGATCTCCTTAGTAAGAATTTTACTGTCAAATCTTTATTATGTCAGTATGTGTACTTATACAATAAATATTTTAATAGCTGTAGATCTAGTGGAAAGCTGCTACAGTTGTATTTGATTTGTTGGTTTGCCACGGGATTGAGGATGCAAAAAGTAAAAGTCTTTTAATGTGTATTTCTTATTGGATATGAGATTATTTTAATTATTAATGCAGGTTGGCATCATGCGATATGCAGTGATAAAAATGAACAGTGACTGGGTCTGACTGGGGGTGACTGGCACTTGTCACTTAAATGGCTCCGTGCATAGCTAGAACAGCAATCGCTAAAACTGGCCATACACACAATCCATCATTTACATATGACGTGAACTTCCCATTATAGAGGTCACCAAATTTCATATCATATGTAAAATTTATGGATTTAGTGCTTGTGGCTGAACAGTGCGATCGGTGATCTAGATCACCAACTGCACTGAATATCAAACAGTAGACGTGCCCAAGTCGTTGGTAGACAGACGTCTTACTCTAGTTATTGCCATAATAATATTTATTGGCATTACTCTAGATCTAGTTATTGACAACATCCTACGTCTGTTGAGTATATTTTACATATATCACCAAGGTAGCCAGTACAGTAGATCTTAACTGCACATACTTTACTTTACTTTACTTTATCCGTTTCAGTCTTTTTTAGGTCAGAGACCTGTTACTGAAATTACTAATTACAATTTTATCTATTGCTCGTTTAACTTTTGCGTGGGAATGGTTTATTTTAACATTCAAACTATAACATGTAGACACGATGACTCCAGTATTTATCCAGCCTGTTTTTAAACGAGTTCAGTGATGGTGCTGTGACAACTTCATCTGGGAGACTATTCCATAAATCTACAGCCCTGTGCCTAAAGAACTTTTGAGTTGCTGTTTTCTTGCACCTTTCCTTTTTCAGTCTCAAACTATTTCCTCTGGTAGATGCTGGGTTGTCATCCGGACTTATGGGTAGCGAGGCCACTTTATAGACATGATGAAGATATTTGTAGACCTCAGTCATGTCTCCTCTTTCTCTACGATACTTCAGTGATGGTAACTTTAGTGTTTTTAGACGCTCTTGATATTCTTTATCTTTAATGCTGTTGACAAGCTTTGTTGCCCTTCTCTGCACGCCTTCTATTAGTTTCTCCTGTCGGTCTAATGTTGGATATGCAATAGCATTGCAATATTCAAGATGTGGCCTGACTAGTGTCTTGTAGAGTAGGATGAACGTCTCTCCTTCAATGTTGTCGAAGGATCTTCTTATAAGGCCCAGCTGACGATTTGCTTTTGCCACTTGTCTTTCAGTGTGTATATCATTTTTGCGCTGGTCATCGATCACAACTCCTAGGTCCTTTTCTTTCGGTTGTTGGCTGAAGCTCCACATCATCCATCCTGTACACATAGTCGGAGGAAACAATCTAGAGATTAATTGGCCATTTATTTAGGTAATGAAAAGTAAAGCTTTGATATACATATTTGATCATGAACATAAATAATTATGATTCAGTCAAACTGTTAAGTAGTGATCGCAATCTGGCAGATATATGGTCAGAAGTACATCTCATGAACTGTAAATAAGTATAGTAATTTGTGGTAGGTCAAACATTATTTAGCTAAGCTGAGTTAGATATTTACCGTTTCGGACAAGATTTCAAAATACACAATGTTCATGAAAATCACTCTATCCTACTCACATTATTTAAATTTTTACATATCTATTTTCAAAAATGTATTCCATAGGCGTTTCCGAACAACTTGGTAAAAATTTGAATAAAAACCTGCACTTACTTTGAAAGCTATGGGCATTTAACTACAAACACTTCTGTTCTCGCTCGTGCATTGTCTTATAACTCAGTTTTGGCGCGCACTACCCCTAAAAGCAAGATTTCTGACTTGTGTTTTGGAACATGGATTGTTCCCTGGATAAAATGTGACTATGTCCTCCATTTTGGTTTTTATTGTCGTAAAATCGTATGTAGAACCTAATCACGACTGCAAATTTAATAAACAAATAATGATTATTAGAGGAATAACCATCAAAATTTTAAACAAACTTAAAATTGCAATACTTATTTAACGAAGTCTGACTGCATTCAGTTATAGTGTCAAGTACTCACTATCTTGGTAATATAAATAATATTCAACATGCCTAGGATGTTGCCAGTAACTTAGGCACGACGTCTATATAATTTTTGTAAATAGTGATAACAAAAAGCATTTTATAGATTTTTATAATTTTACACATAACAGGTCTTCAGAAAGTTGTGCTGTAACAAAGCTGCACCTCCACGGCCTGAGTTTAATCCTGTGTGCATTGGGCTTGCAAATGCTGGCAAAACAACACTACTGACACTTCTGGCAGGCGAATCCTTAGAAGAAATTGCTCCTACCACTGGGTTCATGATTAAAGCTTCACAATTTAGAACAGCAATATTGAATATCAAAGAAATCGGGGGTATGTATTTTATTCTTGAAAGCTTTTTGATTGGAATGATCATTTTAAGTTATTTTGATTCTATTGGAGACTATTATATCTTGATATAGATACACACAGTTATGCTCAGTTGCCGAACAATGATGTTTTGATAGCAGCATTTTTATGTGTTTTGTGCACATGATGGTCCAAATCCATGTGCCCTGATCGCATTTTTAAGTGTCCTGAAATTTTTTAGTTAAACCGCAGACACCAAAATAAAAAAAAATAAAAACAAAAAATAGTTCAAGTATCAGATCAACATGAAAACTTCATTTATACAATGTATGTTTCACCATAGGGAACACCAACATTGTGGATATGATAGTTGAATTTGGCTAAAAGATGTGTCCTGACTTAGATTTTATGTGCCCAGGACACCAGGGCACTAGCTAGCGTTAAGCCCTGGCTATAAAACGGTTAAAACATGTGAAGGAGAGAAATGTACTCAGAATCGTATTTTCGTTAGGTGTTCTACACAGTGTGCATATGAAGCTGGCTATCTAATGTTAAATGTTATGTCTGCCGTTAGCAATTCTCTGCATGTCTTGCAGAAATATTCCACTTCATGTTACCTCATGTTTTGCAGTTTGACAGGTGCAAACATAATTTTAAACCATATGATACAACAGTGAAAAGATGCAAATAGCTGAAAGATATTGATACACAATTAAAGTAATGCTTTTTTTAAATGTTTGTTACTGTATAGGTGGTGAAAAAGTGAGGCCGTTTTGGAAACACTACTATGGTGATGCAGATGCAGTGATATATGTTGTGGATGCTGCATGTTCAGACAGTGAGCTACAGATCACTAAAGCTGCTCTTCATGATGCATTGACTACACCAAAACTTCAAGGCCTTCCATTGTTAGTACTGGCTAATTGTCAAGACAAATCTGGTGCCCGGACTGCAAACCAGGTCTGTTGTAATAATGTATAAATTCTATTTGAAATTGCTTTTTTTTTTAAATAAATGGATGTATCTGACGATTAAGGATGAAGGTAAATAATATAATACAAATTGATCATGGATTAAAATCAGAAATAAACATCATTGATCTCTTGTAGCTTGAAAAGGATCTGGAGTTAGATGGCCTGTTCAGCGACCGTCGATATAGGGTACGAGAATGTACAAAAGAAGATAAAGAAGGTTTGCGAGAGGTTTTTGAAGACTTTAATAAATTGCTGACTCACCCGGAAGCAGAAAGCAGTGAGGAAGATAAAGCAAATGAAAGTCCGGGCCAGCAGCCAGAAACTACAGACATTAACAGGGTCTGATTGTCAAACATGCTATTCAAGTGATAAATTATTTTGATGATCAGATGTCATATACTTTGAAAAGAGAATTATTTGTTTCTAATATCAATGATGAGATTTTAAAAACTGAATTAATAACAACTCTCTGTGGGTTATTATTTATTATTTCGAAGAATTTTGCTATAAATCGGGGGTTATGGTATTCAGTGTTGTTACTTATTGATGTATGTGTTAATGTAAATGTGCAAATGTTATATGATTTTATCTTGGGATAATACATAATATATACCTACCTATACTGAATAAGCAGTTGTATGATTCAAAAACATTGTAAATGATACATGTACATATAAAACCATGTTCGTGCTCATGTCAGTTTGTATGAGGTGGACGCAGTCATAGGACTCCGAATACGATTAGTGCATCAGCCTTATACAAATGTGACGTTTTATATTTTATTTATCTCATAATTTGTTTAGACAACTAACAAAATATTAAAAACCTGCTATTTGATTACGAAATGCACAAAGCTACGTGTATAATGTTTGCACAAAGTATTTTAGTTTGTAGTTATTTCTGATTACTTGTGCAAAAATTTGTAAGAATCACGTCATAAAAATTCATGAATATAGTTATGAATATTGTTCCTATATGGAAATCCAACGTAGATTTGCCTATTATTATAGGTATAGGCTATGATAAAGGTACCTTAACTAGATTACAAATCAATATGAGCTGTTAATGTTATTTTGTTTATGAATCTCTATTTCATGTTTCACTTGGTATTTATTTATACTAATTTCATGCATAGGAGTTGTGAAAAACTGGCGCTTTCGCTTCTGTATGTTATTCTCGTATGAATTGCTATATGTAGGTGATTTCTCTCCGTCCATTTTATATCCATCGACAGTGATAGAAATTATTATAAAAACATTTGCTTTTGCAAAATATTGGTTTCAATGTTTTATTGTTTAACCACATTGTGTGTAGATTATGTTATGGACATTGTACCGGTATGTAGATTATAACATGGAACAGGAATGAGTTGGTGCACAAACTCTCATAGAGTGTAGGAGCAATTCTTTGATATGAAGAGGCAAGAAAATTGAATTGTTAATGAGTAAACTTAAGGCTGTGTTGTGATAATAATTGATAATGACTGACTTGTAATTTTCAACACAATGAACACGTTTAATAATTATGTCAAGTTGTGCATTTTTAGTTACATGAATTGTCTATTAGATGGTGTTTACAAATTGGTGTCTATTAGATGTTGTTATCTAGTATCATGTGTTAATATATATTTTTATAAGAATTTGGTATGTATTTGGAACTGTCCGTCCAGTTTTTTCCAGTAAACAATGTTTTTGATGTAATAAATTCGTGTACAAAAAGAACCTTTTTTTTTCTCCAACTAATACAGCACACGTCCTATCATTAGTAAAGACGCTGGTTATGAACAGTTATGGAACAATAGTTCTATGAAAATGAAATGAATGTTTCACCTATCGTCAAATTATTTGTGACGGTTGCAAATCGATCCACTTAGCCATGTACTGGATCGTGAAAAAAATCTTGTGTAATCAATACACTGGTTTATACATTCATGTCCAGTGTGCAACAGCTCTGGCAAATTCAGCGGCAAGCAAGGAGGATTTTTTTTTTCGTAGGGTTTTCGGCGTGAATAAAATCTACTGGTTGCAACCCATCTCTTCTTTGTTTTGTTGAAAACATGGATCTGCCAGTGGCCAGAACCAACAATGAAATTAATTGAGACCAGCACCGTGCACGTATATTTGGTAGGATTTTCCCATCTAACATAATGATATTATTAAACCTCTAAATTATTAAAAAAAACAAAAAAACAACAACAACAATCAGATACTGTATTTCTAGATGTGTAAAAAAAATCAAAGCAAAAATTTGAATGATTTTCATCCTTCCATGTGCACTTCGGGTTGCTTCACAGCTATTTTTTGAGGTCCAAACACTTATTACTAATTAGGCTGGTATAAACATATCCAACAAAAACAATGACATTGCACATGTATAAACTTCCATCACCTCTTTTATTGTTTGCTTCACCCTAGCTCATTATGGTGGTTTGAAGATCCTTGGTCCTTACCAGTGTTATAATCTTATACAAATGATTGATAAAATTCAATCTAAATTTATCACAAACTTTGTCATTTTACAGCAATGCTATAATATGAATAGGCAATGCCTAAGACAGGCGCAGCATGTTTATAGTGTAGAGATTAGGAAAAATAAACTAAATTAATCGAAATAGACTTTTGTTTAACGTTATCAATTACATCATATTTACATATGGTATCAGTGCTAGTATTATTGGTAAGTTCCATGCGCAAACATAGAAGCCTATTAATATTTACAAAGAGAGTAAACGTGCTAGTCATATGATTTGATGATGTTTACTTCACTAAACTATTAGACAGTACACTAAGATACAAACATGTTAACTTTACATTTTTACACCGTGGTTTCATTTGTATTATTTGTAAAAGCAGTTTTTTCAGCAGAAATTTGTGGCATTGCTGGATTCCAAGTATCCAATCTTTCAAGGTAAACACTACATTTTGACTAGGTGTCTTGATTTAAATTTTTATTGTTGACAACCATCTAAGAACCCAGGGCAAAACGACAATGACCTATATTTTATATCTTTTATGTTTCTTATTACTAACATATATATTTTATATGAAATTTTATATTGGCAGGGCGGATTATTGGACCTTCACTATACCAAATGAGAATTGTGTGGTTTTGGGGGGTACTGTGAAATGTTCATACAAAATATCATTTTGTAAACCAGTTCCATTTGAAAATTGTCAGGCGAAAAATAGTGGAACATGTCAGGAGCAGGTAAGTTTTATTAACACGTCAAAATAATATGGTATACAATGAATGCATCAATTATTTAATTTAAGCATTTTATTTCAAAATTCCTTTACTGTCATTAGACGTAAAAGTGCTGCATCTTTGCAAAAGAGATTAGTTGAATCTAATAATATTTTAATACAGGCAGTTTTATCTAGTGCTTTTAATATATATAGTTCATTTATTAGAAACGTATGGAGTAATATTTTGTACAATGTTAGTAATACGTGATCTAACTGAAATAATCGATATTATATTCCGTGTATTAATTTATATCTATATTATATTATTTTATTCTTTTTATCCTGTTTTATGTTTTTAAGATATAGACAGTGTAACCACTTGTCGGATGTAAATAAATAAAATGATAAGGATTCGGCATACCTAAATGCCACTTGTCTACATAAATCTATTAATTATTTAAAATTCAAATGAAATTGTAGCTACATTTCCCCATATTCCTTTCTTGTGTTATCATTTAGTTTATTGTATGTATATAGCTGATACTAAATAATTACTAGTACTTATGATAAAATAATAGAAATAATTGAAAAGATTTTACATATAATGATAAAATAATAGAAATAATTGAAAAGACTTTGTTATGTTGCGTATCCGTGGTGAAAGAAGTCCAACTAACATATATACAATTGTGCGTAGTTTATTGTGCGATCATGATATGTAGTAATTACATAGTCCATAGGTGCAAGTGCAGAATACGCGACAGTCAATAATGCATGGCTTATATTGGTAGCAGAACAATAGACAGAACCGGTGACAACTGGTTCTATGTTGTACACTAATCAGACCTTGGTTCTTACAATACATGATTGGGACTACCAATGTGTATTCGCGAGTCTTATTACAATAGTACATTATTATACTCTGCGAATATCATGCTATTGAAATGGTGTCATGATGTAGCCATTATAACAGACTTTACATCTAAAATTTAATGATAATAGTTCTAAATCTAACAAAAATTAAAATCTCACTAGATTCCTGATGAAGGCAGTGGAAATTGGACATCCCTGGGAGCCTATGCAGAGAACCCATTTATCTTAGATGGAGGAAAGTGACATTTCATACATAATTTTATATTCTATATATCTGTATAGTAGAAAAGATTATACATACCTACTACAATTGTTACAACCTACAGAAATATGGAATCATTGTGGCGGTACACGGCACGTTTTTGTTGTTAGTGGTTGCAATCAGCTTTTCAAATGGAGATGTAATAGCAAATATGTCTCCTCTGACTTTTCTGTAACATCACACTACTTGAAACAAAACTGGACAATTTCATCATTATGTACGCATTGCACACATAATGTGTATATATATAGCATATATATATAACTGGATATACTTATACTCTTATATTATAGGTGTAGATGACTGACTTTGCTGCAATATTCCAAAAATGGTGATAATACAACAGATGGAAATGGGAGAAACTTGCAAACTGCAAACAAAATTTGGGTGGCGTTTGAATGAGCTATATTCTGAGTTTTTTGTATATATATATATATATATATATATATATATATATATGCTGCTAATAACAACAGCAGCAATATATATAACTTCTCTTCTTGCCTAACAACAACAGCCAACATAACCTTAATAGCCATAGCCCTGCTCTTATAGCTATGCTGCTCTTTGCTGCCATATATGTATGTAGCCTTAATATGCTATATGCTGCTGCTCGCTGCTGCTATATGCTGCTGCTGTATATGCCGCCGCGCCTGCTATATATATATATATATATATATATATATATATATAACTATATATAAAAATATATATATTATATTGGTCTCAAATAGTTGCTACTAATTCTACACTGCAGTATCCGAATACAAATGTGTAATATTTATATTAATACAAATCATTAGCATCCTTGCTACCTTCTCCCACTATATTGATATATTGTCTGTATATATGTTGAATAAGTATATACAGACCAAATATAATAACTCTCTTAACTCATTACATAGGGAGTATACAGCATATTGCAACCGTGTGCGGTGTGCTTTTATCAATCAAGATTTATAGCCTTCCCCTTGCCTGGCCGGGCTGACCTGTACCCAGCTTTGGGTATGTAGGTACCAAGGAGCATGCAACTGTTTTAGGGATCAACTCACAACCTTCGGATAATCTATCTTATTCTTATTAAATCTTAATTTATTCATAACAATTAATATAAATATTACACATAAATGTATTTAAATCAGAATACTACAGTATAGAAGTATTAAATGACCTGATGTGAATGTAGAATGGTCTGATGTTACAAAGGGATTTTGACTGTAAACCAGACATTTATATTTATATTGTCATAAAAATTTGATTATTTATTTCAGTGTATATTAAGGGGTCATTTAAACTTTAGAGATTTTACTTCCAATTCAACACGATCATGATTGCGAGCTTTATATTCAGTAGTTGCAATCAAAATGGGTTGACTTAGATAATAACCAGAATGTTAACCCCTCGAAAATAAGCTTGTATTCATTTCTCCATCTTTGCTGGAAATTGAGATCCGATTAGGATGCAACTGGCACGAGAACGTGAACGATGAGTTTACGTTTATTTTAAAACAAAGACTCAACCACACACATTCTAGATTCTTGATGGTGTCTCAACATACGTTCGTGTTCACGACCATGTGGACTGTTCCCCGCTGTGCACACAGCTTCAGATCATACATCAGTTTTTGAACATGTTCAAAAACTGAGGTACAATCTTTGTTTAGGAGACCAACGTTTGCATCTGTGCGGGACTACAGATGACTAAGTTGAGACTAACTCTCAACTATAAGTAAACTATGTACAATGTGGGGCACACCAAGTTACACTCTGAAGTTGCAGCTTAGTCTTGACAAAGTCCCCTAGATGAAATGACCCCTTTAGAATTATGAAATCTCTTGATACGTTGTGTGTACACAAATATATTACTCTAATAAATTGCACATGTTTCAACAGATTTACATGTGATCATTCTGCTATATGGGAACCGAATCCCAATTCAGGAACAGTTCCCTCTCTTATAAAAGTTCCTGTGGAAGCTGAATATAATGCATTGAATTGTCTAGTAAGTAATTTCTAGATATTTTTGTTTATATTTTACAACTTTTTGAACTACCGGGGTATTCAATATATAAAAGTTCGATATTCATCTTTTTTCTATTTGGTCATTTTGGTTGAATAAACAATTTCAAATTGATAATGCCATAACTAAATCATTGAATATAGCATTTTGAAACTTCTAGCGCCCATTTGACCATTGACTTAATTATTGAAACCATTAAATTTTGTTGATGAAAAATTAGAGGAATGGGTGAAAATAGATAATTTACTTAGATAATGTAATTCCTTGTTAGCTGGGCTACATTCACAGCTGTATACGCAGGAGCCTGCTGGTTCAGGCAAATCCAACAAAATGAGTGGTTGGCGCCATATTTTTCTTGGTGTAAGGAATCACAAAACATTAGTTTATTCATATAAAGTGTTTTTGTAATTTTCTTACATGATACCTCAGAGCATGATGCATTCACATGCATATAAACTAGAAACTTCTATTTTTCTTTTTCTATTTTGCTGGAGAAGGCTTGTATCACAGTTTAGCTATTGCCTAAACCAAATTGTACATCAAAAGAATGAACACTTCTCTCATCTTGGGTTTCTTCATTCATGATATATATTAAATTTTTTAGATACCAATAGAAACCATTGGGGCTCACATTTTGGCGAGACTTTCGCTCTTATACTTCAGGCAGAATGACAGAATGAGCGATTATTTGAATCTGTAAGCATAAGCATAAGCCGGTGTAGTTCAAGTGCCCGCCACATAGGCTCCACTTATCAAAACGCGCACGATCCACTCACGATTACGGCAGCATACACGCAAGAAAACAATGCATGACGCCATATAAAACTTCTTTTTTTGGCTGGTAGTAGATAACGCCATCATAATGTTGAGCTAAAAAGGGCATTCCAAACTTCGCTCCGTATTACAGCCCTCCACACATTTAGCTGCATCTATCACTTTAATATTTTACACACACATGATTGCCGTATAAAACATATGTTCCACGTATTGCCGAAAATCCAGAATTGCGTGGAGTCTGTGTGACACGCACTTTAATATAAAAAAGTCTAGCAAACGCATAAATTATATTCATGAAGCTAAGGTGAAAACAAACACATGTGTGTGACAAAAATGTGTTCATTGTTATTATGTAAACACGATCTTCCACACAGTTGGTGTACGCTAGCATAACTTAAAAATTAAATTATTGTTGAACGTTTATTATTCCATTTGTGTTACAAGCTATCTACAGTTGTTGCTCTGTTATATTCATATCTATATTTATTGTATTGTGTTACCAATCTATATTTGCTGTCATTTTTTTATGAAAACCCATACATATGTACAAGATTTGCTGTTATGTTATGTACATTTCTGTATCTTAATGTGTTGGGAGTTCTAATTGTATCTGTCGTTTTACATATCAATTATTTGTTGTTCTATGCGTATCAATATTTGTTGCTTCATCTTATTTTCTAAGCATGTATTGAATAATAACACAAATTAAACGATGTCTTGCAATTTTTCAAACTGTTTTGCTTCATTTCCAAACTATGTAATGATTTTTTAGAAAAAAAGTTATATTACCAGCATTTACACGGTTTAGGATTTCATGTTTCAACCCGAGCAACGCCGGGTAACCAGCTAGTATATATATATATATATAACTGGATATACTTACACTCTTATATTTAGGTGTAGATGACGGCTTTGCTGCAATATTCAAAAATGGTGATAATACAACAGATGGAAATGGGAAAACTTGCAAACTGCAGACAAAATTTAGGTGAATGAGCTATATTCTTAACAGAATGAGCTATATTTTCCTAGTAACAGTTTATATATATTATATATAGTTTATATATATATATATATATATATATATATATATATATATATATATATATATATATATATATATATATATATATATATATATATATATATATATATATATATATATATATATATATATATATATATATATATATATATATATATATATATATATTTTGACTGTAAACCAGACATTTACATTTATATTGTCATAAAAATTTGATTGTTTATTCAGTGTATATCAAGGGGTCATTTCACTTGGAGATTTTACTTCCAATTCAACACGATCATGATTGCAGCTTTATATTCCAGTAGTTGCAATCAAAATGGGCTGGATGACTTGGGTCACGAGACCCAGAATGTTAACCCTCGAAAATAGCTTTTCATGTATTCATCTATCTTTGCTGGAAATTGAGATCCCGATTAGGATGCAACTGGCACGAGAACGTGAACGATGAGTTTACGCTTATTAAAACAAAGACTCAACCACACACATTCTAGATTCTTGATGGTGTCTCAACATGTACGTTCGTGTTACGACCATGTGGACTGTTCCTACGCTGTGCACACAGCTTCAGATCACACATCAGTTTTTGAACATGTTCAAAAACTGAGGTACAATCTTTGTTTAGAGGAGACCAACGTTTGCATCTGTGCGACTACAGATGACTAAGTTGAGACTAACTCTCAACTATAAGTAAACTATGTACAATGTGGGGCACACCAAGTTACACTCTGAAGTTGCAGCTTAGTCTTGAGCAAAGTCCCCTAGATGAAATGACCCCTTTAGAATTATGAAATCTCTTGATACGTTGTGTGTACACAAATATATTACTCTAATAAATTGTACATGTTTCAACAGATTTACATGTGATCATTCTGCTATATGGGAACCGAATCCCAATTCAGGAACAGTTCCCTCTCTTATAAAAGTTCCTGTGGAAGCTGAATATAATGCATTGAATTGTCTAGTAAGTAATTTCTAGATATTTGTTTATATTACAACTTTTGAACTACCGGGGTATTCAATATATTAAAGTCTGATATTCATCTTTTTCTATTTTGGTCATTTTGGTTGAATAAACAATTTCAAATTGATAATCATACCATGGTAATACTTACAACTAAATCATTGAATATAACATTTAAAACTACAACGCCCATTTGACCATTGACTTAATTATTGAAACCATTAAATTTTGTTGATGAAAAATTAGAATGGGTGAAAATAGATAATTTACTTAGATAATGTAATTCCTTGTGCTTCAGGCCACATTCACAGCTGTATACGCAGGAGCCTGCTACAGTTCAGGCAAATCCAACAAAATGAGTGGTGGCGCCATATTTTTCTTGGTGTAAGAGATCACAAAACATTAGTTTATTCATATAAAGTGTTTTTTTGTAATTTTCTTACATGATACCTCAGAGCATGATGCATTCACATGCATATAGACTTGAAACTTCTATTTTTCTTTTTTCTATTTTGCTGGAGAAGGCTTGTATCACAGTTTAGCTATTGCCTAAACCAAATTGTACATCAAAGAATGAACACTTCTCTCATCTTGGGTTTCTTCATTCATGATATATATTAGAATTTTTTAGATACCAATAGAAACCATTGGGCCTCACATTTTGGCGAGACTTTCGCTCTTATCGCAAGAGCTTCTTCAGGCCGAATGACAGAATGAGCGAAAGTCTCGCCAAAATGTGAGCCCCAATGGTTTCTATTGGTATCTAAAAATTCTAATATATACAAATTGTACATATTGTTGAATAAAATATGTTTAAACCAAACTCCTAACTAATGTTAAAGTTTTCCTATAGAATGCTGAGCCTGTTAGTGGCTTACTTCATCCTTGGCATGGTGTATAATTTCACTCAGGGTCATCATGGAGTAGAATTGATACCACACCACGAGTTCTGGTTAGGACTACCAGGCTGTATTGCTGTAAGTATGCAATATTGTATTATATATATTATAATATGTATACATAACAAGGCCCAAACCCCTTATATTATGTCTTTTTTATGTGCAGAAATTAATGGGGTCTTAGCCAGTGTAAAACACTGGAATTAAATGTGTAGAATATGAGCAGAAGCATTGAATTGAGACATTCAACCCCCGTCTTTGTTGGCAGGACTTTGGAGTTACAACCTAAGGCTTTACCTGAAGATTTTTAGATATGAAGTAAATTCTGCACTAGTCAAGCATACTCATCATTGTGTTTAGTGTCTATGTTTCTCATACTTTTCTGGGTTTTTTTCAGGGTGGCTGCATATATCTCGCCAGTCTGTGTTTCTGTAGGCAAAAGTCATCTCGCCCTCCCCCGGCAGGTAGTGGAGGAAGATATGAAGCACTGTCCTGATGACACCTACCACAATGTGCTATGTAAAGGAAAGTGACTGTACTGATGTACAGTCTGATGGACTACAGTACATGCACAGTCTGAAGATATATTTTGTTCTGATGTGTGTGCTATAAGAAAGCAAGAAGTTGTCATTTAGTACTTACAAAATTTAATGTTGTTTTTGTTCATTTAGTTCATACATCTATTGATGATATTAGTTTGTTAAGAATAAACAAAATCAATTTGTGCAAATGTGTTTTTTTTAATTGCAAATTTAAGTGTGCCTTCAAGACAATAATTTGAGGTCCATTTTCTGCTGTTATACAAAGTGGTGACAACACGTTTTGAAACACAATTTTCAAACTTGTTACAATTTTTTAGATTGTTTTAATATATGTATTCGAATAATCATCACCTGGGTCCAATTTGGACACTGTATTAAAGTATGCCTCTAGAGCATTGTTTATTTCATTTTCTATAGTTCTATTATTTGTGATTAAATAAGTTTTCAAAAATTACAATTTTTTCTACTATCAGCATAGCAGGTTGTTGCTTGTGTTGCTATCACCATCGAAAACTGGCCATTACGATTTTACCATATAAGCATTGACCAGCCAGTGTCAGCCACACTAAACCAGCCATATACCATACGGTTCACAATTACGGTTACAACAGTTACAGTCCACATCCATGGGAAAAAAGAAAGCTCGATTGCCCAGAAAATGCAGGATTACAAATGATCTTAACACAACTCCTTGCATGTAACATGTAGAATGTATATATCTGTTTGATGGGCACAAAAAAACAAACACTTGAATAAATCAGGATTTTGGCTATTTTGTTTGATCGTAATGGCCATTATTTTCGTGAGTCATAATGATTGATATTGAGTGTTGACTAAGGAGAAAGATTGGACTTCTGCAAGCTGGTTCCATTAAGTTTTATTTGTGGGAAGGGTGACATATTGAAAGGGTTCAGTCAGCAGATAACAACTATCTATGTTTTATAGAATTTTACTTGCATATTTATATATTTTACAAAATTATAGCTGAAAAGCAAGCTAGCACTCTTCCCATATATATTTGTGGATGCTGTAACCAGTAATATTCAATTTGTCATATCTGAATAAAAACTGCCTACTTCCTGTTATTTTTTGTGTTTTCTTGCCAATTATGTGCTCATAACGTTAGGCTAAGAAAACTTTTTCCTGCAGTACATCTTTTCACTTTCCCCCCAACATAATCATTTCGAAGGGTATTTTAAAACCAGATCACCTTTTTGGCCACACATTTTCCTTAGTATCTTGAAAAGTTGAAGTCATGCATATTAAAAACTTTGATCTCATATTTGGTAACAACATAAGATTTGACTTAAGATTATTATAGGAAGCACCCAATATACTAATAATGTTCGGAAAAATAATTAACATGAATTGCATTGAGTACTAAATGTACTGGTATATATTCCATGATAATTTCGCCAATTTTCATACAAACTTAAATTTAATTACAGTTTTGTAACATAATGTGCAGAAAAATGACATAAATGTCAAAGATTCTACACATAGTGTACAAGAAATAATGTTTAAAGAAAATGGGGTGTTCCTATTTATCATATTGTGTATAATTGTTATAAGCTATCATTTTAAGCTAGGAGAATAGTTAATAAATTTTAGATCAGCTGACTCCTACATTGTATTTTTCAGGTCATACAACTGTCTTGGGTTTTCATAGGTTTTTACCTCTAGCAAAAGCCACATTTAAATTTCATCTTTTACTTTACTTTTTTTATCAAGTAGCATATATTTAATGAAGCGAACAAATGAAACCTTAATTACTAGTAATCTGTTTTGATATATATTCTTATACAAAATGACATTTTTAAAAACAGATATTATGTTTAAAAGTGGCATGTACCCTTTGATCCACTCTTCATGGTATCTTATTATAATTGTGGCATTTCAGTGAATATGTCTCACTGGGTGCATCCTTACACTTGTATTTGTGGTGTTCAAACAGATCATGAGTTTAATATGACACACAGATTATTAGTTATTAGTTTGAAAACCACAGATAAATCCCGAAACTGCATGTAATTCTAAGCATGTGTCTGAGATTAGACTTCATGACTATGAATTTTGCCCCGTCTGGTCCTTGTTAGGCTGTCTTGATCCAACAATGGAATTATCATAGTTGTCTTTTTATCATAGCGCAGGAGTAACCCAATATGTAGACATTTGTTTTATGCAACTTTTTATATTTTAAGCTTTAATATCTATTTGCAATGTAATGCAGTGCTCACAACGTTGCATGTATATTAAATGAACACAACATAGTTGACAGTCATGGGACATTATGTATGACAGTTTTGGATTTCATATGAGATAAGATACGTTGTACCTATAAAAATAGAAGATAACAGTAACAGTAAGTTGTTGGACTTTTTAAACACGTTCTTTGTTGTGTGGAACATGTGAAATAGAAGATCCACAGAAGTTATTGTTTGTTCCATTTTATTTTAGAAGTCCATACAATCTAATATTGCAAATCATACTGTACATGTATATAAAATAATAATCAGATAACATCAATTTATGTTAGATAGAAAAAAAGCCCCTGAGAGCCTAGCTGTTATTGCAGAAATGATAATTTTTATTATATTAGGAATGGTGGGCACTGTACTGGGCCTCACAGCTTACATTATTCATTAAATAATGGAAATGTCTACAAAAAAATGCATGAAACACATTTGTAATTGTGTAATCGATGGCTGAATATATCATCATATAAAATTTCATATTTTGTAAGAAATTTAGCATAGTTTTCAAAATAACAAATCTTTTTTATCACATCTAGTTGATGTTGCATGTTAACCTGTTTTTCATTTCATTATTAGTTTCATATCGGTGGTAAATAAGGAATTTCTTCCTTTTCATACTAGATGTGCTGTGGCACTTTTAAGTGCAAGCATGGTTCTTGTCGCTGTATTTGCTCTCTATGTCGAAAATGCGAGGCCTGCGGGGCTGGAGAGATGGAAAACGCATGGATTGTGAATGCAGTGATGGGAAATGTAGCAGGTATGGCATGACGTCTATTAGGGTGCTGTGGGACAGCCAGAAATTTGGTGCCAAATCCGTGAACAAATATATGTAATAGTATCATTTTCAGAACCTTTATCATCATGTCTATTACATGTACAATGTATATCACATGAGGAGTTTTATTATTAAGCAATAAACATGTCATGCTAGATAATATTTGATGTATGGCAGCAGATTATAAAAAACATAACACACACAGCCCGTTTGAAAGTTTATGTATATAAAATCTTTACGAATGGATCTTTATATGAATTACATTTGTAGGGAAGCTTAAAAAGGATATGGTGCAGTCAAAAGAAGTGATGATCACATCATCAACATATGGATGTGATCCTTACAACAGGCTGCCTCCAAAGAAGCAAGAAGGAACAGCTTTAATTGAGATCACAAAAGACAATTGTTGTGTTATGTAAACCTAGATGTCCCAATATTACTTTCATTTAATTTTCTTGTTGATATTTGTCAGTTGGCTATATCATAATTATAGTGGCTATCTGGTGGGTATTCATCTTGATATATCAGGGAGTTTGTAAATTGACTGTTATAGAATATCAGAAAAGATTCTGTAAACTGATGAGTATTGTGGATTACTTAGGAACCTTTCACAGGAGACGACCATTGCTGTTCTGTATTTCAATGAATTCAGTCTGCATAACTTCTTTTCCCTGTTAATCGTTCATTTAGCATTGGGATCATTTTTCTTGTCTATAGATCAATTGTACAAGTATCTGACTTTCTGCTGACTTTTCACATGATTATACAGATTTGAATGACTGGGCAAACATCATAGCCAGTCAATGTGTAACTGAAAAGTTTACCTCCAAATTTGAACAAAACTGGTATGCTAATTTGTATTGCAAGTATAAAGATGAGGTTGACATTACATATGTAAATGATAATTAGCATTTACACTTGTGATAGCAGGCACAATGTACGATGCGCTTCTCCCAAATCTAAGATATAAATCTGTGTATCCATGTTACAACTTTTCATATCTGATTTTTAGATTTCCTAAAATGGCAAGGAAACAAAATTAAAAACACAAAACACTTAAAGATAGCCAGATTTTATTTACATTTTGTTATAAAAATCCATATAGTTTGAATACCTGTGCAAAATAAAATATATTAGAGTGAAATAATTACATTTTGTTGACTAGATGTATAATTCAACATACTGTAGCATAATACTTATTAAAAATACAAAATAAATTGGCTACGTACAGTGTACAAATTGAACTAAAAAGCGAAAAAATGTAGACATTTTGAGATCACGTTTTGTTTGACTAGTTATTACTCTGTTATCCTCAATAAATAAATTCAAAAATCCATTATAAAATAAAAAACAATCTTTATAGTTTACCAATGCAAACAACATATTGTTATGCATGTTCGTGTTAAATATCAAAATGGAACTTCCTTCCTGGAAAATACTCCCTTTTGCACCTACCCTTGCATCTTTTGAGAAAACATTTCAAGTGTGGTGTCATTGCTTTCTAAGTAACACAAAGTCTTCTCTATAAAGTACACTATATAATGGATAATTATAATAGATAATTTAATGAAACGTTTACATTGAAACATGAAATTGCCTATTAAAAATACTTTGCATATATTTCAATTTTGTTAGTGCGATCATATGATCAAGGACGATATATGTTCAATAAATTAAATGGAAAGGAGAATTGTGAAAACAAAAATACAAAGTTATCATAAAATGTCAGAAATGAATCCTTATTCATAATGTGACCACTTGCCCAATGTTTTCCTTTAGCAAAACTACCCTAAATATTCACGGAAAGGCCCTTGAGATCTGAAGGTTAAACCTTGGTCACCATAATTAAAAGGGAGGCTTGCTGATACTTCCATTGACAACATAATAGTGATAATCTTTGCTACAATCTATTTTTGGCAGTGGGGCTTTATATGAGCATGGGCCATTCTGTGGATATTTAAGGTAACACAATTTTTTTTTTCATAAAATGCAAAACTTACGGTATTATAACAAAGTTCTTAAATTACAATCAAAATATTTTCATTACTATGAGCAACTTTTTTAAACATCAATAATACTTTAACGAACTGTAACTAGTAGAGATTTAGTACAGGTATTTTAAACATTTGGAAATTGAAATGAAAACAAACTAATGAATGACAAAAAACTGGGCATCTTTAAAAACTCTTCAAGATTCATTTACCACGTTGTATATAAGCGAGTCACTGACAAGCTATTTGGAAAAACACAAGAGAGATCACAGTGACGTTATTGTAAAGCATAGAAATATGGTTGATAATGTTGAAATTGTTCCATTATCATCTCATTACGTACATAGATTGAATTATCCCCATTTAAACGGTAAATTCTATCATTCATAATGTATCAAAATGTGTCAAGTTTGCATGTAAAATGAAATTGGTACACTGGAAATCAGTATGGTGAAATAGTGCTCACTAACTTTTATATCACAAACCTTTTAGACTACATTGACTACTTTTAATTTTGGAGATTTAAGGAAATATCTCACATTTGTATGAATAGTTTTACAATAAAATTATAATGAAACATTTGACCAAGGGGGAAGATTTTCTTTGTAACTAGGACCAACAAGGATGTTACCTGGGTACTATATATGCAATAATTAATAATCAATGGCTGAACAATATAACTTGAAAATTAAATACTTTCTTAATGTTTGTGAATTCACTGTTAACTTTCACCTATACTGGTACTAGAACAACACATTGGTACCACCATGATGTGCTGTGTAAAATAACATCTTTTTTCTGAACCACATTCAAGTGACTTCAAGAAACAAACGTGTGACTGCAATCAAGAGTTCAAACTCACAAGTGGATAATATAAAGCAGTCTATAGGAAACTGTCGCTTCAAATTACATGATCATGAGATTGAAATATGCTTCATATAAGAATGTCAGGGTAAAAAGTGACAATACGGAACTAATTCACATTAATCCCACTGTGACCCAGTAAAATATCACATAATCTGTTGGTGAGTGTATTTTGAAATTTGCAGTACATTTTGACTGTTGAAAATAGCTTCAGTTTACATCTGTATATCACACATTCAATGGATTAAACACTTACAGAAACTGCCATAATCTTATGACAAAATTACATGAACACATTGATAACCACACGTACAGCAAAACAAGGACAACATTGTGCATTCTACGTTTACATAAATTAGTGTACGGTGAACAGAACGTTTACTACAGCACTAGTCAAGAGACGACTTTATGCCTAGTAAGCAAACTCTATGAGAATTCGGCTGAAAATTTTACCATTGGCAATAACGAGAAAAGACTAGAATTTCACTCACAGACTGTAACAGCTAATACATATATCCAAGTTTTGGCCCAGTGGTAATAATATTCTACTCATTTTTGGTACTTGTTTAGCACTTCAAATTTGTAATTAGCTAAAAATAAACAGCTTTCAAACAAACCCTGTGTAATTGCCTATTTTCTTGCTTTTGTGTGCACACAAACCTAGAGATAATATCCATTTTGTCTTCACGGTCAATGTTACACGGTAAATCCTTTTATGAATATCTGTTCAAAAGAGATTTACAGCCTTGACATAAGCATTGGTGAGCTGGAACAACAGCCACAGTCACCAAAAGCCAATATGGCTGACAATATGGCCGACAAAGTGGCCCAGAGTACAGTAATCACCTCCTATGGCAACTACCACTTAATCACAATATTGACAAGAGAGATGATATCAAAGTCATCACAATATTAACTAGCATGAAAAATAGAGAATATATAATATATCCAATTAGCCATAATCACAATAGCAACTAGTGGAGCACAGCTATCAATGGGCTGGCCCTGACATGGAAACTCTTGCAGTCCGAGGCTCGATTTCCAATGACAGTTTGTATGTTTCTTCATCACTAAGTAGACGAGAAGGATCCAGCAAATAATTTGTTATCTGAAAATGACATAATAATGTTGATGGTTAATATTGCTTATAAATCGTATATTTTGTTACATTTGTATATTAGATAATATATTATACATCTCACTATAATTTGATAATTGATTAGTGAATGGGAAGTTTTAATCAATACAACAATCTCAATCAGGCTACTTAGAGACAAAACACTAACGTCTTTGGAATGTTACCAATTGGTTATCTTACCCTTTTGTGATGTTCTATGCGATAAGATGTTTGCTGAAAATGTTGAATTTCTCGTATCACATGTGCAATCTGAAAAAAAGTGGAATAAAAGCTTGAAAAGCCAAATTTTGTATGCTTTTTTGTTTTTGTTCCCATGCATTTACAGTTCTTGGATAAGTGAAGTGAACTTCTTTATCTAAATGCTTAGTAAGTTTGGCACATACCATTCTCATTTTTGAGAAGTTCACCAAATGTTCATCAGTGACATTTGGAGTTCCCTCCTCTATGAAGGAGAGGTCCGTGAGGTACATGCCGAGGTACGGAATGCAGGGTGGGTCACAGCGGTGCAGTGCATCACGCATGTTCTTGAAGCGGCTCTCGGATGACACCAATGTCTGCAGCTTGTCAATCATTTGCTTGGTCTGCAATGAATATTTTCCATACTTAGCCAACATTTGATATTTGACAGGATTTTCCAAACATAAAACAAATGTCAACAACTCAGCAACAAAAACACTGACAATTCTACAAAATATTGCTTCTTATTAGAGTACCCATTAAAGTAAGCTTTTTTAGATACATGTACAAAGAGGGGGCAGGTCAGGGCCTCGTATCACATATGCATTATAATGAGGAATATTAAGTTTAGTGTTTAGGTTGCTTGCTATAAAGCATCAACAAATATTGAAGTCAAGGTTTTTGCACATTGGTGTAAGGCTAAATCAAATATGCCCCTGATATACATATAGTTATTTTATTCGCTTTAGGCTGATTTGTGCTTTGGACATGTCACCTGTTTGGCTATTTTCTCCCATGTTTTCTTCAGTCTATACACAGAGCTGTTGACGAAGGCTGCACAGATCTGCAGCACTCCATTGTAGTTGTGCATACATCGGCAGATGTCAGCAATGGCTGCCCACTTCTCTATACACGCCACACGATCCTTCAAACAACAGATTTTACAAGTTAATTGTCACAACACAAAATGAATTTAGCATAGCAAAATTGTGATTCGATCCTCCTTAATGTCATTTGTAAGAATATAAGCTTACTTGCTCTATAGTGCAAGTGTTTATGGTATGGCAGACTTTAAACTCCAGCCAATTTAAACAATATCAGAATCCTCCTCACCTGCAGATTTTGCCTGCTCACAATCTCGGAGACGACAAGCTTGCTGACCTCGTTGAAGCGTTTACTGACCAGCAGCACATGGGGCGCCTTGCCCGCCTTGTCCGGCTTCATCCATGCCTGGCACAACAGCTCCCTGCAAACACATGGCAGTCAACCGTATTGTATTGTATCAATACAATTGTCATTCTCAAAAGTCCACCTTCCCTACTTGCACAAGCAATATTAGAAGGGTCGTATGGTCAGTATCACAGTGCCAACAAGCAACAAGAAGTAGGGTCACCTCAGCTGTGTGATATGCAGGCAGCATGGCTGAACATGTGATTACTCAGCTTGGCAGTGCTATTAGTGAGATGAAAAGTGGTAACGCAATAGGTCCTCGAAAATTGCTGCATTAGTCCATATTGTGAAAGAAGTGGCCCAGATTACGCCTGGATGAGCCTATAAGTACGGTGTTCGTGGCTCCGTGTGCCTAGATGACTGCTTCGTAATAGTCGGAGGTATAAAGTAGGCTATGATTGATTAAGGCTGTGAGGTTGGATAGGCTAATAATAGTATCCAAGGCGGGAAAGTGCATTGCACAAGATTGGTATAGGTGAAAACCGAAGTATGTAACCTGTGTCTCGGGGGATTAGTGTTAACAGTAGCATGCCCGCCTATGACATATGACTGGTCTGAATCATAGACGGGAGGTCGTGAGTTCGAGTCTATGATCTTCCAAAAACACCTTTACATAGCCTTCCCGATTATTTCACACTTGGTGGAAGACACGGACCCGGGTGCTTCAGGTGAAGCCACCGGGTAGTATCCCTAGTGAGAAATTCCCCAGTAAAAGCCACGTTAGGGTATGGGAAGGGGACTACCGCCCGGGAATTTGAACTTAGAATGGGAAGCACATTAGTATGTGTAGGCACGTTCGCTGGTCAGTCAGTGAATTCTCACTGAGAAGTTGTTAAGAATGAGGGCTTCCTGGTCAGAATTCCTGATTAGATTCGGCGGTGGGTAGCTAATCGAGCCATGAGGGGTGGAACTCCGTCCCTCTCTCTCTCCGATGCCGAATGTAGTATGCCCGATAGGGCCAGTATGTAGTTAAGCCAGAGATGGCCAGGATAGTGCAAGATGTAGCAGTCGGTACTAGGGCCCTATGTGACTTGTGACGATCAATGCGTCCCCTGGTCGTTGAGGAGAGTTGGGAGTTGCGGGAGTCTGTGAAAGAAGTGGCCCAGATTACACCCGGATGAGCCTGTAAGTACGGTGTTCGTGGCTCCGTGTGCCTAGATGACTGCTTCGTAATGGTCGGAGGTATAAAGCAGGCTATGATTGATTAAGGCTGCGAGGTTGGATAGGCTAATAATACTATCCAAGGCGGGAAAGTGCATTGCACAAGATTGATATAGGTGAAAACCGAAGTATGTAACCTGTGTCTCGGGGAATTAGTGTTAACGGTAGCACGCCCACCTATGACATATGACTGGTCTGAATCATAGACGGGAGGTCGTGAGTTCGAGTCCACCATCTTCCAAAAACACCTTTACATAGCCTTCCCGATTATTTCACAATATCAATACATTTGTAAATCTGTAGACTGAACTCTCAATTGGGCACTCGTTGGAACGAAGTGTCCCTATAAGCAAAACATTGTTAATAATATTATTACTGGGTACATTGTATGTCATAAACAAGGGAAAATTGATCTAGTTGCAAAGTATTCCTATTATTGAGGTGTCCCCATGGTGAAGTGCTACTGTAAATCTGAATATGTTTTATACCCCAAATTTACTTCCATGCTTGAACATATAATCAGTCTACTTAAAGTCAAATCTAGGGTATATTAACACAATATTTTATGATAAAATGGTACTTACTCGCTACGAATAGCCATAAAGATTTTGTGGTCTAAAAAGGTAAGTTGTTCAGCAATATCCAGTGCCGATAAAGTATCAAATGAGTCTTTACTGGGTGCCTGAAATGGTTACACAAATCCTGCATGAATGGAATGCTGTGATTTACGATTGTAAAACTAAATTGTTTTTGACAATAATAGACATCAGTATTTGTGAATTATATGCCATTATGCATGGTGGAAAAAAGCATTATCAATTTGTAGGTATTTCTTTTTTGATAATTGAGCAAACAATAATTCTAAATTGGATCATTTAAAACAGTGTTCTGTAAAATCAAAATCCCCTGTATTTCAATGATAATGATTCATTTTAATTAATATAGATATTGTAGACTGATCTTGTAATTGACTATAACAAGAAGTGCCTGAAGCATTAGGCAGCACCTCTAGACTGACCAAGAGAGAGAGAGAGTTTGAAAATGTGTCCGCAAGCACTGAGAAACACATACACTCACATTGGTGGTGTATGTTAAACTCACCGCATCAGCACTGTTAACTGACCACATACATAGGTTGCAGCACATATCGTGGTGTATCCATGGTGTGTCTCTTGTGTAAGCAATGCGTCTGACTGGTCTTGTTACAGAGATTACTAGGTGATTGTGTTCCATTAATCTGTGTAACAAGAAGTGGCTCTTGCCTGATGTGATCACTTACATTAGGTGGAGTGAGCAGCGTCTGCAGACTGATCTTGTTATTGCCGGCGGGGTCCTGGTCGTCCTTGGTGAGGACCCGCAGGATGCTGGCTGCTGCCTTGTGCTCCGCTGGCAGCAGCTGGGTGTTGCACACCTGGAGCAGAGCAATGTAGATGATATGTTGGCTTTATACAAGAAATAATATTCGTATGGTGTCCACAGGGTTCAAAATAAAGATCAACCACCAAACCTTGCCCAGTAGATTTTTGCCTCGGCTGGCTGTATTTCAGAATTGTTAGCTTGAGTTATATGTAGGAGCAAATTTTCACAATTTTCATACCATGATATCTCACAACTGTTTGGACTTCTTCCCATATCCCACAACTATTAAACTATTTTTCCACAATTCACTATTTTTAAATTACATTTCCTAAGGTAATACACACATGTAGCTGGCATATTATGACAAATATATCCCATATCCTTCTGTCTATTTTATCCTCTCACAAACCACTTGTTTTAAGTGGACTCACATTATTCATCCATCCCCATCAAAGGTCACGATTCAACATAAGCATTATAATTGAAGTTATACCATTACTTATGGCGCAAAGAGAATAGTCTAAAGTATATCTCAATGGAATACAATGTGTTTGGAATCATCTTTTGAGTGAATCTCTAATAGATTCATATATTTGACACAAGGTTACTAACTGTCACAATCTCTTTCTACATAAACTTGTTGATAATTTTGTAGTCCATTACAAACAAGTAAGAATACCATTTCTTCAAGTAAGTCTTTCACCGCCGCCTTGAGCTGCGGATCACAGTCGAAGTCTTGCGTGTGCTTGGAGACCCAGTGACGCAGTATGTTGAGCACACGCATGGTCGCTGCCGTGCTGATCACAGACTCCCGCTTCTTGTTCACGTGACATGGCTTCAGCTGGTCACCAGGCCCTAGATGTACAAACAAACAAAAAATGATACCAACATACAATTATAAAAGGATTGTCTATAGATAAGACTTTTACATGTGGCTCATGGCAGTAAACAATGGTCTTGAGTGGTCACTATGAAATCTTTAAGAGATTGAGTTTATACAGTGAGAAAGGCTTGCGAATAGCAACAGTTGTCTTTGTTATATGCATGCATGCCATACACATTATATTTCAATTGAAACCCCACAAATTAGGTTTCCATGAGTATAAAATCTTGCACAATATTAAATATGCAAACCTGACTCAAAGTTGAACGTATATAGACATTAATCTTTTAAATTATAGTTGTGATCCAAACTTGCCTGCACTATGAAAGCGTGAGATGGGTTTTCCCTGCTGATCTTTGCTCAGGGATCCAGCTGTTGCTGCTGCAAATGCTGCTGCAGCTGCTGTAGAACTTGATCTACAACAATACCAATGTTGAGTTTCTAAATCATTTTTAAGTTAGCTACTATAGTTTTAATTGAATTTTCTATATAATTACATTTACACTTCAAAGCTAACATACACATAATTTATGAAATAGTACTGGATAAAAAACAGACATAAAATCAAAGTACTGAAAGCACTGAAAGCCAGCCAAAATCAGGAGTGAACGAACACAAAACATCCGTTGTATTGCTACTAACGTTGTGATATTATCACAAGTTTTCCCCACCACACTCAAAAGCAAAAGTGAAAACAGCACAAGGTTTTAACTTTGAGGCCTGATTCCTCCGCCGTGATAAGATGGATTTACGATTTGAATGGGACCAATCGCATATTGTCCGCCATGACAGGCCCTTTCCAACGACGTATAGTTTGTGTCTCTAGCACTAGAACTGGCAATACTACGAGCCGAAATGCAAATTACCAAACAATTGGACGTTGTCTACATCGCCATTTTGGACTGTGACATCACATATTAATGCACGGATTGGGCCGGTGGTTGTGCGATATCGATATGACAAGTCGTTTTGTCAGAAACTGCATGAGAACTGTGCACTATATTGTGGAAGGCAGGTTTTTGAGAAGGCAGTTGATTGGTCAACTTCCTGATGCTTTGGTTGACTGTAAGCTTTGCAACTCTGTTGCCAGCTTAAACAACAGGACAAGAGATTTCACATTTTCTAAGACATAGTTTTGCTTTCGTTTCAAAGAATTTTATTTTATTCTAAATCATTCAAAATTGATAATAACCTTTTGACATATGTTACATATACATCAATGTGTATCTGAAGTTAAGAATATCAAAAAATCATTTAGTTGACCTACATGTAGTTGAAAAATTTCATTCATCTTTCACTGCTTTTTCTTCCCTTTTGATGGAAGTAGATTTTCTGCTAAGGTTACACATTTGAAATTATTCAGGTGGTGCTAACCTGCGTTTGGATGCACGTGATGAGGTGACAACAGTGCCAGCCTTGGCTGCAGGGGGCGATCCATCAGCAGACGCAAAGCTGCTGCGGGGCGTTGACGACAAACTGAGTGTGTCTGAGATGTCAGACAGAGTGCTACCACGCTTGCCTACTCAGCGAGAATAAGTCAAAATTAATATAGTAAAAATCGGCAATTTAGAATTGTTAAAATTCTATATGGATAGTCATGAATGAATGTACAAATTGATTATAACACTTCAAAATAACTGGAAATTGTGTGTTTCCAAGCTTGCTTGTCTGATACAACTAACCTGAACGAGTCTTGTTGATGTTGGTGATTATGTTGGGAGAGGAGAATGAGTAGGAGATTGGGCTGGGTGCCCTCTTCAATTTGGGACTGAGTTGAGGTGAGCCACAAGTAGCTCCTGCCACCAGCACTGGGGATGCAGTATTACTTCCTGGCTGCGTTATCATGCAGATAGGTGATGTGGCGCGGCGAATCACAGGACTGCCACATGATCCACTACCACCACTGCCACCAAGAAGATTTGAGATGCTGCCGCGAAACTTGGGGCTTGATGCTGGACTGAGTGCAAGGGCATCCAGCTGGTTGCTGGTGGGGATTTTGATTGGTGGTGCAGAGATCTTTTTGCTTCGGAAGCCAAACTTCAGGCTAGGGCTGGTGGGTGTCTTGCTGGGGGTGGACAGCTGTGTGGCCAGTGGGATGGGGCTAGTGCGCGGTGAGTGTGGTACCAATGTGTCTGAGCTTGTTGACGTTGACAACGTCAGGTAGCCTCCATTTGATGACCCAATCAGAGTCTCCGAAGAGCCACCGCCGTTGCCAATGTTGGGGACTGTGAGGGTCGCCTCGTAGTGGCCGGTGGGTGAGTCGTCGTCATCGTCATCGAGAGTAAGATGCATGTCGGTGGAGGACTCTCCTGGCATTGGTCCAAATGTGACGACGGAGTTTCGTGGAGAGCAGCCATGACTGCGGCTGAGTCTAATAGGTGTGTTGGTGGTGATGGTGATGGCCGAGGTGTATGTGTCTTCGGGAGATTCGCCACTGTCGGACTGGTCAGTGTCATCTGTGTATGGGTCACAAACATCTGATAGAGTTTCACAAGAAGCGATAGGAGCAAGCTTTGGTTTAGGAGGTATGAGAAGGTTTGGTGGCTGGGGCAGTCCCGTGCCAGTGCCAGTTTTGGGACTGCTTCCGGGATCATCTGTAAGCGATGAGATACATCACAAGATATTTTCAAATTGGGAAAGTATGACTCCAAAACCAGTATATTTACAGTTGGCTTTTCTTTTGCCAAACATTAATAATTTAATAGTAATTTAGCATTCTAATACTTGCAATGAGTTCCTATGACTTTCAATTTAATGTTTGATTTATAGGTTTTATACAAAAAGATCCGTTCATAATTGTAGCATTTACTACAGGATCTACGGGACTTTACACATTGATCTTATGTGGGAAGTAATATAATTGGGAACATATTTTACTTACATCTAGAAAAACTACTGTGAGAGGAATCAATTTTGTTCTTTTCACCCCCAACTTCGATTTTCATGCAGCCAGTTGAGATACGCCTCATTTTTTCTGCCTGAGGCTTCACAAGGAATTTTCCATCACTTGGAGGAGAGTTGGAAAATTCCATCATTTGACGAGGAGGTGATCCAGTGGCAGATGACAAAACACTTGTGTCAAATGAATGTCTGTAAAACAAATATCATTCATGTAAAATAATTTATCTTCATTTTCACAAACTTTTCAAACATTTTCCACAGATGATTCATACATATTATCAACATCTTATTAAAATTCAAAGACATTTTTGCAAAATTAAATTATCAATTCTAATTGTGACAAAATTCAGTTTAAGTAAGTGCCACAAGAGTTTTCAAGGGTTTAGAAGATTTTCTCATATCATCTAGCTAATAAATGTAGTACTGGTTGACAAATTGAGACTGGTGCACATAGATCTTATATAAGTTTCTAAAAATAGTGCTTTTATATAAACAATATTTTTGGGTCACCTGTGCAGTGGCTCCTGTGTAGGTGGTTGAAGAGAGCCGGGGTTTGACTCTAGGTTGCCACATTCTGGATTTTTATACACACGTTTGAGTGCTTCCAGCACAGCATGTGAGTTAGTGAACACCCGGTAAGTGAGCAGGAAAGTGTTGAGAAAATCGATGGAGAGGAAACGGAGGTCTGTGAGCCTGTCAAGCAGGCGGTCAGTGGATGCATGTCTGATCTGAAAAAGTTCATCATGTTTCATTTTTATATTGCTTATTTAATTTCAGGGTAGATTATAAGATGAGTAATTGATTGCATAGTCTTTCCCATCTGATACATTGAATTAGGTAAATATTACGTAAGAATGCATGTGTACATTTCAATTATCAAATTTTTGGTTCAAATAGCCTATCATACGATTGTGTCAAATCATTAAATGGACATCTACTTTTAAATACATTTTAGCATTTTGAAGAGAAATGTTCTCCATGTATTCCCTTCTTGCCATCACAAATTAAAAGCTAAATAAATCAATACCTGTGGAACTTTGCAGGAGTTGAGAGTACGGCTAAACTTGATGTCCACATCATCCCGGAACAGCTTCGGGTCTGACCTAATTTGACTTGCTTGATTAATTAATTGAATGATTCTTCAATATTTCAGTACAGCCTAGTGTCTTGTGGAATTTATCAGGAACTGTACAAAATGATGCAATGCAACTACCTAGCCTTTGGTTCAGTGAAATAGTGAAATCCTTCATAAAGAAAATGACGTATGTTTTTAAACTTTAGATAATTACTGAATAAGTTCTTGGCAATTCATTTTTGAAGTCACAAGAACAGTAAGAGCTCATATGGAAAACCTAGAAAATCAAATCTTGTTGAGTAACAACATAAGGTGTGTCCCTTTTGAAATACCTAGAAGTACTTTTAACTCAGATTTGTGCAATAAGAATTATTGTTTGCACAACACATGGATTTAATGAAATTCAAAACAGTCATTTATAAAATACACAAATTTGTTAGCATATACATATAGTAATTAGTGGACATGGCTGTAAGTATTGACATAGAGGATTCTTTCTCCAAGTCTATACATCTACATCACATGGCCACAATTGGGACTTGAACCCTGGAACACTACTAATCTGGCACCTATTCACCAAGGACTTAAGACTTCAGGGATTAGACCGCTCGGCAATCCTGTAATCTGCTTGGTAAATAGGTACCACAGTGGTAGTGATCCAGGGTTCAAGATCCAGCAATGGCTATAAGATATAGCCTTGGAGAACGAATCCTTCATGTCAATGTGTTATGAGATTTGCTGCAATGGAACAGATTGAAATAAGTTGAAAATATTTAACTTAATAATAGACTAATGTTTTATAAAATATGTAAAGCTGTATACCTGACCGATTGGGGCATAGTTACAGAGGAAATGTCCGTCATTGAGGTGTTGAGAAGCCCGCTATAATGTAAATTCTCGATACACTGCAACAAGACAACAGTGACACACCAATAGCATTGTGATGAGGTATGATAGAGTTCAACGATAACGAAGTGTACAAAGCACACTGTACATGGAGGTTGGGAAAAAGGAAAACCTTCTTTACTAGAGGAAGTCTCCCTGAAGACTGGTTGGTACATGTACAATATCTAATAACAATGTGGAGTATTACTTGTGTTTGGGTTATAAATTGGTCATCGACTACACAGTGAAATGTGCTAAGTTTTATCATATAGGATTCGTACTGGAAGTAGTTTTGCAACAAAGATACAGAAAAAAGCAGGTCATAGGGAAAGTATATGAAACCTGTAGATTCTTCAACTGTAAAAGATATATCCATATTCTTTGACAATATCAATTCTTATGTCACACTATGATAGTTTATTAACGCTGGTATACTTGAAAACAACTGAGAATTTGGAAACCATCCAGTTTCTACAAAAAAAATACATATCCTTGTGAACTTTTTACATGTATTTCTTTTAATAAATTTTCCTTTTGACTAATAAAATAGCTAGCAGTCATAATTCTATGGTATCCAATAAGATGAATAACTTATCATTTTTGCAACATAAGAATCAACATTGATGAAGCATGCACATGCAACCTGAAATAAAAAGAAAGACTGATAGTGGTGCAACAATATTGCTGGATTTCTAAAAGCAGCCTCTGTCTCAGAGCCATCTGCTTTTGTCTAAGGAAAGAAAATCAACCAATCGTTGATTAGATCAGAGAACCACTGGGTTGGTGGGGGGATGCTGGCAGTTGTTACCTGGCAAGACCCGGCACAAGGAAACTCTCGTTCATTTGTTGATGCCGGATGAGATCATTATAATGGGCATTTTCTACACACTGAAAAAATATGAGAAATTCCATTGATTTCAATATCTTAGTTTGTAACACACACAGCATGTAGATTATGCACATCTAAATAACAATTTTAATGTTCTCACTTCTCAGGCGTGAGGTCTAAACGAAATGATTATGATATATAAAAATTTGCAACACCTATTCCTACTAATAGTATTATTCCTTTCATGATAGTATGGTACATTGACCATATTTAGTTTTCGTCAGTGATATCACTAGGTTGATCATTGCATTTAAAGATAATAACTAGCACTAACATGGCAAAGGGTCATATGAAATATCTATATTTGTTCATTATGTGTCCAGTAGAATATTGAATCATTTGATTCATCACAATGAATGAATCAATATCAACACATGTATGTTTACCATTCATCTGGATATCCAGAATGTAGTCTTGCTCACCTGAGAAATATCCGAGCACCAGGCTGCCTTTTCCTGGAGTGTTGATGCCACCAGCAAGACGGAGATCGGTGGACCAGACTTCCAGTCAACAATCAAACGAAACTCTAGTCCATTAAAGTCGACTGAAGCTCGAGTGTCTGTTGCCAAAGCCGCTGAGAGCAAGTTCCCAGACGAGGACGTCAGTGAACCGTCTAGTGAAGCTGAAAGAAGAACACAATGTCAATTCTCATTATTACAGAAAAATATAAATGTACAAGCGCGTATCAACTCTTATATTCACCATGAAAATTACCGCTAGATATTTGTAGGTGTTAGCAAGCATTAACTAATAACACAATTAAACATTTAGATATTCATTTCTCACTCATGCCTTTATTTTGAAAGCATGAAAAAATCCCAGTATATAATTTGGGTCATATCTAGCTATACATATTTGTGACTGATCAATGCCATGATCCGAAAGATATTTGTAAAGGATTGTCCATAGTTATTGCATACAATTTCTCTGAAACAGGTGTAAAAATACATTTGCATAACACTCTCTTATCCTAGGATGATAGTTTTATGCAGAAGATAGAAATTGCAATTTTCTTGAAATTGCAGTTTTCTTTACTTACAATCATCGTCAAAATGATAAACATCTGAGCTGGGATCTTCTACTAAAGTGCAGTCTATAAGGGGAATCTTGCCACAGTGCTGGAAGAAAGTAAAACATAAATAATATAATATACAGTGAAGTGGCTAATTAATGTTTTGTACATGTGCATGTATCTAAAAAACAAAGAACTGAAATATTTTTTTCCATAGAGATATGCACATTTCAAACGGCCTATTCTATGCACTAAATGATATTATAGAGAATACATACAATATGATAATCAAGCAGGTATATAAATTTGAGATGGTTTGTTTTCAAATAATTTCAAAGCCATAAGAAATGACAAAATTTAAATGAAAGTATAACTCATTCTAAATCGCTGTGAATAGAAAAGAATTGCAGAAAGCATAGGCAGAATGGCAAACAGGGAATGATAAAATACAAGCTTTAATGAATTATCGTTCTCACAGGCATAACTTAAAATCAATGATACCATCCCATCCTCCCACCTGTCCTCACAACTTCCCTTCTCGAGACAAGTTTTTACAAGTTTCACTGCAAAATACATGTAACGAACTATATTGAAGTATATTCAGATTACAATATGTACATGTAATATATCAATGGCCACTTTTTGTCATGTATATCTTGATGAAGCTCGGGGTGGAGCTCCATCGGTGTCAGATAGTATAGGAGCCAACCAAATCACCTATATGAAGCAGTTATCAATTCATCTTTCTTGATTTATACAGACAACAGTGAATAAGCTCCTGATCTTTAACCAGAAATGAGAGAGAGGTGCTACTCTTTTCTGCCACTACAGATGTTCACAATATCAATTAATCAATCAAATCCTAAATCTATTTGGACAGGTCCTGCAGACCCTAATTATTCCTCATTCAGAGGTTATGGTTTGGCTGCCCAGTCATCATTTCTACTGTCCTCTCCAAGCCTTTTGATCACTAGGATCTATAAAACCCATGCCAAGACGTGTAAGATCTTTATGCAAGACTGCATCAACAACTGTTTTGGTCTTCCCTTGCGTTTCTCTCCTATATTATTGTAAGTTTTCTAACTTCACTAATCAAGCTGAAGCTGCGCTCAAAATGATCTAGCCATCTGTGTCCCTTTACAAAAGCACACTATCAATATCTGTGATACACAATTTATCCAGAAGCCTCTCTGAACTGGTATCATCATTAGGCTTCATACCACAAATTCAGTGAATTATAGCTCTGTCATTTCTTGTCCAGTGATTTATAGTAGTGGAGGATGCTGCATCTCAGAACCATGAAGTATTGCACTGCATACACTCTATACTACATGTACCTCCCAAAAATAAAGGTATGTGCACGTTGGTAAGGACTGGCAAGGGCTTATGAAATTTGCCCGCTGCAGTTTTGCATCTAACAGTTGGAGCGAGTTTACAGTCTCTACCACTGGACAACTTGTCATCTAAGTAACAAAACTTTGTCACCACCTCTAACTTGTGTTCACCAACTGGGACCTCCTGGATTGGCCTGGCATTGATTGACCTGACACTGTGCCTTTACACCGTGGACATATGTAATGAGGGTCAGGTTTGAAAACACCCTCAATTGAGCTACATCATTTGTTAGACCCAGCGTAGACACCTGGCACTGTAAATGGAGTTTCTAACTACCCACTTCAGACCCACGTACAGCACATGGATATTCTCCGTTTTTGAGTAGTTTGTCAAAGTGTGACCCAGAGATCAGACATTTCATTTTACCCATGTTTACATACAGTCGGCTTGCTTCCATCCCTATCTTCCAGGTCAGGCTCGTAAGAAGCAAAATGAGATTGGTAAGGCCATTTAAAAGTTGTCGTCTATAATCATGGATTTTTGTTTTTTCACAAATGATTGGTCAGGCCATAATTGAATTATTGCATCATTTTTTCCCACACACAAATTATTGGTCAGGCAATTGCCTTACTGCCTTACCCCTTCCTACGGGCCTGCAGGTGTGCACCATCTCCGATTACTTTTCAACAGAGTTAGCCATAATGATGAGGTCATCAGCGGACAATAGTTACAAAGGAGCCTATATGCAAAACTCATGAGAGAGGGCTTTATAATCAATAGCAGTGGGCTAAGAACTGAAACCTGATGTAATTCAACAATAACACTAAATTCCTCACAAACGCATTTGGATTGTATCAACGAGCATAAAGAATCCTTCCTGACAATACAATCTTATTTTTGAAGTGGGAGCCTATCCATTATGCGCTATACATAGATATTGCTATTATCATATCAAATGTCCAACAATTTAAATTTAGAAGCTTACACGATTGTTCTCTCCATTTTTCTCAGTTGATTCACTTGTCAACAAAATGTGGTCACATGTAGCATTGAATCTCACTCCCTACATCATGAAACATACATTAGAGGTGTTCTAGTGGCTGATTGATAGCAAGCCGTGCTTGGCTACAATTTTCATTTAATGTAATGATCAATTAAATATAAAAAATAAGCATATAAATAAAAAGAAGAATGTATTGACAAAATATCTTATGTCAGGGAGGTTTCACTATATATATATTTTCAAATCATACAAGATTTTAGCTTTATGCCAGACAAACCACAGTAATGGCCAATGTGATAAAAGATCAGCTGTGTTTGTGGTTCATCCATATTTAGCTATATACACACTGATAAGAAGAGACTACCGGTATCCCTGCGATTAACTAAAGAAAAAATGCATATATATATATGCCGAGTTTTGTGTATTATGTTTTGCCATACAAATAGTATACAATGTTATGTTACATTGCAATATATCAATTATGTAAACTAACAACTTTATTTAACATTTTCGACACATTAGTCCATGTATACCTAACTTAAGATACTGTGCAGAAGATTATCTACAACGTAACAAGGATATGACAGACATGCATATCCAATAATCTATAGAACCATATCAAGAGTTTATGCTAAAATAATAAAACATTGGACGCTTGAAGATGACGCAAACAATCACTTACATTAAACCATTTCAATATACATGTAATGCAATAATCTTTTGAGCTCTAAATGTACCGAACATTAATTATGAGCATAATGCTACTTCAATAAACCCCATAATCTCAAAATCATGAAATTTTCAGAGACAATACACATCTACCTATATCTTATGTCAACATCATCCAAAACACGTTTTTTCTAAAAAGACTAAGTAAAGGGTTATATTTAATCATACAATGAAGAACCAATGGTGAATATGTCTCATCTGTTACATCAAAGAGGACAAGCATATGCTTCAGCAGGCATTTCAATAATAACACCAAATCCCTGAAACCCAAAATGAGACCCCCACTTGCAGAAAATGGGCGAATACTCATTTTCACAGCTACGATGGTTACTTGCCTGTCAATTAGACGAGGAATATAATCTCCCCTCACCTCACACCCTTCGGTATTTTTCTCTTTGCTCCCATCGTTTGTCACCTAGATACAACGGTGCGCAACAGATCCTAAGTCAGCTTTCTCAGCCTCCGCCATTTTGAGTAGTGCATGATGGGGTAGTTGTAGCGGGATTTCCGTCATAGTCATTGCGAGCACTCTGCTCTTTAAGATGTCAATAGTGCAGTGAGCTATTTATAGCGGGGCGGCTGCAGACAGTGATGCAATACTCACCACCAAGCAGTACACCAACAGCACTGGACTTCGCTGGTGGTGACTTTCTCACAGCATATTACCAGCACTGAGTTTGGCAATGACCAAACACAGAATACAGCCATTGCGTAAAAAATATCAATTGCAACTGACCACTACAATGCTATTGCAAGACATGTAAATTTCTGTACTGGGGTAACCAAGTGCATTGCCTTCTGATCCTTAGCCATTGGTCGATTGATGCTCTTACTACATGTATATATCATCTAGTCAATAAATCAATGCCTAAGTCCTATCGCAAGTAGCCTAACTACACCTATATGAGCCATAAAATTCTATGAGCAAAAAGAAATGGATGCAATATAGTTGATTGTTATTTTCTAATGTATGTCATTCTTACATGTTACTAGGAAAAGTGAGTAAAAACTATCACAACTCAATCGACTTTGTGTAAAGAGATAAGCTTTTTTTCAAAGTTGCTGTATAATGTTCAACTTAAAAACATAACTTTACCATGGGAAAAATAATTATTTCAATAAGAATGGGTCTAACCGTGACCATTACACATAACCCAACTCTACGAGCATGGAATAGTAGACTGCTGATATAACCATACAAGCCATTCCTTACATCAATTATTACAATAATATTATTGACAAGGCGGACAAACCACTTGCACTTTGGAGAAAATGATCAAATAAATATAAATCCACTAGACATCATTACATTAATGGTTTCAAAAATTATATAACTTAAATTTTATTTCTGCATCGGTCTATAAACCGAGCTTGTGAATTTTGTATTCAATATTTGACCAACTCTAATTGCAATGTGCACATTAAGCTTTAAAAGGTTTTATTTGAATTAAATTTAATGTTTTTGTAGGCAATGTCGAGACATAACAGATGAAAGTGCCTGCATTCAGTGATATTGATTTCACACAAATTAAAAAAAAATAAATAAAAACACATACCCTTTTCTTCTTGAAATATCCAAACCAGTTCACCATATTTCCATATTTAATGTATCATACATGTAATTATCATTAATTTTTATCAGTGGTTATTATTATCATTATTCAAGAAACACACATTGACCTGCACCTATCACTCTGTGAATTTTTAGTAATTCAAGACTTAAACTCTTTACTCGTTCAATTGCTTTCACAAATCCTTAGTGCAGGCAATTTCAATGCATAGCAACAGATACACATGTATACCCGTATTTTATTTACTGGATGAAAATAACACTATGCCTGACTGTGACTGAACTCCGCAAGCATAGCAGCACTTCATTGTTTTCTATTGCCTCAAAAGGCGATTAGTTGCAATCCACCAATAACACTGAGGGTTAATTATGTGCTGACCTCATCCAGGGGCCAGTATGCAAATGAGCTGCTGCTGCCAGTGTCTACTGTATAAGGGACTACTACACCACCAAGCAAGGGCTACCACTCCAACTATTGTAATACCCCAACAAGGAATTTCAATGAGCAGATGTCAAAATGTAAACAAATCATGCAAGCTGTGGGTATGGTTATTAAGCTGGCATGAGAGAGAGTGCTGCTTTTCTCCAGGTGCAGCACTGAACATCTGATAACAATAGCCCAGCCTTTGTAAAGGCCATACCTGGAGGAAAGGTGTTGTAAAACTTCCTGTGCTGCCTTAAACAATGGGAATTAGGAAGAGCTGGGACTCTCGGCCTTGTCCCCTGTTATCAATTGAGAAGTCTTTCATTGTGCTTGATGTGGCTTTCCCAGGCACCATCATCTGCATGATGTCACCTGCTCATTTTTTCATCAAGGGTAATTAAAATCAAGCACGTCTCTTTAATGTTCTATTGTCGGTGGCTCAATGTTTGACATAAATAAATCAATGGACACTTTTTCTCCTTGTTCATCTTTTAAAATCAATAATTAAGTTGTGGACGATAATGTACATGTTATTGTTAAACTTTCTCTGCAATAATAAAGGTAATTATTCAAATTTGAAATGCACATACCCTATGATGATCTATGGTTGGTGTTATCGAATGTAGTAATTAATTAAACATAAAAAATTATAAAAACCTACAATATAGCAAGTCTTTGTTAAACTATAATAGTCTATTATTCACATTTAATTATTAAATGACTTCACACTGCAATCACATTCAATGATCATGGGACTTTTAAGTTAACAGATGTAAAGGGATAGATCTGGCTTGGTGACAACAACGCCAAGTTGTTAAAAAATATCAATAGTGGTGTAACAAAAACTTAACCCTATTTCTACCACTGTTAAATAGCCTTCATAAGCTTTAAACACTGCAAATTTAAATCATTAATAAAAAATTTATAAAATGAAAAGAAAGCGTGAAAATGAAAAATTAAAATGCCAAGTTGACTATTACAATGTATATAGATACACTTATTAAATGTTTACCATATGAGTGATTATGATCATCGTTTTATAACAATATGAATTTTTGTTTTTAAAAAATGAAAAAAAGCTAAAACATTAGTACATCTGATAAAATTAAAATCCTGTCCTGGTTGCTGTTTCCAAGATACATGTAAATTGAATTCATTAATTGATGAAAAAGGCATGCATAAAGTGCAAGATACTATAAAACATCTTGCTAAAATTACTTGACTTCCATAAATGGTCTAAGTATGGAGAAGTTTTCTCATGAATTTTCCCGAACATAGGTCTGGAAACTTAAGGTATGAAAATGTGCACTGTAACACCTGCTTTATTGGACATATGGGACATTGCAAAACGTATTTGTTTCAATACTTATCACTAGTAGAGTTAAAAATAGAATTTAGAAAAAGTCCTACTGTATAAATGGTAGCTCCAAAATTAAAAAGTAAATTTTGTTTTATTTGATGAGCAGTAAAAAGTGGTAACGTTGAACTGCTATCAAAATAAACTTGACATTAAGAACTACGGGGTATTTAACAATGCACAATCTTTTACTGATCATGCATATGAAGTAGTCTATGATGGACGATAAATGTTCTCATGCAAACAGGGCTGTGGTAACACAGTTTCTAAGGAGCGGGGTGATGATACCCATGCATGAAGTGATGTAATGCACGAAACTTAACATAAAATGTGGAACATGCTGAAACCAAATACCAAAATATTTTGCGCCCAACAGTCGACCAATATTTTCATTGGCCCAAAATGTGGCCAAGGTAACTTTTTATGAAGAAACAAAACAAGCTTTGTCAGTACTACGCAATATATATTTATTGCAAACTCATTTATCTCATAAAATGAAATGATTAAATCAAAATGCAAGATCCAAAAGATATAGAATTTCAAATAAAGGACCCACAAAGATCTCAAAGATGAATGAATGCATAGTAACTACCTTGACTATGTCAAACTGGGCACTACTTGCGGAGCGCTGTCAAGGGAAAAAACTACCTTTAGCTAGTTCTCACAACAACCTAGAAAGCAAAGTGCCTACTAAATAACAAAGGGGAGTTTTCAGATTTACATACTTTGAAAAGCTGACTTTTCCCCTGAAAAGGAAAGTTTGTATTGTTATTGCTGACAATGAAGGTAAATAAGCCATTATTCTAATGACAAAGCAAAATGGTTTGTAGCGGTTAATAATGTACATGTAACTACAAATTGAAAGGATGACAAATTTAGGCGTACATGTAACATCCAAACATTATAAAGGAGATGCACACTTTTTTATCTTACTAAATACCTAATACATTGTTTGTTAATTCTAAATATTTATATTCTAAAAGCAAAGCAACACAAAATAATTGGTACTTTACTACTAAGGATGATTCTTTGTCTATTGTAAAAGTCAGCCTACACGTAGATTAAGAACTTATGTGAAAAAAAAACACCTTTGGAACTTACTAAAGGTCTAGACAAGGGAAGCTACAAACTTTGTTATTACATACATAACTCCTATATATATGACATTACAGATACCAGATTTTCTTTCTCAAAAAAATTACCATTAGTTATCAATGAGTTTATTGGTAAAATCATTGCGCACTTATATGCAAATGTGTATATACATAAGAAAGAAATATAGTGTGTTTAAGGTGTGCAATAAGATGGTTCAACAATAAAGGCGTGGGATTGAAATACAACTGACCCCACTCCACCCTAGCAATAATGAAGCTGCCGAATCTGCAGGACTTAACTATAAGACAGATTTTGAAATCAAAATGGATGATGATAAATCTTATTCAAAGTAATGTATGAATACAAAAGCGAAATATGACTATGAAATACTGAAGCTTTGAAATTCATAATTCAGTATTTCAGTGAAATAATGAGCTATGGACTGACATTGAAAACAAAACGTCAAGAACATAACATTCTTATACTGGTGATTGACAAGTCTGAATACATGCACGTAGCTGACGCTTACCTTAGCTAGATGGAGACGACCATTGGATGCTCTTGTTGTCAGAAGCATATGATTAGTAAACAAGAACACTTGTCGCACTAGCTCCTTTTTTGACTCTTTAAATGTTGTAGAGAAAGAACCAAGTCGTCCTCTTGAACTCTTTCCTTTGTCTTGCAGAATTTGAAGTAGGGAACCTAAAAAGGCAAGCCAGATGATACATGTTTGACATTTATGCAGCTGGAAAATATCAAATGAAACAATAATCTGAACTATATAGACATCAACCAACCCTACAAAAATATTGGGTTTCATTTCTAACACTACTACTCCAATTAAAACGAAATCTTAATGTTGAGGTCACAATCATGGAACCTTTAAAGTGAAAATAAGGTGGTGACGTCACTCCATGGTTTTGTACAACAGGTGGAATCCCGGTCACAGTATATGGATGAGTGTCAGAGGATGCTCTTGCCATGGTTGAGTGTGACCTGAAGCCAGTGCTAGTGGATCTTGATGCCTTCCACAATATAATATTGCGATAGTGAGTATACTAGAGATGTCATTATAGTTCGAAGCTTCAGTCCATTCAGCGAAGCTTCGCATCATGAAACAAGATTAAAATACTTTGGTATATACTTATACCTATCAATAATTGATGTATTTAATGGTTACATAATTATGCAGTATTATAGCGCCAATGAATTACATAATTATTTGCCTCGGCCATTAGTACTATTATTCTCGGGGGGCAGAGATCACAGAGCCGTCCGCCGGTCATTCAAAGGGAGTACTTAACTTGGGGTGTATCTAAACCCTCGTGTTGGCAAGTAACATAAGTGAATATGATTATCAATTTATAACTAGAACCGTCTTTGTTTACACCAGTTCAACACTTTACTTAATTACAACTAAATTAACAGGAGGTAGTATTGGTTCCTTCGTTGCGCCTTTTGATTAATGGCCAGGTGTTAGTAGTAATTACCTCCATTGAAGTCACAACTCATGGCGATCTAACCATTTAAGTCTGATAGGTTTCAATGAGTATATAGGCTGTCTAAATTTCTAAACATAACTAGCACATACACAGCATGATACATTTTATTGTTTTGTTTTTCTTCTTACAATATCGTCCTATCATAACTCGTGCCTGTGTTAATAAGTTCAACAGGATGCCCCGCCCTTTTCTATGCCGAAGCTTTGAATATCAAAATTGGGGGAAATTGACATCTCTAGAGTATACCGATGATCTTAACTACGCCCCCTCTAAATCTATCTTCAATACTGGTGGTGTGTTTTTGAATGGCAGTCTCAGTACTACCTATGTGGATCCTTTCAGCTTAGTATCCATGTTTCTTCTGGTCTCTCCGATGTATGACCGTCACAGCTGGGACAAGCTTTTTTTATAATCCACATCATAGCGTCTTCAGGTCATTTTTGAGTTGAAATGTTAGAAACTTACCCCTGTATGAATATTCCTACTACTACTAAAAATCATGTCGACCGTATATGTAGAAATACTACTATGATAATAATAACAATAATAACAATACGATTTTATGATTATTGTCAATAGCAGTAAGATTATGAATCGGATATGACGATTATGAATTGCGTTGCATACTTTTGCTTGCGAGAGGATTTTTAGGAGAAAATTAGGATTTCTTAAAAATAAATGTCTACCAGGCAATTAAATTGTGGTCAAATTTGTATGGATACAATAAAACTATAATGAAGTGAAAAATATGAAAAATATGGTTCTTAATATATACCTTGTCTAACAAATGTTTGATTGACATCTAGTAATATGTCGCAGCCTTCCACAATCATTCGTTCTATTGCGAGATTCTTTCTAATATTTTCTGTTTCACTAACTTCATCTTGCATGATCTAAGAAATGAAAATAATTGATCTGCATTCAACAATGATGAATTGGTTGTAACACTATTTTGCAGAATAATAAAATGACCATTACTTACAATACATAAAGTCTGTCATCGTTATATGCTCATATGAGCATATAACAATAGGACAAAGAAATGTAATTTGTGTAATTTGGAGAAATTTTTCATTATTTATCATAGTGAAATGGCCACCCTGAATAAAAAGTCGGAACTTGTGAGTACCTGTAGACACAAGAGGAAATTCCTACTGATGTAACTCTAATATAATGCGTACATTATGCACTGTTTTCTTTTTGTTTTTGTTTTGTGTCATGCATAGGTTTTATTCTTTATTCTGTATTCTTTCGCACAATTTTTTCTATGAGTATAATTTGGCTTCAAATCTTCTCCTTTCATGATACTTTGTCTTAGGCATTGGTGAAATAGTTGGATATAGCTTTTATGTTTTTATGTTCTTATGTACTGAACTCATGTACTAATGTACTGTGTCACACTGTGGTATGAAAAATGTAATGTGTACATATATTGGACCAGAGCCCCTGATGAGTCCCTATATATATATTCCCTATATATATATTCCCTATATATATATTCCCTATAAAATCACGTAGTAAAGTAATTCTGATTGCATTAAATGATGTCAGACAAGAGAACCAGAATGTGTGTTACTTTCTGTATGTTATTTGTATTCATGTACCTGTGAAAGTTCCTCCAGTTTACTTTGAGCAAATTCGAGACTTTTCCTTTCCACATGGTCATGTGGCGTGTGAGCAAGCAGTTCATGGATTGTGATTATATAGCGAGGTATCTGCAGATAAAACACCAATGTTGAACTGGCAAGCAAAATAGTTGTTAAATAATAACTGGAATAAAATGTTTTAGTCTATTGGGGAGACGATCATTTAAATAATACTATAATAATAGAAATGAATACAAGAAATCCCCTTAAATTATACAAACAAAATTTGCCATCCTTACCTGATGCATAGGAAAGGTTAAGAAAGATTCAAGTGAGCGTCCCTCACAGATCGGCTTCTCTTCATACCGTCTCAGCAGCTACAATACCAACAGTATCCGTGTTAAACAGAAACATCCACAGCGTGATTTGCCTTTTCCTCCACAAATATTGACCTCTCAATAGCTTTACGGGCATTCTAGCACATTCCCATATACCATTTTCACACACTTGAAAATTTAAAACTGATTTTGAATCGATAAATCTGAGAATTTATAGACAGCTAATTCATTTCATGACTTTGCTTCTACTGTATTACATTATCAACCTAATCTGATGGATGGAATCACTAAAATGCTTCTTTTTTCCCATTATAGCTTGAACAAACAAATAAGTGTATTTACATTGGTGCTAAAATGTTAATTAATTGACCTGATTAAAATCTGGCTTCTGCTTGTATTCAGCAAGCACCTGCAGACTGTAGTGGTGATTGCGAACATACTCCTGATATATACCAAGCATGGGCAGCAGCATGTCGAACAGATCTCCTGGAGAGAAACCAACCATTGTCTTAAGGGAAGTGGACTACACGAAGATAACATGTTGGAGCAGCAAGAAAGTACATAAGTCTTACAAATACATAATAAAAGAGAGCAACGATATATTTATATCGTCAGTTCTAGAGATGAGAGATTTTTTTAGACAAATGGTGTGCAAGTTAGATCATGGCTTCAAAAACAGACCACAACAGTTGGCTACAGGTGACTTCTATGAAGTCTATGCAGTCACATGTGATAGCTCATCTCTTGAAATTTCAACAAAAAACTTATAGACTGTGATTTTGATTTTATTATATGGATAACATTGAAATGATATTATTTTAAACCCTACATCTTTCTTAATTAACTTCAAATAAAACTATTAGCGCAAACGACATGGTTATAAAATATTCAATTACAATTCCTTTTCAATCAGATAAAAAATATTTATAATAAAAAGAAGCAAAAATGGAAGAAAAAGAATTTACAAAGACAATAAAAGTACTACTCACGCGTTAGAAATATATTTTATTTTTCTTTTGGTTAGATTTTCTTCTAGCATTCTCTATTATGTATTAAACAACGTATACAATGTACACTTACTTTGAATCCGATTCTTACTCACCAAGAACTAATGTTGGCCAATTCTCCATACGTGCCATCAAGCCTTTAAGGAAGATCTGATGCAGGAAAAGTAGGGTTTCACTGAAATATGCAGAGAAATATTATTTATAGAAATATACATATACTCCAAATATCTATCATAATTATTATGAAATGTGTTAAACTAATAGAAATAAGATCATGAAGATGATGCAAGCTAAATATACATGTCTGCCGTACACATATTCATAAAATTAATTCAGACTTGTAATAAAAACATAAATGACAGAGATAAGAAAATTTATCTTCGTATCATACTCACCTATTTAAAAATATGGAATTGACGTCTTCGTGTGAGATGGGAGGTTTCTTTGAGCTGGCTGCCATTCGTAGTGGGCGCAGAAATACACTGACCAAAGTACTCAGCTGCTTCACGTATTCCTCCTCACATTCCACCATTCCGAACACGATGGAATTACGCTTTCGCATACTCTCTGCATGATCTGAGCGAATGTACTCATCCACGATTTGCTTCCATCTTCGACGACAAAGCCATCCTCGGAAGAAACTTTGAACCTTGATAATGAAGATTTGCATCATAATGAAGAACATGTAATTATCAAATCAACTAGTTAAAAACTAGCTGTTTACCCAGCGTTGCTCGGGTTGAAACAGATGAGATCTGGAACACATTAAATGCTTCTCCAATCCCATCCTTCCTCCTGACCCACATCCCTCGAATAAGTTGTCGTCAGTATACAGGTCTATGACAGATCAAATACACCTCCATCACCGTCCTCCCATCGTCATATGTCACAGCCATTTACACACTAAATGTACTAAATATGGCAATGATTGATCCCTCTAATATCCCTCCCCCCAGCTACTGCTACCCATGGTAAACCCGTGCGGAGCAGATTAAATGTCCCACTCATCCCTACCCTTCCTTCCACGGCCACCCCCACCGCCTCTTCTCTCCCCAACCTGCTCATTCCCATCTAAACAGGTCCATAATTAATGCACCCCCTTCCTGCTGCTGCTCTGGTTGAAATGGATGAGATCTGGAACATATCAAATGCTCCTCCCTTCCCATTCTTTCCCCTGTCCCTGTCCCTGGGAAAGATTAAATACCCTGTACATCTCCATCACCTTCCTCCCACAGTCATATGTGACAGCCATACACACACTACATGTATGTGACAATGCTTTATCCCTCTAATAACCCTCCCTCCAGCTACTTCTACCCGTGGTAAACACGTGCAGACCATTAAATGTGCATCTCAATCACCCCCTTTCTGCTACTGCTCGGGTTGAAATTGATAAGATCTGGAACATATAAAATACTCCTCCCTGCCTCACCACCAGCCATGTCCGCCCCCCACCCCCCCTCACCATGTGGACACACACACCCTTTCTGCCAACACGCAAAATGCATCTCCATCACCATCACCACCCTCCCCAGTTCCCTCGTTGTATGACTGTACGTGTGACGTGGAACATACGTTTGACATATACAAACATTTAACGTATTACGTACCTTTAGCAAACATGGCCCTGTAAGCAACCTTTCTAAAAATTCCTTTTTCTTGTTTTTTATCATTAAAACCAATTTATTTGTTTTGAAATGTGACATTATAATGACTACCAAGTTGTCTTGATTGTACATATATAATTTGGAGTGTGTACATCTTGTGGTTAAAAAGCCTTTTATGGCACAAAAAATCGCCTCTTCCTTTATATATATATAGATTACTAAAACTAAGAAAGTTGACTGGAATGTTGAAACAACAGACATATTTTCATTTTACCTTAAAATATTACGATTAACTTCACTATAAAGGCAGAATTACAATGTATATGGTAGTCTATGCCTTGGTCAGTAATATAGACCATCGTATGAATACCATATTTATTAATATAATCCTGCTTTATCATGACGGGGCTTATGGCATTGATTGTGGAGTTTTGGGGGTAAAAGATTGTAAAACATGACTGTATTGTACTGTACTTATAATGTGAATTGAAGAATTCTTGCCTTTGTCATTTGTACCGTAAGAATATGCTTACTTGGCAGACATAATAAGTTTTGATATAAGCAATATGATGCGCTTTGTACATTGTGAAAATTCTATTCATTAAACACGCCTAAATAAATAAATAACCCAGAACAGTTTCAATATCATGCCGTAACTGGGCAAGTATAAAACAGTCACAACAAGAGTAGAACAGAGAAGTCAATCCAATAATATAATATCATGCAACATGTTGAAATCATGGACTTTTCTCTTAGATTTAAAAATATGACACACATCATATGAGAAAATTGAAACGACATTGTTTATTAAAACTAGTTTTTACAGAAATAAATACTTTTTATGAGACAGGATCATCTTTAAATGTATAACTAAATGTATAACTTCAAAACATGATTGATTACATACCTTTTTAATTTTCCTCAGTTCTTCACTTTCTTCTTCAATCTTATCATTTGAGATTTTTCTTTCCTTCTTATATTCTCGAAGCTGCAAATGAAATCAAAATTTTAGATAGTAAAAACTGATATAAAAATTTAGAGAAATTAATATCAAAGACTATTTAGAGCCAATTTGTTTTCAAAGTTAAGGAATTTTTTCAAAATCAGTTAACCTTGTGGTTTGTTGTTGAGCACATAAAGTTGGTATGTTTGAAATATCACACAACCTGGCATTTTACGCTTTATAGATGTTCAGATATTCGGAACAAATAAAAATATATATTAATCTAATTTACATCAATATGTTCAACTTAAATACTGCCATTGGTTTTTCATCTAAACATATACACAAATCTTATTTCAAAATACTTACTTCAAAACTTTTGCATACAATTAGACATAAATTACTAGAATTTAAAAATAAATAAATCATATGATCCACTATGTTGTAAGTAGAGCTTTGAATAATATTAAAGCCAAATGAACCTCATTTAAAAAATGTTTCCAGTTTCTGTTAGTTTCGTCTTTAAAGACACTCAACTTAGGCGGATAGGAATCTCAATATTCCTTAGTACATGTACAACCCAATTTGAAAATTAGGGTTTAAATTTAAATATTCTTTTCCCATCATCAGCAAATTTACAGATAAAATTTTATCCCAATTTGAATCTGATAAGAATCTTAATGAGATCCATGAAATGATGCAACAATAGATGGTACCCTAGAGTATCTTATAATAGAAATTGCCATTTCATATAATTTTTTTTCAGGTCTGTTCTGTGGGGTATCAAACAGTCCATTTCAAATTCATGATCAGATATAGGCCAAGCAATAAACATTGAAAATTATTGCAACATTTTACATAAAAAAGTAAATATACATTTTTGTACTTTAAAAAAACCTATTTGTGACTTTGTTCCTATAAGTTTGATTCACTGAACATAAAAATCAAACCAAAATTAAGAACTAAAGAAACAGTTGAAGATGTGTTCTAAGAACAAGATATACGCTAGTATTCTATAATCTATGGTGTAATTTGTTTAATAAAAATAAGTTCATTATCCCTTGCTTCCTTAAGACGGTGTATGTGTTATAACTGTGCAATCCTGTAGCAACAGGTCTGCTGGTTAATTACATGTACTTCAGTATTTAATTCTTTGGCAGTCATCGTATTTTTACAATAGGACTTATGGTGCATTCGCGTATTCTTCCGACCTCGTAAAGATATGTCGTATGTACGAGCTTCCCATATTGGAAATTCACGCGAATGGACGTTCCCAGTAGGAAATCATGGTATTTCTCAGTCGGAAGCTCTGTTCTATAAAAAAGCTCTGAGTTCACGACTGGGAAATACGACTGGGAATGACCATTCGGGTGCATTTACAGTATGAGAAGCTCATATTTTCAAGTTGGGAAATAGCACGCGAACGCACCATTACATTCACATAACAAATTTCGCTGATTTTGGTTTTTATGTTTTTATGTCAGTGAAAAATAAGTTTTGTGGAATTTAAATATTTTTAGCCATGGATTAAGGCATAAGTGCTTTATCAACAGCCAAAGCATTAATGCATCAAATAATATCAAACTGCTGCAACCGTACCATTCTAGTTAAACTTAGGTGGCGTTGCAAATTATTCAGCACCTTGTGTTACATGAGAACCCCAAATTTTGATAGGATGGAGCAAGTGTATACTTAGTCAAATCTTTGAAGCTCTCCATTATCTCTTCTTATACAATGTAAATCGTTTGTAAAGAATCTTCTTACAAAAAAGTTATACTAAAAAGTAAAATATACATTGTACTACCAACTGACTTCTCTTTACTTTGACTGTGACTGACTGTGACTTTTAAAAAGCAGAATCATAATGCAATATACATTATGCATATTTATGTTGAATTAAATTCTTTTAAAAATAACAAGTAGTGTTTTGTTTTTAGTGTTGGAAAAAATGTGAACTCAAAAGATAAAATAATTTGGTCCAATTTAGATCTCTTACTTCTCTTGAATGTCTAAAATCAGGAAAATGTCACACCATATTGGATCACACAAAAATAAAAAAATTACCTATGTTTCTCATCAAAGTTTACATGAACATTCAACTATGTGATATATATACTAATTAGCAAAATTATGATACTCTTTACAACATCATTTCTAATTTATTTCTTCAAAAGGGTTTCTGAGGAAACAAAAAAACTGAATGGTCATTGGTCAGGAATAGTATTTTGTGTTAGTTTTATTTTACAACTAGTACACACACTATTACCACAGTTACCTGTTCATTCCTTTGTTTGTGCTAAAAACAGCATGGACTTTATTTCATGTTAAAAAACACAGCATCATGGATAATCATTGTAAAAGGAATAGAAAGAAGACAATACCAGAAAAGAAAGACACATATTCAAATGCTTTTGTTCTCTTCACTTAATTAAAATATTTCTAATATATACATGTATATGTTTGATTACAAACTGAATATTCAGTAGTGTAAAAGCATTATGTAGTCTATATATATGTGCACGTAATTTATACTTATTCAAATATATACGTGCTTACTTTAAATATAAAACTAAAATAAAAAGATAAGCACCATAATTTCTAAAGGAGCACAAAATATAATTTTTCTATGAATTTCTTCTAATCTGCTATTTCTTAATGGAAAAGTAATTTCAAAAAGTATAAAAAAACACAATAAATCATCAAACCCAAAGCATACCTGCTACATGTAATATCTTAATTTTTCATATTCTGTTGTAAAACAATATGCAATATAATTTTCTACTGCGTCAATTAAAGAAAAACATCTATAGGAAATATAAAAGTACACAAAGTTCACAATGCAATCAGCAACTAAATGCACTGAATGAGCCATTGGCTGGTGAGGTTTTATCAAAATACATGTACTATAGGCACGAAAAATATTAAATGATTAAACTCTTATTACTATGTAAACATAGTAGATTATAAACATTTATTTAAGCTAAAAGATCTAAAAAATGTATGAATGGGTACAAATGTCTCATCAATGACATTGTGTTAGAAGTTTGCATTGTGCGAAATAAGAAGTATTGCACAAATACACCGAGCATATATTTAAAACCATTCAAGTAAATATGGTGATAATTCACAGCATAAAGTTAAGTTTTTTTTACTTAACAATATATTCAATATTTAAAAGAAAGCTATGACAAGAAATTGTTTCCTTTTTGTACACTCAAAACATGAAACAAATGCATCTCCAATCACAAAACATTTAATTGGCGAGAATGGGTATACATAGACAATCTTTCAAAATAAATGAGCGGAGATAAGATTTTACCTCACACTTGAGCTTTTTAACCTCTTCAGTAAGTTCTTCTGTTTGTTGCACATAGTGCCACTTTGCCTGTCGTTCACTGTCTAGAATCTGAAGCAGGTGAAGATGCTTTTGCTCTAGTTGCTCTTTCTGTTCTAAGACTTTGCTGAAACTGCAAAGAAAAAAAAGAGAGTAAAACATATGGCAGCGAAACAGGTTAGATATTGATATAAATGTGCAATGTAGAACTAGTTTTCTTGTAATAGTAACAAATGCCCAAATACAGTGTCACATCGTTGGCAAAAAGTCTAGCATGCTCACAGAAATGAGAATTATTACTATGGTTAGAGTATTACATGTACCAAAAAAGTTGATATATTATTACTCCTAAATGCTATGTGCTAAAATGATTAATCTTCCCATTCCCTCACTCTGATATGTCATCTTGTGACACATTCATTTGTATTGATTGAAATGGAATAGAAATCGTACTGATAATAATCCTCTATCAGTCTGATTATGAATATATTGGATGAGCTATTAACAAGCAGTCGAAGACGACTACGTATTAACAGTCGCATGGTGATTAGCAACATTTTGGTCACATTTATATGGGATTAATTGTGAAAGGCCCTTTACAAACTCAAATTTCATTAAAAATAATTGTGCTAGCTGTAAGAGGCTACGGTTTATCATGTGCACGGGGAGTAGGGGGTGGGGTAATGAAAAATGAAACCATTATGGTATGATTTTCAGGCCCCTTGTCTAATTTTGTTTAAAAAAAATTTTATGTCGAGAGATTTCTCTCCCCCCCCCCACCCCATCTCCTCCCCCTCCCCCCCAGATTACTAACAATATTCTACCCTGAAATTTCAAGCTCCCCCCCCACCACCACCACCCACCCATACACACAAAAACATAAAAACAACAAAAACAAGTTTAGTTTTTTACACTCTATCCCCCTCCCCCTGTCTCTCCTCTACCAAGAATTTCTATAATCCACGGACAATGATAAATGGTGGCCCGCTAGGAATCACCTAATATTTGGCCAGCAAAAGTGTTATTTCCAATATTGAACATAATGCAAACAATGTTATTTCAAATGCCTTGTGAACTGCAACAAATGCCCGCTTATATATAAAAGTTGTTTATTGGTAATTGAGTTTCTTAATGTGATCATGCAACTGGCCGTACTTTTTGATTTGCCCATTGTGAATTTATCCTTATATGTCCGACTTATCCAGAAGGCAGTGATAAAAGTACGAGAATGTCATATCTGTCCTGTCCATATGAGCTGGGATGGCTTGAATTTGTGTTATGAATCTTTATCAAACATAACTTTATAACTGGGCAATGAGAGCTCTAATATGGTTTAATATACCAAAGCCCAACATAATAACCCATTACCAGACACATCTTTGCTCATAAATAATAGAAATTAATTTATTGACATGTTTTATTAGCATGTTTCAAGGCTGAATACCTTGAGTTTCTGAAAAATGTGATTGCAATCAAAAATATAACTGGGTGATGAGAGCTCTCATATGCTTTAACATACCAAAGCCCAACATAATAACCTATTACCAGACACATCTTTACTCATAAATAATATAAATTAATTCATTGACATGTTTTATTAACATGTTTCAAGGCTGAATACCTTGAGTTTCTGAAAAATGTGATTGCAATCAAGTGCTTTTTAATCAGACAGACCAATAAATTATTAAGAGGAGACTAGCTTGAGGCATTCGTGATTTCTTATGTTTTAATTGCATTTTTGGTCCTCATAATCAATAAAACATTAATGGGTTATGTTCATGCTAGGTGTTTTTATCAATCTGTAAAGTATTATACTTGTACCTACTATGGAGCTTTTACTAAATATGCATTTGTATTTCCTAGATACTTGACTATTTCTTATCATAAGCATATATCAAAATGGATGAATTTACAATTATCAAGAATTTTATCAAACACAAAGATTTTCTTATAAATGTTGTCTTATTGTTTGCATTATGGAAAAGTTTTTGTTTAGTAAAATCCAACCTCTACCTCTAATTTTTGTTTAGTCACAATATTACACATACATGGTATTTCAGTTTCACTTTCTTTATCATGTGTTTTCTGCTTATCAATGCAGACATTATGGCAACCATTCAGAAGGATAACAAAGTTCAACTTTCCATAATATTCTATAGCCATATGTTACATTTATTCATAGTAACAAATCTTACATACACTGTAAGTTATCAAACTACAGTACAGTACACACTAATAATTGTGAGCATTTTAGGATATATATACAAATAAAAGTGTAAATGGAATATTTTATTTCAAATGAATGTCATATTATAACCATTCCAATTTACAAACCTACCGGGTATATTTTTTATACCATTGTAGTTTGTGTTTGAGTAGCCATATATGGCAATTATAAATCTAACTTAATCTTTTACACAAGCTAGGGTTATGTTTGTGATTGTGTTCTAGTGAGTGTCTCATATGCATGTGCACTAAAAGCGATGTGTTTTACATGGATATTAAGCATATTCTGATTGATAATTATAATATTTCCATTGCAGATTAAAGATTACTGTCACTTAGTGAGAACCTAAAAGAAAATAAAGTCATCAATTTGAAAATAATCAGCAACAGACTGGTATGTCTGTATATTTAGGATTTTGACATTTAGTGAGATGGCAAAGGCAGAAGAATTGGATATTTGTTCTTTTCATCAAAAGAGTGATGATTTTGAAGATTCTGCATATAAATCAACACCTGATGTTTGTTTCAGTACTGATATAACTAATGCAACAAATGAACATACTCAATTACATGAACAAGCATGGTTGACTAGTTCCAAAATTACAATAGACAAAATGGATACAAGTGATCAACCAGACAATTCAAGAAATGACTATTCAATCCATCAACTTGCAAAAACAAATAATGAACAGGAATTATTAGATAGTATAAACTGCTTCAAACAAGACAAATCGCATTTTCCTGAGGATGAGTCAAATATTTGCAAATACAGACCAAAAATGTATACAAATTCAAAATTTATAGGTAATTCCTATCGTAGTACTAAAAGAAACCAAGCATGCTTCATATGTGGAGAAGATGGGCACTTCATGAAAAATTGTTCATTCCGAAAGATAGAGTCGAATCAGTCAAAAGTGCAATGCTATTCTTGTAAGGAATATGGCCATGTACAGAGAAAATGTCTAAAGTTCCAAACTGAAATGCAATCGCATAACATTCAACAGGTTGATCATAAAAGATACTCTCAAGAAAATTTACATGCAAGGGATCAGGTTGAAAATTCACCATTTCATTTATCCACAAATAATTCGTTAACTAAGGACAACATAAATACTTTTGCAAATTCATCACATCCTTCTAATCATAGTTCTTCAGTACAATGCTATATTTGTAAACGCTTTGGACATATGAAAAGAACTTGTCAATATAGGAAGAATAAGAATTCATTGCATCTATATGATCTGCAACATGATACGTTTAATTCAAATGATGTCAATAGTACTGAAGAATTGGAAAATCACGTATTAGAAAGAAATGGAATACAATGTTATATTTGTAACGGATATGGACATATGAAAAGACCTTGTCCTTACAGGAAGAATGAGAATGCATTACATCTTATTACACAATATATTAAAGTTAATTCAAATAATGTACATGTTAGTCAGGAATCTTGGGAAAATGAGATTGCTGAACGGGAGAGTAATGATACAATAAATTATTCAAGAACTAACAAATTCCATGCGAGGAATAATTCAGCACATAAAGAAATCGCATGTGATTATGAATTAGGAACAACAATTCCTAATTTTTTTCCAATACTTTTTAGTAGTCCAGTTTGTGATTTTTCACTTCTATCAATCAAAAGACTTTGTGACCATGTAAATTCTACTTACATGCATAAAAAACTTAAAGTGATTGGATTCCGCGGACCAACCAATATTTTTTCCAATCTTTACAAAGTAGATAATAAAGTATTTGGACATGATGGAGTAGAATATATTTCGGTCGAACATGGCTATAAGAGTGAACAAGTAAAATGTTTTGATAGACCTGACCTCCTTATGCATATACAAAATGAATCAGATTCAAAAGCTATGATGATGTCAATTAATAAAGAGCTAGGGAGCAATAGACAAACAGACTGCAACAAATGGGATGAAATAAAAGATGGCATAATGATGTCTTTACTAGAATCAAAATTTCAAAGATGTCCAGAATTCAGAGATGAACTGATCAAGTCAGAAGATGCAATTCTAGCAGAGGCGACCACTAATCTGTACTGGGCTTCTGGTATGCCACAGGTGGAAACTGAAAATACCCCACCACAAAAATGGCCTGGCCAAAATATCCTTGGTAAAATGCTAATGAAACTGAGAGATCAAAATATGGCAAAGTTTTATGAAAGTGGCACAGTATTGTAAAAACTGTACTGTCAACTGTAAGAAATAATAAATGTAAACATAAATGTGATGGTTTATAGTCATGATTCAAGTCTTGTCCTCACGATTTTATACCACGTCATTGGCACACTTGTTGATCAATTGTAGGAATTGACCACGAGATTGGAGTGTCAATCACAAAATTGAGCATGCTGACGTCTGATTTACCCGATGTGATCGATTGACATTGGTTTGGTCAATCACCATTCTAATAAATCATATAACATTCTCATTGCAAGTGAGACCACTACTACGGCTTAGTCTAAACTTCTGCTCTCCGCACGGGACACGCCTTGCATTCGGCTGTATTGATAATGTGAGGAGTTTAGACTACCAGCCGTTTTCCATTTCCATTGAAAATTGATTGACCAATCAGATCGGAATGATAGAATGATCATTTCTCACATGCCAGGTACTTGCATCTGCAGCACATTCAGCGCACAATGCTTAAAGTTGCTTATCACTCCCAAACTCTTTCAACCCAATGACCTGTACCTAATGAAGCAGTTGCCCTAAAGCAGTGTGCAACTAGTTAGAGATGAGTTTGCTCAACAACAACCACCAGACCCGATTACTAATTGAACCAGTGACTTAATCTGGTCATGAATGCAAATTTCAATTCACTCAACCACAGAAGCACACATAAATACCCAAAAAAGCTACCATCATGGAATTTTATCATGTGTTTTAATAAAATTAATGATTAAACAAGTTTGCTCTAAAAGTAGACCTATTAAAATTAAAAAATTAAAAAATTAAAAAATTAAATTCAATTAAATTTTGCTAACCTTGCTTGTTGTATTGCATCGATCCACAAATTGCATTCAGATTCCGTGTCTGCCCTCAAGTCATACTGTCTTTGGCCTTCACTACGGTAGTATATGGCGAAACAATACTGTAAAAGAAAAATGTGGAATTTGTTGAGAAAATATATCAAGTAATCACACATACATATATCTATACATTTTTTATAAAATGTTTTGAAACATTTGTCAAATTGAGGCAACTGAAATCACATCAATCAATTCTGACAATAAAGACCTGAAATACAATGAACGTCTTTACTAATTCACATTTATTACAGCAATGTTTACTCATTCAGATCTGGCCATCTTGTTTCAAGTGTAAATCCACATCATAACTAAAGTTGCAGGAGTAAATGGAAAACCCTCAGTCCTAATAATGTAATAAAAAATAATGGTACCTGACAAGGGGGGTTAATGTGTCCTTCTTTAACAAATTATCACAATAATTGATACACATTCTATTAAAAACATACAGCAAGACAAAACAATGGTAATTTCCACTAGCCAGAAGACCATGAAAGAATTCTTCTTTTGAGATCAAATGTTGGAGTTACAATGTCAACATGTCAGGGCGTAATTTGACCGTCGAACTCACTCAGAATTTTTGTAGCAATGCAATATTCATTTCCACTGTAAGAGGGGGGGGGGGGTAAAGAGGCAATTTTACATACTACCAAGTAAAACCTTGAGTGCACAGAGGCAACCTATAAATGCTATACCCACAGAGGTGTATACAGTGTGCATTTAAAATTTACATTACTATTTGAGTTTATAAACTTTTGATTATATTGACACAGCTCAGACAAATGTATTCAGCGCAGAATGATCTAAATTGTGAAAAGTGATCAACTTTCTTTACATGAATTCACTAACACTACACCAATTATTTATTAGAGGCTTAATCAATAATTTCTGGAAGAATTATCTACTCTGGTTTATGATGAATCAATTATTTGTATTAGATTGTTGATGATCTATGACATTTTTTCATCAAATCGTCCTCTTTTATTTGCTAGCATGATAACAAGATGTGAATGGCTTTGATTGCTAATCAAGTAAAGAAATCACAGGGTAGAACAAGAGACAAGTGAGTGGGGTTATTGTAACTGGAAACAATGTTGTTTCAAGGATTTAGTCCTGTGAAACAATTGATGATGGGGCATTATGATATACTATTTACATATAAATTGTATTAATAGGGTTTATTAGTGCAACAAACTGAATAGACTTTTGCAATCAACTAAAAATTAAGGTGTTTAATTAAAGGGCTTCTCCCACGTTTATAGTAGGACTACATCTGACATTCTCTGCAGGAATACAAACTTGCAACCTATTACGTTCAGAAAGAATTGCTTTGCAATTTAACCACAGGTAGTAGTTGACAGTTTAAATCCCAATAAAGAATTAGCGTAAGAAATAATTAAACCCTAAATTCAATTCTTTTTATTCAATAAAATATTATGTCAAAAGTAAGCTAGGGTGTCTTAAACTATCATGTGAAAGCAATATAAGTTACTACTGAAAAGACCCCCTACAATTAGTAATTAAAAGCTCACGTAACATTTTTCACATCATAATCCAAGTAGATACCATGCAGCTGGCATACACAACACAGTCCAATTACCTGAAATCTATATACAAAGTTTGAACTCTATAATTCAAATACCAATGATTGGGGCTAAATTTAGCATCTCAGAATGCATGGTAAATTGTGGGCTATAGCATTTTCAATGAATTCTGTTTTTCAAGAATACCTATAAAGCTGACAATATCAGCTTTTAATGAAAGTCTGGTAGAACTAACTACCAGTAGTTTTGTATCTTTCTACTGAGTAATATAAGAACTTCATGTAACAGCAATTAAAATATGATACACATAAACCATTACAAAGTGATTGCTTGGTAGGTACAATGTATACTTCTCTCACTAATGAGTGATTGCTCACAACTAAAATACAGCTTAAAATGAAATAGGTGATTGGTGTGTTTGAAGCTCCGATCCTCATGCTGCTGAGTGTTCATAAAAGAATAACACGAGAAAAGGATAAATCACGAGAGATTCTGCACACAAACACAGAAGATGAATGCGCTTGCTTCGTGTGCGGAAATGTCTCTACTGAACTAGTGTATTCTTCCATCTATCATTGCCTATTATGCACAATTGTCAAGGTGCCTGCATTCTTTTCTTTTTTTCAGATAATTAGTCATGAGAGTGTACAACTACAGTAGAATTGTGTGCTTAATGCGTCTACCAGATTACTTAAGGTAAAGGTACATAGGAAAAACTACTCCATAACTTTTTTTCACTTTCATATATATGTTAGAACAAAGTATCTTCTTTCATAAAATGTAATTACATGTATTATATTGATTGAATCTTTCCTTCTATCTTTTTTTACTGCATAAAATGTCAATTTTATATATAATCAATAGGGAAGATCGGGGCCATTATGTTTAAAACTCAATTCTTAAAAAACTCCTCTATAACTTTCCTCTAAAAAAATGATATTTTATGAAAAAATAATAGCTTTTCGTAAACATATTATTAATGAGTAATCAATTGGAGGGGGGGAGTTGAAAACTGCATGAAATGGTGTTTTGTATAATAAAAAGATCAAGTATTCAACACCTATTTATTGTGCAATAGTAGAGGATCTGAAACAATACCAATATACTCATCTATTGAAAACAAAACTATAATAACCCTCCCCAATAAAAATTTTTTTGACTGACTGCATTCCAAGAGTGTTTGCATTATGCTAAAAACCATAAAAGTTGTAAAATATTGTTATTACCTGAACAGCTTTTTCTGATTAATAAAAATGATTTTATTGCATTCACCAACACACTTTAAATAATACACAACCAAATCAAGTTATAAATGTGTAGATTTGTGTTATAATACAGTATTGACTCAGTCAGAAGGATACAGAAATAAAGTATAAAGAATAATACCGGTACTACAATTTGTCACGATTCTTTCCCATTTCTTTTCATTGTTCTGACTGTTAAGAACAAAAATACCTTCTGCCGCTTCTGTAAATTACGGCTTTCTTCATAACTCGCCTGAAGTTACGTTTATTCTGTTTTTTACCTTTGTATTAACACTTTACGGAGGTTTCCGTGGTAAAAAATATTTCTAAAAGTTCATGACCACGCTGGACATTTTGACAGATTTTCGTTTCAACTGGGTGTCTGTATGCCGTCTGCACTTTTAAACCAAACGGCGCTGTGGCTGTGGCTGATATAAACAAGACCGCCTTAACAAATCCGAATAATTTATGAGCAGAAAAAGCATCAAATATGGACACCAATGTAAGGAATTATGAGAAAATGTTCTGATTTTTAAGCTTTTTCTGTTTATTTCGATAATCGTAAGTATCGTAGTTTCAGTGATTGAGCAGTTCCAAGAAAACCGTGATAGCCATAACTTTGTTTCGAATTGTTACCAATTGATATGTTTTATTATGCCAATTCGTTTAATTTCGTTACAGTTCTGTATCCTTTTGACGTAGTTCAAAGTACTGTAAGTGCCAAAAAAGGATATAATTTTATACCATAAATTTTATAAAATTCTAAAGCCAGCAATATCACTCAACTAGCAGATGGAATGAGCATTATTCAGCCCCAAAACGGCACTAGTCTATGTATGAAGTATTTCCTATGTACCATTACCTTAATATATAGCCCCCAAACGGCACTAGTCTATGTAAGAAGTATTTCCTATGTACCATTACCTTAATAATATAATAGCAAAGTTTTACAGTTTTGCATGAAACTCACCATACATACATACATAGAAAATGTGGTAAAAGAATCATTCCTATTTGAAGATGAAACTTTTGTGTTGGAATTTTTAAGCATAAATATTGTGCTGACACAAATTTTATTCCACTGCCTTTTAGCTGAAAACAAAATTTTGCCCCAAGATACTTATTTTAAGAATTATTAGAAATGATTTAATGTAAAAAACCTATACAAAATGATGACGATTTTAAAGCCCCATTCACAAAAGTATGACTACATCCCTTTGGAGTAGTTTATCTGTACATCAATTTGTGTGTCATGAGATCACCATTAGCATAGTCAGCTAGTTGATCACACGCCCATCTTGGTCTAGTTCATCTAATTACAACTCACTCTGAATTAATTGCGTTAGCAGAGAATCATTGTAACCAAGGAATTCAATGTGACAGTTTCAGCAGAATAATTGTACACCCTTCTCTACACAAACATGGACCAGCATATAATTCATTTATCTCATCCACAACTACAAGTACATGTTGCTTTAAATTTGGGACGATCACATTTTAATGTCTTTCATAAGAAACTTGATCTCAACTCACAATCATTGGACACCCCTAAATGTTTGTGCCATGTCATAATATTTCTTTAAGTAAACACAATCTGTCAAGATCAAAAGTACAACAAGAGCACGTCACTTTAACACCATTGCCTCGTCCAAGAAAAAGGTTCTGTGGAATGTACAATTTCAATGATAAATTTCTCAAACTGGACACAGATGATTGCCAATAGATATGCGAACATTTTACACAGTTTGAGCAATTCATTTCAAGCAGTTTTGAAACTATTGCATGAAATGACTTTGTGAACAGCACACTTTAATAGGCAAAGCGCCAAAAATGGACACCAATCATTTTCATTAGTTATTCAAACAGTCTACCATGTACAATGTATCAGAGTCTTATTGCAAGAGGTACCTAACACTATTGCAGAAGGTTCTTAAAACTTAACCTAAAATGGCTTTCTAGAAGGCTGGGTTGAAATGGCAAAATGCCAAAATTGGACACTGCCAATGGTCACAGCTAAATGCACCTTATTAGGTCATGTTACAGGCTGTATTGAAACTATTGAAAAACAATTTTAATTCAGTTATTGATTCGTTTAATATTGCAGAAAAAAACCCAAAACATTGACTTAATTAACATTTTAGAATGTACAGTTGTACATGTACACTGCTCTGTGGTACCTGCGTATTAAATAGGTACATGTCAGGCAAGTGAACGCTAATGTAGATTGATAGGCACGACTGTGCTACGGTTGCGATGAGCTGTACCGTATGCTTCCCAAGGGAGTTGAGAAAGATATAGTGTGAAAAGGATGCGAATGACCCGGTGTAGATTTAAAGTCAACAGAGCATAACAACTGTAAATTGTGACTGTAAATAAGCAAATTTACATTTACATTAAATAGTTGTTTAAAGTTTGTACAAAATCTGTTCATTTGTACATATAAATGTTGCAGCTTGTTTGGAGACATACATATATAGATAGACAGAAACAGAACAAATAGCTTTTATTTCAGCTGAAGCGACCCATATCAATGAATAAAACTTTCAGAATTATCTTAACCAATGATATAATAGGAGTTTTATAGGTTCTCTTGAATAATACCCTCCAATTCATACACCTCCAGGGGTATATCACCAGGAACTTTTAATTAATCTACAGTAATCATAAGTCATTGGGTAATCAGTATAATACTGGTGGATTTAGCCTTTTTCTGACATCAGACAAACACCGGAAAACATGTCCTCTGGTCACATACATTGTCTGTTTTCAGGGGGCTGGCAAATACCAGAAATACTGCTGGCCATCGACCAGACACCTGATACCAGTCTGCCAATTATCCTATGATGCCTTAAGTTCTCAAAAATGACCCACATGTCAAAATAACACATTTATATGGAAATTCCCGTTTATACACATGTAATAAACCACTATATTTTAGAAGCATATTAGCACAAAATATTCATGTAAATGCACAGCGAAACCTGTATAGATGCACCCACATGAACTAACACTTTATGACTACTCCAGGGTGTCCACAACACTTAAACAGCAAAAAAGCTACCTCAATGGTTTACCTTTCCATGATTATTGTATATAAGGTATTAATGAGTGCATTGATTAACCTTATTCTTGTCATCACTGCAGCGAATGAAAGATTATTTTTGAAACAGAGTGTGTGCTGACATCTTTCAGTGGGATGGCGGAGTTAAGTGGTCTAATGCGTCTGCATTATTTGCTTGGTGATAGGTGCCACAGCGGTAGTGGTCCAGTGTTCAAGTCCCAGCAGAGGCTATTTGATATAGTCCTATAGACTTGGAAAAATAATCATCTAATGTCAATATACCTGTATATGTGTTTCCCAATGCTTGTGGAATTCATTTTCTACACACTCTCGTGGTAGAAATATGCTTGGTAGATAGATGTGAGAGAATATGTATCTTAAGGGTGTATCTAGAATTTAGGGGAAAAGAGGGCACACATCCACTTGGGTGTCCGGGCGCGTGCTCCCCCCGAATTTTATTTTGCATGGATGTCATTAGGCGCAACCTGGAGCATATTTTAAGGCAACTGAAGAGTACCTTTGATGGTATGAATAATTAAATTTTATACTGTTTTTCGGTATATAGAGACCGAGTGGGGGGAGGTTATAGGAGGGGCGCCTCGCCCCCCTCCTATGCAGAATTGTTTTGAAAATGAAGGGCAAAATGGTTGGATTTCTTGATATTTAACATGTTGAAGCCTTCATATTTCTCTTCAATCTTATCACATTCCAACACATTTAACGTAGACAAAGCACATAGACGTAGAACTTTTGCTTTTATTCAATTTATTCTTATTATAATCATATGGATATTCACAAGAGTGAAGTGAGAGATGTACTATATGAAGTAATATTTCGTACTATATCTTTCATATCACCATAAATAAGTTATGTATTTTTAGCACACCCTGGTGCAACTATGCATGCAAATGTGTATTTTGTTATATCATGTCTATTTTTCTTATTTACTATCTCATAAATTAAATCATTGAAATGAAAACTCTTTTATCAGAAGGCTACACAGTGTAAAAATGCTGAGGAAAAAGGTAATGGCTGCAAATTTTTAGACGTTTTAGTCAGATAGATGCTGTAGAAATCAAACATTTGGCTGGATACTTGGATAATTACGACGATTATTAAGTGACTCAACACAATGTGGCCCTCAGTTTTCTTATAGTAGTATGTGGAATACTGACTGTCCAAATATGCACAGTGGTGTTGAGTGCATTATGACTCAATATAATCTGTTGCAACAAACTTTTTTTGTGAAATAGCATCATATTCTTTTTCAAATACATACAAATTCAATTATCTAAAATGCATTGTAAATGTAATTTAAATTAAAAGGGCATCTTTATGAATTAGATAAATGTAATTAAGGTGGGTTTTGAAGAATTTCTAGACATTGTATATATAATGGACTTGGCAATGTGGACATATAGGTTACAGTGTTTAATTAAGTGACATGCTAAGCTTCTGATAAAATTGCCCAAAAGGTACAATCAAGGTTGGCTGAAAGGGGGGCCCCCTGTGCCCCCCTCTAAATACACCCTTGTATCTAATGTCAATACTTCCACGCAATTAAATAATTTCCAATACATCAATATTTCGAACTTATATTCTGTTGACAATTATGATTGATATCTCGTATGTGTTTATAATGGTGCAGATCAAGTGACAATTAATGGCTTTTGTTAACATTGCACTCAAGCTTCATGAATAGCATGCCACATAAAAGACAAAAGCTTGCTAATGGGTGGCATCAACTTTCATTGAGAGGTTTTATATATATACCAGTATATATAATTCTTAAGGCAGCCAATCTAAATTATTTTTATAATCAAATAATCAAATGATTGATGCATGATTTATTTCCTTCTAATCAATCAATCAATCATTTCTTAAGATGGCCTTGTGCTTTTGAAAAAAGTGCTTCAAGCATATGACCAGCATATTTAACATACGCAACATAATGTACTCTTTCAATAAAATGAAGGATTATAAAATCAACAAATTTAATCCTTCTTCCCTCAACCCGGCTGAAACTGGTCTGGGACTGTGTCCCTCATCGTCCTAAACCGGCCTCATCATTTCACGTTTTTAGCTATCAAAAGCTTAGTCATACAATAATACATTACTTTCTTCATATCAAAAGCTATCACAATTTACAAATATATAACCCAATATTTTGCCATGTTAGTGCCCCCCCCCCCCCCCCCACACACACACACTTATCCATCCTCCTCCTCAAGTGACTGGTACGAATCTGTCCTATTCAAAGAAGCTTTTCTGAGGTGTATGTATATTGCTTCTTGTATTTTTCTACTCATGTTATTGTGTTCTTTTGTAAGAACTTTATTTTTTTTTTCAATGGATTGTTTCTATTGACCAGGTGACCAAGTCTTTTCTTGATGCTGACTTAGTGCAGACTTACTATCCACTTTACTTATTGACTTCTGGTGATCTGTGGTTATTTCATCAAATGATCTTCCTGTATCTCCCAGATATATCAGTCCACACACATCACAGTCACATTCATATACTAATATCCAAAGGGTCTTTTGTGTACTTGTGTACTTCCCTATAATAACTGAGGAAGGTCAAGCTTCATTAGTCAAGTGTACAACAACTGTAATTGTTAATTGTTAAGACAACTCATTTCCTCCAGATTCTGTGCACTTAGTACTTACCTGTAAGAGTTAGAGATCTTAGAAAAATAAGTATTGATATCCAGTAGATAATGCATTGCTCTAGCACAAGAGACTGACTGATCATGCTGATACTAGTAGCTTTCACTTCATGGCCCTTCGAGAGTTGATTTAATATTTCAATGCCAGAGCTTCAAATATATTTGGCAGATCATAACTCAGATAAGATGGATGATGTGACTACTATAAACACACACAAATATAAAAAAACACACAGCAAACAGTATGTGTAGCATTGGGGGTGGAGAAAAACTGCATCTACATGTAAAATACTCCCTTGGCATGTTCGCCATCATGATCATATTGTATTGTAAACATGGTGGCTATTACATGTGAATATATATATATATAAACTACTATACGCTCATTCAAAACAACTAATAATACCAAACGAAAAAATATAGACCAAAAATATCAATATACAGATGTAAACGAAATTCCCAAGAAGAAAGTCAACAGCAATGGGCTAGGACAAGAAAACCACCTGATGGCATGCCACAATAGTCCTTAGCTGTAGTTGTACATGTTGTATTGTTCTGTTTCATTTTCATCTGATGAATTGTCCAAACCAAGATTAAAGAACACAGTCTCATAAATTGTATCTAACTTTGGTCGCTCATGAAATTATGATTTATCTGTAGCATTTCCTTCGTGTCCTTATGAAATTTTGATTCTGATGTAGAGAACTCTATTAGACATAATAAGGCATTTCCCTCCACAATCCTCTCTTGCGCGTTTTGTCTTCCCTAACCATGTGGTTGAATATGAAAGGACGGGTCTAGCTGTGAAATGCACATTTGGAAAAGCGGAAATATTCAAAAGGTTTAGGACGATAGAAAGTTTAATTGGTATGCATTCAATGTTGTACTACATTTTGAAAGCAATAACACATTTCTTTTTTCTATTCCTTTTTCTAATAAGCATGAGAAAATCTGCCCTTTTTCGTTTCTCAAGCCACCACTTTCCATGAATATCTGCCCTGCACCTCGCAATATGCCCGGCACCTCGAAATAATGACAGCGATGAATTGGTCGAGCTTTTTGCATGACATGCAAGAACTTCATTTGATAGCATCTCTAAAAATGACGCAAGTGCCATGATTCATGGCATGTACATATGCTGGCTGTAAGGAGGCAATGTGTTATCATGTGACCGAACTAATGATGGATACTGCCTTAAAACGCTTGCCCACGCCGACATGGAGGGTATTAAAATAGCTACTCAACTGCCAGGCATGCTTTCATTTGTTTAGAGTAAAATATCTTCAACATTTAAGTAAAGCATATAATGCTCAAAACATTAAAGGAAAATAAATACTAAGTTATGTGTACTGCTAGTGTAATTGTAGGCATTAATCATGGACAAAAGGAGAATCATAATATAATCAGATAAATTATCTTGATTTGGTAGGAAGCAGTAGAACCACATCTCTATCTCTGTCCCCTATCCTCCTCACTAAGTAGGTGTGTGATGATACCACACATGTATCTTATTCTCAATTCCCATGATTCCACCAATGGTCGTTTCCTGAGTAAGGCATCGAGCAATTTCCAGGGCCGTGTGAGTTGTTACCCAGTGTCCACATTGTATCAGTTGTTGTTACCACCGTGCACATTTACTGTGTTTACATTCGATGCTCTATACACCGTATTGGCTGTGTTATTGTGTGCACCTTAGGTAAATATCATATTAAGGATTCTATACGCAACAATATGCACAACAAAAGGCACACGATTACAACAATGACCAATAAGCCTTTGAAGGATCAAAATGACTTTTTTGTTCACTATGCAACCAAAGATCTTAGAACTGCCATTATTTCAGGTTGATACACAATGTAAATCATGGCAAAAGTTGTAATTCCAGAATATCTTTCTCCTCTCAAAATAACTTATCATAAGTGTAAGTGGCTTAAAAACATAAGTGGCTTATGATAAGCCACAAATTAAATATTCTGGGATCATATGAAGAAATTGAACATGTGATTGTCTAATTAATACTTGGTTTAAACATATTCTATTGAACAATATGTACAATTTGGATTAGGCAATAGCTAAACTGGATAACAGGCCTTCTCCAGCAACAAAAAAAAAAAAAAAAAGCAGAACATTCACACACTCATTCATATGTATACTGTATAAATAATATACTAATTAATACGTATGGTAAATTGTAAAACCCTGTGTTTTGATTTTAATGTACTTATTCAGCCATCCAGATGTGGCAAATTTCAGGATTTACATGAAGGAGGAGCGTTCCAATGTCATAGTGACACAAAGACTATACTGTAAAATTAGAATGTAAATAAGAACGTATTGTTCCAAAATAAAAAAAATATTTAGACCTCATACAATGTACAACAACAATAGCAACAGCAGCAGTAGAAACAGGAATGCCGGCAGCAGCAGCAGCAGCAGCAGCAGCAGCAGCAGCAGCAGCAGCAGCAGCAGCAGCAGCAGCAGCAGCAGCAGCAGCAGCAGCAACAACAACAACAACAACAACAAGAATTAGGTTGTTGCTCTTATACAAACAACTATTAAAAACACATGAAGAAAGCGAAGTCAATATCATGGTACCATTTGGAACATCTAAAGCCACTACAGCATATTTACAGCACATAAAAGCCCATCCCTGGCAGCAGATGACTGTTCTCACTGAGCATGCTGATTGGCTAATAAATCAATGGCATCATTACAAAGCTATCAAGCTCTTCAAAAAACAAGAGCAAAACCTTGTAAAAAGATTAACCTGCAAACTTGTTGTGGCCTGACACTGCTCAAGGTGAACATGTGGTTTAATAATCCAATGGAGACAGGCAAGAAGCAGAGTTAAGCATGACAGCTTGTTGAGGACTTCCCCACTTAATAACTGTAGGCTTGATATAATTGTAAGTGGACTGAGATATGTTTTGCTCTGTCAACAAGACCAAAACCAGGTCTTTGATATAGCAACAACCTGTGTGGGTGGGGTGAGGGTATCTCTGGCTTCCATTGTCTACGGTATGCTCCCCTTATTGTTTTGGCAGAATTTCAAATCGCATGGATATTTCCAAAGAATTCTTCAATCACATTTGAATTGTACTCTGACAACTCTTCACGTCAGGAATGGAAGTAAATTTTAACATTGCTTGAGTGCCATATAAAACAAAAATATGTACAAAATTTGCTCCAAACATTATGAAAATACTGTCTCCATCATTTTGGATGTGGTGTGAATAAGCCTAATGCAAGATGACAGAGACTTCTTTACAAAACCTTTTATAAGTTGAGGAGATAGCAGGGAAAATTGGCAGTAATCAGATCTTTGCAGGCCTGATGATGCTTAATGCCACGATAATTGATTTAGATAATGCAATTTCAAAGAAAATACATATTAGGGTTAGTAGGTAAGAGAAAGTGTCATATTCTCTTAGGACTGCAGATGGAATCTATCCCAGCGAGAAATGCTTGTCTTTAATCATCTTTCTTTCATAGTAAATAAAAGAGCACTGCTCATATGTGCCGCATTCACTCTGTAATTTAGCCTGTATCGACACAGCGTTCCTGGATTGTACTATCTTTTGTCTATTTGCGTAATTTCACTTGTCCAATTAGGCTACACAAGACTTGTTTCTTTTTCCTACTTAGATCAGGTTTCTTCATTGTAATGGATTTTGTGCTATCCATTGATTATGATTTGTTGACAAATTCCAAGAAACAAAAAAATTGTGTAAAGCATTGTTAAAATGTCAGTGTACATGACACACCTGAGCAACTGCTGTGTTGCATTGTACGGTAAATGTACTTTATTTGTTCCATACATATGTGAATTGGGTGGTCGTGTCACACTGTCATTTTCACACAGATCCAGGTTGGACATAGAGATAATTGACTCTTAACAATAACATACAAAACCATTTCAATATGAACATTTGTGTACAGAATTCAATGTTAAACCTTGCATAGCATTTGCAAGCATTTGCAAAATGAGTAAAAGGTTTCCTACATCGAAAAAAATGAATAGAAGTTGCTAGTTGTAGGGTACATGTATAAAAGAACGCACTGGCTGATTTCGGTCAGTGTATACTGGTTTCAAACGTTTACAGCCCTATTTTAGGGAGACAATAGTAACAGAATTATAAGCTACTTTTGTCAGTAGTGGCTAATTATCTTTGTTTAATTAAGCATGGGTCACACTGCATAAAAGTCACTTTAAAGCATGAATTACGGATAAAAATTCTCTAGTACATGCTTATATATGTACTTACAAAAAGTGCACTTAAGAAAAAATACCCAATTTTGTATGCTAGCATTATCTAAAATGCAAAGCACATCCCTATGAACGATCATTGTCCACTCATTGTCTGCTGAAATCTCTGATGAATCAGGTAGAACCACATATGTACTGTGTCATCGCTTACATGGTTGTACACAAAGTGAATTTTGAACAGTTCAAAACTTGTAATTATACACAACCGTGATCCAGCACACGTCAACTTACAGCTACATAGGTTTCACATGAGAAAAACTAATAAAATTCTTAGATCAACGATGGCCCACTGAAGCATCGTGTACTAGGCATCAATTTTATGTATTATTCATGCATATACATGAATTTTAGCAAGCCTGACCAGGCCTTTGCAGACACATTGTGGTCATAATGATAGAATTATTGTGAGTTTCATACCACGCTACGTAGTAGTCATTTTGCAGTTGAATCCCATTTTATTTTGTTCTCTACATAATCTTGAAACATGGAATATAGAATGTTGATGTACAATATAGCAGAGTGTATCAATTTCGAAATGCCTTGAATGTGGGTTAGAGTTTTGACATTCTAAATATCATTGTTTCACAGAACCTGGTCGCTCATCCTTGTAGGTCATGTGATGCAAGGTGGAGAGGGTTAGCGGAGATCTCCTTGACTGCATTGCGATTGAGGGCTGGTGGATGTAGATGGTTTCTCGAATCTTCCTCCTCAGGTCTTTCGGCTCGTTATGCAGGATCACATCTTCCAGAGTGAATGTGTGACTAGTCTCTGATATACGTTGCCAAATCACAGAATTGGGGTGTTTACAGTCCGTGTGTTCTTTAAACCTAGTGTTGAGTACTCAGGCTGTCTCAGCGACATGTGTGGAACTGCAGTCACTACATTCAAGTTGGTAGACTACACCCCACACATCTCTTTCTTGGGTTTGTCCTTAGGCTTCAACAACAAAGACTTGAGAATGTTCTACGGTTTCACATTGTTATTCAACTCGTATTTGCCAAAGAGTATATGAACCTTTTCTGTTAATCCACTCACATAAGGAAGACATACAGGATATTTCACTGTCTTCTGGTCCATACTACTAAGGGTTCTTGTCTTTAGGTTTTTCTTCCTTGGTAGGAATGCGAAAGGCCCATCATCGGTATCCATTCACAAACAACACTTTCTTTATGTGAAACCGTACAACACCCTCAATGTCTTTCTGGTTGTATTCACCAAATAAAACAATGCCCAAGTTTGATTACATTGATTCCTCAAATTTCTTTCATCTGCATAGATAGGCATAGACAAACAAAGCTTGTTTGAATACATGTCAAAAAAGTGTATAATATCTTTATATTATTATTATTTATATTATTATCTAAGTAAAAAAACACATTAAGAATACATGATTTCATTTTGTGTGCACTTTTCTGCTATATGTCGAGGGCAGGAAATTGTCAGCCCATGGGCTACGTATTCTATTCTGTCACTTTATTTACTCTAAGGACGACATTCGTAATTTCACTTGAACATACAATAAACAAGTTAAGCTTTGATCAATAAGTCTAGAAATGAAAGCCCAGTTTTCTTCTTACATGGTCTACAACCCTACTTAATACATGTACATAGATCTTTACAAAAATGCCTTCAGTTATAGTTTCGCAAATACAGCTAGTACAGCACACGGCAAGAGCACCATGGGCAATTTGATGCTTCGCACCATAGTTTATTCATGAACCCATTACTATGTGTTGTATTTCAGTGTTAACGTGCATTGCACACCTCACAATAGATTGCTAAATATATTTCTGTGCACAAAGCGTCAAATGTCTTGCAATACTAGACTAGAATTAAGTGATTAAATATTTTCTAAATAATTAGGATTTAATTATCTGTACACTTAGAGAATTTGATATTCTTTATCATGTAAATGCTATAATATGATATACAATTTTTAATAAACATGCCAATATTAGCAACCTGTTAATACAGTATGGTCGATGACCATACATTGCCATAAGAACCTTATTGTGTCAACGTTATACCATGGTACATGAATTTTCAAATATCCATTGTGTCAAGCTATACAATTCATAAGTTGACCTACACCAAATATAGATTTGGCAGATAATTGGATCTTACCTGCTCATACTCATGTAGTCAAATTTGAACAAAATGCTTGCTCATATGGGGCCATACACCTATAAATGACAACAAATACTTGACTCAATCTCTGTAACATCTGAGTAGAGCAACATTCCCAATTGTCACCAACAACATGACGCAAAGAGCTAAACTCAATGTTTTCTTTGATTCACACCATTTACTCCTAATCCTACCATGAACTGGTAAAAAACATTTATTCATCACATTAATATACAGACAATGAATGCAGATTGATATTAATGCAACTACATGTTTGTTGAATATGTACGAAGCACAGAGAACTCATAGACACTATTATTTCGTCACAATACAATAATGTTATTTTGTCCTACAGAGGAGCACATGGATTATTGCCTTAATTAGTTTGATATTAGAAAGTGCTCGAGCATGTGCAGGACATCATTGGGGAGTTTGTTCATAAATTTTATAATGGATGAAAACCAATAGACTGACTACAATGGAAAGTATCACAATGTGATTGCGTATCTGACATTTCAGAAGTGCAGGGTTAAAAAGTCACTGATCAGGTAGACTATTCACTGGTTGCCACTTCTCCTCTGTTGTGCTTTAGAAAATATTTCTAAATAAAGCTTCCACATCAAATCCATCAAAAGTATCTTGTCAGTGAAGTCTCTCCAAAACCTAGTGAGACGCCTTTCCATTGGCTGAAACAGCCCTTGATAAAAAAAGAGAAAGTTTGAGTTTGATACAAGACAATTATACATGTACTCCAAAACTTGTACTAAATCTGCACACAAATAGCAACTCTATACAGTTATTCTTTAAAAAGTGAAACCAGTTGTTCTGTAAAGTATGCGAAACCTAATAGAGAAAACTAATCATGGTTAGTAGCTGGGGGAAAAGCATTATCTACAGGCACAAGAAGAAATCCCAAGTCTTTAATGAGACACCACATTTCCATCTAACAAAGTGTCAGACGACATCATGTTATTATCCCGGGTGTGATGTAACATATGTTAGTAACATCACTCTATGCACTGCATCTTCTTTATTAAATTGTATCTTTAGAACAAGCACATAAAATTGTTATATACTGCTGCAGAGGGAGCCATTTAGAGACAGGCATCAATATTTAAGCGTACCTTTTAAAAGCCAACAGCTTAATGTACATGTAATCTTCCCCTATCCATGAATGTACATGTAGGACCTATGTGTATCTAAATAGGAGGGTGCTTCTATAGGGTGCATGACTGTGAGCAAGAGGGTATCTTTCTTATGTTCATGTATATGCACATGTACATGTACATATATTATGTTATGATACGTGAGAATGCTTGGGCGTTTCATTTTCACAAACCCAAACATTCTCATTTATTGGGTAATATATAAATGCTCACAGTGAAGTGCATTGTACATTGACATTTAGCAAAATATAGATTTCCTGAGTACAACGACCCTTTTATCTGTGACACACATCGGTTACAACACATGAGTCCATACCTAGCAGGTGAAAACTACAATATAGAACTTCTTCCATCTCAAATGCAAAGGGTCGCAAGACTTCTGCAGTATGTTACTGGATACAGTCAATGACATTAACCATATTTAATTTGCTTCAGCAATGTCCTGTCATATATGATGAGGATACAATTAAATGAAATAGGATCGTTACATGTTCGTTTATTCAAAGCATTGGTAAAAATCAATATAAAATGCTTTTAACCTTTCAATTCAAAATTTAATTTATTACCAGTCACAAAACACCAAATGAATTGACATTGACAACATATAATAAGATATCCAAAAGAGGCCTATAAAGTTCCTACTCAATAGACGACGAATCTCATGAAATGATACAGCTTGCATTGATTTTCTAGAAATATAACCTTCATGGGTCTTCATCATCATCAAAATATTTCCCAATAAATTCAATACGTAAGACATTTACAAAATAATAGACATATGGTACTTTTAAAATAAATCAACCATGTATATAATTAAAGTTCCAAGCACCAGCATATTCATACTTTAAATGCGGGGATTATATAGTAAGGCCCCTACATGGTAGTTTCCTGTGGAGCGCATACAATTACACATAATAATAATGATAATAATGAACATGACACGGGACCTTGACGCAATGGGGGAAAGCTCAGAAAAATGTTTTTAAACAATCTCTTTGTATTAAAAAAGTAAACAGATACCTTAACTGATATTTGTAATTTTAGAAAGAAAAAAAAAGTTTCACTTGGTTTGAGGGTTGAGTATGGAAGGCAAGATTCTCCCCCAAGGCTCGAGTATGTGTCTATGTAATTCTGTGTTGGTGACTAATGCATAGGGCACATTACGCCGCAAAGCGAGTGCACTGCCAGTCTACTGCCAAAAACGCATAGAAATTGTGAGGATGCGTGAGTGTGCAGTGCGGTAAACATAGGTTTTTTCAAGGCAGTACGTTGGTCATAGAAGAAGTTTGTCAAACTTCTACGGCCAATGTCAGCCGTAGTCTGACCATAAGTGGGCAGTGCAGTGACCTTACGCTAAATGTCGTATATATACAAGAAATTTAATTGCACGTTGTCAGTACAGATAGAGTGCTGGCACAGTGCGCTCCCCGTACCATGAACGTACGAACACTGTGCTTTAGTAATCAGACCGTGCATAGAACGTAAGTTATATGTGAGTACAACGCATGTTCGATGCATATTGATATCACGGCCACACAAATGAAATAAGCCTCAGTGGCAACGCACTGATAAGGCACAGTCACTGCATGTGGAAAACGCCATAGACACCGCAAACCTCAAAATGCCTTGTGGCCAACACGTCTACAAGGTTAAATGTGTCCCTCGCTAGGGGATCAAAGATTTGGGAAATATCCCAAAAATGTCTTTGCTTTAAGAAATTTGGATGGCAATCACCTAACACTGTCTACTTCCACCCCAAAGAAGGGTCTATGTAAGAACAATGAGAAAACAAAAAATGATGTCGGACCTTGGACTGGATGTTCTCAAAGATTCAGGCAACATTCCCTAACATCTCTGTTACAGATATGTGTATGTAAAGTCCATATCCTGCTCAGAGTGTGGTCAATGTGTGCACGAAAAGCATAGCTCATAAACATGTGACACTGCCTGACTAATTCTGCTCCAGATATCACAAGGAAGCTTGGATGATTGATGGTAGACCAGTTACATATGTGGGTGTGGATGCAACACTGCTTAATATGGAGTGTAGCTTCTGTAATCTTGGTGATATTCTCCTGTTATCTTGATAATACTATAAGTGCTGGAGGTTGATGGGGACACACCTTAATCACTAGACTTGCTGAGTAACATGCAAGAAAGCTCTCAATATTCAGATGACCATGCAAATTTCATTGGAGGCCCAAGGGAAGAACTCTTTGGTAGAAAGACTGGGCCATCTATGGCTTTTGTCACCTTAAACGGCTCCAACAAAATGACAAATCTATGATTTGTTGATCCTGTGGTGCAAAGCCTCTTTATGAAGTTGTGGAAGTGATATACACTCAGATGCTGCATTGTTATAGTCACTTGAAACAGTCCATGTCCTCCATCAACACCATCATGGTGATGAAAGTTTGAGGTCATCAAAGAAGGGTGGGGCCATGAGAGACCTTTTCAAAATGTTTACACAGTTTACCATATGACCTGTAATCTGATAAAAACTGAATACATGGACAGATGCCTAGACAGCTGGTGTGCGACAGAGCTGCCTGTTCCTAACCCAAAATCAGGGACATCAACAGCAAATGGAATCTATTAAAAATCTGACTGGATAGATGATTACATTGACTTTGAATGGCACTTAGGTTTTCACTAAAATAGTAATGTAAACGAAGTAGCTGGAACATCTGGAACATCCGGAACCAATCTGCTAGCAGATCAACTGGAACACGTGTGCCAACCCGCCGTAGCGGTGACACTCACCCAGGGCTCACGCCTATGACCTCGGGGGCCGCATGACCCTGGCTGCGCTGCAGACGTTCCTCATCTAGACTACTCCTCGTTGTGTTTCCTTAACCTACACGTGCTCCACGTACCAGGACCGCCGGCGGTCCGTAGGTCGTGGGGTGTATTACCCGGGTTTCACGAGAGGCCTCCACACGGGGAGGACTTCGCACCGGTGCTGACACGCTGTGCTACGGGCGTCCCCTCACGCACAACCACGGTAGACCAAGTCCACGACGGTGAGGGATGAAGGCCATAGGCCAGCCTCTGTAAGTACCAAGTAAAGAGGGCCTATTCCCATATTCCAGGGAATAGGTTGCCAGCCCTACATGCTGCTGTACCAGCGTCTAAGTGTGAACGGCCGCTAATCGGCTCAATCCAGTACAAGAGAGTACTGGTTCCTAATCCTACAGTGGCCATAGTAAAGGACAACAACAAAGCCTATCAAGGTGTGCGTAACTGGGATATTAACCTAATCCAGTGCAACTTGTACTATAGGGGAATTTATACTCTGCGGTCATGCTGCAATGAACCCGCGCACTGGAGGCCCTAACAACTTTTGTTACAGTAATAAAATAGGATGGTACAATGAGCCTTCATCCTTAGATTGGTTGGAATAACTTACACCTACTAACACCAGGACATAGCTATGCTAAGCACACCAAGACACTCACTCTGTCTCAACATCATATATTTCACAAGGGACATAATATATGTACAACAATAAGTAAGTTCCAGTTTGTTTCATTCTTTTATTTTTTTCTTCATTACATATTTGACTGGTCCAATTGCCTTGTAAAACTTTAAACGATGTATTTGCGCAACATTCATTTGAAACCAGAATTTGGCCACAGACCATTAAAATGGAGGGAAAAAACCCTTTTATTAGTAAAATGACCAGAAACATGATCAATGCTACATCTCATATACGTATATTGTTTTTGTGCTGTTTTTGCATCCACCCCCACTATATTACACATGCGTATTGATCACATGTGTTACAGCTGTGACTGACAAACAACAAACTAGTTAAATTACTCTTTGTGTTCAAAGTTGTCCCTTCACTATATATGCATTTGTGTTCAGTTTTTTATGACAATATTCTGTATCATCATATTCACGATCAGACTTAATCTTTTAAAACCTGAACGATTGAACAATTGAACGATCTAGAGGCACTAGTATAGACACGTACATATATGTATTTGTTAAAATCAAGGACAATGCATAATAAAACGTAGTACCCAAACATGATCACACATTGTGCCCTTACACGTGACTCACATTGGCAGAAGCAAGTAAGAACGACAGTTCCGTATGCACATCTAGTAATTTTTTCTGATATTGTCACAAGGTGCAGTAATGGCGTGACATACAGACATTTTTTCTTTTCAGTGCAAGCAAAGTCCTTCATTTCCAGTCTCTCTATGTAGTTTGCTTGTGGTAAACTTTTTTTGTTACGAAAATTATGACTATTCTGTAGTTTAATACTTGTACATTGAGCCATACCATCTAACACAAGAAAAGGTGCTACTTTGACTGTTTAAAGGAATTGTTCAAAGATTTACTAACTTTAATATAAATTATATTCTATGAACAACATCTTGCCCCTTGATTTACATAATGAAATTACGGCGTAAGTGTTAGCTATTGGTTGGTGCATACTAAGTTATTTTGAGGTAAATCCGTACTAACTTGTGCAGAGCCAACATTTCCCTCCATCTTCTAAAGATGGTTCACCATCAGGGCCAACTTAAAGTGACATCAAAACCACACAACACATGACATCAAGAAGTGGATCAGTGGCAGGAGGTCATCCAGATCAGAGTGTCTTGAAGCTTCCGTATACAGGTAGGTACGGTCGTAGTTGTGAGACAATTGGTCATGTGATGTCTGATTATGATGTCACTGTACATTGATGAAGCCATTTTTAAAAAATTGGAAAAAGTTTGGTTCTCCAAAAATTAGTTTAAATTTTTCGCAAAATATATACTAGATATGCAGAAATAAATCAACAAACAATCACCATTCTTAATGTAGAAGTATTTCATAAATGAGAAACACAGAAACCAAGGATATATTTTTTACGAACATCTGTATCAATTAAAGACTATGCTCAGCGGCGAAACAAGTATGCTTGCATTGAAGCAATGTGTGTTCTCTGCATTTTAAAAGTTTCTTTCTTTTCAGCAGTGTATTAAAATATCTGGATCAATTTAAATACATTGCACTAACAAGCCTGCCATAGCCCAATCAAAATACATGAAGCAGCAAAATGTAAACCGAATAATTTTTGTCAGTTGTAACTACATGGTGCACGCAGAAATACTAAATGTTACGTCTGCCATTAGAAATGCACCGTACGGCTGGCGAAAATCAATTGAATATAACCTCATATGTCCTTATGACAGCATAGTATTTCTAAAAGTGTAACAACTATCAAACGTGGAGAATATAAAGCTTATTTTTTCTTACAATTACTATGGAAAAGGCATCGTTTATTGATACATACTGGATTTGACAGAACAAATATCTTTTTAGCTGAGCATTATCTTTAAAGAATAATACATAAACATTAGGTAAGGTGTCTGGGGTCACAATTACCATTTCAATATCAGATACGCTCAAAATCAATAATGAGAGCTTATTGGCGTACACAATGATTTGGGATATTAGAGCACATATGCTCAATATGCATTGAATACAAAATACATTGAGTAAATTTTACAATATGTTACTGTTACGCTCCCATGAGTAAATTTTAGTATAATATTATATTGGCATGGAAATTGAGTTTTTAATGGATGAATTTAAACAACAGACTATTGGATTTGTTTGAAAAAATAATCATTTTGATGCACAAATTACCCTACTCTTCAAACAGTTATTAAATTTTGAAAGAATTCAATGCCTAGACATTTTCAGATTGACCAATATATCACACACCTCTAAATTGTAGTATTTGCGTCAACAGGTACACAATAATATTGAATTTTATTGAGGACAACAGAATTGTCTAATTCGAGAGCAAATTGTTGCTTCACGGAGTCTCATCACAGCAGTGCCAATGATCCAGTCGCTGCAGACGATCTGAAGTTTCGTGGTATGAACGTGGATTAAAAATGACATAGAAAAAGTTGAAATGGCAACACTTGACGAATTTAATATTAGACCAGGTATGCATCAATTTGATCTATTGGCACTATATGAACCCGTGCATTTTGTGTACATTAAGCGTCTCTGAGTCCCATGGAGCAAACAGAGAGAGGAGCACTGCTGCTGTTTGCACGCTCTCCAGTGCCTGTTGTGTTGTCTACTTAACTCTTCATTTACGTCTCGCAACCGAGTATTATTGCTCCATTCGTGGGTCAACATGGCATGAATATGCCTTTATCAATTATTTACAATATTCTATTACAGTTCATATGACAGCTCCATTACTTGTATATACAAGTAAGATGGTTCATTTTACCTACTACGGGTGATGTATGCTTCGTTTAACACTTCTAAAACTGTCTTCCAAAGAGTGCAGCAGAACGTAATGCAGCAAAAAAAAAGAAAAACTTTGATGATGATTGTATGCATTTTTATTCAACTCTACTTACCTCAAATGATCTATTTCCTAATCTAAATACAGTACAATCACAAGTAATATATAGCCTGATGTCATATTATCATTTACATATACATTTTATATACAATCTTAAACATTACTCTTCCAATTGACATTAAGTACTAACTTATTGTAAAAATTGAAGTGCACTTTTCGCCAATCCAGGATGAGGGTTACACGACACATACTCCACAAGGAATACATGCTCAGGTTGCAGTAGCGCATTCCTAAATTAGACCCTAATTCAACGTAATTGCCTATGTAATTTTACATGGACAATAGCGTGAGTGTAATATGTATAAGTTGTAGTATATATTATGAACAATCATAAAACCACAATATATAATTCTAACTAAGGTGTATAAGTTCCAAATCAGCATTTGATACTTGCCATATTTGAACTTAATAAAAAAATACAAGGTCATAATCATTAATCACGATCTATGTGTGTACTTAATAATGACTAATAAATCTTTATTATTAAATTGAGCATAAATTTCAAGCTGTCATTTTATACGAGATTCATTTGCTTCATGACCCGTTTGTCAATAATATGCACTCAATGCAATACAATTGTCATTGACTTTAGAGCCAACGTTGATGGTGCTGCTGATATACGGTTTCACATCTACTATCAAGCATTGAGTTCTAATTCTGCTCATTGTATAAAAACTCATGAAAAATCAAGTTACGCAGTTGATTGTCCATTATGGTTTACACATTTTCCATGACAAAGAAAGTTATCCCTTTAATCTACTGAAAAGTGTATAAAAGTATGATACATGTACATGTAGATCTACATTTATTTGTACAATCAGGGTCAGTAGGATTAGGTTGAAAAGTGCTACTCGTCAGCAGGACGAGTAACGAACCCTGAAATATCTACTCGTCCTGCAAAAAATGTACTCGTCCTCCTTGCACAAAGCTCTATATTTGTATGCCAAATTAACCAGAATTGCTACTTGTTAAAAGGACGAGTTGGCACTTGCTAAAACATTCTACTCATTCTACACAACTTTTTACTAGTCAATGCGAGCGGACGAGTGCCTAATCCTGACACTGACAATTGTACATGTAAGGTAGAAAACTTTCTTTGGCCATAGGTGTGTTACAAACTGACAACTTTCAACCATCTAATTGAACTTGCCAGTTACATATAGCTTGGTCTTAGCCCAAAATCCTGATCGAGCATTTTTGTGAACGTCAAACTGTGTTCCAATGCTTTTTAAATGTTCATGCGTTTGTAGCAAATCAGTTTTGAGCTGGTTGTCTGGATCATTCTCTCAGCTATCCACGCTAACCCTTTTAGTCACCTGTGTTTGCAACAATTCTAAAAACAGACTGCGATGTGGATCGCTAAGATTTATTCAAAATGGGGCTATCTATCTGTACCGATCAGTTTAGCAAACTCATCAAGTCATCACCCCAATGAACAATTAACACTGATTAAGGGGGTGAGGAGGGGATGAGTACTACAGGGATGCCGGCATTTGTGGCTGGATGGCCTATATCTACGTGTCGCTTTGCCGTAACATCATGGCACCTACAATAGGTACAGATGTGACTTGTGGTTGCCAGTGGTTTGCTGCATGTAATGCCACTATCACATAGCTAAACTTATAAGTGACACCTGGCTGCCCAGTTGGGAATGTAACTGTCCTCCACGCATACCAGTTAAGACGGTCGGCATTAACAATACTTACATGTAGTAACACTATCTCTCAATACCCACTTTATTTACTGTTGGTTTAACTAATCTGTGATAATACTTCTATCCTGAACATGTACAAGGTGAGAAACTAGACTTACTAAAAACATATCTAACACAATGATAGAGTGAAGATTAGTGACAGTAGGTAGATTCATAATAATATTATATAAACCATTCTCTACTGTTAATTTTTTATGAAACATGATGTTGTGCCATGGTAACTACATGGCTTCATCGGATGTTGCACTGTATGGGTCTGAACGAGGCTGGAGGAGCTGGAGCAGCCCTGAATAACAACAGAGGGAGAGCGATACCGCGTGGACTGCTCCAGCTCCTCCAGCCTCGTTCTGACCCATACAGCACAACATCCAATGAAGCCATGTTGTTACCATGGCGAAACATCATGTTTCATCAAAAATGAACAGTAGAGAATGGTATATAAAATATTACTATATCTAACACAGTTTCGCATTTCATCAAATGTAAAAAAACTCGAGGAAAAAATCATATTGCGGGAAGCTACACCTTGGACACTATTTTTAAACTGCCACTGACCTATCTGAGTTTGCGGACTTGCAACGGACTGTCATTGCATCTGACATTTTGTCAATACTAGGATCATTTCCTCAGAAATTGGCTATCATGTCAACAATTTTCTCAGCCATCTTAGATGCACAAATATCGTATGCCATTTGTCATACAAAAATAATGTTGAAATTGCTGCCTCGACCGTAGTTCTTCATTGTGAACGATTAAAAACAGCCCTTCCAGATGTAATCCAAGCATAAACAATTATTTACTTTTGATAACATTCATCTTACTAGCTGGCCTGTAACAAGTATTCAGTAAATAGAAATCGACATGATGAACCAGAAAAAGTCTGTCAATAATCATTGATGAATGATTACTCTTTGTTTAACTCCAATCATCGCAAAAGATTAAACCATTTTTTATATCACACAAATCTGTTCTCCTTTAATGCATTCATAACCTGTGTTGTTGATCATCATTAATGCAATCCTGGATATTTCTTAAGATGGCCACAACATCCTAATTTGCGAGAAAAAAAAATGTACTTCATCAGTGGCAGTTGTTCACTCAGCTACAATGTTTTGTGTCTAAATAGGCTGTCAGCACCTGATTGCTGATGGATGCTAATAGCATCATGGATTGTCAGTGGTCCATGTGTGTGATTTGTTACTGAAAACAAGCAATATTTGTCCACGAAATGTCAGTTGAATGATATACAATTTAAGTTGATGAATTTAGAAGGTCTGAAAACTCTAAGCATACCACCTAAATCAATGATTGATTTGTGAATTGTGATGGATTTGGGACTATGACGTGTAGCCCATTGTGATCATAGCAGATTTATTGGAGGATGTTAAATGAGGCTGACAGAGCCGGATCTACTTTGATGAATGATAAAAACTAATTTGGCGATAGCACACACAATGTTTCTGCTTCTATGTTCTTTCTTATCCACTGACTTTTTCTCTCACCCGAAATAATCAGCTCTGATTGGTTATAAGCAGCTATTACTTTTCCCACATCTCAACATTTTTCCATCATGACAAATTTGTTACTTTAAACATACACTTTATTTAAACTTAGAGGGAAAGGAGCATGTAATGATCACATAAATGGATTACAAAATCTCCACATTTGACTTAACTTTCCTAGCAACTTGTTCACTAACTTGAGAGGCACAAATACAATGTACATTGTACAAAGAAGTATACACAGATAATTTGTGATCTCTGAACTCCAAAGAAGTCAACAAAAAATTACTCCGGTACTCATTGCAAATGCTAGAGAGCTTGTTATGCACGTTATGCCAAGTCATGCATTCTTTAATGAATTCTCATACCTTTACTTTTCCTCACACTGCCATCTGAGTAAAAGTGTATGTTGAACATAGACCTACTTTGTACTCTTAAGGATTAAATCACTAGACCCCACCCCCACCCCCCTCTACATGTATTATAATGATAAGCTATAATGATCAGTTATACAAAAATGTAGTAATATTGATCTTAGTGCTTAGTCTTACTTAACTAGTACGTCTAGCAGCATAGCATGTTCGTCTCAAAGACATACGGTTAATTTGTTAAATACGGCTGTCACATCAGTATTTTACTTTTCCCATCATATCATGCAAGTGATTGAACGCAAAGAATTCATATGCATTCAAATCTACTCAGTCATATCTCAATTAAATCATTTAGAGTAACATATTTATGAACATTAACTATCGGAACACTATAAATTTCATGGTGAGAAAAGGAAACAAATGGCTTTTTGTGTTTTTACCTCGAGGTTTTTACTAAAGTTCCATAATGCATCCATATTGTCATTTGCACAAGTTGCCTTACTCTCCTTGTCCAAGCAAAGAGGGAGTGGGGGTGGGGGTGGGAGGTTGGGTCGGAGCTTATTTGTCATTATATTATGACAAAGTCACCACAAGAATGTCATGTCACTTCAACTGAAGCCATATGCAAGCATCAAACGTTCACATGTGACAGCAAGGTAGGGCATGAAAGGTAAGCGTTGGATAATTTGAAAAGTAAACTGGAAGGAACCTAATGCAACTTACCTTCATTCTCTTACTTTTGAAATAATTACCAACTTCCTTATGTACTTTCACACTAATGTGAGAGTTCAATGCTGTGGGAGTAGATGGTAAAGTACAAGAAATATTCAACCAATGTTTATGAAACTTTTATACAGAGCTTGAGAATTTCATATTTTTGTTCTTACTTGCAAGAAAATACAATATAATATTTGAGTACTCTTGATATCATCAAACTAAGAAGGTGATCATGATAAAGGTAAAACTACCAACATATTTTGATAATGCATGTCTTGTAACAGAAAGGATGTGTGGCCATACAACACATATAACCCTGAGGTAGAATAAATTTCTATAGAACAATATTGCATGGAAAACTTATTTTGTCCAAACTCTCATATTTGGCTCATTTTGAAGTGAACTCTCTCAGTCGCCTTGAAAGCGGAACCCTGTGACACAGAATGCCCAGGGCTCTCAGGCTTACTAGAAAACCCAGGATGCAGGCAGCATAAGGCTCCTCTTGATTACTGGCCAAATCCGAAACTCAAACAAAATACTGAGAGCACATTTATGGAGCAGTTATCTGCTGGCACATCTATTCCAAAGTGTTTAATTAAATATGCTTATATTTTCATTGGTCAAAATGTTTATTTTTTGTGATGATTTATATTTGAAAAAGGATCAGTTACATGTACACGTATTTTTATCATTATGTATACATAATGTATACAAACAAAATCATTTGTTAGATAAATTAAAAAGTTTTTAAGAAAATATCAGACATATTTCTTTTCATATAATCACATTGACATGAGATTCTATCGCACATACCGGTAGAGTTACACAATGTGCAAGTAATGCCCTGTTGCAATGAAAATATCACAGTTCATGGCTCGCAGTAATGTTTGTCCCGTGAGTCGCAACACTCTAATGCATCACATGATAGTAACAGGCTTGAGGTCCCTCTTGATGATGCTCACAATTACACTCCATTTATGGATCTCTACCTCTCGTAATGAAAATCTCTTTCGGGGCAAGCATCAGAGAGTCTTACGGAAAAATGGCAATCCATACAGACAAGTACAAACAACTGCATAAACTTGAATCACGAATCTTTTCGTAGGAATAAACTCACATTACCACTTGGGAAATCTATTCAACTTGATAATAAATAGTGAGAGTAATATAAATAATTGCACCATAATACAATGCCAATTAAGATGAGTTAAATGCCAGTTAAGAGGTGATGGGAAAACTAAGTACTCTAGTACAATAAGGTTCAGATCACTTTATAAGGGCAACAGTCAATGAAGTGGTTGCACAAGGCTCTCTACTGCATCATTGATGGGTAGACACTGAAGCATATATAGATTTCTCCCACATGTCACACTCCAAACACACCAACATTCACTTTTGTAGCAAAAGTTAATACAAATCCATGTAGCTTTCGACGATTTGATTGTGCACATTTTTGTAACACCAAATAAAAAAGTTTCTATCCATTTTTGTCAGGAATGCAAGAATACGCGACCATGCAAGTACCCAGGGACTTTAAATTCAGGCTTCCTTAACCATGAAGAAGTGCCCTTCATATGTAGTCTTTTCAATGGGCCACTTGAAGATGATTCGGTGGTATTGGCGGAGGACTGGCAGATTAAGGTTTTCAGAAAAGGGGTGGGGGCGCACTTAAAGATTCTCATGGATTTCATGTGTGTGATTGACAGCCGACATGCCAAGACCCCCCCACCCACCCCCACCACTCACAGAATATGCCTATTAACCACTTTGCGTATAAAGATAAAATTTTCACCCCTAGGTTGTAATAGCATGTTTTAGTACCATTTTCGACGCTAGGGCCCTAGGGGGCATACATACCTGTTAGTCTAAATCAACCAAACCCTGTGATACTATGGCATAGCAGGAGGAAATGATAAAGACTATTTATTGTTTGTCTATAAAATACCCACACTGCAACTGCTTCTAGCCACATGGTGGCAAAATTGGTACTAGGATAGGCAGGGTTGTATCGTGTAAGAATACTGCAAAAAGATGATCTAGCATTTTATTTTATTTTGAATTATGTATGACAAATATTGAATTATGTCTTTATGTGATTAATATATTTCATATATGGCACAAAGTAATCATTATTTGAAAGACATAAACTACCTTACCATCATAGAATGTAACTATATTTAAAAAATAAAGTAAGTCATAAACCTATGAAAGTGTACTAGGGCAACAGTTCACAAATACCATACATGAAATGATAGCACAACGCTCAAATACAATAACACTAGCAATACAACTATACAAAATTATTCCTGCATACACAAATGCAATATTCATTACACTGAAGTCCACTTCATGTCATATGGTAAGTTCATAATTATATGATAGAGCTGCCATACATAACGAATGCTCATCATGATGAGGTAGCAGCGTAGCCATAGGTCAGTGCATGGACGTGTTTGCTGCACCAGGAGACAGCAGATAATGCCTATATATCATTAAGTATCCATAAATGGAGTGAGAACAAGTATCGCATGTATATGTATGCATGTGCAGGTGACAAAGCTGGGGAGAATCTTCTTCTTATAAACACCGGGGTAACATTGTGGGTAACTCCAACTAGTTTTGGAATTACCCCAACAAAGGTGGAGGCATAGCTGTCAATTCCAATGTTTTTTGTTGATTATTTAAATTTCTGGTACAAACATTCATGATGTTTAATAAGTAGGTGTCAACACTAGGTGTGTATAATTAGATTGTTAAAATTTAACACATGTCAAACTCTTCAATTAGTTCACAAATCAGGTTTTAAATTGTCATGCAGCAGATAACTCAGTTTGTTGGAGAAGCTCCAACAACAAAGTCAGGGGTTATGGGCTACATGGTGAAAATCTTTAAATTGGATTTCTGAACTCATTGACGAGTTTGACATAGGTTCAAATTATATGCAACCTAATTATACACACCTATTCTTGACCCATGCATATTAAACAATGAATTCTAGAACTAGAATTTAAATAATCAACAGAAAAACGTTTGAATGGAGAGACCATGCATCCATTCATGTTGGTAACTTCAGAGTTAGAAGACGTTACTCTTGTTAGACTGTAAAACGCAACCAATGTAAATTGTGATCGGTTATAATTTATGACCTCCAAAGTGGTCTACATGTAGTTGCCATATATGTAAAAGACTGAATTGTAATCACGCTGAAGAATCTCACGTCTTATTCTCTGGCATAGGGCAATGGGACTGTCACTAGAAAGAGCTTGTAGAGTTGATGCGTTTTTATGGATCATACTTCTAGATACGGTGACAAGTTGGCAAGAAGAGGTTTAAGTTCGCATCTCTGCAGAGGCCGTCTACTAATCGAGTCTGCATGTAAGCCCTGGTGACCCAATGTCCAAATTTGACTAGGCGTGGTTCAGGGTAGGATGGCAATAGAGACGATTGTGGGGTCATTTGAATGCTATCTAGCTGTACCATAGGGTTATGATGGCAACAAAGGGGTGTGGTGGCTTGGGAGCAGATGCCAACCGTCCAATGCATCATGTAATTCATTAAAACTAATAGTGTTTACAGGTTACCCTTGCCTTGCCTGGAGAGCACTCAATGACATGGACAGGACGTGGAGGTCCAAACTAAGCCCTGGTGTAAAGAAGCACTTCTTTGTTGCAACAGTGGAGTCCATCCTCCTCTATGGGTGTGAGGCCTGGGCCCTCAGTAAGGCGATGGAGAAATCCCTGGATGGAACCTATACTCGCATGCTGAGGAAGGCCCTGAACGTCCCCTGGAGCTCTCACACTCCTAACGAGCAGCTGTATGGTGACCTGCCTAAGCTCTCCGACAAGATTGCTGCGAGGAGGCTACAGCTCGCCGGCCACTGCCACCGCCAACCCTAGCTCCCTCCACAGAAATTGATCCTGTGGGAGCCCACGCACGGCTAGAGAGGACAGGGGAGACCCCGCACAGACTTCATAGAGGTGCTAAAGCGAGACACTGGAGCCACGAACACAAACGAGCTAGCTACCCTGATGGAGGACAGAGATGTGTGGAGGAGCCATGCTAGGTCCCGCCGACTGGCGATCTAAGCAAGCAAGCAAGTTACAAAATTTAGTAGGGTTATAGTTGAGGTTTAACATGCATGGTACCTTTTTAGTACATTCAGAACCAAGTAGACTTATACAGTCTTTGACTTGGCCTGGGCGGGGATCGAACCCCAGACCTCTGGGTCGACTGCGTCGCTTAGCGACGAGCCAACAAAGCCAGCGCTATACCAACTACTATAAAGGAGATACTTAACCATCATGGACATACGTTGGACGTAAGACATGACATCAGAGCTAGTAGTGGGTATCAATACGTCATTGAAGCAAAGGTTTTTAGCCTTGTGGATGTGGCGTAGTTGGTATAGCGCTGGCTTTGTTGGCTAGTCGCTAAGCGGCGCAGTCGACCCAGAGGTCCGGGGTTCGATCCCCGCCCAGGCCAAGTCAAAGACTGTATAAGTCTACTTGGTTCTGAATGTACTAAAAAAGGTACCATGCATGTTAAACCTCAACTATAACCCTACTAAATTTCATATCAAAGCATGCGAATCTCCACAACAATACTTCACTAGATCTACTCAGTACTATGAAGGAGACACTTAACAATCATGGACATACGTTGGACGTAAGACATGACATCAGAGCTAGTAGTGGGTATCAATACGTCATTGAAGCAAAGGTTTTTAGCCTTGTGGATGTGGCGTAGTTGGTATAGCGCTGGCTTTGTTGGCTAGTCGCTAAGCGGTGCAGTCGACCCAGAGGTCCGGGGTTCGATCCCCGCCCAGGCCAAGTCAAAGACTGTATAAGTCTACTTGGTTCTGAATGTACTAAAAAAGGTACCATGCATGTTAAACCTCAACTATAACCCTACTAAATTTCATATCAAAGCATGCGAATCTCCATAACAATACTTCACTAGATCTAAGCAAGTTACAGGTTACATCCCCCAACCCAAATTAAATCATGATCGGTAAATATGTAATCTGACTGGTTATAGTTAACTGCTGGTTATATTTTACGGTCGAACAACTCTCATTGCTTTGTTAACCTCTGTGATAAACAGATATGATTGATAATGATTTACCAAATTATACATGTACATGTAAGTTGTGCATATACTATACAATTGTGACATTACTTTACGACATATATACTTAACCAAATTTTGCAAAAGATCTTTTCACTTTTGAATAAAGCTAGGAAATTATGTATTTTAACAATTAGTTAAGAATCAAGGAGAAATAAATTTTGAAACTCCTTTTAAAAGACCATTCCGTAATTTGCAGTATGAACAAATCAAATACAAAAAATGAATTACTAAGAATAAGGTGACTGTTTCTAATGTGTTCTGCACTTTCATAGTACAGCCTCTGCCCTCATGAACTAACATCAGAGCTGATAGTTTGAAGAGTACAATAGAATGGTACTCACAAAATAAATGAAAAACAATGTTTTTATAAGTGCACTACATTTATAAAGAAATGACTATGAATGAAAATATCCATAATCATTAAAACGTCTATTAGATGTCCTCAATGAATGTCTCAATTCTTCATCTCTAGTGGGCTGACAGCAAAAATGTCTACATTACCCAGTTACAGTCCCATTTAACCTTCAATGTAGCACTTGGTCCTGCATAAACAGGTTGCAAAGACACGATAAATTTGTCTATTCATTTGAAACAAGCCTCCAGAGTATCGTTGTGAGTAGCTCTTCTGTTTTAACAGCATTGTTTATGGTCAGCATGGGATTGTAGCATGTCTACGAGTACACTCAACCAACACAAGCCTCACCATTCTTAATGTGCTCACCAAATTATTGCTGTCGTTTACGTCTTACTCCACTGCTTTGGTGATAGCATTGACTGTCACATGTTTGAACCAAATTATGAACCAATCCTATGCGGTGGAATCTTCAGCTAAAAACCTGATCCAAATCTTTTCTTCGTGTATGTGATAAAAATAAGAGTTTCATATGAACATTATTTGAGTAAATGATTTAGTATTTGTAATGTATATTTTTTTGTTTTATTAAGAGAGGGTTTTATAGACGGTGATGTTGTCACAATGTGTAAGAAAAGATATGGTTATGTTCAACTTTCCAAATGGCAAGGTATGATTATTGTTAGAGCAAATACATTTGAGCAAATGTCTACAATGCAGTGTCATTTGCAGGAGTGCAACACCTTTGTGACAATATTATCTACGAATAATAATGAAATGTTCTAAATGTCAAAGATGACAAGGTATATATTGTACAGGTAAATATAGTTTATCGCTGATTGTCTTCTCTCTAAAATTGGTGTAATGTAATAACAAAACGTCACCATTTCATACTCTGCATTACCACAAAATGCTTTCTGCTCAAGTTTATGAATAAAATGACTACAGCTGTAATTTCAAGTTAGACGAACTATGAAAATTATATGCAAAGATTATAAGACAAACTTAAGTATTCATCACATGGTCTTTGCTTATTTTCAATCACAAAAGGAAGCATTCATTCTGTAGATAAAACATACCAATAGCCACATTCATATTGTTACACTCAATGTTATAGATATGATGAATTGCTGATGATGAACAACCTGCAGGCACTTGCATGATTTTAAATATTGATATTTTTCTTCCATATATGGTGATCAAATGACAATAAAAAAAAACATAATAAACTACTACATCAGGATCAACTACTTCATGCACTTCAGCATCACCTCTCTATCATGAATCCCTGTGCTGGGATTGAATCCACTAGCACTATATACCAAACCCTTGAGACCAAACCAAGATGACTGATCAGGTCAACAAAGTCATGAAGAAAGTTGGTAATAAACAGGCTTATATTTTGTAGGTTATTACCATACATACTCTCTCATAGGATGATAACCAATTACATCTACATGTCCAGCTGCAAAGTGATGAGAACCACCTTCCATACAGAGAACATTATATCTTTCATTCATAGACAATAACATTCACTCATCAAGCTTCGTATAGATTTACAGGAACAGATTCAAGCTATTTTAAACATAAAAATATTTAAAGGGAACATGTACATGTACCTTATACATCATCGAATGTGTACAACGCATCACGCAAATTGAGCATTGTAACTTTGGTGCAGTGGGACGAAATTTAACACAGAAAGTATATTCAATATGGCATTTTATTTATCATATATTGAGTCATGTCATCTAATGACATAAATAGTATCAAAAATTGATTTCTGAGCATCTGGATTCATAATTTAAAGTGGTAAAAATCTACTCAGATGCTTCTTAAGTGTCTAGAAGCAAGTGAAGCCTGAAGCAGTTGGTATGTCCCCCAAAATGTCGATTCTAGATGCAGAAAGTAGCAGCTTTTTACCTCCTTATATCACGTAAATATTGTTTATTTTATCTACAAATGCACAAAACTGCATCATTTACTTGAAATGCTATCAATCCGCTATGTCAAAGATGGTCCAAATCAAAATAATCTAAATAATCTTTTAAAAGTGAACGTTAGGAGTGCGTCAAACATATGGGCTTTGTATAAATGTATGAAATTCCTGAAAACCGTCAGAAGATGATACAGATTCTGTATGTGGTTAGTAGAAAAAATGCCTTACATAAATTTGACATAGATAATAGTAGAAATACCAAAATGAAGAAAAAAGTATATATTCTTTGAAAGCTTAGAGTTATGTTGTGATATCAAAGTTCTCTCCTCATATCTGCTGACTAAAGAGGGCGTCAGGGTAGATGCTCTACTCTTATTGCACATGAGAACAACAGTTTAAACATTATTAGATAGTAGATCAAGGATAGGCATGCATCAAATAGTAATTTTAAGAGGTAAGGTCAATGAGTATAAAACATCAATATCAAATATGAAAATACTATAGATAGTATGAAGTTAAAAGTCATGAAAGAGTTATGTCAGTCATGAATGGTCTGCTTATCAAGCAGTAATTAGAGATATTCCCACACACAGATAATGAAATACAGCAACGCATAGATAATTACATGTATTGTATGTATCACACTTAATATTCTACTATTGAGAGCTTTACTTTGTGCTCTCTCACTAATTAACTGAATACTACTCTATGTCATTGTCATCATTCGCTACTTTAACTGGACAAGAGAAAGGCAAGATGTGATTTTATAGAATCATTTTCAACCATCACCATGTAATTCTCTTAGATTAATATATCATTTTGAACTAGCCAATTTTACACATATGTATATCGAGATATAGGCAATAAAGACTTTAATTGGATATAATATTTGGTTTAAAATGAAACAAACCCCTAATCGAGTAACATTGTTGCTCTAGCCTGAGGACATGAGAACAAGCCCAGCATCACACCAAGGTTGTCATGGATTAAATGATGGAAATAGATATTTCACTCCAATGTTATAAAACAGGTAGCAAGATGTAGAAGCATGCACTTACACATACAATTTATAGTGAAAGGAGGATGTAAAATTTGAAGCAACAGCTTCCTTGTCACAGATGAATATCTTGTTACTACCAATTGCTAATGTATGTATTGTAATCAGCATACATATGTACCATAAAAGTTGGGAAAAAATGGACATCTATGTATAACCTCAGTTTACCTCCTACTGCCAATCTTGTCACTTATGATTTCATGCTAAATTGACTGACTGAAAGGCTAAAAGAGCAAAAAAAAGTGACAGCGCAACACTTGTTACAAACACAATTTACTGAAAGCCATTTTACATTAAAAAAATAGGAGCGGCATCAAACGACACAATGTGCATTAGATTAAAGCCAAGGTAATGCTGAATTCTGGTCTAAGTTGCCTGTTTGATGAATGATGAACTTGTAGAAAACACTAGGCTGCTGCAAAAACAAGCTTTCTGTCTGTTTAATGTTGCACACGAAATGTGATAAGGCTGCAAGAAAATGAATATGTAAACTCTAATATGATACTTGTAATTCTACTCAATATCATATCATACCTGGGGCAAAAAAGGAGCAACTGATGCTAACATTCTAACTTTATCAGAAAGGAACCCAAGGCCTTGCCCCACGGTAGTCATCCTTGAAGAGGTGAAAGCATAAGGATGTTACATTGACAGTCTTGCAAGATTACCTGGTTTCTAACTAAATGTACACAAACAACTACACTCAATACCAAAGTAAGACAAGGGCGGGCAAATATTCATTTAGAAAAGTCTTAAAATTTATTACATTAAACAAGATTGCTGAAACAAAATATTAAATACATATTCATAAACTGCATTTTTAAACCAATCAAGTTGTTTTGAAAGAAAGAATATATTAAATACATGTACAAATTAGTGTAGGAAGTTAATAGAACTACCATTGAGTTCTTCTTACTATGAAATGTCCCCATAATATCACTATAAATGCATAAATATGATGTTTTTTGTAACCCTAGCAAACCACACCCACCTTTACGTTTATGCACATGGATATAAAAAACTGCAAATGGCATACTCCTGCCTTTCACCAGGCTTTTCTTTACAGCTGTCCAATATATATAGGGATGCGGTCATTAAACATAAGTTTTAAAATGGCTTCTTTAGTATTCACTACCCATAGTTCAAACTCTGAAGTTTACTTCAAAACACAAGCAAAACCGAATGATATTTAACCCTTTCACAAAAATGGCTCCCCCCACCCGCCGTGTAGGCCTACATCCCAGAGGTGATTCCAGAGACTGACCTGCTTGTCACTTTCGCCCTTGATGACTTTGAGTGTAGCCGGCAGCACCACACGCTCGCAGTAGCAGCCCTCAAGTAGGCACACACCGGACGGGCGCACCGCCGAGTCGCTCTCGTAGTAAAACAACATGTTCTGGTAGAGCACGAACCAGCGGAGCTGCCACTTGCCCGTGTCGGCGCTCTTCTTGTACAGGTAGCCCGACGTGGTGTGCTGCTGCCGTGCCTTCAGCGCCAGGTACAACAGCTGGCCCTCGTTGACGCGCACTGCTTTCTGCATTGTGGTCTTTGGGGATGATGATCACCACCACCACCACCACCGGTCAGGAGATGTCCACTGGTCAGTTACAGACCACTGGTTGAGTTGATGACAATCACTACAATCTTCACTATGGAATTAATCTCTCAACAAATGAACAAATTGATCTTTGTTGTTTTCTTTTGCTGATAATATGAGATTCTATCTACATGTATGAGTGATTTATACGATGTCTACAAAATCACGCCTACAATGTATTATACCACACATGAATGTAAATTAAGTGCAAGAACTCCTTACGACAGGAGTTTATGAAAGGTTTTTGGCACATGATTACAATTGTTGGATCCAAAGCAACTTACACGTAATCATTCTGCACAATACTCCATTTTTCAAAATCTTTCCACAATGAAGCAGCAATGAATTCTTTACATATTAGCTAAAATCCTTTTATTATTATCTTTCAATTGATGTGCCACCGCATCACATTTCACGTTCATCCAAAGAAAACTATTAATCATGGTGCCAGCTGATAGTAATCCTACTGTGGGTAACTCAATTTAAAACAATGGCACTATAAACCACCACAGCCACCCGACCACCTGAATTGCCTGCTTATCTCTCACTGTCCACTTATCCAATTGCCGTCAATTTCCCTGTGTACCTATTGAGTTGCCGTGAGTGTGTTACTCGCAGCGGCATTGGCAGCGGTGGCCACATTGTGCTATAGCTGCCCGCTCAACACACACCTTGCAACTTCTTTTCACCGTCATCGTCCTCTGCAACCGCTGCGGCAGCATCGTCAATGATGTTATCCACTCGTTTGCATCTTACCCTACTCCTCCTTCACCTGCCGGCGCTGTTGTCAACTAAATGTCGCCTGTTCTCGCTACACGGTTGCAGCGGATAATGCTGCTGCCAACTACTCGGCACCGCCACAGCCTGATAACAGCAACGACAACGGCTGCCGCAGTGGCGGTAACTCAGTGTCCACCTTTACTGGGCAGCCGATTATGCAGCGTATCCATGGTAACCACTGTGCATGAGTATATTTATACATACATGTGTATACCCCTCTCCACTGTTAGTCAGCATACATCCAGGCACCTACAAAACAGCCAAAAATACTTGACATTAACAGAACTAATTTTGCTGTATCTTCTATTGTGACCACAAGAGTTTGGCCGGCATGTTAGTTACTCATAAAATGACATAAAATATCTTTTGCCTTCAAAATAAAATTTAAAATAATTATCTGACTAATGGGAAAAAGCAATATTTGAATTACGTAAGTATGTGAATAAAATGTAAATTATGTAAATATGAAAAAAACAAAACGTTATGCAATCAACGAGAGATGTTCGGGTAATGCGATACTAGACTAATAATAGTTACAGGGATTAGAAACTAAAAAATAACAAGTAAAATTTAACACTGGATTTAAAACCGTTTAAAGCAAAACTTAGGACAAATGCCTCTAACATAAATTTCTTTGTTTATTGTTATTTATTATTGAAAATAAGCCCTCATTCACAGAGTCAAAATTTTGTGGTAAACTTTTCACGGCTTCAGCCAATCAGAATATCAGGATTTTTACATTCAGCTGTCAATCAACATGACAGAGCCGTGGAAAACAAAACACAACTGATAGTAAAAAAATTGGTTGTTCAATGTTTTCCTTGCCTTTCCAAATTTTTATATAATTTTATTCAAATTTAACAAGTTGGCCCATGGCTGGATATTGTAGCCCTGTCTATGGGCAGTGTAAAAAAATTGTTGTGAACCGACAATGCTTCCAAAGTAATTCTGTCTGGAATGCCAGACTAAGGATGATAGGATACAGTATGAAGTCCCCTACAATATAAAGAACCTTTCATTACTAATAGATGGCCCGCTAATATTCTAAATACACTGGATGGGCCCACATGTATTTCAACCCAGATATAATAATATATTTATTATTTCCACATTGCAAAATACGTTTTCATCTAATTAAAGGAACTATTTTCTGTTTCAAGGTGATACACTGTTTCTTCTTTTTGATGGCAATTTACTGTACACTGTATTTGATTTCTATTATTTTCAGTATAAATACATTATATTAGTTCATTACAAGTTTGCGGAACACTGTTAAACTGGTTACTTTCTTGTATCATTCACAAAAATATTATTTGGAAACAAGTTGCATTGTGGTTCAAATAATTCAAATATGAGAAAACTGTATCTGCATGCAAAAACTACAGTATTGAAACATTCTATCAGTACATGCTGTATATAATAGGACACATCTAACATATCTCATCGCCAATATTTTAGTGGACACATATATTTTATTA
>CM032665.1:13666633-13734930 GCA_019095985.1 Streblospio benedicti
AAGCTGGTTCATTCTACACTAAAACAAATGTAACGTATGTTATAAACAGTAAGCATTCTAAAAATACTGTCAGAACACGAGTGCCTGGATTCATTTGGCATTTTAACGGGGAACACCTCTTTGGGTTCATTTAAGCTTTGATTACTATTTCTATTTGTCCATCTTCACAGAGTTTCACTCTATATTCTTACCACTCAACATGCAAATTCTTTTCAATTTCCTGTCTTGGTATAGCCACCTGCTGTTGACTACCTACAATTATATTAATCATTTTCTTTTTTCCTCTGCCTGTAGCCTACAATCTAAGATTTTATGTGTTCAAGTTACCCCTTTGTTTGGTTGTTACACCCTTGGAAAGTAAATGGTACACATGCAAGCACATGAAGTTGACATATAACATAATGTTGTCTTAAAGGATTTAAAACTTCTATGACAAGCTTCCATTTTCATGAACTATTAATTTGCAATTGCAAGTCAATCTTAAGCATTGTCAATACACCACAGAGAGATTGTCGTTTTGTTTTATTCTGTGTGTATTTTACATGTAGGTACATCTGGTTAATTTACTTTATTAGCGCATGAACAAGCATTTTCAGGGCCTGGCAGACTGCGCTCTACGTACATCCATACCACATCCATAACGAAAATTTTGTGGACATGGTTGTCAGTGATGTTGATGAGTTGAAGACGTGCTACAGTCAATTTATACATGTGGCAGGACGTGAGAATAAATCAGAACGTTGTTGCACGTGGAAAAAAGTTTTGAACAGCTCAAAACTTTATTCTACACACAACCACAGATGATATATGTGATAAAGATGTGCAACAGACGCTCTGCGGGAGGGGCGGGGTCTCACATCATCACAGTGAGTATGGATGTGCCCCGAAACTCAGGGTGTCTTTTTTCAGATTTTTGGTATATTTCTGCGTATGTTTTTTCCGTTTTTTGGTACATTCTGCGTACTTTTTTCACATTGCTGGTATTTTTCAGGGCGTCTTTTACACATATTAGTCACATTTTTGTCAGATATTGGTATATTATTTCACATTTTTGTCAGATATTGGTATATTATGGCACATTTTCCACAGATATTGGTATATTGTGGGTCGCGTTTTCTTAAAAATAGGTATATTGGAGGGTGCCATTTTTAACCTGTCCGTGACATGGCCATACCCATTTTCTGACCCAGACCCCCTCCAACCCTCTCCGGAAAACAGACGTGAAAAACAAAGGATAAACCATGCTACATCAGTGATCAATGCATGGGGGACTTGGCAAGACATAACTACAACAGGAACTAGTGTAAAAGTTTTGAACAACTCAAGGCTTTATTCCACGCACAGCCACGGACAGTACACATGATAAAGATGTACAACAGATGAACTTTCGTGCACACTGTAAATCACCATAACAGATAAACCATGCTACTGCAGTGATCAATACGTGGGGGGATGCGGCAAGACGTAAGTACAACAACAGGCACTACTGTGGCTATGTTCAGGTTGTCCATGAAGCAAACGGCGTGGCAATTTGGTACATCACGTACAATGCACAGCAAAGTCTAAATTGACCAGAAATTACAAATGACATCCACGTTCACAAAATTTTCATAACTTTTAGGAAGTGAAATGGCCGTGATATTGTGTGTGACCACCCCTTTATTCACAATGGACTGCTTGAACTGCACCTATTTTATTTGTAGGTATCTGGGAGCAGCAATACGTCACAGAATGGGGGTGTTTGTACTACGCTCTTTGATGCCTCATGAAAACACGAGTAATATGAATGAGCACATGACAAAAATGCCTATGACCATCTGAGCAGGTAGGAGAAACAACTTGAAGGTCAGATATTTCATTTAAATATTGGATGCACATATTTCTTAAAGAAAAAACATTTCTGGCAAGAATTAGCCAATTTTACATGCTTCTGCATTTCCATTACGATGATAACCTGAATATTTGCCTGATTAGATTGGTCTAGTCAGAATTTTAGCAAACTAAAAAAAAAACTATAGTTCGCCTGACATCTTGAGATACATTTGGAAGTTTATCATCAGACATAATATCATTCAAAATGATTTTTGTTTAACTAATTGAAAATAATATCGGTGTCTAAAAAAATCACAGCTGCAATATAGGAATTTCTTGTAAGAAATGAAGGATGTTTGTCGAATTCATTTCATCTTCCCCATTTAGGACAACAAAGAGAAGTGGTCTGAGATGGCACAGTTAAGTTAGCACAACCGGTTATATACACCAATGCAGAGGTCGCCATTTTGACTACCGCAGTCGGCACAAGTTGTTGTGCAAGATGTGGATGTTGTGACTGCGAGATCTCCGAGTGCATTGGGTTACCACACTCGATCATATGATGTTCAAAAGCCTAGTTTAAAGGCATGCGTCGCAAGGAGAGTCACCCACTGCACTAAAAAAACTTAGCTTTAAAAAATAGCTCAGTTAACTATTATAACCTGTATTTGGAGAGTCATTTAGCAACACATAGCCTGTCCTCTGCAATAATCATTAGCAATTGATATGTGCAGAGGACTCACCTATATCTAGATCATATCCTAATGAAAAGCTAGGGACAGGCATATCAAATATTGAAGTCAGTCATTGTATTGTATCCATTAATGAATGATATAACATCTTATCACAATTGAGTTTTTAATCATAGAATCATCTCTTCTGTCATGCTTTTTTCTCATCTGTCTGACACTAAAAATTTGAGGATAAACATTTGTAACTAACAAACTGGGGCTTAACATTTATAGAAGATGGCATAGAAGACTGAAAACACTTAGTTCGTACACCAAAAATAATGTCTATACATAGTTACGTCAAGCGTATTTGCCGTGAGCAGTCTACTTGACCTCATGTGTAGGTGAGTGCCTCCCTTTTTTTTATAAGTGATATATAGTTTGTGAATTGTCTTTATGCAATAGTTCGTTGTTGTGACCATCAACGGTGCAGAAAATCAGTGCAGGAGCACCCGTACACTCTGCCCCCAGTTCCATGCCCTCTCCTAATGCCTCCTGCCAGTCTAGTGGGGCGCCTGCCCACTACAAGGCCCTTTTGTGGGACACCTATCAACCTCATGCAGGGCAAGCCACAGCGCCTGCGCAGCTGATCAATATAAAATCAATAATTCTCTGTGGTTGTCATAAAAAAAACATACATAAAACCACTTCTCAAGTAGCTCATCACAAAGGTTCCCTGGTAGTCAACCGTTCCCGCCCATACCCCTAAACTTTAAACCTGTGTACTACACTTCGGTAGCCACCTGCAGATAAGTGTAATAGGGGTATAAAGACCATTGCATGCTGGTTACTGTACATCCAGCTCACAAGTGTCATCCCAGGTTCTTGTATACACAATGGCCATGTTTTCTGATTATAAAGTAACATTTGACTGCTGTCATAGAGAACTGCATTGACGAAGAATCATTAATAGTCATTAATAGTAGGTTTACGAATGAACAATATCAATCAAATTAGATCAAAACTTCAGGGAATTTACTGGTAATTGATTTTGTTCTATATCAGTTCCTTTATATACAGACAGAAGATTAGTTGATTGAGCAATTTTCGCAAAAAATAGGAAGCCATGTATTTCAAACGTAATCCTCTGGACTAATGGAAGCCAATGAAACCTTCCAAGTTAAAGTGACAAGATGCTTCATTCACCAACTTCTTTCGTAACTTCTATGTATTTGATGCACACATTTTATTCTTTCAAGTGCATGTACATGCACAACTCTTCCCCCCCCCCCCTTCACTTTAACGTGTATTAAATAAACTCTGCCACACTAGTGATTAAAATTAAATGTTACTGCTGGTGCCATTTTTATTATTGTCAATTTATAAGCTTGAGTCATCAAAAAATACTTCCATGTTTACAGAAAATGATGAAATTGCATTTGCGCAAAACTTCATTATTTTGTAAGCACCTGATACCTGAAATGGTACAGTCAGTTACTAAATGAGGCAATTTCATACCAGAAGTGCACTTAATGGGGAGATGCACAATATAAGCCATTCTTTCTTAAAACATTGTATATCATTAACTACAATCAGTAGCAGATTCTTATGATAGAATTGACAACATCATTATCTTTGTTTCAACTATTGTGCAGCTCATCACAATGAGAGTAAACTATAATTCTCAGGTGAATTCTCTCATGCAAGGGTGCCAAACAGAGCATGCCCGTTTTGACTTGTCTTTAAAATATCACGCAATTCATGTGGATCAACGCAATTTCCAATTTTTAAAAACTTACATGCTACACTGTGAACTTTGTAAATAGAAGAAACAGAGGTTGAACAATGAGCAATGATTTTAGTATGGTGTCAATATATCAAAATTTTAGAAATATATGTACATGTATGTCGACCAGCTGATGTCAACATAACAAAATATTCAAATCTAAACAGATCAATCGATCAATCAATTAATCAATCAAATTCTGAGTTTATTAAAGCAGGCCCAAATTATTCCTCATCCAGAGGTATGGCCTGGCTGCCCAGTCTACGTCTCAACTGTCCTCTCCAAGCCTTTCAGTCACCAGGATCTATCAGACCAGCTTGGGTGGCAATGGGTGCGTTTAGAAATCCACTAATTTTGAAAAGAGCAAAACGTTTTCTGGATGTCCTATAAGCATAACAACTCAATTCAAGTTGGACAACTGAGCTCTATAGTATAACCACTAAACAATAGCGGTAATGGAGCCAGTTACGTACACAATTTACATTGCCAGACATGCTAGTACACACTTTTTATGAACTAATCATACTGTTTTGAACAATCATGAACTGAAGTAATAAAAACATAGAATAGAAGAAATAATGTTTCTGCTAAACAGACACACCATTTGCATTACATACAGTCCATGCGTTGAGGGTGTCTATTTAACAAGTGATGAAAAATACACTGTACATATAGCATGCACAAGATTTTTGTAGCTCCCACCTTCAGGTAGACACTTTTGACAACACATAATCCTGCCAATGACACAAATAAAATTAGCATCTTTAGCACAACTCAGTTATAAAACGATCATAAAACACGCGTAATGGATGAGCAGGGCAGCAGCCATATACTGCGGCGGCGATGCGTAAATCGTGGTTAATTAGTTGATTAGGTGACGACAAGAGCGGGAGCTGGTCCCCACAGGCAAACCTGCTGTCAGCGACCACAAGCTTTACTAAGTCTTTGGACAGTAATGCTTCCTCTCTAATGTGATTTGATGCTGATCCAGAAACGTACAAATAAACATGTACGTCTTGACAACATGGTGGGTGCTGTATATTATTCAATGCAGTTCATGACAATTTATACTTTAGGCAACAGTGAACCTCAGCCATAGTAAAGAACACATACCTGCATGATAATTATAGACTAACAGTATCAGTTGACAAATCTTAGGTTGTTTATTGTTGGAAAAAAAGGCAGGTCTTCATTACCCAAGTATACATATTTCCTATATATTTGTCATTTGTCCTATTCGACATTCAGGCATGTGCCTTCAACGTGCTACCAATGATAACAACAGCATGAGTGAACCAAGTATGGATCATTGTTTGACCCTTGGAACCCAACTCTTTTATTTGAGATTGTGATTTTTCATTTATATATTCTTCAATCTTTTGAAGAAACATTCTAAATCTAGGTACAATGGTACAAAACCCAATGATGAGCTACTGGCCAAAACCCTAAGCCAGTTAACACTTGTAATTGAGATGTACCCAGAACTGACAAAATAGAGCTCTATTTTAGCATAATACATTCATAAGCATTGGTACCACTATGAGTACTTCTGGTAATTGTATGATATAAAACCCGATCATAATGTATGAAGCACCCGCAAAAGCTTCATAAATGAAAGTAGACTTGTGAATAATAAATGCTAATGTGGTGGATGAGCCCAATGCACTGAGGTAGTAAGTGCTATATGCTCCCCAGGGAGTTGAAAAAGGAAATACTATTTAACATTAGATTATACTCTGTATTCAAGCCACAAGTTGTGCATGCTTGGACAAATCTGATATAACATATCATTGGATGCCTCGGCAAGTTTTATATGGGCGAGTATATCACATAAAGATTGAACAATGGAAATAGCCCCCTCTACGGTTTGTCGAGAAAAAAAAACATATACCGTGTACATAAACTTCAAAAGATCCAAAACAAAGCAGCCAGAATTGTGAGTCGTGCATCACAATATGAGAGAACACGCATATTGAAGAGACACCACTGGGTATCCATGAAAGTCCATATAGATTCAAAGGCATAAAACATCAAGAGTTCTTTACAAGACCTTGTGCATCCACAAGACTCATATACAGTTAAGTGACAATGACTTACTGGACATGAAATGCCCAAATCTCAAGACTTACTGGTGTAAAGAATTCAGCATGGTCGCACAAAGACAATGGAATGGACTCATCACAAAAAATAAATAATGTGTAACTTGGAGAACTTCAAGAAAATTGTAACCAATCTGTTGGTATAGTAATTTAATGTTCTATTTTCAAAAATAATTCTTCTTTTATCTTGCTCTCTAATAATCTAACAAATATTATTTAGTATCAAGAGTGTTTTTATGTATATGTAACTTAAAACAAACAAAAAAAACTTTAAAAATAAATCATTGTTGTTGCTGCTACTGCAGCTGTCATTGTCGTCATAGTCATTGTCTTAGTCATCGTCGTCATAGTCATAGTCATCATAGTCATCGTCGTCATCATGGTCATCGTCCTCACAATCGTCATCGCTGTTGTCGTTGTCGTCGTTGTCATCATAGTCATTGTCATAGTCATTGTTGTCATAATCGTTGTTGTCATAGTCGTCATAGTCGCCATCATTGTCATTAAATATAGTATGATGAACTTGGATAGATGTAAATTTATTAGAACATGCTTCAGTAGCCTGGATTACTACTCAAAACCAGCACATTTACATTGTAGGAAACAGCATGATCTGTCATCAAGAAGCAATAGTAGTCTCCATCATTTATAGAGGAAGGCAATATCAGATAATAAGCATGTCATATGCAGTTTCTCAGATTCCTATTATATGAGGAGCTATAGCTCTCCAGTTCTCACATAGAATGGCACAATGGTAAAAATCCAGGCAATAACAGCACGTACAAGTTACTTGTGTTAGAGCATACAGAAATAATGAAATCATTTGTACCATATTTTCATAAATCAAATGTATTTCTTAAGGCAATGTCACATAGGAATAACTGATGAAACATGTATGTAGATGTACACCTGTTTTGGTGTTTACTCTATACAGTCTCCTTAAAAAAAATGATAATTTTTATTGACAGATGTTGCACTAACGATACACACACAAAACACTTAAAGAGCACGAATGGTACATGGATTGTCCACATATACTGCAGCAAACATGCAATTTTAGGTTCTAGTTAGTTTTTTTGGCATGTCGATTACCACAGATGAACAACAGATATATAGCGTAATACACATAAGATTTACATATAATTTAGGTCCGTAATACGATAATATCGAACACAGTCAAGATGCAAGATATGAAAACCCATTCGCGCCAGAACTTTTTGACACTACAAAAGGATTAATGTGAATGGTTCTACCCCTGAAATCAACCCATCCAATTCGCTATATGAAAAATGAATGAGAAACGTATGAGATAGTCTGCAAATAAACACTGACGCACCACAGATGACAAAAATGTGTTTGTTTCAGTGTACACCCATAACAATTTATAAATATTAAATTGTTAAAACTATATAAAAGTGCTCAGAAAGCACAGTGTCTCATAATCAATGAAGATCTTTACATAAGAATATTAATTTGTAATTGTTGTATTTGTTAATCACAGAAAAAACTTATTTGATGTTGTATTACGATGTAGTATTCATCAACTAATAGGCCTTATCTCTATAGGAATCATCCATGCTAAAAGATTCACTACAAGCATTATTATCATAATGCAGTTAGGTTTACTTCATAGAAAGTGATGGGAACTCTAAAGCTACATTTATACGGACTATTAATAGTATAGCAAAATAGACACACAAAATATTGCAACATTAAATTTTACTCACAAACAAAGCTAACTAGCTATTAGGTATAATTTAATAGCGCCCTCTGTTGTGATGAGTTAGTGCACTCCGCTGCTGTAATCTTATATTACTGCTTTGACACCCAGCTAGTACAAATACATAAAGAGCTGGAGAAATGCATGGTAAAACGTCTACAGCTTGATGGGCCTGCAGGAAATCAAGTGAACTCAAGTCACTTTCTGTGTATGCCGCAGAGGCAATTAACGTCGTCACCAATGCCCTTATTATAGGTGCTGAAATCACAGGACCCAGCACCCGAGCTCATTGAACCTGCACAGCCCCAGTAGCAGCACAGCAGCCCCAACCATTGACACGGCTTGCATGCAATGCGCAAGTGAAGGAGGCTGTCTACTTACACGGTAAATAGCCAAATAGTTCTGGCTATTGTTACAAACAGTGCTAAATAAACAATGTTTTCTGCTCAATAATTTTTGCGTGACTTGGAATTGCTTGTAAATATTGCGAATTGTAACAACTATGAGAGGTTTGTATCAATCGATAAATACTATCTTGTATTTTTTGCCAAGTAATTTGCTAATTTAACACACAAAATATGTTGGTCCTGCTAATTGATTGTTTAAATAGCTATATTAAAATAGTTTACTTATAATAAATACAAATTTTTTCCTGTCTTAACTCACTGGGAAGAAAACAGAAATTGTGCATTGCACATTGTCCTTCAACCATCTAATTCCTATCTTTTTTAATTTATTGGTAGCCACTTGCCAGCCATAGTGTTCATGCACTGACTATTTAGGAAAAGGTCGATGCTTTTCACAAGATATTCAGTCATACACCAATATCATACATGAATATGCACATGTACATACATGAAAATCAATATACGTAAATGCTGGTAACTTCACATTCCCTCATTATATGTGCGTAGACATGTGTAATCCCTTGTTTACACCCCCAGTGCGCTTCAATAGCAAATGCACAATCTCAGGGTCTTGACACACAAGATTTAACCACAATTTTTACTAAATTGTGACTGGACATTGACATAATGTTTTTGATCTGTGATGGAAAGTGAATACATCCTTATCAATCATTTAGTTGTCTGCAGTGTAAGCAGTTGGGTGTACGTTATAAGTACCGCCACCTCAAGACTGCCACAAGAGTATCTATGTCACTATACAGTGGATGCATACACTAAGGAGGCCAGGAACCGCTTCTTCGGCAGCACTGCTTACTCTTTTGAGTGAAAGAAGCCTTTTAGACATATGTGTCATTGTAAAATATCTGCATGTAGCAGAGTGCACTAAAGCCAGTGGCAAGTCTGTATGCCATTCAGGCTGTTGAGCACGTAAAAAGTGGAATCTTAGATTATCAACTGTTAACTCTTTTTCAAAAAAATTGTTTCGTCCAGAAAAATTCTAATACATGTATTCATTCACACAGCTGACATCAGGCTTAGGGGTACAATGCAATTTCACATCAGGTAAATTTAAATGGTTCGAATAAATTTATACACATTGACGATTTTTCAATATTATATGCCAACAGAATGGCTACTTATATAAAGTAAACCCACAATTGTTTCACAATAGATGTCTAAATGTATATATGGGCTTTTAAACATTGTATCACCAAACATTTTTGTAAGCAAATTGTTAATAGATAACGACTAGGTAGAGTTAATATGCATATGAATATATTTACTTTAGTTTGGATGCAGTAAAACAAAGTCTAGCATGCTTATATTGCAATTTATGCTATTTTGTGAGACACACAACCTAGGTTACTAAGCTTTGTCAGAGGAGGAAAATTCAAATGCAGCACTTAACGGGCAATTGTCGAGTTGCTATGTAATGAACGTATTGATCACTTAGAAGATGGGTCATAATACGTATAATGTGTGAGCTTTTTCTCGCTCCTTTGTGCCAATATGCACATGTTGTGAGAGTAAACACGCACATGAAAGGCTTTATGCCCCATCAAAACAGGTAAGATCGTTACAATCTGTCATTATTGTTTAGATCCTGCAGTACTGTGTCATGTGGCTGCATGATTTTAATTGACTTCAACCTCTTATAAGACAACAATATTAGACTATATGAGGCTCCATGTCATGCACCTGTTCAATATAAGACATAACAAATGATGCGAGGTCACTTTTGACATCAGGTCATAAATTTGACCAATCGTTGCCAAAGACCATGAGATGATGTTGTGCATAAATATTTAAGTTTAGACTATTTAATGTCCAATAAAACAAGGATATTTTTTAGAGATTTTTCTAAACACTTTCATGACCAAATAGCGTAAATTATGGACCAGCCGTGACAATTTGCAAAGTCTCTGTAAACGATAATATATACTATGTATATGATAGTTGGAGGCAGGTTTATTTCACAGGAAAAAAAGTTTTGAATGATATATATTTCAATGTAAAAAGCTGCTCAGAAATATGACAGACAAAAGTCGACTGACAAAATCTAACCATTTTACATAGAGAAAGGGGAGTAATAAATATACTGTAGAGCACAATGTTTAGTTTATTAAAATTTCCAGTGAAAATTTAAAGTACCTACAATAAAACCACGGTGTGAGATACACATTTTTTTTGTGAATTAAAGTCAGCTGATTACAGTTGCAAAAAAGCACAAAACAAATTCCTCATCATTTTTCCAATCAGAGTGCACATCCATTTATGATCGAAATTTCTTTCACCTGCAATTCCTAACAAAAATTATAAATTCATAGCACTCAATTCTATATCTGCTGATGAAATGATGAATAGGTTTAATATTATCTATTCTTTTGATGTGCAATAAGTGTTCTATCAGTGTTTCAACACACTTCAAACTACAAAGTTCATACCAGCAATATAATTATCATGTTCAATGTTATTAATAATAATAAAATAACACATCAAACTTTCCAATCTTTTCGAACAATTATTCAACGCATCATAACAGCTCTTCCAAAATTGCACCAATCAGTCAATAATCAACATTTGTAGCGCATATTTCAGGGCATGTACATGTACATGTATGGCATTGGGTTGATTGTGTCTGCCCAGCTGTCCAACCTACCAACGACCAAGTATAAAGCATCCAATGTTTATTCAGAACTCATCCAGTGTTGCAAACAATCAATGAGAAAATAGTTGTGCTCAAATTAAATCAAAAGTGTTGCTATTGATTTAATCAACCACTTTGTAAATAAATATAGCAATTTACTATTGTTCTTTTAGAATTTCATAGGTACAAAATGAATAATTGGCATGACATGTACTATTTTACATATAAATGTGCTAAAAATGCCTAAAATAATGTTATATGCACATACTAACAGCAAATTCTACAGGTAAAATGTTTGCTAACATGTAAAAGCCTGCAAGATATTTTACAAATTGAGGGGCCATTTAAATGTCAGGTACATTGCATGTGAGCGACATTCTTCTCAGGCCTACAGCTGCAAACATAAATGAATTTTTCTAATGGTGCAGGTCTCTGTACATCATCTATTTTTTTTTTGCAAATAAGACAGTTATGAATCACACAAGTATTAACCTAGAACATTAGCCTATTTATTCTATTCTAAAAACTACAGGAATAAAAAATATTTTTGTCACAGTGAAGGCTGCCTCATTTTGTCAGCTTTAGCAACCCTCAAGGTGTGTTCATACTAATATTAGTGTCTATGGTAACAATAACAATGACATTTAAAGAGAAATAATACTCTCAAGTATGTCTGAGGGGAAAGCGGTAGCTTACATTAGACGCTCTCAGGTTTGCGCTAATCCATCCTGTGAGGTGCTCAGGTTACCAAGCTATACATCGGGGCAAAATGCTCACAACCAGCATAATTGCTCTTATTAAAAGAGAAAAAAGGCATAATTGAGCGATTCTGTCATTGAAAAGTGTGAATATATAAGTTAGAGCCATGTACATATAATAATTATTATAGTAATTATTTAATAATGGTGAATGGTTAAAAAATCATTTTTAAATAATTACTATACATATAAGAAAGCTCTGCCCTTTAATGAGCACTTGTGTATTGACCAAATACCGTCCCAATTATTATTATACATGTAAACATGTATAGTACTGGTTGTCTACCCGGTGTTCCTCGGGTTGAAACAGATGAAATCCGGAACACATTAAATGCTCCTCCCTCCCCAGCCTTCCCTCTGTCCCCCATCCCTCACACCAGCTCCAGTCAGTATACAGGTCTGTAACAGATTAGTACACCTCCATAATCGTCCTCCCATCGTCATATATCACAGCCATATACACACTATATGGCAATGAATAATCCCTCTAATATCCCTCCTCCAACTACTCCTCCAACTACTGCCTCCAACTAGGTGCTACCCCTGGTAAACACGTGCGGAGCAGATTAAACGTTCCAACCCATAGGCAGATCCAGGGTGGCGCAGGGGGCGTGCTCCCCCCTTTTCCCACCAAAATACTTCATTTTCGTAGGGTTTTTGGCATGTCCACCATCAGCCGTGTGTACAAAACCCATGAAATCCCTTAAGTGCGCCCTCCCCCCCCCTTTCAAAGAACCTGGATCTGCCATTGCACCCTCCCCTCACCTTCCTTCCACAGTCACTCGTCTTCTTTCCACAACCCTCTCTACCTTATCCCCATCTAAACAGGTCCAGAACTAATGCATCTCCATCACCCCTTCTTGCTGTGCCCGCCGCCCCACCCCCTCCCCATATACTATGAACATACACACCCTTTCTGCCACCACCCAAAACAAAACAGGTCCAGAACTGACTAAATGCACCTCCATCCCCATCCTCCCCAGCTCCCTCATGTGTGACTATATGTGTGACGTGCAACTTACGTTTGACTTTCACAAACTTTATGGTAATGTACTTTTGAAGTACATGTGCCCTCCAAACATCATAATAAATGCTTTAAAAATATCTTTTTCTTCTATTTTAATAGTAGAAAAGAATATATTTGGTTTGAAACATAGATAAAAACGACCACCAAGTTGTCCTGATTGTACACATATAATTTGCAGTGTGCACGTCTTCTGGTAAAGCTTTATTTGGACAAAACAAAATCCCTTATCCATTTATATCTATAGATATGTAGATAAATTTTAAGAAATAAACAAATTTATTCATATTTTACATTTATATTGTACATTTTATATTTACTAGTAGTCTGTGATTGATGAAGAACAAAGTATAATATGAATAAACAAAGAATGTAAGTTTCTAGCATCCTGGGTTCCTTCATTCATGATATCAAACAAGAATTTGAAAAAATGACAGTGAGTTTTGCTTCCTATAGGTAACTTTCAAATTCTTGTTTAATATAAATAGACAAATCTAGAATGACAGTAAAAGAAAATTCTGAGTGCATCTATATTGCAAGTGAGGAAAATAACTACAAAGTCGCACACTGACACATATGTTGATAAAAAATTCAATTCACTCTTGTTAATTTGATGCGTATGGCAAATATGCTCCCAACATTTGGCACGTTGGTACATTTACCTTGTATGCTGGGATTACTCTTGTACAAATCAACAAAATGTCCGCGGCCAAAAGAATCTAGACGACATGGGCTCAAAGTTGGCACTAATAGCAAACTGTAAATTCAACCGTTTGTTTTACACTTTTTATGGTGTAGTCAGTGTAGAACTGTGGTTTTGATAAAAATTTGCCCATCGTGTATATAGCTTATCAGAAATATTTGGTGTTTGTAACCCCATAAGTACGTTAGGGTTGTGATAAGAGTAAAATTACCCATTCAAGTGCTCAAACCTCAAACCTCGCTGCCTACTCGCAGGATGTAGCACACCTTTCCCTGCTCTGATTCCACTCAAAACACCGCACACTCATCCTTATAATCTGCAGTCAACAATTGTTGGTAGATTCACAACATATTATCAGCTTTTGTACTTCTTACCTAACAATACATTCAAATAATAATATCAAAATTTGCAATGAAATATGTGATGTCGGTGTAAATATTAAAGAGGAACTGGTGAAAGCGATTAGGTTAGGAAGGGTAAAAGATGATAAGAAACCACACCCCCTGCGAGTATCATCATCAAATATTGAAATTAAGAAGAAGCTGTTCAGAAACCTAACAAAGTTAAGTGGGTCATAAGAACCTTTTTCCAACATAAGGGTGGATCACAACATGACCAAATCAGAAAGAGTCAAAAAAGCTATTAAATGAAGCAAAACAGAAAGAGACGGAATCGCAGGGAAAATGGACTTTCAAGGTGAGAGTCCCACCATGGGCCAGAAAGGGTAGTGAAATATCCCAAGGAGAGGGATCCACAGGCCGCAAAGTAAAGAATGATACCAACAAACAAAAATTGAATGTAAATAGTTTACCGGTAGATGTTTCTGTTAAAATGCACACTTTTTTAAAGTGTATATACACAAATGCTGATAGTATACTATTCAAATGGGATGAATTTGAACTCTTTGTGTAGACTATTATTAACACTCTACGGAACCTACTTGTGAGACCCAAGGACAAGGATGACCCCAAGAAACTCTGCGGGGTAGCGTATGACATTACGTGCCCCATATGTCAGGACTCCTAAATTGGAGAAACAGGTAGGAACCTAGAGACCAAGTTAAAGGAACACTTGGATCTCCATGGCACCCAGTCTGCTATACAAATCCACACTAACAGTTCTGGGCATATGTTGAAGGGCGATGTAGCCAAGGTCATCGACAGAGAAGATAACCCCCACCGTCGTAAGATCGTGGAAGCCATCAAGATCTTCGAGAATAAACCCAAGCTCAACCTCAACCAAGGCAGGCGCATCCCCCGACTTTCCTCCATCTGCTGTCCGACAAGAATGCCACCTGTCAGAATCGGCGCCAGTGACTAATCAACCAACTGTGTCACTTCGGTCGAAGGCCCCGTGAAGGGGGCAGCAACGTTAAGTGTTTTGTTGAATGTGAGTAGTAGTGTCATAAATATAAACCTGAATGAATTTGAACTACTTGTAAAAAACTCGAAACCTATGATAATTGGAATGACAGAAGTAAAACCTAAACACTCAAGATGTACTTTAAGGAGTTCAGAGATTAACCTAATAGATTACGACCTCTTCCACTGCAGCATCAGCGCCAAAACTGGTAGGGGTATACTTCCCCAAAACAAACTTCCAGGAATCAGTTTGGGCGGGATTAAAGATAACTCCGAAAGATATACTTTTAGCAGGATGTGTTTATAGAAGTCCCAACAGTAACCAAGAAAATAATAATAAGTTAAGAGAGTTAATATCAGAAGCGAAGCAAGCAAACCATAGTTATTTCCTCATGGTAGGTGACTTCAATTATCAAGACATAAAGTGGAGTAAGTGGACCTGTAAATCTGATGATACAGGTAGTGAAGAATTTCAGTTTATTGAATGTGCAAGAGACTGCCTCCTGTTTCAACATGTGACTAAGCCAACGAGAAGTCGATGTAACAACACACCGAGTTTATTAGACTTAATTTTGACCAATGAACCATGCATGATTTCAGATCTTGAATACTATAGTTCTCTCGGAAAAAGTGACCACTCTATACTACAATTTGATTTTAACTGTTATACTGAAATAAATAGATATAAGAAAACCAAATATTACTATGATAAGGCAGATTATAAATGACTGGGAAAAGATATGAAAAATATAGACTGGGAAACTAAATTTCAAAATTGTAAGGAGGATGTAAATAAACAATGGGAATTTTTTAAAAATATAACAAAAGATCTTGAAAATAAATATGTACCCCATAAAGTGATAAATAGTGATAACAGAAGGAGAGGTGACATCCAACTGGAACCGAACATAGTTAGGAAGATTATGAGAAAACATGTACCATGTGGAAACGATGTATGGAAACAAGAGATGGAAAAATATACCAAGACTACTGTAGAATCTGAAACCAAGTAAAAGCACTTACCCGACAAATGTGGAAGAATTTTGAGAGAAACTTAGCTAAAGAAGCAAAGAAAAACCCTAAGGCAGTGTGAAAATATATTAAAACTAAAAGTAAAACCAAAGAAGGTATTTCAGAGCTTAACACTGACCCAAATGATACAAACTCACCTGAAACCAAGACAGACCAGGAAAAAGCCCAGGTACTGGGGAAATTCTTTACCAGCGTATTTACAAATGAACCTCCAGGAGACATACCAACTTTTCAACCAAAGTTACTGCAGTCACCACTAGAAGAGTTAAGCATAACAGAAGAAATGGTCAAAAAAATATTACAAAACCTACAACCAGGGACGTCGTCGGGACCTGATTGTATGCATCCGATGTTCTTGAGAGAATTGCCAACAATTGGTACCCATAACTAAAATTTACCAAATATCATTACGTTCGGAGGAGTTGCCAAGTGAATGGAAACAAGGCAAGCTATCAGCTATTTACAAAAAAGGTAATAAAAAGCTAGCTAGCAACTAGAGACCAGTAAGTCTGACGAGTATAATCTGTAAATGCATGGAACAAATCATAAGGGATCACATAGTGAAACACATGAAAAAGAACAAATAATTCAGTAATAAACAATATGGCTTCATATCTGTGAGATCTACTACCTTACAACTATTGACAGTCATAGACAAGTCGACCGAAGCTTTAGATAAGGGTTATACAATCGATGCAATATATATGAACTTCCAAGAAGCTTTTGACACTGTACCCCACCGTAGATTAATTGGAAAACTCAAAAGTTACCAAATAACGGATCCAATACTAGGCTGGGTAACTTCTTTCCTGAGTGAAAAAGTGCAGCAAGTCGTAGTGAATGGACAACAATCCGAGTGTCTACCCATAACAAGTGGAATACTGCAAGGAAGTGTCCTGGGGCCTCTCCTCTTTGTATTATATATAAATAACCTACCAGATAAAGTAAATTCAGATATTTTTCTTTTCACAGATGACACAAAGATTTTCAAGAACATAACTACACAAAATGATCATGATATACAGACGATATCACTTATTCGCATAATCCCTGATAATTACATAACACTGCTTAATTGCATAAAGACTGTAAAACCTCTTGTTTATTAATATCTTTTAAAACGTACTGATAATTGCATATATTGCTTCATCGAATAAAATGTGTGTGGACGGAGGTTATGCAATTAAGCAATCCCGTCTGCACTACAGAGTGACCTAGATGAATTAGCAGAATGGTCAAACACCTGGCTTTTGAAATTTCATCCGGATAAATGCAAGTCAATGGGTAAAGGAACATCTAAGGAAGACACACAAACGTACACCCTAATAGCAAATAATCGTCGACACACCCTAGTAAATACTAAAGAAGAAAAAGATATAGGAGTAACCATTGACTCTAAGTTAGAATTTGATAAACACATAAACGAAAAAATAAATAAAGCAACAAGCACCTTTGCACTGATTAGAAGAGCATATAAATTCTTAGATGAAGATACTTTTAAACCACTTTACAAATCTCTCGTTAGAAGTCACTTGGAGTATGCAAACTCTGTATGGAGCCCATACAAGCAAAAACACATCGAAGCTATTGAGAACGTTCCAAGACGTGCTACCAAACAATTACCTGGACTAAGCACCTTATCGTAGGAAGAAAGACTACCAACCCTGGCTTTTAGAAGACAAAGAGGTGATATGATAGAAGTATATAAAATTCTACATGGGAAGTATGATGAAGACATACCACGATTACTCAAATTGAAAAAAGACAACACTATTAGAACCGGGTTAAGGGGACAGAGCATGCAACTTTACCAAGAAAGAGCTAATATAGATATAAGAAAATATAGTTTCATTCAGAGGGTTCAGAAGACCTGGAACAAACTACCAGAAGAAATAGTGACATCTCCAAGGTTAAACACATTTAAAAACTGCCTTGATAAATATTGGAGACCAAGAGTTAATGTATAATTTCAAAGCCACCACCATAACCGGAAGTAATAGACATTATACTGGGGAAGATGAAGAAGAGCTGACTATAGAGGCCACAGATGCCTGCAGTCAGAAAGAAACGTAAAGTACGAACAAATGACAATTTATTGCACTGAAAATTTGTTCAACATCTAAGTATCACATATGATATATAATAGAGGTGGGGGTATTTAGAATCCTATAACACCAAAGATGGAAAATTTAAGAAAGGGTAGTACTTTAATTATTTATACCACAAAATAAATGTACCTTATTATTAATTTTTGCCATGACCATGGGGCCAAGCAAAAGACCAAGCTACCGGTAAGGATTTTAGTCTTTGGCTGCACAATATACTTGGAACAGACTGAGAATCATTTTGAGTCACTTCAAGTTCAAGCTATTATATGTCTCAAAGTCTCATTGTCAAACATCTAACGGTCTCAAAATAGTCATGTTAGTCAATGCTAAGGAAGAAATGTTAGTGTGTTTATGTAACTGAGAACATAATGCTCTCCATGGATATACCAAAAGGGACATATTGGGTCAGTGTATGAAATGAGTTATTTTACAACACTTTTTTTTGCCAAGCACACACCCTGGTGCAAATCCAGGGCTCGGGTGACACTTTGCAAAATTGGCTATGACTACTGTTATTTAGGGAGTACAAACAAATAAATAATATTGGTACACCCATTGCACTAAATACTTAACCACCTTCCAAGTACATGTATCAAGTATGATAAGGAGATGCAGTTGTTCAGAACCCTATAACACCGAAGATGGATAACTTGAGAAAGGGAAGGAAATACTTATACTGCAATGTCCCATTGTGTAATGAAATTCTGCAATAACCAAGGAGTCAGGCAAGATTTCTGTCCTTAGTAGTAAAAGCAGTCTATTATCTATACAGATATTTTGTACCGTAGACTTGGAGCACGCTGAGAATCACCTGAAGTCAATTCAAATATTCAAATACATGCTGGTAAAACTAGCTCTCACCAAGTCATTGCTGACTTCAATCGACTTGGCATCTACTATGCTGAAGGTAAGGGAGGAGGATGCCTAGCTTGTCACGTTTTGGAGGAGTTTGCCAGACAATACACCAAAATTATCATATTAATATACAGATTCCAAATGAAATTCCAATATACAGGTATTCAATTTATATAAAGTTAATTTAGAATTGATCCCTACAATAGCTCTTTCACCTGAATACATCCACTTTAAGCCACCAGCGCTTTTCAGTGTTTCAGAGGTAAAAATAATTTGCCAATTTACATGAAATGGTTGTGCCAGTAAATGTTAAGATCATAACATCTTTAACAAGAAAAATTCAACAAATAAAAAACTTAAAAATATTTTGTGAGTACTCGAGTACCTAAAACTTCACTAAAGTAAAGGCAAAACTCAAATCATGGTTTCAGTACGATAGGATTCATCACGGCATTAATTAGTAGTAAAATATGTCAATGATATCTATGTGTATATAGTCCAATACTTGATAGAAAAATTATCACATCTAATATCAGATAATAGAAACTAAATATAAGTATTTTTTTTTATATTCCAACAATATATTTTCGAATAATCTACACTTTTACATATGGTTATATCCTAGTAAAAAATTTGAAACTTAAAACTTACAATAAAAATCTGAAAAATGCTAATTTGGATATCGAAATGTAAGTATGGATGTCCCAATGCATTACCTGGTAGGTTTATAGTCTATTATTCATGATCTTCCGGATGATTTTCTATTTACGCTCGCTCATTTACATTCCTGATGCTCAATTGTTCCTTTCTCAACTACCTGAAGAGCATACATTGTATGGCACTTGCTGCCATAGCACATTACACTAATCTCTCAAAATTGCCAGACGTACCTATTTAACGTGTACCACTATAACAATATGCAGTTGAGGACTGATATGATGAATTTTCATGATTTTAGATGATGTCATAATCAATTTCAACAATTTAAAGATTTTACTGCTACCATTGGTGAATGTAAAATTCTGATATGATTAAAGCTGCACATAGCCAACAAATTAAGTCATACAACTTTTCTATAAATGCCAAAACACTTTACCTTTACTCTCGATAGGGTTGACGCTTAATCCAGCACAGTGGCACTGGCTACCTGTGACTGACTTAAGGCAGTGCTCCGCCTATGACCTGCCCAACTGTAGTCGACTCCGCAGCATTGTGCAAGCCATGCTAAATACAGGTGGAGGAATAAGACAGGCAACCCCTGTTAGTGTTGCTGCGGGCGGCGGCGAGCAAACCCCAACTACAACAATAGCCGCCGGCCGCCGCAGTGGCTGGTGAGGAATAATCTATAGATACAACAGGTAGTTCCCACATCTTGTGCTGCTACCCCGCCGCTACAGCCGCTGCTGCCTCATTCCCGCATTGTACACTAACAATGCTAACTCAATAAACACGGCCATGCACTGACACCTCCTTGATGACGTTGGCGGCGGCAACAACGATGATGGTGCCGGTCAATAGCCTGGACCACGACTGCATGAGCTCTTATTGATAATCACTCACCATTAATGACTTGCTACATAGACTCCTGCATGTCCATGCCACTGTTTGCAAATGACGGATGATGGTTGTTACGTATACAGCAACAAACTGCTGCTTCACAATTATTATTATGTCACAAGTTATCTCAGACATGCCATATGGGAATTTCCATGTACCGCTACATGTGTATTTTGGTAATTTTTAGATAAATACCATTATGAAATTTCAATTTTGAAATCTAAGTGTATGTCTTGCATTTTAATTCCATTCCAAGTTGAAATACTGTAAAGAAAGGTTCATTTTTCTTCCCAACAGAAATAACTTACTTCTATCATTATTAGATGGCCGGCTCATTCTGCTGGTTCACAAATGACCATCTATATCCCTACTCTTGAATAATTTCCTAAGCGGCGCTTTTGCCTTGGCAAACTTTGACTATGACAGGAACTTTACCGAGCACCATTGCTGCACAAGAGAAAAGGCAATGCCCAAAATAAGACAGCTCAGCCAAATAGCAGCAACCGCAGCATCAGTGCAAAAGCGGGTGTTAGCAAGAAACATGAAGGGTAGCTGCTGTGGCAGTGGCGGACAACAATTGATGTATTACGGCCTGATGGAGAGGGTACCTGTGGGGAGTATGGATGGCACATTTTGCGTTAATGGTCATTTGTTGTGAAATTTTCTCATTAACCTTCGCAGCAGTAATAGGTTCTTTGCTTCTAACTGTATGGGTTTAGCTGGGGACGTAGCAACTAGTATCACAAATAATTAGGCGCTTAAAAGAAAATTTAAACTGACATTAGATTTTTAGATAGATTTCCAGTGAAAATGCCACCGAAATCCAGCACAATGTACAGCACACTTCAGATCTAAAATTCTTTCCATGCACAAAATACATGTATCTTTGCAATGAAGTATATAATTGATAATATACCCTTACAGTGGTTTGAGAAGCCTTTTTTTATCAAAATTTGCTTCTCCTGCTGTTTATGAAATAACTTTGTTCTGATTAGGTGGCTACCAGTGTGGGATCAGCTTTTATTACAAGCTTAACTGGAAACAGTTGTATGCTTCATATCGAACCAGCATTTACAACAATCAAGATAAACAAGGCCACTGATAAGCAAATAGCTACTTGAAAACCCAGTGTATTTTACTTTAAATTTGTATCTTTTCTAAATTTGGTGGCCAGATATATTGTCTTACCAGTTGTCACTCTCACAATTTCCAGCTTTACTACTTGAAAAAGCACAAAGGGTGTGCCAGTGGTGGATGGATATGGTCATTATGATAGGGTCACTCCAAAGACATCATATCATCTCAGCTTGGCTATATGCAGGTATCAAACCTGAGCACATCACAGCTTAGCAAGGTACCTGAAGATCTGTATAAGGGAGCTTACATTATCTACTGAGGGGTTACTCAGTTTTCTAATGCTGCAATACTCAGATATTTTTGTAAAATTAAGCAAATATTACACAATGTACTAAACAATATTCATCTTTCATAAAACAGTTTTAATTTTCTTTGTATAAAATCATCATTTAGAAGTCACAAATCAACACACTCAATATGAATAAAAAACGCTGGTGATTGCTAATGCCAAAATCAAATTTGATCATACTGAATTGCACATTCACCAATAAAGAAATAACAAAATCAGTGATTGTTTGTACTCAAATAAAGCTTTCCTATACAATCATATAAGGTTGTAGTAACTTTGATTCTAAGGATGACGGAAAAATTGGTTGTAAAGTTTTTCACTTGATGGGTGAGAATAATGAGAGAGAATAACAGTCTGTAGTGATAAGGAAGTGTGAAAAAAATAATTAAAAAAATGATGGAGGGGGGAATAAAGAATATATGACATAACATACATTTCATCATGAAAGAACCTTCAATCTCGTATGGTGATTGCGTTCATTGTAGTAAAGTCAATATATATTTGATATAAAATTTCAATTGAATGTCGCATTTGTCAATTGTCATTCTCGAATATAGGAATGCATAATCTTATTTAAATAAGCTATTACAAATAGCTGCCACAAAATAGAAATAAATGACTTATTTTTGGAGAAAAAAATATACACATGGACATTTCCATTCCAGTATGCATGTTAAGTAATTCAAATGTCCCATGCATGCAGTAAAAACAAAACTGAAGTTCAAGTTCATAGTAACATGATGTCACTAAATGCAAACAATGTCCTTCATATTTCAGTCTATCAGGCAACAAATTTTAAAAAAGTGCATCTTTTAGCTGGATAGCTGACAAATACATGTATAATATAATAGTACAGTAAAAAATTCGATGGACACAGACATTTTACCTAACTAACAAATTTTTGCACAGAAACCTTCTACATGGTCCCCTGAAGCTTCCAAACTTTAACCAAATTCAACGCATGAGAATCCAAAATGGCCACCAACGCTATTATGAAAATCTAACTTTTTGTGTATTCGACATAAAGGCATCTATAGTACATAAATTTTAAGGTTTACAGATACAAGGATTTCATTTACAGTGCTTTCATAATGATTTGACCTCATTTTGACATTCAAATCCAAGATGGCTGCCCCCGTCAATATAATATCAGACCTTTGTTCGTATGTGAGCTTGATATTGCTAAAGTACATCAACTTTATTGAGTTTTTTAACACAAAAACCCCTTAAAATTTCATTTTTGTAATGTTTTGGCATCTATGCAAGCCTTCGCGTGTAAGAAATCCATGAAATCCTATGTGTGCATCTCCCCTTTTCTGAAAATCTGAATCTGCCAGTGAATTTTCCTTCACACGAACAAGGATGATCCCTTCCTGAATCAAACTGTTTAAAGCATTTTTGTCATATCTGTTTGGAAAAAATTTTAAGAAAAGAGCATTGTATGTCTACTTTGATATTTTATCTTCATAAAACATGCTGCAAAATGTGCAAAATGTTTTGTTTTGTCATAACAGACTGTACAGCAATAAAGTTGAGGGAACATGGTGTGTTAGGGAGGTCACTAAATTTTTAAATTTTTTATTGGTGGTGGGGGGGGGGGCGGGGGAGATCACCTGTTTTAATAATTTTCTCTTTTCCAAATTACCGAGCCTGGTGTTGGACAAATCTCTTTACGTTGGGGTGTGTGTGTAAAACATTGTTGGGGAGATAATGCAGCACGATCTTGTGAGAACTTTACAGGTAGTAGGAATTTTACAAATATACGCTAATATTCACTGTTATATACTTCGATACTGAGCATACCTATGTGACATGAACTGTTAGATGGATTATATATCTGTTGTTGATAATACAATCATACATATAATATTATTGCTACTAGGTAAAAAGATGTATAAATTTGGTCCACAAATGTTTCATACTCTATTTCTTCTGTCAAACAATATTGTTGCTTGAAGGCATTGCGTTACAAAGAATACATTCCTTTACACTAATTATTTATCTGACATGTACCTTTTAGTCCCTGTCAGACCTTTTCCATGTCAATTTTATCAACTAAAAAAATGAGGCCTAGCTGGAGCAGCTCATGAACAAAGACTAGGGAGCCTATCATCTTTCTGTTGTACACAACACCATTTTCAACATGGGAAATCTTCAAGAATCACATGGGCACATTCTGAAGACGGCCACAGACAACATTACAACAAGCATTTATCAAACTGGCAAGCAGAAGATTTTCAACCCCACTCTATATATTAATTTCATTAAATGTCTATTGGAAAACGCAACCATTTACACTAAAACTAGTGTTCAAGATTTTGTTTCTATTGCGGTTCCAACTGTACCCAATATTCAAATATTCTACGAAAATTGTGAATAGATATTCAAATATGTAAACTGATCAACTGAATATTACATCTGATTGTCATCCCTTGGTCATACACAGGCCTAGGACGACAGACAAGTTCATGAAAATGACTAAGCATTGACTTTTGAAAGTTTATCACTATTGCAGAACAACAGAACAAATTACATCTTTGAAAAGGATATTGGTTCTTAAAAATATGTACATATTATAAGTATATAATAAGCATTTCATATCATAGCATATTATTACAATGCAGAAAAAGTGTACCGAATTTAAAAGTCAAGGTTCAAACATTATTGAAACTTACACAAAATGTTAAAATATGATCTAATAATGGCTTTCTGGAAGAATCACTTTAATTGGCCAATTGCCAAAACTGGACAAAGGCAATGGATGCCACTAATGCAAACAAAGTACCAAAATTTACTGTCATGTTTCAAGCTGTATTGAAACTATAAAAAATCACCCAAACATGATCGAAAATGTTTTAGAAGACACACTTTGATCGGCAAAGTGGCAAAATCAGAAAAGAATAATCGCCGTTAGTTAAGAAATTATTGTACCAAGTTTGAGTGATTTATAATAATAAAGTTTATTTCACACGATAGAAACATGCATATACTTATAAAATAAATATTGAGTCATGCATTTAAAAATATGCATAAAAGATTAAAAATTAAATAGGTATCCTTTCCATATCCTTGTAAACTTGCGTCATAATAAAAGAAAACATAATTCAAATTTATGTTGAGTTCTATTGAAACTATTGGATAAAAGATTACAAATTGACTTAAATGGCCTTTTAGAAGGCACACTTTCATTGGCAAAGTGTTCAAATTCAAACCAATTAGGTGTCGCCTCATACCTTATACCATATTTGTTTTTATAAGCGCCCCACCCCCTTTTTACACAGATTAATTTAAACAAATCTTGGTCTTTTTTGGCAAAGATTACAAGACTTACCTGGCGCCATATTGTAAGACAAACACGCCAGTATTATTCAGATAGCCACATAATCACGCCAGGCGCTTTGTGAAACAATGTTCGCGGTTCATACATGTTGACATTCATCATTCAAAGCGAGCAGTAAAAGAAAAATGTTTGAATCGTGAAAAATTGTTGGGGTATGCTTATTAGACATCTCTTGTGTTTTTATTTTTTGTTGAAATTTGTTTTTGTAAGCGGACTGTTCGCTTATTAGAACGAATACGGTAGTTGTGTGAAGTTTAAACAAAATTGGCTCTTTCATACACAGTTTGCAAGAAGGTTTCATGTAACTATCTATTGCTTTGTAGTATTAAATTCTTTTAATTAATGATATAATATATGTGTGTGTGTGTGTGTGTGTGTGTGTGTGTGTGTGTGTGTGTGTGTGTGTGTGTGTGTGTGTGTGTGTGTGTGTGTGTGTGTGTGTGTGTGTGTGTGTGTGTGTGTGCGTGTGTGTGCGTGCGTGCGTGTACACTCATACACGTGTGTGCCTGGCGTGTGTGCGTGTACACTCATACACACACCATATTGTGTGTTGGTTTAAGAAAAGAAAACTGTTGTATCGAATATTTTCAATAATAATTTGGAGCTGAAAATCTCCAGACTTTTACTTTGTTGTACATGCTTAGATGAGGTTGCTCAACACTCACCAGATGTATTAAACTTTGCATTGGATCAAACAGATATCCGTATATGTCCCCTAATTCTTATGGAAATTTAACATATACACTAAGCTTCATAAGAGCATAATTGAAAAGACAACAGAAATTAAAACTGTGTATATTTTCATTAAATTGAACGAAAGGCAACGTCATCAAAGGATTTGGCTTTGAATTGTTGTTTTAATTATTAGAATGAAATTCTTTCTTTTTTTCTTTCATTTTTCATTATCAATTTTCTCAAAGCGCCTTTACAAAGACATGTTGTTTTTTTTAAGTCACATCTATTGATGTAGTCGCCTTTGAATTGAACAATGCTCCATGAACTAAATAAAAAGAATACAAGTACATGTACATAATACAATGTCTCAAAAGCCCAAGATCTTTTGAGACTTAAAGATAATAAAAATCACTCTACCTATTTTGAGTACGAAAGTTCTTGCTACCTTCGCTTAGGTGATCAGGAGACAGGCCTGCAGCTGAGCAGGTTGATAAAGCCAGGGTAACAAGCACATAGATGCAGCTATATAGCTATTATTAGCATTTCACTGGCGAGTCCTTTTTGGTCACTCAGTAAAGTAATGCTAAGACATACAATACCTGTAACCATGACTACCTGCATTTTGTGATGTATGAAAAAACGTTCTATAAATGGTAAAAGGGTCTACATTAGCCATAATTTGGAAAGAATTCGGTTTCAGCAAAGTACTAAGTTTTTGAGCTTTATTAACCAAGGAGCATCTTGAAGAAACAGTGTGCATATTGTTACAAATCGATAATCACAGAAAATTAAAACTACAGATATTTTATTTTCTTCATAAAAATCACTTCAAATCAGTCATTTATCTACAGATAGATTATTTAGACAAATGATAAATGATGTAACAAGCACTATTTCTCTGGCTGATGTTAATAATATCCACAATTAAATGATGTGTGTGTGTGTGTGTGTGTGTGTGTGTGCGTGCGTGCGTGCGTGCGTGCGTGCGTGCGTGCGTGCGTGCGTGTGCGTGCGTGTAGTTTGAAATTAGGTTATCCCAATTTGTTACGAATCGATCAATCACAAAATTTATATTTTAGACGGTTTCTGTTTCTTCTATCAAATCACTTAAAATTCAATCTCTTAATTACATACCGTATTCGTTCTTTATAGTGCACCTGCCCCATTAAGCGCACCCTCTGTTTACACAGATTAAATCTGTATATAATTACGCAAAGGGGGTGTGGCCCATGGGTGTTGTTTTGTTTTTTTTGGAAATCCGCCAGCAATTACTTGCTGGGGCGTTTTCACGCTTTTTGACCATATCATTTAATTGGACATCACCTTTTACAGGTTTTATTTGTTCTTCGTACGCTTGCTTTCATCAGCATTGATGAGAAAATTGGTTTAGAACATACTGATTCATACACATATTCTCCTGCCCCCTGCCTCTCTGAGATAGAGGACGTTATGTGATCAGATTGACAGTGGCTATTTCTACAGGTCCGTAAACATAAACCGAACTCTATCTTTACAGACCAGTAACCCCAACCTTCAAGCAGGAATCATAACATTCTCTTTTAGTAAGCCTGACGAATCTAGACAGTTGTTTTCACATTTTCATTTCCATCACACTCGAAATAGTCTCCGTAGGACACGGGCCAACTAGTACATAAATCTCGTTTTTTTTACAAATATTTCACTTACCTAGGTATGGGCCATTGTGAAAAAGACTAATGCCGTTATATGCTGGGTGGGTTGTGAAAAACACGCCGGGTGTATTGCGAATTTAGTTTTCTATCAAAACAGCTTTGGTTTATTAAATGTTTTAAATGAAGCAACTTTACAAAAATGATTTTCATCTATCACTGAGTTAAAAATCTTATCTTCAAGACAAAATAAAATGAACATGATTTAGGACTATCTTGAACATCAACGGTGTCAAATGTCGGTTGCTGCTGATTATGAGGTGATGATTTGACAGAGTAATATCACAGTTCTCCTTCAGTGAACTAGAATAACAAGATAAATTCTCATCAAAGAAATCCAAAGCTTTGCCAGGTGTGCTGGAAGGACTGGACGTACCCTCATTATTTGAATCCATATTTTTCTGGTATGCGCTGGAAGAGCTGAATAGACCCTCACTTAATAAATTCAAAGATTTCCAAGAACTGGAAGGACAGGATTGGCCTTCATCGAATAATGACTGCCCACTACAGGTAATCACAGCCAAAAATGGAAATCCAAACCAGAATCTATGAAGGGGTCAGAAAAATCTAGTTATTTTCTGTCTGTGTTAATCATAACAATATGTATGTGCATAAATATTGAATTGTCACTATGTGCATAAATACATGTTTTACTAATCAGCAGTGAACAGTACATTCAGTGTGGTCTAAATTCTTTATCCACATTGTGCATTGCACACATACATGTAATAAAATAGTACATACTATAAATACCATAAGAATTCTAAAAGCTGATAGGTCCACAATGACTTTAAATTGTACTTTTATTGAAACAGAAATGAAAATATTATACAGTATATTATCAATGTACAAACGGTATGCATATTTCTACCAAAATTAATTACTCAGAAAATAAAAAATAATTCAAAAATCACTATATTTTTTTCTATTTGATTGTATATATTTCCATTGGCTGATTCATATATTTTTATTGCAATTTATTACTAAACATTAATACTTAAAGTAAGATTTAAACCATGGATTCGGGATAATATGAGCTCCTACCTACATGTACGTGTATTTGTGTACATCTGCCTGTAGCCTAACACTTAAGCTTTTTATTTACATTTCATCAAGAAGCAAAATAATGAGCAACTTTAATCTGCCTATACTGCAGCAATGATCTGAATCACTACAATGTACCCTTATAATATATTTTCAAATGACAATTTCAAATGACAAACGAATTAAGGGAAAAGTGACAGTTGGTCTTTTGCAAAAAGATCCCCATCTGGATATGTCACTCTGGGTATAAAGTCAACTTACCGGTACTCTGAAAAAATCACACTTGCATTAACTTATCTCCAATGGACATACTATTACTATTACTATTACTATTACTATTACTATTACTGATACTATTAGGCTCTTCCCATTACATAGAGAATTATATATATAGCAGAATGGGGGGGGGGTTATAAGGGGTCTAGAAACCCCACATCCCACGTTTCTTTTTGCCTTTTTTCCCTCATCCTACTTTTTTGGCCCTTTTTTCCCTTATTCCTCTTTTTCTAGCCTTTTTTCCCTTATCCCACCCAGGTTGAGAAAAAAGAGGACATTGTTCCATTTTTGCCGAGCATGACAATACGTACATCATCACTAAAAGGACCTTCAATAAAACCTTTTTTTAATAAATCTTCTTGTATCCCTTCTCTTCCTTTTTTATGCGATGTAAATGGCCTTTGATTTTGATGCACACGCTGAAGTAATTTTGTCTTGATATATCCACAGCAAATATATTATCCAATCGAGCATGCATTGTTTCTAGAAATGTGATAAATTATGGTCAAAACTTCTATAGACATATCTGACTTTGGAATTCTAAATATGTAATGCCATAAGATACATTTATGTGAACGAGGAAAGTTATCATTAAACAACATAAGTTTTGATAAGATAGAAATACAAAAAATAAAAACCTATTACCATATTTCTTCTAATAAGTGCCCAGTGCACTTACAAAAAACAAATTCTAAACAAAAACAAATGTCTAATAAGCACACCCCGACAATTATTCGCAGTTCTATGAAAGAAATGGCTCGGTCAAGGCGCATGTTGAATCAGTAGATACAGTCATATCATGCTCGTGCCACAACTGCCTATAAGGAAAGATTTGAGGATCAAGGTTGGTGATTGAGAATGCTACCGAAATAGTAACATACAGTGGCAAGGGATTAATGCAAGAGAGGATTTCGAATGTGGCCAAGTATGAATGCTTCTGAATGATCATAGGGACGTTAGCTCCACTGGTTAGAGCGCCTGCCTGACACATAATGACTGGTCTGGTGTTAGCAGGAGACCGTGAGTTCAAGTCCAGTTAGTCCACGGCCTTCCAAATCTTAACGGGGTTCCTCTAAAATTTCACACTTGGTGAAGTATACACAGACCCAGGTGCTCGACATCAGCAACTGAGAGCCACCGCATAGTTTCCTAAGCTCCTTGGGGGTCAAGCGATGACTACATTAACCTGTGGTCAGCGGTACCCACGTGAAGGTTTAAGGGGATGAAGCGGGCTACTGCCAGGAAATCGAACTCAAGCAGTTAAGTGTGTGGCATGTCCGTTGGTCAAGCCATAGAATTCTAATGGGAGCATTGTCAACCCCGGGAGAATTCCTGGCTTGAGTCCAGTGCATGTGCTACCGAGTCACGAAGGATAGAACTCCCGCCCTCTCAAGATCTCTCCCTCTCAGCTGATTTCCACAAAATCAAGAGATGGCAACGAGCTGTCGAGGAGTTGGGAGTTGGGGGAGTCTGTGAAAGAAGTGGCTCGGTCACGGCGCATGTTGAATCAGTAGATACAGTCGTATCATGCAAATGCCACAACTGCCTATAAGGAAAGATTCGAGAATCAAGGTTGGTGATAGAAAGTGCTACCGAAATAGTAACATACAGTGGCAAGGGATTAATCCAAGAGCGGATTTTGAATGTGGCCAAGTATGAATGCTTCTGAATGATCGTAGAATTGTTAGCTCAACTGGTTATAGCGCCTGCCTGACACATAATGACTGGTCTGGTGTTAGCAGGAGACTGTGAGTTTGAGTCTATGGCCTTCCAAATCTTTACGGGGTTCCTCGAAAATTTCACGCGAAAAATGTTTTTTTTTTGCTCCTCCCTCCTCTCACTTTCAAATTGGAGAACCCTTATCCCTCTCTTTTTGCCTTTTTTTCCTTATCCCTCTTTTTCAGCTTTTCCCTCCTGATCCAACTTCTTATAAATTTAATCCCCCCACCCCCAGAATAATGAGCTCTATCTTATGGGGCTAACTAGTAATAAGAAACAACATAATAATAACTAAGGACCGTCATTCGGCCTGAAGAAGCTCTTGTGAAAAGAGCGAAAGTCTCGCCAAAATGTGAGCCCCAATGGTTTCTATTGGTATCTAAAAAATTCTTATATACCATAATAATAGTAATAGTTTACCATTCTCTACTGTTTATATATGTTGAAACTTATGACGGTTCGCCATGGTGTACTACATGGCTTCATCAGGGGCCGTATTCTTGTACATTTTTTTTTCAATTTCGCACCATTTTTGCATGCGCAAAAATGAGATTTATCAAGCAACAAAATAATCACCCTGCGAATCTCCAAAAGCGTATTCTCAAAACTGATGTTGTTGTGTGACTATCACAACGAGGCTGGAGTAGCCATAGTTTCTGTTTCACTTACCAAAATATGTCCCACAGCACAAACTAATATTCTTCTTTTAATTATTGGCTGACACTTTCGTTTGACTTTGTCCCTTGAAATCAGAAATTGCATTTGCAAATGATTACCGGAGAGAAATATTTCTGCCTTTCTGACCTTATCAGGACAGTTCAGATCATAAAGCACTCTGCATGCTCTGACACAAATTTCAACACTTTCGAGTACATTATGATGCTCTCCATCCGTGTACATCCTTTTTTTCACCCAAACCATGTAGATCTATATTATTATCCTTTAGCAAATTTCTCATTAAATTGCTCAACTCATTAAATATTCAGGTTTCAACTTCTTACTACTTGGATTAAATAATATATGTATATGATATACTTGTGCAAGTGTACATACATGTTTGACTTATATCCTTTCCCTCTCTTCTCCACGCACATTAGCAAATATTTAATTACACATACCGGTATTTAATTACTATTTATTCTTCTTATAGTGGACTTTTCCAAATAACTACTTCTCTTGTTGCCACGCGAAGTCAAAGAGTTCAAATTGCATTTTATACGAGCTCAAGTATTCTATTGGGCATTTTGTTCAAATGGGTGGAGTCTGTCACTGTGAACATCATAACACATAAATATGGAGGTTTTCATGCTTTTGCCCTTTCTTCAATTGAATGGAATCCTTAGATATGTTAATGGACACAATCTTTCATTGCCAATTGGATAGATCAACTTTCTTGTCCATCCTCAGCATAAAGTTATGCTCAGAAAGATCGCACAGTAAAATATTGAATGAGTCCAATAATTGTTGCTTGAAATATGTTATTTTCACTTTCACTTTTGTCTGGGGGAAAAACCCAGATACTGTAGTACTTTTGTAGTGTATATGAATGGGTTTTGCTGCAACATTGGCAGCAGAAGTTATTGCCGAAAGACATAATTCATTAACTGTGCAGTTTTAAACTTTGCTTCTTGTTTTATTTGAGTGTTTACACTGATTAGACAACTTCCATGATTGAGTCCATTCAGGACCTTTATTTCTTATAGTTTTCTCTGTACAATTCATATTATATATACAATATTTACACTATGCTACTGGATAATTCTAACTGGTGTGGCGAATCTCTTTTACATGTGTGTAGTGTGTGCGTATTATGTACCTACGAGGGGCCTGTTCCTCTTCTCTCTTTTAGGCGCATATAGCACTTCCAGAGAGCCAATCTATGTTGGGTCTTCTATTAATTTTCCTCTTTCACCCTGTACTCTTTCACCGCATCTACCCAGGGGGTCTGCAAAAAGCGATATACTTTGTCTCCATGTATCTTGGTAGGTCTGGCTTACAGATTCTGACTCCTACTTCATGCCGCTGGACTGTGGTTTTGCATAGCTGCTCTTTTCTCTGCCTTCATCCACACTAGGTGGTGCTTGCTAAGTGAGCGATGAGGATGGAGACTCATTCTGCCTCGGACCTGTTTTGACTGCCAATTGGATAGATGGTGTGTGTGTCCATATGGCTCATCTCATGGCTGGTGTAAAATATTGAATTTATAATGAGGCTGAGATGATGTTCCAGATCTTTCATTTGTCTGGGGAAAGCCCAGATACTGTAGGGGTGATTGAGTCATTTAATGGTTTTGGTGCAACAGGCGTTATAGCTGAGGGAGGAAATTAGACATCAATTCATTGCCACAACATACAGTTTCATGGCTGTTTTATTTGGGTTTAAGGTGATGGAATGTATTTTCATTCGACCTTTATACGGGAGTTTTCTCTTGTGAGGGAATGGGATAGGGGGAAATAATGGGAGGGAGGATAATTCAATATGTTTTTGATCTCATCTACAAGCAGTGTAGGAAGGGGGTGCATTATATACATAGACCTGTTTAGATTTTGGATGGGGCATATAGAGAGTTTCAGAGAGAGCGGCGGGTTGGAAGGAAGGGAGGGATAGTGGGATTTTAAAAAACACGTGTTTCTTGGATGCAGTATGACAATAGAAAAAGCGATATACTTTTAGTACATGTACATTTGGTAAATAAATCCCGACATATAATATGTGATGCCGCTGGACTGTGGATTTAGACCTCTTATCTTACTTCAGAACTGGTTCAGGGATGGGGACAGGACTAGGATGGAGCATTTTGTGTTCGGATCTTGCATAGTCAGCTCAACGAATGAACATCAACTAAATACACTGAGATGATGTCAGTTCCTAACTGGTGTGGCGTGGTCACATTATATGTGTGGGGGTGAAATGTTCATTTAACGTTCATTTAGTTGAGAGTATGATGTTCAATACATAGAAGAATGGATGGATCACTGAAACTCACCACTCTCTACAAAAAGAAGTCTCATAGAGACCAGTATTTGGACTTCAACTCAACTCAAACAGTGATGGACTGGGAAAAAAAATCTGATGGATGCAGATGACAAGTGCAAGTAGTACATGAAATATAAACAAATATAATATAATAAAATGCGTATAAATATGCTTACATATACTACATGGACAAGTCCTTGCATAAGAGAATGATCATAAATAATGATACCGGGGGAGGGTCCAAAAAAGGTGGGGGGGTCGTCCAACTTTTCTGATTCCTTTTTTTTTTGGGGGGGGGGTCGCTGAACCTTTTTATCACGCTATGGTATATTTTTTAAAATATTTTCTTTTAGCAATACAATGATTATAAAAAGTACTTTTTCTTTAATGGGTGTGTGTGTGGGGGGGGGTCACTCAACCCGGAACTTTTCAAAATGTTGATGGGGGCGTCGGTTAACTTTTTCTTCAAGCCCAAAAAATGGACGACCCCCCCCCATTATCATTATTTATGATCGTTCCCTAAGAGGCAGAAAGTAAATACCTTGGAGTCACACTGAATGACAAAATTAACTGAAAAACTCACATTGAGCAGGCTGCTGCCATAGAAAATAAATAACTAGGTTTCATTAAGAGAAAACCTGAAGGTAAACATGTAACTCAGAAATAAAAAGTAGGGCATACAAAACACTTGTGCGTCCAAATCTAGAATACTGCAGCACCGTGTGGAATCCCTACACACAGAAGTTTTCACAACATCTGGAAATGGTGCAACGTCGTGCGGCCAGCTGCAGGTGGGCGCAAAATGATGTCTAGTAAAGCTCAGTCACCCAAATGCGGCACGGTTGCAGACACGAATGCCTGTGTGGGTGTGTGGGTGGGTGGGGGTGGGTGGGGGTTGTGTAATATGGTGCGACATTGCCTTTAGGATATGTTTTAAATTTTCTGCACATGAACCAGACATAACACACTGGGCCTCTTACATATTATTCATGCATCATAAATCATTATAGCCATTGTGAACTAAAGGTGTTCAGAGGGTACCTCCCCTGCCCCCTTTCACCCCTTTCAATCTTAGACTGTTGTACTGACCTCTTTTCTGCGCCGCACGCTTGCTGAAATGCAGTGGAGCAGAGCGAGATAGAGACAGTCAGGAGTGTAACAGTCTATTTAAATCTAATAGTTAGACGGGTGCATGCACAGGTATTCGTAACGTGTAGACTAAACAAAATGGCAGACAAAGTAAAACACGATGTTAAAATGGATAATAAAACTGTTAAATCGTTTAAAGACTTGGGACTCAATGACTGGCTAGTAGCCCAGTGTAAAGCTGTGGGAATGGTTAAACCAACACCTATCCAAGAAAATTGTACATCTCGTATAATTAAAGGTATACCACGTTATCCATAATCATCATGGCTTGGAAGGTCGATAATAGGAGCATATTAGTGTTACATCTAGCCACAAAAACTGTAGAATTGTATGTATACGTTATACCATAAATATATAGATCACGACAAGATTGGGGCTAGATCTATATTAGATCTAGCATGTCCTAGTATCCTAACGTTAAATTCGTAGACCATTTTAAAGTATCGTATAGAAGAGCTCTTGGAAATTTTAGACGTAGGATACCTAGTTGTGATACGGCAATTCTATTACACGTGATTTATCTCAAAGTGTATTTTTAAGATCTAGATCTAGTCTCTAAATCTAATCTCCTTAGCCACAAAAACTGTAGCATTGTATACATACCTCATACAACTATATATCATAAAAATATAGATCGCGATCGACAAGATTGCGGCTAATCTACTCCTGAGATCTAGAATCTAGTCAGCAGTCACTCTGTAAATAAGCAAAAACATCTTGTTTGAAATATGTTTTTTAACTAATTTGTAACTAAGCTTTAATCTGTACTGTGATATTTACTAATAGTAAATTACTATGCATTTTATGAGAACTAAACTGATACAATACAATTACCAAGATATCTAATGTCGTATGTGGGTGTGACGTGTCCTGTAGAGTCCTATAGTGCTTGTAAAAGTATTGAATAAGTGCGAGCAGATGCCCGCTAGGTGATTGTTTGTATGTGGGAAATGACAAGTATTTGTATCTCTATCGTGGCTGACTAGCAGGAAAAAAATTATGATTTAAGAAGGAATGGAGCGAAAGGGGGATGCACTGCTTGGCTACAAACTATTCCAACAGTTGTAAATAAAGTCCAGGATTAACGGTTTTTCGTTTTCCCAAAGATAGAAAGGTATTCATGTTTGCAGTTGCTTTAATTTTGAACAATGTCAACAAAACAACATTTGAGGGTAATATTTTCATTTGGACTTTTTTTTTTACCATACTCTCCATAAAGAACAATGCTTTGACTTGCCAATTCAATTTAATTTATTTTTCAAAAGTTTGCTCTCAATAGTTCATTGGGTTCATATTTGTTAGCTGGAGGCACAGTTGCAGTGTTTTTTCCTCCATTGATAGACGGAACGTGTCCACAGATTTGCAATAGACTGTTCCATACAGGGGGAATTGTTGAAGGAAAGGGAGAGTTCTTGAATACAACTGTATTTGCTTTGCTTGTAAACGACTAAATTTGTGTTGATGCATTCATCATGTAATACGTTCAGCGGGCAGGAGGATGTCATCTGCAGGGATGGCCACTTTCTTATTGAATATTTAGTACATAAGAGTCAGTCGGTGAGATGTGCATAATATAGATATATTTTATGGGTCCAATGGGATGCACAATTTTTTAATTCTTTGCATCCTTCTGAAAAATGATGAGTCAACTCTGGATTCACATCCGTAACAAAAATAAAATCTGATAGAGTAATCCTACAATACATGTCTGTGTTAAGTTTTTTTTGTTGAAAACTTTCCATTGTTGGCTCACGGCACTTGGAATAATCTTTTTTTTATCGTTAGGCGGCTTAGGTCTTATTTTTTTTGCTTTACTATTAACATAGAAGTATAGTACGTTTTTGTGATTCATGTTACTATACAGGGTTGGCACAGTTGAAAAGGTTTACAAATGGCGGTTTAAACCATGGTTTAATCACAATCTTAATCCTCTACTTTACAAAAATGCCAAAGCGGGGCGGTGCTCAAAATTTTAAAATCATTAGTTTTGTCAATATTTTACATAAAACTGTTTCTTTAAAGCAAATAAATTCATATGCAACTAATCGATGAAAGAAAAAAACATATAATATCATATGTATGTTGACATAATCCATCTGAAAAACCACTTTTGGATGTCGGCTGAAACCCCTAAACCGGCAGAAACTCAAAATCTCCCTCAAAATTATTAGTTTTGTCAATATTTTACAAAATGTTACTTTAAAGCAAATAACATCATATGCAACTATTTTATGAAGGAAAAAAACATATATTATCAAATGTAAGTTGACATAATCCATCTGAAAAACACTTTTGGACATGGAAACCCTATGTGTGGCATAAACTCATGAAAGTTTGTAATTATTGTACAACAAACTGTTTCTTTAAAGTAAAAGTCAATAAAGGACTCCAAGCACTTAATCATTAATTAACTGACCTTTAGAATTTCAACTTCAAAGGTGGCTTCCTTTTTGAAGTCACAACCTGGCCTACCATGATTTTTGTTTGAAGCTGGCCTTAGTACTAACATTATGTTGTGGTAAGGTTGAGAGGGTTGTTGATACAACTGGAATTTAATTTTGATGTTACTACTGACATTGTTGTGGTAAGGGGTTTGGTTAGAACAATTGGTAGCTATAAATTGTTAAAAAGATGTAAAATAACTTTAAATATTTCGTTCTTTTATAAAAATGCAATAGATTATAACATGATGTAATAATAAAATTCCATATGCATGTGCAGTCGATTCAAAATAAAAAGATGTAAAATCATTTAAAAACTTTCTGTTCTTTTTTTATATAAATGCAATAAACATAATTACATAATAATTTTAATATAAATTCATATAAAACATAAACACATGGCTATCAAACACCCTGATATAGCATCTTCTGGACAGGAATTTTCCCCCTAGTTTAGTTTAGTTTCTGCCAGTTTCCGCCCCGGCGAAAAGGGGTTTTGGACAGTTTACGCCATGTTTATAGACTTGTCCGAGGCGGAAATAGTTTTCAGGCGGAAACCCAACCCTGATGTTACTATACACTGTTTGCACAGTTGAAAATTGTATACAAATATTAATTATTAATCACAATCTTAATCCTCTACTTTACAAAAATGCCTAAACCGTGCCATTTGAGTATGAACATTTGGTGGCGCTCTGGTGCCGAGTCCAATAAGCTGGTATCCATCTATGAAGAAAACGTATGAAAACTTAACTTTGTTTTTGCATAATAGGTGAAGATTGCATTGGTTGTGCTAAAACAGGAAGTGGTAAGACAGCAGCATTTGCTCTTCCAATCTTGCAAAAGCTTTGTGAAGACCCCTATGGAATATTTGCTCTTGTAATTACACCTACAAGGTGAGTCTTGATTGGTTATTAATACCTGAGTGCCTTTCATGGTGAATTTCTTTAATCATGTATTTATATTTAATATCACTGTTTGATATGCATGTGCTTTTTTCTATATTGTTGAAGTAGGGGAAAACCTTAGTCTTGATCACATCATGTTTGTCAGTAGGGTATCTCATATGACTCATTATTAATAGCATAGATTTTTATTTATAATTACAGAGAGTTAGCATTTCAAATTGCTGAACAATTTCAAGTATTAGGAAAGCCCATAAATGTTAAAGTAACAGTTGTCACTGGAGGCAGAGGTAATATCAATTTATTTTTGTAAACTTATCATGTAGATGTCTGTTCTTGCATTACACAAAAGTTTCATTGGTACTTGATGTATTGATAAGTTTTGTGTCTATGTTTGAAGATATGGTTCAGCAGGCTGTGGAACTTTCAGCACAACCACATATTGTAATTTCCACACCAGGGAGGCTTGCAGACCATATTGATACTGGAACTAATTTTTCTCTTAAGAAAATAAAGTTCTTGGTAAGCATTGTAAAAATTAATAAATGATGTACCATGTCGTAACCCGGGTTATCACGATACCCCAAGCTATGACCAGAATAGAATACTAAGTATTCAATTTTTTAGACAAATATTTTTTCTAACACCCAATCCCCTCCATGCCATGATGATTAGAACGTTGTTTGTTGTATTGAAATTGCACAAAAATAAGCAAAATCAGTGCAAGCCTGCATTAGAATGTAGAAAGAGTTCTATATTGTGTTAATTAATGTGCTAAAAATACAGCAATCATGTATAAAGTTGTTAACATGTGTTATGTGTGAGTCTTGTGTCATGAATTTTACCTACATATCATTTGTGAACTGGGTTCACACCATGCCAGGGTGTGCATTTTATGGCACCCCTGGGTTTTAACCGGACCCTTGGTTACAGTGTTGTGTGTCAAATGAACTCAATTCAGTAGGATAGTTTGTCTTTGTAATATATTTCAAGATTTAGCATTTTTTTCAAGTGGAATTAGTTGTGTACAATGTCACTGACTCATTGTAACTCTGATGTATTATTTATTCTGAGGTCTTATTTTCTATGTTTGAGAATATAGAATGTGATTTATTTTATGAACATAAAGTGTTACAAAATACATTGCCATTGCAGGTATTGGATGAAGCAGATAGGTTGTTGGAAGACAATTTTGGTGAACAATTGCAAACAATCTTCGGAGCTGTAAACAAAAAACGCCAAACTTTGTTATTCTCAGCAACATTAACTGACACTCTGAAACAGCTTGAAGAAGTTGCAATGAATAAACCTTTCTTTTGGGTTTCAAAAGCACCGTAAGATACATCTTTTTTTATTTTTTTTTTGACTTAGTCATATTTGGTTTATTATTGATTCAGTGCGCATTGTATTCACATTATGGAATGATGCAATTTATTGTCATGTATTGATTAATTTCCTGTGTGTAAGAAAATAAGATACCTGTCAAAACTTTATATGAAATGTCACAATTATTTTAGGGTTGCTACAGTTGATACCTTAGATCAACGGTTTGTATTAATGCCTGCTGATGTGAAAGATGCTTACTTGTTACACATACTTGATAAGTATCAGGAAAAGAATCCAAAAAGTCTCATCATGATTTTCGTTCAAACATGCAAGTCAGTATTACTAAATGTTTACTAATAAATACTATACTGTACAAGGCAGTTGTGAAATAATGTTCTGATGATATTAATTTGGCATAATTTCGACATTGCTCATAATTATTTAGCAACAATATGCAAATTACAATATACATAGAATCTGATTTTCGTTGCTCATAAGTAATTAAAGTTTATTCTGATTTTATTCTGTTATGCAAGGTTCTTTGCAAATTATAGTATTTAAACATTTGTTCAATTGTTAAATTTGTTAAAATCAATCAGCCAAACATTTTTCCTAGGTATTGTCAGATTTTAGCCATGGTGTGCAGGGAAATGGGCTTTGACTGTGCTGCATTGCATTCCATGATTCAGCAGCGAGAAAGGCTTGCAGCACTTGCAACATTCAAATCTCATCAAGTGAAAGTGCTTATAGCCACAGATGTTGCAAGCAGGTATATATATAATTTAATGACATTCTACTTCCATTTACATCGTACAGTCCAATAGGCTGAGTCAGGGAGTTGCTTCCATGTGTAATAAAAATGAATAAAAAAGATTCTTACATCTGGTAACAAGTTTATCAGCATTCTAAAATTGCTATATTTTATTGAAGATAGTTAGTCTACTACTAGTAGTCTTAATACTCCCAAATTTTAGGGTTTTCTAACTTATTTATTCGTTAGCTTGTATTTGCGTTATTTTACAGTATTCTTATGGTAATGATTAATGTATTGACAGCAATCACACCATGCATTTTAAGTCCCACCTGCAAAGTTTAGAAAATCATCATTGCCTTACAATAATTGCTGCACTTAGAAACACTAGATCATGTAATATCATTATTAAAACAAAGAAAAAAATTCCTCGCTACTTTCCACTCTAGACAGTGAAGAGATCCAGCACAAAGTGCCCTACTTTCAGAATACACTTATTGACCTATATCTTGCAGAGGCTTAGATATACCCAGTGTGGACCTGATAGTGAACCACAATGTACCGAGCAAGCCCAAGGATTACGTGCACCGTGTGGGGCGGACGGCGCGTGCTGGGCGCGGCGGCCTGGCGCTCACTCTCGTCACACAGTTTGACGTGAAGCTTGTACATGCTGTGGAGGAGCACGTCAGTAAGTGAGCCCTGTGTAGCAGGGTTGGCAAAATCACAACTTTTTATTCTAAAACCAAATGACAAGCACATTTCCAACTAATGTTTAGAATTCATAGAATGAAAATCATGATTTTTATATTATATGTTTGTGGAGTTTATCTTAAATGTCACTTTTGTAAACGCCTATGTGTTATCGTCGTTGTACAATGTAATATTTTATGCCATTTGTTTTGACAATATTGTTTTACAAATGTAAAAAAAGGACTTGCTAGTCCGTAAACAGAAAAATGCATTTGATAGGAAAAAAATATATAAAGAAATAAAAGCAATTTTTATCTATTTAAACTTTAAATCAATGCCAACCCTGCTCTAGTCAGGCGAAATTGAAAATCATCAAGGAATATGGCAATATGTAAAAGCATAAAATTAATTCAATGATAGGACAGCGACTAGAAAAATCATGAAATTATTTCCAAAATTAGTACACAATCTTATGCAGAGCATCCATATGCTTTTGGGGTGCATGTCTAATAGGTAGATCTGGGTTTTTTGGAAGGGTGTGATTATAGTCGTGACCTTGAGGGTAAAACCCCAAAATAAGTAGTGAAAGAACAAACTTGCAAGCTCAATTATTTTGAAAGTAATGCCTTCAACAGTGCAACTTGGAAGCCACCAAAATTGTGGTCTATCAACTTTGTCTCTCAATACGAATTGAGCTCCGATTCTGCTTTTATCAACTTCTAGGTTGCAGCCATTAACTAAATGATATATTCAGTTGTGCATATACAATGTACTTATGTTGAAATGTTTGATAGCCAGAGTAGATAGATACCTCAAGGAGTGTGCAGAGGGGGTGTCATCCTAGGCCAGTCTTATTTTCAGTAATCAGCACCAGGGAGTGTGTGTCACTTAATCGTGGACAAACAAGCCACCATGCGTTGAGGAACTTTTGAAAACACACGCACCATGGATTTCTGATAAAATCACTAATAGACACTTATTCAAATACATGTATGGGTTTTCTTTTATTCAGCATTTTATGATGTACATCGTTACATGGTTTCTTTTTCTAGATACAAAACTGGAGGAATATAAAGTGAATGAAACTGAAGTGAGCAAAATAATGACTGAAGTAGCTGTTGCAAAAAGAGAAGCAGAGATAGTAAGTAGTTCACATTAAACATTTGATGGATATCGCGAATACCATTGGTAGACCGTCAAAAAATATTGAAAAAAAAATGCTTAGCAAGTGTCTGTTGAGTCAATGACTGTACTTTAGAACATTATTGCTAAATCTATGGGACAATATTTTATTACCTATAACATCCATTTAATGACCCATGGTCACTTTCAAACAAATCTCCAAGAAAAATCATTTCTATTCAAATACATGTGCACAAATATTCTCAGAATCTCAGTCATATAGATACTAGTTTTGTAAAAATTTATATCAATAAATAAACAATGCCTTTTCAATCTTTCTCTAAGGACATTGATACTTGAAATTTTCACATGTTATATAGCATAGATTAATTTTATTAATAGTTATTTAGCAACGAACTTTGTTTGTGCTAAATGATTGTATTAGAGAGGTTGGGTTGGGGGGGGGGGGTGGTGGCGGCGGGGTAGAGAGGTTGCTTCAAAGTAAATTTATATACATTGTATGTTTCTATTAGAAGGGATTTTCGAGATTTTTGTTTTTTGGTGGAAATCGTATTGAATTACATTACAGCTCCGAAAATTTGGCAGTTCTTTAATTTTACGTTTAATCTTTATCATCACTAAGAAATAAATATAGTAATGTCGTTGTTGTGATATATGTATTTTATTCTGGAATAGGTCGTGACCAAATCTAACTTCATGGGAGAATTTAATTCGATGTTGAAATACATTAAACGCTCCATTTTCACTCGTAATAAAGCAACATACTGCGTTTTACCCGGAAATCAGAGGAACCAGCAGGATAAAGTTCTTCCACATAAAACAATCAAAATACTTTTAGTATATTGTTACCTGCACAAGCCGGTTGCACCCAGAAGGTTCTATTATTCACAGTATTGATGCTGATTCTTATTATCACACTTTGAGCCCATAATATTCTACATATTTTAAAAAATCTATCGAAAGTCCCCAGATCAAGATAACATTAATGCTCTTTATTATCGCCCTACCTGTCTGCTAACATATCGTTTATCGAAAGCGCTATACTAACAATATGCAACAACGATGCGCGCTTGACTAAGGCTGATTCTCTGAAACCAGCATACATAAGCATAAATTATGATAATGAGCTTGTGTAGCGCTACTCCTAATCGCATCGCAGTATGGTCGGTGTTGACATGTTTCGGTGTGTAATGAAGGCTAATCATTGATTTCTTGCGTAATCCGTCATCATTTCTCATGTAAGCCCGTTTTAGGTGACGAAATGCACCTCGCTATGGCGGATGTTACAAATTTTGTTAGGTATTTTTTACATTTTTCTTAAATTTAATCGTTATTTAAACGTCTTAGTGTTTAATCGTGTCGGATAAATTTTATTCGTTCGATTAGGTGGCAATAGCATTCTTTTACAAGCCGTTTTTTCTGCGATAATCGTGTTTTTGCACATTTCATGTGCTGTGCCAAGTCAATCTCTAATGAAATTGTTAAATGTAATAAACTCGGCGAAGTGGTGTATGCGGTGCCGCAGGCGCCGCGGGGGGTGGGTGCGGGAGAGGGGACATCCCCCTCCTGCGCTTGGGGGCGAGGGGAATCTCCCCCAGAAAATTTTTGAAAATTTTATGCATTTTTCTGCAATCTAGACTAGAGCTACTATTTGGCATAGACAGATATCTACATAGTGTTTCGAGATATTCATTCAAATATTACTTATATATGCCATAAGATAATACTTATTATGTATCTGGAATGTACATCATGTAATGGAATCATAATATTAATGAATGTGTAATATCTGCTCTGTATCCTTTTAATGCCACAATTAAATAGAAAATATTAGAATTCTGGTATGAAAAGTTTTTTAGCGTGCGATGAAATATTAGACCCACAAAAAAAAAGTGGTGTATCCAAAACTTGACTGAAACCCCCCCTCGCTCGAAATGGAATATCGTTCCATTTTTGCGAAGGGTGACAAAATATACATCATCCCTTACTTATATTTTCGTAAGATAAATATTACCTATGAGTCATAAAAATTATATGATCTATGGTGAACGTAGACCAGTAGGATTATGGATTTATTTGTCTAGAAATTTGGCTATGGCTGATGAAGTTTCTTTCACCTTATGGAAAATGTCCTCTACATATAATTCTAAGAAATTGAGTCTTAATTAAGGGAACTGAGGGCGGGAATAAACGTTCGTTGCTAAATTTCGAGGGCGTGGAGGCCACTATCTAGTTTATAATGCCATACTGTCTTGTGTACTAAAACATACGATCATACGTAATAGTTGGCTTTATAAGTGTAGCATCTATTTACATATTTACATTTCTTGTCTGTAAGGTTTGATGGTGTTATTACTGGCTTTTGATGGCTAGTGTCCTAGTTTCTCTACTTTGCTTGTAAACATTAATGAAATTTTAAAATAATCACAAAATGAATTACATTTTCTGTATATTGCTTCTAGCAAACCAAATTGTTCATCAACTGAACATTACCTTTTCAAGTAAAGCAAGGCTTCTATTATTAGTCCTAAAATGACGGTCATCTGTCATACCTTTGTGAATTAAATTACTACCAAAGTAAAATATATTTGGTTATTTTTTCCAGAAATTAGATGAACAAGATTTTGGAGAGAAAAAAGAAATCAACAAAAGAAAAAAACTACTTTTGGAAGGAAAGGTAAATAACATGTTTCATATTGATGATTCCATAAACAAATATACAAGAAACAAATTTGTTACGCATTGAGTAAATTTTGTGATGAACCTGCTCTTATTATATTAGTATATAAATAAATGTATGCATTTTATCTAACATCATATCCTACACAATTTGCTTTGATTTACTTTGTTTATGACAAGTATCAGAGATTAAGATAACAAATGAGTATTAATTAAAGCCCGATTTCCTATCGTTTTGACTACCCGATGACAATCTCCAATCCATAACTAGATTGTGTAGGTGAGCTGCATGTCCAAACATATAGGGTTTCAATGGCAACATATTTGTCATTCTTTATGACTACTAAAACACACACAAAATACATTAGGTAATGTTATACAGACCCTTTTTCTAGAAAAATCACTGAACATTCCGCCATATTGCCATTTCAAAGTTGACAACGGGCACCATCACATTTATGACGCGGTATAGTGAAGTTGTAGTCGAGACACCACTGATTAGCACGAGAGACACCACAGCTATAACTTTGAAACGCCTCAACCAAATGTCGTGAAAATTTGTAGAATCACTCCACTGATACAATGCTCTGACATCCTTAGATCTAGTAATTTAATAATCACTGGATCTTTTATAATTAACATCTTAATTAAGTATGCAAATACACCATGACGTCACAAGCTCCGCCCCTTTGTTTACATGTCTGCACGGTGCCTATGCACTACAATTACGTCGGCCGTATGACTGATACGCACCCTGTTCTGTGCGATCTCTTTGATGTTCATTGATTTTGGAGCTTTTCTTAGTAGTTTAATAAAATCAATAGCTTTTTCCTAGAAGTAGCAGGTGTGCTATATTCATGAACATATTTCAAGTGGATCAAAACTAGTCCATATACGGAATCCGTAGCAGTATAGACAGTCCTTATACAACATATTTTTACAAGGCAGTTCTGGAGGTCGATATCGACTGAAAATACATGCAAAAGACTGATAAATCTTGTTACTACGAGCCAAACTGACTACATGCGAGACAGTTTGTAAAGACACGTAAAGATAGACAGAAAGTTGGATGAGTTGTTTATTCGCTTGGGAATAGCTAAAAACATGAAAAAAGAATACTGTGTGTATACAATCTTTAGCGCAAAATATGGATGATGTATGGTCTACTATATGTCTCTCTTGAATAAGTTGTGAAAAGGGTTAGAAGTTGTGATACGAATGATTTTTAAAATGACCCTCGATTTTTGTCAAAACAACATGGCCGGTGTTGCGTGCATGCCGGAGTGACAGAAAAATGGACAAACAAAAGTCATGTGGAGAGATGATAAAATAAATGCTATTGTTCGGTCGAACTGCCGCATCCAATATACGTATCGGAAGAAGATTTCAACAAGGATTCCATTGGTGTATACCATCTGTTTCTAGCTTTAGAATTAGTCGTGTTATTTAACAAAAACTGATCATCTTCAAAGTGTTTTTGCCGGTAGCAGCCATGCGCATGCGCGTATGTTAATTGTGCATTTTTAATGAGCAATAGGTCATGAGTTCAAATGTGACGTCATGGTGTCTATTTGCATATCTAAATGGTTTACTAATTAATCTAATTATATAAAAACTGGATTAATAAAAAATAAAACAAAGCATGTTGATTGATTGATTTATTAGTCTACTATACGTAGGCCAAAGCCCGGTGGAAGCAAACCATCCTTACCACACTAGAAAATGGCCCTTTAAAAATAGAAAAGAGATACACATGCATATTGAAAAGATTTAAACCATATCATACATGTATGACAAACAAGGAGCACGAAAAAGATATAACATTAAAAAAATTAAATGTGTTATTTCTTTAGTGGACAATACACACAATTTGTTGAAATAAATCTTACTTCTCCTTAATCTTTATTAGATAAAAAAATAATTTTTTGTCAATTTCAGGATCCAGACAGGGAAGCAGAAAAGAAAAGAAAGCGGAAGAAGTATGACTTTGAAAAGAGTAAGAAAAAAAGGACTAAGCGTGCAAAGATTCATGATAAATGAATTGCACTATATTATTCATTCATCTAGCATATGTTGATATTCATTATTTCATTATCGTTGTATGTAATATTGCGATTAAACTGGAAAACACATATTTGTTTGTTAATGAATCGAATTTTCATGAATATATTTAGAAACATTAAATTAGTAAACATCCTATGAATATTTAGAAAATAAATATGCATATATCTTCTACACTGAATTCTTTGATTGTAAAATTAAAAATATGTTGCATATTCTTCTGAAGAAAAATATCATAATTTGAGAATGTTCACCGTATAATTTAATGTAGTACCTTTCTTCAAGAGTATAAAAATCATTCTTATTTTTTTTTCTCTTTGTTTTTAAACTACTGATTCCCTTGGCATTCATAAGACATTTACTTCTGAAAAACAAACATTCACTAAAGTTATAGAATGTCAACATTTCCAATCAGCTGGGAGATAAGGCAAATAGAAATATTACAAATGGGAGATTGATTATCAAGTGTTTGTTGATGTTGGGAATCCTGTTTCATACCCATACAGGTGTTGATAGTTTCCACCTCTTGAAGGCCATTTACTTCTAAGGTATTGAAAATTAGATTCTATGTGGCAATACTGCTGTTTGACATATGTTTGTATATTTTGTTCCATTACAAAGTATAATGGGTGAATGAATATTTGGTGATAAGATATTGCAAAATATGCTTTAATTTTATGGATTTTCATGTATACAATGTAACTATTAGGAAACTGGATTTGTGAATCAACTGTAATGTCATATTCAAGCCAAATGTTTTAATCAAAATACACCTCCTTTGCATAAATGTAATGACACATTCACTCAACTTTCACAATAACTTGATAAGAGACAGGACTAGTATTCAAACGTGTACTTTATGGATCACAGAACTTCGGGGCTACACAGCTCTTTGACATATTCTAATAACCACGACCCACTGATACTTGGGAGGCTACTGCCCCTATAATATTTTAACCTAGTATTTATTTCTAGATCCAACAAAGTTGTAAAGAAACCAAGAGACATTACATATTATGTCATGTATAAGAAAATACACATTACATAATATATTTTTCCATGGATACGAACATATAGAATAATGGCATTTACACTTCTAAACAAAATGGGTGGCACAGTACAATCTTGCACCTTGTTTGGAATCAAACACAGTGAATGAATATTCCATGAATTGGAATAAGTTAAAATAAATAAATCATAAAATTGTCAACCAGGAGATTAACTTAAAACCATTCCATTAGTTGATAGATACCATTCAAACCTTATGAATTTGCTCACAAAGGCAAAATGTTGCAACAGTTTAACCGCATTCTAATGAATTAAAACAGATTTGTCCTCAACATAATTTTCACAAACTCATCTTTATCCACATATCCATCACCATTTGTGTCTGCTTCAGCCATCATTTCATCTAAGTCTTGATTTGTAAATTTTAATTTAGTTTCTTTTGCTGCAGTTCTTAAATTGTCCACTGATATTTTACCCGCATCATCTAGTGTGAAAAATAAAATGCTTTGTGCATGTTTCACTGTAAACCTTCAGTATTTAATTATAAATGAAAATATTGAAATAAGAACTTCATTTAATCTATACAACAGGATTTCTAATGCATTAACACATGTTTTACAAGGCATCCGCAATGTTTCTTTAGTTTGTAAATTAGTTAGATGTGATTATGTAACCTTAAGTTGGGTGTAAATAGTGGGGTACTCCACTCTTCAAGCTGAGTCCTGTGGCAAAGACAACCAGTTATTCAGTAACCCCACCCATCTTGAGGTTACAATCATCACATTACATTGAAGAAACACGGTGGATGCGGTGTGAAATGTTTGTGTAAGTGCATTAAAAATCCAGTTGTAGATTAAATGTAGTTTTTATATAATTAGAAATGGATATCTAATCTTTATCAAATTTCAACAGTGATGGTTTTTCTTTTGTCCAAGAAATATATTTTTCCTAGATGTTTATAAAGACTTCCTCGTTATTTGCTTTGTTTTTAATTACAAGTCTATTATTAGATTATTATTATTTCACTACAGATGCATTTTCATACTAAAATGTGTTTTTATACTAACCGTAGTCAAACATGGAAAAACCTTGAAGGATTTCCTCGTAAACATCATGGTCCTCTCCTTGGCTTTGTATTATTATGTCCAGAAATTCATTGAAGTTTACAAACCTAGATAATTTAGGATAGCTTAATTGTACAATGATATTTAATAATGATAAAAATAATTTAGGAACTTCAACTAATCTGAAGTAGATTTTTAAAATTTCTTTACCCTTTTCCTGCCAAACTTGCATCCTGAACCAATTGTTTGGCGTCTTCACGTGAAACTTTAAATCCTAAACATCTCATTGCCTTTCTCACATCTATAGGACCGATTATTCTGTCAAAATCATAAAAAAAATATTGACAGAAGAAACAGATCAATAGATAAAATATTCAAACAGCTTTGATCCCATTGCTACCCATAGTATGAGTTGCATGGCGCATGATATATTTTGTATCACGCTGGTAAATGTGATAAACTAACAGTTCGAAAGTTACCATAGAATATTGTTAAAAGAATCATTGAATAGTTTACATTGGTAATTTTTTTTACAGATTTAAGTAAGCTTAGATTTACTTAAACAAAAACTAACCCTCTCTCCTGTGTGTCAAATGATTGAAATACAACCCGAAGATCTCGAATTTCCTGTGGAGTTAATTTTTCTAATGCTCTTGTGGAAACCCGCATGCCATACAATTCCCTTTCTTCAACTTTATTCGTGGTAAGTAAATTAACGAGCTGAAATTATTAAAAAAATGTATCAAAATTGGCTGTGAGTGCATGACTGAGTAATGAATGTAGAGCAACAATCCCTAAAACCGCCGGCCACAAACCATGAATTTTACGTATGAAAAAATTTAGTGACCTATATAGATCTGACGGGGAGTTCACATCATATGTGAAATTCACAGATTGTGAGTAATATCCGAACAGTGCAATATATGCTCTATATCATGTGAGTGTTATGCTAGAGATTGTAGATCATTGTACTAAATCTAGAACTTTAGTAGTACTTAGCAAAAGTAATTACTATAAATTAGATAGATCTATCGAAAAAGAGATCTAGTTTACCCGTTCCATTGGTCTAGGGGGAGGGGGAACATATTCCTGAGGGTTTAAAGTCGATGTGGTAGACTCAGGTGTTTCAGATTTCTTTGATTTGACACTTTTCTTCTTTTTTACAGGCATTGTTAAAAGTCTTTATTTACAACCTGTCAAAACCACCTGTGTTGATAAGGAAGCTAACTGGTTGTCAAGTCAATAAAGTGAGCATACTGTAATGCAGTTACATTTCTTTCTATAAATACACATTTTACATAGAAAAAGGTATGTATGGAATCATAGAAATCAAAAGTACTTTGTGTTAAGTTGTCAACTTTTATGGAGCTTTTTATTTGTTAGATTGAAGGCACCGATTGCAAATATTACAAATAATATTAATACATGCTCCCCACCAAAAAGCAACATGGCTGCGCCTATGAAACATGTTTTTTCAAAAGTAGAAAGACTTATGATAAACAAGTCAATAAAAAGATTTATGCTGCCAATATGTAGCAAAAAATATTATTCTATTAATCCAGCAGGTACCTATATATAATTTCTTCTTATTCATTTCACGAATGTCATGAAATACGTATAAATTTTGAGCGATAATAGACATTATGATTGACAGGACTTGTAGGTCACAAAAACAAAGGTTTGAAATAAGGCTTAATGTGTGTTTGACCATAAGAAAAATACAGTCATCAACGTAGAAACTAGGATGCCACATGCACGCATGCTATGGAATTGGTTTTAATATTGTCTGTGATGTAACTTTGTGGGCTGTACACAGCAGTCCAAATGCGTTAAGTTTTACCTCTGCACATTAAATTGCCAATTCCATATAGTATCACAACTGATATAAATGTATTGTACAAGATGGTGTTGACACCATGTGCGAGTTTCTGAATACTCCTTATAAGGTATGTCAAGTCAGAGTGTACGTAGTGAACTGCACATTAAGAACCCACCTAGTTTGAAAACAATAGTTAGTGTGATCCCATGACCCATCCATGACCTTCAAAATGCAGTTGGTTAACAAAACTGCCTCTGGATGGGGTTCATGTTAAAACTGTACAGCGGCTCTTGCTGCAATAATCATCAGAAATTGATGGCTGGGGAGTAGTCACCTAGGCTTATACCTTTGTGATCTTGTTTTCATATTGGTTAGAACTCATCTAGATGCCTGTGCTAGCATGTCACATGTACATTTTAGTGATGTGACGATCAACTGACGTATGTCGATCACGATGTGGTGGCGAGCGCATCTGTATTAATAATCACTTATGGCTTTCAAATGAAATCTGTGTAGGTTTGTGAAAACAATGTGCTTCTGTGTACTAGTCTTGCTTAGAGGAGTATGGACCCTTTTCATTATGTGCTTTTTTATGTGCGATGTTCCATCTTACCAGAAAATGTCTGAAATGTTCTGTAGCATATGTCAAGTAAAAATGGAAAGGCTATGTCTGGCATATAGAAATTCATGAATAGCGGATGGTTTGTGTATATTCGTGTGGTCACAGGATAATCAAAATCGTTCTGGATTCAATATGTTACCTGTGTGACCAATTCCAAATATGGCTACATCTTTTATGGGTTTTTATTGCTTAATCTATGGATCTTTTCACTCAACAGAAGATAACATTATCCTACAGAGAGATTTAGATAATCTATTCGAGTTGGGTAAGATCTGAGGCCTCAAGTTCAATGTGTCCTAGTGTAATATTTTCTTCTTCCTAGACAAATCAAGAAACCTGTTCATTTTTATAACCTAGGCTGTGAGATCATTAGTTCTATCCCTTTAAGAGAAGTATCTGGGTGTCGCATTGTCAAACAACTATGGGTCCTGGTCTTCCCAGTAGAAGCCTCACATCTTGGATACCGTTTCTCGTGCCAATGAACGCCTGGGTTTTCTACGTAGAAATGTGGAGTTTTCCTTATAGAATAAGATACTGCTTATGTGACATTAGTTAGATCATTCTTAGAGTATTTTGGGGCTATTTGGGACCCATCGGACAAGGGTGAAGTCAACTGATTGGAGATCATACAGAGGCGATTAGAGCATTGGACTCGTGGAGCCCACAGGATCATTTTGGTCACTGCCTTACTATGTGACCATGGCTGGCTAAGTTTGGGGACCGGCGCCAGAACCAACATCCGTGTTTATTCTTCAAAATTCTACACAAAGCCCTGGATATACCACATGACAACTGATCATTGGCATTATGCTACAAAAGGGAAGAGCTACCCGTGGTTCTCATCAGTGGAAGCTAATAAGAATCTCAGCTTGTGTGGATATATCACAATGGATAATCTCCAATGTGGAAAGCAACAGTCTTAAGGACAATTCTGGAGTGGAAAAATTGAAGCTCGAAAACTGTTGCTGCAGACTCTAACGGCTTTTAAGAGTCAGGTATCTTCCAACCCCCAGACAGATCATGCATCCTCCATCCATCCACGTATTGCCTCATCAGAGGAGGCAAGTCCATGTACCTGGGAGCTGGCTAATTTATCAATTATCCAAATCCAGATCCAAAATAATTTTTGAGAAAGTGATGTGCTGATAATATCTTTTGCATGTATCCCACATAATTTATCCATCTTTACCTAAGCCTAAGATAGATGTAGAATCTTATTGCAATCATTACGAAACTCAGGGCGTTCGTCAGGTGAGGTTAGATTGTTTAATAGATATATATTTTATTTCTTTGAATTTCACTAAGTTACCTTGTTATGTTTTCATTTAAAGTTCACCTTTCCTTACAAGCTAAACGTACAAGTATCATGAATGTAAAGCTTTTGAAAATGTTAGTAGAAGAAAAAAAACCTCTATGATGAATACAGATGCTAAGAAATCACTACTAAATGATTTTTGAAAATGTACTTTGATTTACAGAAAATGATCAGATAAGTACGGATCAAGAAGCTCTGTTTGTTAGATCAGATGTTCAAGAAATTCTGAAAAAAGTCACCGGCATCTCGCTTGATAAAGTATTTGCAGAAAGACAGACACAAGGTGTTCATCCTCCTAAATATAAATTATTTACAAATGAACAACTAGCACAGGTAAGAAAACTATGTCTGAATCTACTGAATTCATAGGATTGTTATATTTTGAAATTACTTATTGCTAAATAAAATAATGAGATTAATTCCATGATAAAACTTTATCCTTCAGGTAGAGGAAGAAACATTAAAACGTGCAGAGGAAAAGCTTCAAATGCCCCCGGTAATGAAAGCCAGAGATGAGGCACTAGAGGTTGTGTTGTCAGATGATGTTGAAATTGAAGCTCATGAAACTCACAATATTGTGTTCACAGATATCACTTATGGTCTTCATGATCGGGTAACAATTCTATTTAAACCTTTTGTGGCAATATTGGATAACAATTGATTGGAATGAGATAAATAATAAAATGTCATTGTTTGATTTTGAGAAATTTCCTAATTTTACTGGAGTAAAATATTGCTCAATGGAATATATGGTTGGTGGCTTGGTTCATTAATGTATAGAGAAATCTTTAAAATGTGTAACATTAGCTGCACACAGCTGATTAGATTTGTCTACATTTATTTCATGTTGCAGTCAAAGGAGAAAGAACCTACTTACATGTTATCTATGTCCAGGAAACATGAACCATGTGGAATTTTTTTGTTGCACAGATCAAAACAAGGCAAACCAAGGCAAAACCGGAGACATACAATTATATATTTAGTTTCTCTTTACCAATTATTTATGTGGTGTTTATTCATTTTTTTAGTCAAGAGCAGTTGTAGTAAGAGAACCAGGTGGAAAACTTCGTTTGGCAAATCCATCTGAGCGGCATCGAATGTTACAAGTTTACTTTCCTCAAGAGGGCAAGTCTCTTCACATGCCAAGCATGTTTGAGGAACAGAATCTTGAGGTTAGTTACTTTTAATTTTGGGGGGATAAAGTGTATTGCTGGTATATTGTTTATACTCTGATTATTCCAAAGGATAAAGATGTGCACAGAAATCATCTTACTACACTTAAATTCAGAGGTAGACATATTTGTGAATTGCTTTTTCCCATCAGGTATATTGTATGCTGACTTTATTTTTTTCCTGCACATCCAAATTTTTACCTGCTCAGGACTGGTGAGCAGTCTTATTTATCTTTCCCTGGACTTCATTTCTCTGTAAATTCTTGGTGTGGCACTAGCTAGCAGCTGTGCACTCTCTCTCTCTTTCCTTTAATCTCTGTATTTAGCACACAAAAAGTATTATTTAAGAAATATAATGTTGCATGTTTCTATAAGTTTTCTTTCTCTTTCTACCGAAATGTTAATTTTAATCTACGTAAATATGAATTCATTAAACATGTTGTTTTCAGAAAATGCTGTCAGAACAAACATATATGTATATCCTTGAAAGAGCTTGTGTACAATTTGAGCCAGATGATTCACATTTTATACGAGTAAGTTAACACTTTAATAGTTGTATATATACATTGTAGTTTCTATAAATAGATTTTAATTTGACCTTTAAATTGTCATTCCAAGTTTAAATCCAGATTGCAATCAAATGGATTTTCGAAGGCATGACTACATGCCTCAAGATTGTCATAGTGAATACTTTGTTTGCTGACTGCTTGGTTTACATCTGGACAATCTTTGGGGGGAAACAAATTATCACTTGAAATTTTACATCCAAATTCATTTAAGTGTTTCATGATTATGTTCTTTAAATTAGGATGTTAAATAATGTTGGAATATGATCACAATGGAAGTTTTATTGCTAGAAAAATAATTTACTTCTGATATCTAGTAAGAATATTTTAAGTGCTTAATTAATTATTATGATTTATTATTTGCACCATTTACTTTGCATTAACAAATTTATTTTGGTATATACAGGTTTGCCAAAGAGTTTATGAACACATTGACGCTTCATCAAATTATGATCTACTCAGATCTACGCGATTCTTTGGGGGAATGGCGTTTTATTTGGCATTGTACAAGAAAATAGATGGCTTAATATTGGATATGTTAAGAAGAAATTTGTAAGTATACATGTATTTATATGTCATGTACTAGACCATTTTCTTAAAGAACAAAGGGTAAATGTTTGTATGTTCAAACCTCATTATTATGTGTATGCAAAATATCATACTTTAGTATTTATTTGAACTATAATTGCAGCCCGAAGAATTGTTAGAAGCTAGTGCTGCATACAATGAATTTCTTCAAAATAAAATCTTATTTCACTCTCAGATTAGCGGATGCAGAGGATATGGTTCACCTTTATCACATTTTGCACCCAAATTGTGAGTCTGCCAAGCTAGTGAAAACACAATCTGCAAAGTCTCCCAACCATCAACTACAAGTAATAATCAATTCATTACTAAAAGTGGCTATTGTCAATATGATACTAAATTAATTTTGAATATTTTTAGATGCATGACAAATTAAATATTAGATCAAGATAAAAATATCTTAAACAACATCATAGCTCAATGGCATTCCTTTTTCGTTTTATTTTTGACCAATTGTAAATATCCTAAGAAGCATATAATTATTTGTAATTAGTGTTGTTTTTGGACTTAGACTCCTTAGATCTAATTATGTCATTATATTTATGAATCCAAGTCAGGTAAGAAGTAATGACCATAACATATAGGCTATGGTGAGATTCAAACCCAAGTAATTATATTCTTGTGTTTCAGATGTTTATCGAACATGATGCGAGAAGGAAGGGTGAGCTGGAAACAGCGTTACAGGTGTACAATGAATCCCACGGCCGATTGTCCATATCAGGATCATCGACGTGAACCTGCGCACCTGATGGTGCTTTTTGATGAACTAAGTGTAGAGATACGACATAGCTATTGTCATTTTTATGCAACAATTAAATGTACAGCTTCAGTACATGGTGTTGAAAATTTGTGTATTGATTAATAAAGCTTGTACAGATAATTCAGGTACATGGATAGCAAAAAGAAAACATATTTTTACAAGCATCAAAATAATTTACAGAGATAAAGAATTTATACTACGTATTGTTAACAGAAGTATGAAATTTAAATATTTTTTTTGTAACCATGATGAATGGATTTGTGAATTTACCTAAATAAAAGGAAGGAGTCACGATTGTGATGTATTGTGGTCCTCACTTTTTTGGTACATACTATTACGTTAGCATATTATTTAGTGTAAATGAAACATAAAAAATAGTTGCTATTTATTTAAAAATATTAAATAAATATAGTCCTTTTGCAGGTGGTATTTTCAATTTAAATACCTTTTTTAAAGAAATATTTTTAGGCCCTCTACATTTTAACATATTTGTGGATTGTAGAAAAGTAAAGAATTCAAGCCTCTTAAGAGTGCTATTAAAATTTGAAGCATTTACCATGCTTTGATTTGTTCATAATGCAAGTCGTCATGTCCTTGTTCATAATTTAAGTCTGCATCTTTGTTGAATGAATGGGGAAATCCAGTAGGCACATGATGTTGAATCAATGTAATATCATTCAATGTGCGTTGTATATTCAACGTACACTTGGAAACAAAGTTGATGGTGACACTGGGAAGTGACTTTGGCTTTAGATAATGTGATGAAAATGCCTAGATATGTTGAAATCAATGTGTCAATTAATTTTGCTATTTTTATTAAATCTTGCATAAAAAATGTTAAATTAGTCCAATAATTACTTACAACTTTAACCAATACAGGTCATCATTAACACAGATAACTGAAGTACAAAAATATAAATTATATGTACAATTTCATTATTAATTGGATAAGCATTATAATCTAAATAATCACATGGGTATATCACACTAAAGTGTCAACTTGTCAATTATACGAATGTATGAAAATATCATTTACAAATGGCAGTCCATGAGACACACAATGTTGGTCTTCCCAGAGAATCCTTCAATCTATATGATAAACCTGTAGTGATTGTTACTTTTCACATTATCAAGCCAGTTCTCAAACGATACTTGAATGCTAGTTATATTAATGTTGTGAAGTGTTAAATTGCATGCTTTATCTTGATTAAAATCAAAATCGTCTGCAACTAACTATTGCTGTATTATCTACATGCAAGTAACTGGAGCACCCTGGGTATCCTAAAAGATGGTTGATTAAGTTTTATAAACTTCTTTAATATAGTGTCTTTATCCATAAATGCTCCCATCAAAAATATTTTCTTATATTGTTCATATACAAAGCGATTCCTCGTATAATTTCATACAAATAAGAATAAACATTGCATTGGTGATTTGAGATTTGTACAAAAATTTAATTTAATGAATAGCATTTGTGCCTTTAGTACATATTTCTCTAACCATGCAAATGCGTTCATGAGTATCAGAGTTGTCCCATTTTTACATCACTAGTACACATACCAAAATTCCCAGTTAACAACTTTCTGACAAAATCTTAGCTCACATATATAGCCGTTCTAGTAAATTGTATTTAATAATTTTATAGAAATGCACGCATCCGGGTAATTGAATCATAAAGTTCCATCTTCCATCATTTTGTTAAGATCAGACACCATCACTTTTAACATATCACGGTATTTGCTGTCACTTCTAAACAATGCTTCCAAAAAGCTGAATCAACAAAAGAATCCAAACACATTGTCAATTCGTCCATGAGATTTGTCTGTTAGGTGAGTTCCAACAAGTTTATGTAGAATCTGGCCACATTCATTTAGAGATGTATTCAGGAAGTTTTTGTCAAAGGTAAAATCTACCTCATAGAAACTAACTATTGTCATCCCAACTGTACGAAATTTCTTCTTAAATGACTCTGCTAGTAATATTTCGTCTGTTGAAAATTGATCATTGCGATAAAGAATCCCAATTTTTATTACAACTTTTATCATATCTTTTATAACCTTTTCAGCTGTTTTTTTGTCAGAATAGTCTTTGCTTATTTTGTACAAGTTGTCTAGAATTCTACCTGACGTATCATCAATAAATACCTTGGCCACCTTTTTGGAAGCCATTTTGCTAAGAAATTTTTTCTGGGCGCGTATCCCAACAGATTTGGAGTCAAACTGTCCATCTGCCATTTTGAATCTTGTTTTAACCAAATTATTTGATGCTCACATCTACAATTTACTTTTGGGACCTTAGATTTTCCTGCTGTTTGACGTATCTGAAAAAATAAGAAATATAATAATGAAAATAATTTTTAAATGTGTTAATGTTTAAAAATGACTGTAATAGTCAAAAATACTCTCAATTGAAATGAAATTAAAAAATGCTAGTTATTATAGTTTAATAAATGGGAAATAAATGAAATGAATTATAAAAATGATTTTTGAAATGTCTTATCTCAATGAACAGCCGAGCATTATCATTAGAATAGTATTATCGATCACGATTTAAGAAGTCAGAAAGTTATGTAAATATTATTTCTATTCCGAGTACACGTCAATTCTTAAGAATTTTCTTGTCACCAATGATTGACTGTTTCAAAACATGATAAATGGAAACAAGCAAACATGCTTCCTTGTGAATAGAAGGCACACACAATTAGCAATGCACACTTGAATTCCCTGTACTTTATTAAAGGTTAGAATACTTTGCTATATTTATATATCAAGGACAGCACAGACCATAGAAAATTACACGCATTTCAAGATCTGATAAATAGTAGAATTATACCAGCCTGAAATATAAGTCAAATTCTTATGTTTGTGCTAAAGTGCACCCTACAGTATTTATTTTGTTTCGTAAGATACCATAAAATTATACAAAAGCAAAACATGAAAGGATCTAGTATGCCATTATTGTTGATCATGTTTCTCGTTAGAAATCACCTTGTATATAAGTGAAAAACTTGTCTTGGAATGTAGCTTTACAATAGCCATTTTATAACAAACTTATTGGGCTAAAGGAAGTTCATTTATATTATAAATTTACAATTCATCAATTGAAGTGATTAATTACTAACTGAAATATATGCATCATACATTTTCTAAAATACATTTTCATTCCTTTGTATTCTTGTCCTGATAAAGTCTGATTGAAAGAATATATTTAACAGCTTTTTCCTAAACCTCACTAAATGAATTTCCTACAAGTTTCTAAAAAGCAGAAACCTTATAAATTAATAATAATTATGTCAAATATGCTTCAAAATCAAAACTATCTATCACAAATGTATAGATAATATGTCACTTAACCTATGGTGAAGGAATGTTATATTTTGCTTGTATACATGTACATACAAGTTTTGCTGATTGTGCACCATGTCAAACACATGCCTTGTAAACTTTTTCTTTATACTTATATATTAAGTTTCCTTCATTAGTACTTTTCATACAAGTAATGCAGGTAGTTGCACTATTGGTTTCCTTTGAATTTCTTAAATTTACTTATTTGGTTGATGCCAGTCTTTTAAAACAAAGCTATCTATCACGTGACCTGCCCAGGCAACCTGTCCAGTTTTTTTGTAACCAATGCTTTCAGGTGTGCATCAATGGACTTTATCTACATGTCATCTACATGTTTCTGTTGGCATCTGCCCCACTCACACTCATGATGGAGGGCTTCTTGAGTGATACGAGGATTAACACACAGATTAATGAACCTCGCCTTATCAACAGATTGTTTCTTCAATAGTCATTCCCAGAGCTTTGATGATGTATTTGTGCATGAAACTTTCTTAACCAATTACATATACAATGCAGACTTTATCACTAATTGAATGGCATTACATGTATTTTGAGCGAGCTCAAGGTTACATTATATATATATTTTACAGGCATTTAAAAATTTGGTTTTATATGTAACATAATGATTGAGTCTCGAATGGAGTAATTAATTTCAGAATTCTATGATCAAAACTTGTATGGTTTATAGTGTCAACTATTTTTAATGCAATCATTCCAATACTAATTGTCATGAAGAATCACACTTGGAATTTAACATTCAGTGAGAAGCTCATTATCTTGCAATACAATTGTTGAATACTGTGCCCTGCATAAAATGAATGCATTGGACTAAGCCCCCTATGATCTTTGACTTTAAAAACTTACCTGGTGCTTCTTATCACACTTTACATATTACTTTTTTGTTTCAATTTTTTATTTAAAGATAAGATTTCAACGTATATACATGTACCTAGAAGAAATTTTTACGTCTTCATAGAAAGATATCAAAATTGATGCACTATCCATTTGAAATATGATCATCAAACAACACAAACCTAATAGTCCAAACAAATGTTACCAATAAACTAACGGAAAGATAATACAAGCTTAGTATGCACTACTGACTGGTGTGATAAGAAATGTGCTTGATATTTTGCCAGCAAGAATGACATGACTTCTTATGTTGTATTATATCAAAATAATACACCATTCAAAATGTCTTTTTTCCAAATGCACCATGCCAAAGCGTTCATACGAATATTGTTAAAGCTGTAGATTTAATAGATGTAATTGAATGATCATACTCTTCTCACAAATTGATAAATCACGTAAAAGTAAATATGTGATTTGTGCTTAATTATATAGACTATCCAAAGTATACTCATTTTGACATTATTTTGACATTATAAATATAGAAATTATATTACATACCTTTACATTTTCGAACTCTTTTCTACTCCCATAAGTTTTAATTATCCAGTTACCATATCAAATATGCAGAGAAAACTAAGAATAAGAAAGGCTTGAACAGTACAAATTTGGTAAAGTACACACACAGTGGTTTCTAAAAAGCTTTGCCACACATGGTCTTATGTGTTCTAGTCTAGTGGTTGAATGCTGGTATTAATCACTAACTGCTTTGGGCTATAGCCTATGTTTTATTTATATAACAATAGTGGAGTTTTTGGAGATTAGTAAGTTTAAGCCATTTCATATAGGCCACAAAATATTATATCAATTCATATGGAATTGGATAAATTAGTGGTTATCAATGTTGTACAAATGTAAGCCCATCCAGCATGCAATGTGGATGTAAAAAAGGATAAAAAGCAACAGACAATTGATGATTAAAAAATAACTAATTATTTCAGCCAAGCAAAGCACTTTCCATGTTGCAACTATGAGAAGTGTATGGGTTTAAACATCATTAACATACGCTTGAGATCATTTAATTGATAATGCAGCACACGTCTCGGCTGATTGATGTTTATTCATTCAATTACTGAGTTTATAAATTTTGACAATACACATTCACTTATTTATTGCTGTATTATAGATTCAAATTTCACGGACGGCTGATTGCATTGTGTCACTCAGCAGAATGACTGTGCTGATGTCACAACACCTTGCTTTAATATATAGTTCAGTGGTAGGAGCTTGCTTGCCATAACAGTGAGAGTATAATTATATAAAAAAACACCCTTTTATTAAATAACACGATGGCAGATTAGTTGAAAATTTTACTAGTAATTGTTCCAGTATCGAAGGGTTTCGGTTGATTAAGTTGAAAATATCCTCTCTTTACCATGCATATGTCCCAACCATAGGACATGTTATGTTTAGTATTTCCCCGATTATACATTCTGTACATTATTTTATGTAATACCTACTAACTATGCCGCTCGAGCTATGCCGACCATGTATTTGGCACCTCCAAGCGAAGGCGTGTGTAGAATGTAACATAGGTGATTAAAAATAAAACGAAACTTTTCATCTATTTTTAGAAGAAGAAAAAGGCAACTCCTTCGATTCTATTCATTGTGGTGCGCGCATACATGATAGGCGCCGGCACCGAGTGTCGGAGGAGGGATGAATGGATTTCGACCTCTGTTGGGCTGAGTGAAGCATAGTGGCGCAGTGGCGAGTGAGGGTCCAAGCGATGTAGTTACAAAGCGGAGCCGTTTTTTCCTGGGAAATTTACCGTTGTGTACCAGATGCGTTGCAAAGGTGCAAATACTGTATGCTCCCCAGCGAGTTGAGAAAGATGTAGTGTGTAAAGGATGCCAATGACCTGGTGTGGATGTAGTGTCGTATGACTGCATATTCAATGGTTGTATGATTGCAAATGAGGACTTGATTATTATTAATTGTCTATAATTATCATTAGTTGTAGTTTGTGGTGCGTGCGTGCGGAGCCTTGGAAAGCCATTTGCATATCCCTTACAATCATACAAAGGCGTGCGGAGGCTTAAACGGGGATGGGGCTGGGGTTATTAAAACCAATGCAACATAGGCAGTTCCAGTGTGTGTGTGGGGGGGGCAGGGGAGAGGGAACGTGTCCCCACCAAAATGCTTCATTTTCATAGTTTTTTTTACACGTCCGCCATCGATCGTACATATACGTACGAAACCCGTGAAATCGCTTAATTAAATGCGCCCCCTTTCTAAAATCCTGGATCTGTCATTGTGCAATACCCACCGTGTTTCTATGCACCAGTCACGTTCACTTCTGCCGAAAAGTGTGAATATTTTTAGTGTTAATTTGCTGCCTGCAGTGTGGAGCAGAGTAGCGTGCATTGAAGCACATGAATGTGGATCTCCGAGCGATGGAAAGGTATGGAAAGCACATGTCTGTTAGCCATTGAGGCACACATTCGAATGGTCCCACTATCATCTCTGGACAAGTGGGATGGAAGTATAAGTGTTATTTTAGCTGAGAATTGCATTGCCTATCACAGGCTACCAGAGTCCTTCGTGACCGATATACACACTCCCCCTCTGTGAAACCGGCAGCATGTCCAACACTGTAGATATGGTGCACTCTATTTACAATATTGAAACACTGAAGTGCTATTAACTTAAGACAATATATTGACAATAGACAATCATCTTATACAGAGTATACCATCGGCGTTATTAACTCCATGAAGGGACTTCTGTTTACTCAGATTTTAGGGACCATAATTTATATGCTCCAGGTAATGTGGACATTTTGTTCATATATATTTTTCGTTTATAATTAACACCAAATATAAACTTAACGTTTGTTTCTTCTGTCCACTCCAGTTATTTCAATTAATCTTACCAAAATATATACATATAGGCATGACTTCTAACGATTAGGGAAAATATATACAGTAGAACCTCTCTTTTAGGACCACCTTTAGGACCAGTGTTAGGTGGTCTCATCAATAAAGAGGTGGTCTCTATACAGAGGTTCATTTGGGTAGCTGGATGAAGGTTTGGGCCCGTGAAAATGGTCTTATTATAGAGGTGGTCTAAATAGAGAGGTGGTCTTCATTGGAGGTTCTACGTATACTGTATAATTTCTACGTCGAAGCTATGCTACAAAAGCTTCCCGTTGTGAGTTTCAGTCTGCAATCCCCTCAAAGCCTGGAGCCGGCTGGTGGAGGCAGTCACGTGATGCTCAGGGCCACGACTTCCTGACGGAGCCGTCAGCTCGGCGCAACTCAAGCCGGCCGCTGTCCGTGACGACGAGCGAGGTGGACTCGCCGTCATTTGTGCCCGAGGCCCAGTGAGGGCTACCATCCCCGTACATTACCAGGTTCCCTGCAATACACCACGCATCGTGTAATGTGTTGGGATGCTAATTATATCTGCAAAATATATCATGCAAACATCTGGAACCACACAATTTCTTTTATCCCTGATAGAAAGATAAATCCTTTTTTTTACACGATGAAGAATGGTTATTCAGACAGTTTTCATTTGTTCTACTGTTATGCCCCCTTAGCCTCTCAGTGTGACTGTCGAATCTTTTAGCACTCCCGTGGAAAACGTCCCAAATATGGCAAATAATCCCCGAGCCAGTCTCTGCTTCCCCCGGCCTCCTACTACCACTTTTCGTGTGTTTGCGACAGACATGCAGATTCAATTATATAAAACTGATAATGAGTACAAACAACCCACTATATATGCACGCACGATGTACGTGAAATACATGAGAAAAGACGTCAAATTACAAGGTTGGAAATATTGTGAAAATAATCGTACCATCCCCTTGCAGAATCAGAGTTGCACCAGTACCAACTGTGCCCGTAGCCCACAGTGCTCCAACCTAAACACAACATAACATTGCAACATACATTTTGCTAGGCTATGTACAACTCTCCAACTAGATCAAAAGTGTTCAAAGACTTATGGGCAATTAAGATATTTACTGAAACTATGTATACTCGCTAGAACAATGTTGACTTATGGATAATAAAGTTGTTTACTAAAATGTTTTGGAAATCATGATTAAAAGTACACAAATTACAATATACCAGCCGCACACAAATAATATGCCACTGTCTATATATTGATCCAATAAGCAGCAAATAGCAAACAGCACCAACTAGTCTATTTTGCAACTAATAGAATATTGATCTGTAAATGTCCATTCAATAATAATAACAATGGTAAATGGACCATAATTGTCCTGTGGAAACTGCAGTTTAATTGGCAGATTGCCCAAAATCGAATCACTTTGGTGTCGCCTCAAACCTCATAGTTGTGTAAAGTTGGAACGAAATCGGTTGATCGGTACGCCCGCTAGCTTGTCCTGAGACATACATACATAGTTATTACATAGTTAGTTACACAATTAGTTAGTTAAAAACGAACGAAACACCATACTTGCTTCAGCAGCTGAGCTGAAGCGACGCAATTACGTTTGTTATTGATTCGCGTATTTGATATTTACGCAAAACATTACGGGCATTGTAATTATATGTACTCTTTATCAAGCTTTTGCAAGTGGATAAACTCATAGTGCCGCGAAGAAGCTCGCGTGTGGCAGACGAAAAATTCGCGTTGACATCTACAATCCCTTGACCTTTTAAATGGGGTTAAAACCCACAGTTCGCGTCTGAGGTAGCAACGACGCGAACGAGACGCGAGCGCCGCTGTAAGACGTGCTGCCGCTTTCATCACTTGAATGGATTTTCTGTAAGGCAAAACCCACAGCGCCGTGCGGCAGCCTAACAAAGTACTCACCTTAATATATACACACCTGTGATTAAAGCCCTTCGATCTTTCCATTATTTATGCCGACATTGCAGTTACTTAGATTTAAAATTTTTAAAGACCTCCATTTTAATTCCACTGGCTGTGGGGACAACTTTATATCAAGTAATTTCCTCAGGTAATAAGAGCCACCACCGATCTACTGCTTGTAATTATGAGATCACGCTCTGTGATCTCTTTGATAATTATATGTTAAGTTAGTTGATAAGTTGTTTTATCATTTTAGACTCTGTAAAAGTATTGATCTATTTTAACAGCAGCGATGCAGTGAAAAAGAGTGAGAAAGAGTTGGTTTTCAATACCCGCGAGGCATGCCCAGCTAACGTCTGCCAAGTGCCTCCCTCGCGGCGCTATGGGTTTTCACGCTTACACACCTGAGAAATTCGCTCGAATGCGTAGCTTTACTAGTGGATTCCCGGCAATTAAATCCTACTAACAAGTCGAGACCCAAAATTAAATGTCAAGAGAAATTATTTGCGGTGGGAATAGTAGGCCTACTGTAAGTTCAACCCCCTCCATTGCATCTTCTGTACATTACCTTCAGATTTTAACAGTTAATTAAAACCAGTTTCTACCCACCGCATTGTACAGAACAAAATTCCCATCGATCTGCATCTCGGCAAAAAATTGTCCATTTTCAGATAAAAGGAAGTCCGTGACCTTAAGTTGTTGATTGGTGAGCACGAATGACCTTCTTGCGACTGGAAACATATCAAAGAAAACAACGTCAATGCATCGATGGTATTACTCGCTAACCATGCAAACAATTTCAAGATATTCTGTCAAAAAGGAATTCATTCAAAAGTGTTTTCTACTTCTTCCTCTTATGGGATTTACGCAGATCATATATAGAGTTAGATAGTAGCAGACGAGGCCTGTTAGCTAGCACAGACAACGGTTCGTCCCTGTAATTCTAGAGATTGTCAGGATTGTATCATTCCAGGTCTTGCACCATTGCAATGGGGGTCGTGAATAAGTGTCCCGACAGATCCTATCCATAAGATTTCTTCTCACACGTGGACTGGTACCGTCGACTGTGCATGTGTTGGGGACGTTCGAAACACTGCGCTATATAAGACCGCCGTGCATCGGGGCGTCCTGCAGAGGCCAGGATACCCAGACGGCAGATATATTTTAACTATTACATATTTTGAAAATTTAGAAACATGCCTGTATAGGAGTGCATTTGAGTCACGGTTTGACATCATTATACATTATAAATTGATATAATAATTAATGAAGAATCGAGAACAACGAGATTTTAATTAATAAAGAGCCCACTGGACCATACTCACTTGCATGAGTAGATGAAGTGTCACTCACAAGAGCTGACGTATCTGTCCTAGAATTGAACAGTTCACATATTGGTCCATCAGCAGTAGCCCTGTAACAATTAAAGGGGCTATTACGTAAATTCCATATTTTAAACCATGTATCAAAATCAACTTCACCCCTGACCACCTCTCTTTCAAGACCATCATTGTCAACGCGATCACCATAATGTTATTAATGGTCTTGAAGAAAGGCACTTTCAAAAAACAAAATTAAGTTTAAATGAAATCAATAAATCACAAAGAAGTTTGATGAAAAGCACACCTGAAGTTAACAGCTTCGCACTGGTCACTCTCCGTACATCGCATGGTGCACTGTCTGCAGGTCACTGCTGTGGTCAAGGTGCTAGCTGCCTGGCTCGAGGCGCGCATCAAGGAAGTCTTGGTCGTGAAAAAGCTACCTACTCCAGCAATGGCAACATTCGTCCAGAATAATAGTAATGAAAGTTGCACGAACACAAACTTTATGCTAAATACCATCACCATTTTCATTGCGCATCGTATTTTTAGCTATCGGCTAGCCGTCTTTTCTGAACGCCGTGGTGTTTTACTCGGTTATATCACTATCTTTACCTTGTTGAAACACAACTAGATATAGGATTAAGTCTGCATTTTATGGACATAGTTGACAGGAGGTCATTGATTAATCAAGCGACCGTTTTCGTCTACATCCTGTTATTTATTTTACACACAGAACACGAACGATAGCACAATGCAAAAGATCTCGTGTGCAATCATAAAACAGGAAATACACTTGAGACACGTAATGAGTTTGTGTAGTGCAATATGGATCGTGCCAAGCATGCTGTTTTTAATCAGCCATGGCATGGTCCAATAATCGTACAAGTGCAACTTGGTAGTTGTAACAGCTAGTTGAGAGAATTGTAAGAAACATAAAATATAACCAGTTAAGCATTTTTATGATGACTGTGATCGAGGAATGGTCAGAGATTTAAAGGTTTACATGAACAAGTAAGGAATAATCATTATACAACTCTATCGAGGATACACCCTGTTCTCTGATTGGCTGAGATCCAAACTCAGCCAGGCATAATTTCTCCATCAATGCCCAGGTGAATATTGCTACTAGACGCTTCCTTTGATTCTCGAAGTCTTTATGGCTGAAGGAAATTTGTTGATTAAGCTGATACTGTTTTTGTCACTGTATAACAAAAGGCCAACCGACCGTGAACAGGTAACGTTACTGAAACAAATTACAGTTGAACGAAGGCAGCTTTACATAGGCCTACTGTTTGCGGAGGTTAATCGTGGTATGTTATGAATTAATGTCTTGGGTTTTCGGCCAATATGCATGAATCAATGCCCTCATTTGGTGAAGATTGGTCTTGCAAGCTCGGGCAATATACACCAAATTCGAGCATTGATTCATGCATATTGCCCTCAAAACCATGACATATTTCTTCAATGTGTACAAAACCACCGACAGGCGATCATACTAATGGCTATGTGTTATATGGTGTAGTCAATTTGTAGCATTAATCATCAAATAAAACTGTTTGTGAAGGTTAAATGTGATATAATGAATATATGTCATGTTTTTTGGCCAATAGGGCATGAATCAATTCCCTTGGTGAATATTGCCTTTGCAAGCTCGGGCAATACATAAGTGGTCTTATAGTAGAGGTGGTCTCAGTAGAGAGGTGGTCTTTATTGGAGATTATACTGTAGGTATGAATGCATGCCCGAATGTGGTGAATATTGCCCGAGCTTGCGAGGGCAATATTCACCACATGAGGTAGGTAGGGGCAAGAGGCCTACCCCACAAAATCCCATAAAATACTAATTAAAAAAATCTTACGTGGTCCAAGGTCTTAAATATATTTCAGTATATTGTATATGATATTGTAAGCTTTTGGACTTGTACACGGCTCCTTGTACTGGTCGAGGCGCTCACACCGCCTGGGTTCTCGTTGTGTTTGTCCGGCGATACGTAGGCCCACAATACGGTCGTACAGGGGCCTCTCCCCAGACCAGATTGACGGCCCCACACAGGGGGACTTCGCACTGGTGCTGGTAGCGACGGCCTCAGACCGTGGCACACGCCAAGCTGAATATGTATCAAAGAGGGTACTAGATCCCAGACACGTATGCACGAGGGTCTACTAACCTTATTAATACGTAAGTCCCATCTCAG
>CM032665.1:13740205-13772468 GCA_019095985.1 Streblospio benedicti
TAATGTCCCAAGTTTGCTTGTGGATACAATTATATTCTTCTCTCTCTCTTCTATGTGCAAGCAAATCCCACCTATATATTTTGGGAGTTCTGACACATGTTCCTGCTAGTTGACTTCTCTAATGTTTTTTCCCAAGTTTGGACTTCAGGATACAATTATATTCTTCTGAGACTCTTCTCTCTCTCTCTCTCTCTCAAGAGGTGAGATGATAATTGACGGGCTGGGGAAAGGCAACTCGGTTCGTCCGAGTAGCCTTTTAACAGCCCCCATGATATCATACTTGTCTCACAACCTTGGGGTCGTGAGTTCCGAGTCGGACGTCTGGGCCACTTGACATAGTCAAATGGAAGATTTTTCAGGAGTTCTATTTAGTGGTATTTACTGCTAGTGGAGTTTTCTAATGTTTCCACAAGCAAACTTGTGGGATACAATTTATAAACTTCTCTCTCTCTTCTATGTGGTTCATTAATCCCAGTTACTTATCAGTGAATGTCTTTGTAGTTCCCAGCCTTACATTTTACTGCTGGTCAGTTTTCTAATGTTTTTTTCCCAAGTTTGCTTGTGGGTTCAGTTTAGGTGGGAAATTTTTTTGGGAGTTCTCTCTTTCTCTCTCTCTCTCCAGAATGTAAAGTTATTGTGGTAACTTAATGTGGTTCATTATGAATTTGACAGTTATTTATCAGTGAATGTCTCTGTAGCCCCCAGCCTACATACTTGGTCAGTTATCATCTCAACCTGGAGGTCGTGGGTTTGAATCCCACTTATGGACGAAAATTTTGGGAATTCTAATTTCTTCACATTTTACTGCTAGTGGAGTTTTCTTATGTATTTTTCCCAATATACAAGGCTCTATACCATTTGAAGAAGACAATGGAATTTGAACAAACTGATTCTACCTGAAGAACACACGTAAAGAGTGTAGGGCAGAAAACGGTTCTGTGAGTGTTAATACGATTTTCTGGGTGTCGGCGACTGTGTACACTGGCATCGGGTAGAAACAGCCAACTTTAGCAGGATCAAACGTCTCCAGAACCTGGTAAAAAACACACTTCAACTGAGAAAACCATGAACTTATAAAATGCGGCAATAATCTCAAGATTGATTCACACATTGTTATTCTATCATTGTTATTTAGGGCTTGAAAATCTACTTAGTTTTGATTCCATGTATTTTATTGGATTTACACACCATTTAAATAAGCCCATGTTCAGTGGGGGAACACGCACACATATTGTTAATATTCATATGATATTTCTATCATCATCAATCAATACTTGTGTTAATGCCAACTAAGATTTAGATTTTTGTTTTTTGATTTAGGTTTTAGTCAGAAACATAAATAAAGTTATTGTGGTAACTTAATGTGGTTCATTATGAATTTGACAGTTACTTATCAGTGGATGTTACATCGTCAACTCACAATGGTGATTTGCGTCTTGTTGTCATTGACAAGCGTGACATACGTCCCGTTTCCCGGGAGATGACCTGACCCAGAGCCCGGTGTCAGGTAGCGCCACCCAATGTTAGTAAAGTGTGTAAAGTGAGCAGACGTCCACACAGGGAAGTTGACATCATAGTGACCACTCCATGGCTCGTCCGCTGCAAGACACAAGACATAAATGAATGATGAGAACATTGGTACCGTCAAGTGATGCAGCCACATCTCGACATAATTTCATCTTCTTGAGCTTTTAATAATCTAAAGTTTTTAATGTGTTCAGGTTTACTGCAAAAATAATTCATATCATAATCGGCATGTAGTTAAACACTGATTCAACTATACAAGAAGGAAACGAACCTACTTGGATGGTAATAACTCACTACTATAGTATGATACTGATTCAACTAACAGCTGAAAAAGTGTAAAGAACACAAATTCATGTAGAAAACACAGCATCACAAAATTCCAGACTATATAAAACAAAACAAAAAAAAAAGTCAAAGTGCCACTTATGTTCCAATATAGAGGAAAGCTTACAGAAGGTTATGCAAAATCGCTGCATAACATTGATGCATGTACAATGTAAATTTATCCCTATATAAAACCCAAATTGTTTCTGCCACAATCATGTACACACCTGTCATGAGACTGCTGCGGCCATATGGCAGGTGTTTGTAGTAGCTGGCGATAAGGTTCCAGGCAATGACTGCCGTCAAGCGCGCATTGACGTATGCGGAGGCCAGCACGCGGCCCCAGCATGCGCCCCCTCGCCAGTCGTTGTACGCACTGTATTCCTCTGATGCCCACAGACGCAGGCTCGAGTTGAGCGCTGCTGGTGGGGCCACATAGCCTGTTATACCAGGGTAGTGGACGCCAATGATGTCTACCGACCCGGCCAGCTGTGAGTGGTGGCGCCAGTAGTCATCTGCAATGCTCCAGTAGGCGGAGTCCCCGCCCACTATCGCAACATGGTGATAGCCCGCCGCATCGAGACCCGCTCGCAGCATGGGGAAAAACGCAACATCATATGGACGCTCATTCCACAGGCCAATATAGTCAATTACCAAACCGTGTTGCTTATAAGCCCCATCAACCCAGTTTACGAAATAGCAAACCAACTTAGTTTTGTTAACATAAGGGTTTAGCTCTTTGCCTCCAAGCCATCCTGGGAATGTCCATGGCAAGCCATAGAGTTTTATATTAGGGTTGCGCTTTTTAGCTTCTTTCATCATCCACCATTCATATCCGCGGTGCAGATTGTAATCTGTCTCATTGTGCATATGTGAAGATTCAGAGCCGTCGGTGCTCTGAGAATCACCCCCAATTTCCACCTTAAGAATTTGTAAGGATGCACCAAATTTAGGTTTGAATAGGAAGTCGAGAATTTGGGTGCGCTGAGGCTCAGGGTAATTGACGAGAAGTTTGGAGGTGGCACCGCCTCCGCTGATGGCTCCGATGCCATCGAATCGCCTGTCAGTTGCGTCCGAATCTATCAGTAGTGATACATCTTTATATTTATTATGAATTTGAGATGCGTCATGTACCACTATTAGAGAAATTACCATAAAACATATTGTCAACAATCTTCTCATTTTTCTTTTGTATGGCCTTTTGACAGAATCACATGACATGTTCCTATCGTAATTCGAAATGCATTTTTAGAAGCTCGATCTGTTTTGTAAAGGGACGTTCTTGAAAAAAAGTAATCAATAATTTATCTAGAAAAAGAGAGGGGAAAAATAAAAAGATAACCACTGACAGCTATTGTGAAAATAATCATATTTCCATCTACTCACTCTAATTTGATTAAACCAAAATAGATTTCATGAAGACTTAAACTGAACAATTAATAGACTGGGAATATGACGCACAGTATAGCAAGTTTGATATTATCTTTGTTTGTTATGCAAATTGTCAGGCCTTAGATGCCTTAGGTAAATGAGGACAAATGTGGACAAATGTAGGCTATTTTTTTTTTTTTTTTTTTTTTTTTTTTTTGTAAAAAAAAGTCTGCCATGTATTGCCATGGCCCTCCCAAGTGAAAGATAATCAATCAATGATTTACACATCATTTTAATATTTCAAGGTAAAACTAACAAAAAGATAAGTAATACAGTAACAGTTTATTTACAAATTGTAGCCCTGACTAATACATATGTCAATAAAGAAACAAGATTACATCGGTATTAATTAATCAATGATAATATGATAAACTACCAACAACCTACTAATTAAAGTATGTAGCCTAGCTACAGCTTGTCACATATTGCTCTTTGTGAAAAATAACTAGATAAAGTACGACACGCAATATTCAATCATTATCGGTAGAAATTAGTGACGAGACACAATTACTTTTTGTTGGTGGTATTGCTTCGGAAGTTTCTTCTATTATAATAACAAAGAGTTGAACAACCCTTTTGTTAACCACAAATACGTGACTCAGTTGTAGTTCAGGCTATATCCAACTCGGATTAAGGGACCATTCTGTATTTATGACAGGGTGGGGTAGGAGGATTTTAGGACGGGCCATGAACTTTTGTCACAATGTTTGGAGGGGGGGGGTATCAATTTTTCACACACTTTTGAGGGGGGGCTATCAATTTTTTCACATAAAATTTACCCCTATTTTTTTTAGAGATTCTGTACTAAAAGTTACTGTTTTTTATATTATGGATATCCATCAAATAGGATTTTAGATAATTAATGCATTAACTGTTGGGGGTCGGGGTGGGGGGGGTCATCAATTTTTGTCACATGAAATTGAGGGGGAGTGACCAATTTTTGCACAGAGGTTTGAGGGGGGGGGGCTATTGATTTTTCCACAGCAATTTTGGAAAATCCTCCTACCCCACCCTGTCACAAATACTGAACGGTCCCTAATTTATGCCATATGTATTTGGTTACCCTTTTGTACGACTGAGCCGTCAATTATATTGTTTACAGTATTACCTCTGATTAAAAGATTAATTTTAGTGGTGTCATTTTTTTTACTGATAATATAAATGCAAACACCTTTGAAGACGCCACCTCAGTATTGAGGCAAATTGAGCCTACATATCCCCTCGCTATGTCTTAATTAAGAAGTTCTACTCTACACCACAGTCACTTGGCACATTCTACATCAACTCACTAGTGGAGTTGTGTGTATGTTTAACTTGGATCCACATTTGTAGATTTTGTCTCATTAACATAAGCTTACAAGAAACAGCTATATGAGTAAAATATTCAATAATACATATGATACAACAACAATAATGGAGTCATAATCATAATATTAAGATGCTATGTTTGCATGATGATGTCCACTGGCACATCTAGGTTTTCGAATGAGAGTAATGCCAAAAACTGTGTAGTGAATTTTTCTTTCTGGTGAAAGTGGAGCCAAGTCCCCTACACCACGTGGATCTACCAGTGATTATGAAGTTAATATATCAAGTAAATTATTTACATGCATCTTCAAACATAAGTTTTACACAAACTTGCTATTTGCATACAGCATTGAAAAGGATGTCTTAGAAAGAAAACACAAAAATCATAAATTGGCCCAAAAGAATCAGAATGTTAAATTTCAATGTAGCAGCGTTGTTGCAGTAATCTGTGTTACAGTAGCACCTTTCTTCTTGAGAAGACTCGACTTCACCATCAATTAGATTGACGTCTTGCAGAAAACCATTCACTGATGTAAGAAAATCCTACAAATGAAATAATTATATGGGTAATGCTTTTTGATGGGAATTAGAAAATGAATAATGGTTCCATAATATGGTTTCCTCCCATATACACACATTGAGAAATGAAGTACAGTGCAAATCAAATAATTATACTTTTTAATCACAAATGTTGTAGATTGTAGGTTCACAATAAATGTCTTTCAAATTAAGATGTTAATTTAAACCCCTTTCACAAAGCGCGTAGGCCGCCACGGTCCTACGATTTTCTTATGCGTATGAAGGGTAATAAAATCATAGTAAAGTCGTAACATAGAACAGATCTTGCGTCGAGACCTGTCACCCAAAGTCTAGATTTGTTATATCTACGATTGATTAATGCCAAAATTTCAGTTGTATAATCGTGGTAATGTCGTGCTCTAGACCTAATAGACTCTCCCCATGTTCGTCCTACGCCCGGCCTACGACTGATGCAGTGTAATTTTCACATCATTGCAGCCAACCTGCATATTGATATGTTGCAGCCAGTCAACGACTGTTCTGATGACGAGTGCAAATTTGTACGTTGGTTCTGTGATACGCCCAATGTCAGGGGCATAGGGTGCACAAGAGAATGTGTTAAATCGTAGATCAAGCATAGGACGGTTCTATATGTTCGACCTCAGGGGCATAGGGTGCATGTGTTAAATCGGGATCAAGCATAGGACGGTCATATTTAACAACATAGGACACTCAAAAATCATAGTAGAGTCGTATGCCAACCTTACAACAGGCTCACTACAATCTCAGGATCATCTTGGGCGTGATGCACCTTTCCATCAATCGTAAGTCCGTGCATAACAGAAACGTAAATTTTGAATATGTTCAAAACTCTACGACGGTGTGTTAACATATAAGACGAGTATTTTCAGCGTAGGATGCTCGAAAATCGTATGACGATCACAGGATTTGCATTTTGAATGTTTTTTATGTACTTTTGTCTTAAAGCCGTCCTAACTGAGGCCCACGTGCTTTGTGAAAGGGGTTTTAATGCAATTTCACATTTATCATATATTTTAGTAACGATTAATTACTTCCTAGCAAAGTTCATAGCAAAGCATATGACAAGATTGCTCCAATTCAGTCATAGATAACATCTAATGTAGCAATTATTTTTTTCTTTGCTGCTTATAACAATTGGTGGCTCCCATGTGTTATATATAACATGTTGTGTGCGAGGAAGCCTACCACGGTGCAAGTAATTGGGGCTCATACAGTACTACAAGTGCGTCTGCGCAACACTGACCGTGCCCCAGTTGACCACCCAGTCGACAGCCACCTGCCACCACGACTTCTCGCCGGTCGTCTCCACCACGCACGCCGATCCCTGGTCCTCCACCTTGTTCTTGATGTCATCTAGAATGTACCATCGAAAAAAACTGAATTAAGTCTCTTAGAAGTGGTGCTTAGCAATCAGGAATCACAAAAAGTAACTGCAATTTGAGAGCAGACAGGCTTTCATTTTATTTGTTTTAAAATAAATGGTTTTTGATTGAATATAATAATCACGCATTTTTTAAGATAGAGACGAGTAACTGTAATATCTAACAGCATTCTTGTAGCATCCATACATATATCATTACCATATATTATTGCTTTAATTTTCAAAGGAACGAGTAAATAGCTGTCTTTGTAATACTGCGCACACGTCATTTGGACAATTTACCAGATACACCAGGAGCTGGTGTTGGACTTGGTGAAGGGAAACGCAGGGCAGGAAAGCCGGTGCTGGTGCAGGAGCAGGAGCCGGTGCTGGGGCAGGAGCAGGGTGCAGGAGCTGGTGGGGAGCTGGGCTCAGGGGCTGGTGCAGGATTTAGCCACACAGCTTCGCGTAATTATGTCCACTTCCGTTTCAGAAATCTCTGGGTGTTGAACGAATATGTATCCCTCAGAACCGATTGCTTAGTTTGGTTGTTGTCATAATTATAACTTGTTTTTTAGTTGTTGGACATTTTAGATATAGTTGAAATATTTACTTGTATAAATATTTTGATACATCTTTATTTATTCAATATTCAAATGAATAGGTTTCTGTGATAAACACATGGACAAACGATTTATCTGCTTAAAATTATGAAGAAGCACTCTAGGGATCGCTCTTCTAAACTAAATCAGTGTCTTGACAGGTGCGGTGGGAAATAATAATTTTTGTCACATGAAATTGAGGGGAGTGACCTGTAGTAACAGAGGTTTGAGGGGGCTATTGAAATTTTTGTTATTTTGGAAAACCTCCTAAAGATATGTCAGATCTCAAGGATCCACCTCTATGCCATATGTATTTGGTTACCCTTTGATGAGTGGGCCGTCAATTATATTGTTTACAGTATTACCTCTGATTAAAAGATTGATTTTAACCCGTGGTGTCATTTTTACTGGTAATTTAAATGCAAACACCGAAGACGCACCTCAGTATTGAGGCAAATTTCACATTTTTATAACTTTGTCTTTTAAGAAAGTTATCCCTTAAATTAGAAGGAAGCACTTTGTGAGCAACCACCATCAACTCACTTCGTATTTGTGTCCAACTTTAACTGAACGCCAAATTTGTAGATTTTGTGCAGCAACATAAGTTTACAAGAAACAGCTATATGAGTAAAATATTCAATAATACATATGATACAACAACAATAATGGAGTCATAATCATAATATTAAGATGCTATGTTTGCATGATGATGTCCACTGGCACATCTAGGTTTTCGAATGAGAGTAATGCCAAAAACTGTGTAGTGAATTTTTCTTTCTGGTGAAAGTGGAGCCAAGTCCCCTACACCACGTGGATCTACCAGTGATTATGAAGTTAATATATCAAGTAAATTATTTACATGCATCTTCAAACATAAGTTTTACACAAACTTGCTATTTGCATACAGCATTGAAAAGGATGTCTTAGAAAGAAAACACAAAAATCATAAATTGGCCCAAAAAGAATCAGAATGTTAAATTTCAATGTAGCAGCGTTGTTGCAGTAATCTGTGTTTAGTAGCACCTTTCTTCTTGAGAAGACTCGACTTCACCATCAATTAGATTGACGTCTTGCAGAAAACCATTCACTGATGTAAGAAAATCCTACAAATGAAATAATTATATGGGTAATGCTTTTTGATGGGAATTAGAAAATGAATAATGGTTCCATAATATGGTTTCCTCCCCGTATACACACATTGAGAAATGAAGTACAGTGCAAATCAAATAATTATACTTTTTTAATCACAAATGGGCCCGATTGTAGGTTCACAATAAATGTCTTTCAAATTAAGATGTTTTTAAACCCCTTTCACAAAGCGCGTAGGCCGCCACGGTCCTACGGATTTTCTTATGCGTATGAAGGGTAAGAAAATCATAGTAAAAAATCGTAACATAGAACAGATCTTGCGTCGAGACCTGTCACAAAGGATTTGTTATATCTACGATTGATTAATGCTCTTCAGTTGTATAATCGTTGTAATGTCGTGCTCTAGACCTATAGGACTTTTTCCTATGTTCGTCCTAAGACATGGCTCTACATAAACTCTCCGATATGCTGTGCTATGATTTTGACATCAGAGCAGCCAGCCTACGACTGTTCTATGACACGCGTTACCTAGCAGATACCCTTCCGTTAAAGCTTTTTAGATACCATTGTGCCAGTTGATTTTAGTCAGAAAATCAAGAAGATGAGATAATATTCATTTCTCTGGTCCAGATTACTCATCTTTTATATTCCTTTATTGTAGTTTAAACTTGTTACATTTTCTCAATCATGGATGGTCATTTGTTAAAGGATAATAGTAGAAGATTTTTTCAAACCTGGCATTTTTTCTCCTTCAGACTATAGATGCCGAATCTAGATTTTTCCAGGAGGCCAGATTTTTCACGGTTATCGGCCATCGAGTCGCCAGCACCATCCGCCAGCTGCGCCCGGCAGTAAACTTGCTTGTACATCGAGAAAGACGCCGCAGGCGTTTAAACGGTTGGCTTACTGCAATATTTACCGTACCTTAAGAGTATCGACAGTCGCATCGCGATTGCTCCAGCCTCGTGAGGAAGCGTTGTCGGCGCCACCTCTGCCATTGCTCATGGCGGGAGCCACCGTCTTTGTTGCTCGGCACAGATGACGGTGAGATCAATTGTTAGTCTTAGAAAGAAATTAGACGTCCACTTGACAAGGACTCGGGTCTGAGGTGTAGCGAATGTCCACGCTAGAGACCGCGGCAAAACATAGAAACGCTCGTGTGGTCACCCCCTCCACCAATAATAAACTCTCTTGTAGAAGTATACAGTTTTATGTTACATGCTCGTATGGAGGAATTGTGACTATCCTAGAAATATAGACTTTGAAATCTACCCCATTCCCGTGAATAAAATAGATATTTTGAAATTCAAGCATTGAGGAAAAAACCATTGATCAAGTCTTGTAGTTAATATCAGGTGTGAGCCTACCCGTGGGGAGACTGATCAAAGTTGCAATAAACATATAAATGATTCTCATTGAGAGTTCCGCTTATCTCTGGTGTTATCTTCTTTGGTAGGGTCAACTTTATAAAACTTTCACCACACAAGATTCTGGATGATCGAGACTATCGAAACCTAGTCACTCCACAAATTAGCGTATCCGTCGGTTTTTTTTTTCGGGAGAGAGGCGAAAACGGGCGTTTTTTGCGCGACCTTAGGGAAAAAGCGACGCGTCTTTAGGGGAAAAAGCGACGCTGCCTTTTTCGACGCCGAAACCGAAAAACGCCTTCACTTCAATACAAATCATACTATTTTTTGGACGCTGCAATAAAAACGCCGGGGAAAAAAAAATGACGCGCCAGTTTTGAGAAATGGCGCGCCGGTTTTGAGAACTAGCGCGCCAGTTTCGAGGTGTCACCGCTGTCATTTTTTTAGCGCCTTCTTCGCTGGTAGACGCGCCAAAAATTTAGTATAAATTACAATTAAAACGCGACATTTTTTAGGGCGCTGGCGTATTTGTGATAGACGTCCCGTTTTCGGGAGTCTGGGGGTAAAGAGACGTCCCGTTTCTCATTCGTCGGCGCAAAAAACCGCCTCACTCGAGGAAGAAAAAAGCGCTTAAAAAAAAGCGCCAAACACGCTATCTTGCGCAGGATTAGGTGTAACCCACGCTTATTAAATAGTACACAGAAGGCAGTGATGATAACGAGGCATCGTTTTTCCAATCTTTTATTTTCCACACACAAATATATACTTTTTACAGAGTACTGGGGAAGACATCATTTTCTAAACTCTACACAGTAAAACCGAATCAGAGTACCGCAAAAGACATAGAGTAATGGCTAGATACTTTTACAGAAGATATTCTTTAAACTTTACACGTATATATACACGCAGTAAAAAAATACGTGATGGATGTACATTTATTCAACACACGCTGATACACATATATACTGTTTTATGACTTTGTCCACTTTGATCGTAGTCCATCTTCTTCTTGTAGTGAGCTATTCAATCTTCAACGATAGGTGCCCTCTCTCTCTCTCTGCGCGCTCCGTCGGTACTCGTCATAACTCAACCCCAGCACGCAGCGCACTCGCGATATGAAGGCGAGGCTTTCATTGTCGGGGGTGGATAACCTCAGTCGTATGGCGTTGAAGAGGACGGGCTCTTCTACTTTTATCGGGTAAATATGCTGAAATGTGATGTGCTCTCGAAAGCTCTGTCCGCTACCTTGTTGAGCGCGTTGCTCCAGGGGTACCTGTCTCAGAAGACGAGAGATGCTGCCATTTGAAATGACTGAGCCCACGCAGTTAGCGCTGATATGGATTAAAGGTGAGTCTGAGCCGTCGTGATATACGATGAGCTCCAGGAGTGACAGGTAGGCTTCTTCGCAATCTATACTCTTGGGCAGTTGTACGACCAGTTCTTGAACGCTCGACTGCTCGCTGTCGGCACAGATGATCATCGCGGGCCCGTGAGTTGGGTGAATGGAATCCATGAAGTAAAACTTTTTAGTGTAATCCGGCGTAACCACGGCGCTCCCTTTTATGCTCTCCATCAGTTGTTGGCAACACTATTGAAGCTCGCTGACGGGCCTGAGACGGTGTCGGGCGGTGGGCGCGCTTCTCCGTCAGCCGCGCGTACATCCCTCGGGAACCATGACGAACCCGTCTAGATGCTTCAGATGCTTCTATGAGCGGTCTCGCCGCCGCCGCAGAGGGCTTCGGCCAAGGGTCGCGTCAGTAGCTTTCTACGCCGAGGGCGGAGGCTGACTTGCTGGACAGACGTCTAAGAGCTGTCACCTTTCCGCGCAAGTAAGGCTTTAAATGAGGCGGCACCGCCAGACGTTTAGCAATGTCCAGAGCTATCTCGCACAGAGCCATGATCTCGCCTTTTATGAGCGTACTTCAGGAGGCTGTAGCCGCTGTCTCTGAGAGCGACGTCCATTCTGTCCCTCGGGGCGTCTTTCAAAAAACATTCTGAAAAGGCTACTGGCTCTCCTCTCCATTTTTTAAGAAGGGGTCTCTCTCTATATCCAGTATACGTACGATTTTACGGTCTTTAAAGTTTTGAGGGCTAGCTCTGATCGCCGAGATAAAATTGGCCATCTGGGAAGACGGCCGTCCCTCCCTTTCTCTATAATTTTTAGAAAGCTCTCTGACGAATATGGCAGGCCATGTTGAGGAAAAACGATGACTTCAAGGCGTACCCGCATCAGCTCGCCGGGGAAGATGTCGGTTCTCAGTCTATAGTCCGTGTCGGAGTGCGGGCTCAGGTCAATGAGGATGTAGGGGTATTTGTCTCTCTTGGTCACGGTTTTTATGAGGTCCGGCAGGAGTTTTTTGCGCCGACGAATGAGAAACGGGACGTCTCTTTACCCCCAGACTCCCGAAAACGGGACGTCTATCTCGTACGCCCGCGCCCTAAAAAATGTCGCGTTTTAATTGTAATTTATACTAAATTTTTGACGCGTCCACCCGCGAAGAAGACGCTAAAAAATGACGCGCGGTGACACCTCGAAACTGGCGCGCTAGTTCTCAAAACCGGCGCGCCATTTCTCAAAACTGGCGCGTCATTTTTTCCCCGGCGTTTTATTACGCCCGCGCCCAAAAAAATAGTATGATTTGTATTGAAGTGAAGACGTTTTTCGGTTTCGACGTCGAAAAGACGCGTCGCTTTTTCCCTAAAGGCGCGTCGCTTTTTCCCTAAGGTCGCGCAAAAAACGCCCGTTTTCGCCTCTCTCCCGAAAAAAACCGACGGATACGCTAATTTGTGGAGTGACTAGGTTTCGATAGTCTCGATCATCCAGAATCTTGTGTGGTTGCCACCAACCAGGATGTATGGAATCATTCTACAGTTTTACTCGCAACGGCCAGCTCGTGAAGAGTTGCCATATATATGTGTGCGGTTTTTTAAAACAATTATACTCACTATCATCGAGTACCATTCAATTATAACTAATATGCAACAATATGCCAGGTGATCCAGTGTTCAATAGATCGAACACGGCCATCTCCAATGTACAATCTATATAGCACGAACATTTTGAATGTGATATGTGAAAATGAAAGTTTTATAAAGTTGACCCTACCAAAGAAGATAACACCAGAGATAAGCGGAACTCTCAATGAGAATCATTTATATGTTTATTGCAACTTTGATCAGTCTCCCCACGGGTAGGCTCACACCTGATATTAACTACAAGACTTGATCCAATGGTTTTCCTCAATGCTTGAATTTCAAAATATCTATTTTATTCACGGGAATGGGGTAGATTTCAAAGTCTATATTTCTAGGATAGTCACAATTCCTCCATACGAGCATGTAACATAAAACTGTATACTTCACAAGAGAGTTTATTATTGGTGGAGGGGTGACCACGAGCCGTTTCTATGTTTTGCCGCGGTCTCTGACGTGGACATTCGCTACACCTCAGACCCGAGTCTCGCCTTGTCAAGTGGACGTCTAATTTCTTTCTAAGACTAACAATTGATGATTATCATACGCATCATGAAGTGGGTTAAAGTTACGTCCGTGGCAATATCGATGCAACTTCTGTTGGCGCTACAGCGTATCACTGTCTAGCGAGACGTTCGGTACAGATGTAGGATTATCGATCTTATAGCGTTATTACGTAGTTGTACCGTATTTTATTGATTTAGTGACGGTTATGAAATAGTAATCGTTTGTAAAACTTTCTATCGACGTGAAGATCGTGTAGTGGCTTGCCCCACCCCCTCATGAATAATGTAGCGGGTGTTTAAACGACGGGCTCCGCCCGCCTATAGGGGCTATTCGGGGGGCTCGTGCCTACTTCTGTAACCGGTCTTAATCAGACGTTCTACTGTACGCACCACGGGCGCGTAATGTGCGGGATGATTAATGACTTTGTACCTATAGGTTTCGTTAATGACTTCTGCCGTATCGCTGCCTCATGAATAATGTAGAGGGGTGGCTGTTGATTAACCTTCCTCATGAATAATGTAGAGAGACTTTAAACGTCTACTTCCCGTTGAAGTCTCACGGGCTGTCAAAAGTTGATTAACCTCCCTCATGAATAATGTAGAGGGGTGGCTGTTGATTAACCTTCCTCATGAATAATGTAGAGAGACTATTCGTGTCTACTTCCCTTGAAGTCTCACGATACTACGAATAAAACGGGCTATCGATGCTACTCGATGACTCTTAAAATTATGTAAGTTTACTACGAGTAAAATATTGCAATCGCGCTAACCACGATCTACGTTTACTACAAAACTAACGCTATACGCGATGCTAGGTCTCGATGTCTTTTAAATTATGTAAGTTTACTACGGGAATATCGCTACCCGATCCCCTCTCGCACCTTTCAATCGCGGATGAGACTATAGCGGCTACTCACTCGATGAGCGATGCGGCGGCTGCGAGCGGCGGCGGCGGCGGCGGCTAAACATCCTATAGCTTCGCTTCTTCGTGGGAAAATCCTATAGCCTCCTCATGGAAAAATCCTGAGGATTCTGTTAAGTTGTTAAATGGGTAGTTTGGCACGGATATTAAGGCAACCATCTACAGGTTCCCCTTTGATTTTCTTCAATAATACTGGCGTTCATGGTATCCTCAACTGGCAACACTGGTATCAATATGGGTACCTCATTTAAATCTTAAATTGTAACCTTAATATTTGATTTTTAATGGAAATGCATTTTCTATGTGCTCTATGAATGTTTATTCAACATAAATCAATACATATAGTTGACTTAACACACAAGGATACTCCTATATTTATATGATACTGTGATTGCTGTAAAAATGTTGCCTCAAAATCAACTGGCAAATGGTATCCTAAAACTGGCGGAAGGGTATCTGCTAGGCCACCGTGTATGACGTACACGTATACGCCCAATCACGGGCATATGCCAAGGAATGTGTTAAATCAATCAAGCATAGGCGGTCATATGTTCGACCTGCATCTATCAAACGAGCATCACATTTAACAAACATAGGATCAAAAATCAAGCGTGGTGGCACCTGTTGATCAATATAAGTCCGTGCATAACAGAAACGTAAATTTTGAACATGTTCAAAACTCTACGACTAGGTGTGTTAACATGTAAGATACATATTTTCAGCGTAGGATGCTCGAAAATCGTATGACGATCACAGGGATTTTTACATTTTGAATGTTTTTATGTACTTTTGTCTTAAAGCCGTCCTAACTGAGGCCCACGTGGTTTGTGAAAGGGGTTTTTAATGCAATTTCATATTTATCATATATTTTAGTAACGATTAATTATTCCTAGCAAAAGTTCATAGCAAAGCATATGACAAGATTGCTCCAATTCAGTCATAGATAACATCTAATGTAGCCATTATTTTTTCTTTGCTGCTTATAACAATTGGTGGCTCCCATGTGTTATATATAACATGTTGTGCGCGAGGAAGCCTACCACGGTGCAAGTAATTGGCGCTTTACAGTAAGTACTACAAGTGCTTCTGCGTAACACCGACCGTGCCCCAGTTGACCACCCAGTCGATAGCCACCTGCCACCACGACTTCTCGCCAGTCGTCTCCACCACGCACGCCGACCCCTGGTCCTCCACCTTGTTCTTGATGTCATCTAGAATGTACCATCGAAAAAAAAAACTGAATTAAGAGAAGTGGTATGTTAGGAATCAAAAAGTAACTACAATTTGAGAGCAGACAGGCTTTCATTTTATTTGTTTTAAAATAAATGGTTTTTGATTGAATATAATAATCACGCATTTTTTAAAATAGAGACGAGTAACTGTAATATCTAACAGCATTCTTGTAGCATCCATACATATATCATTACCATATATTATTGCTTTAATTTTCAAAGGAACGAGAGTAAATAGCTATCTTTGTAATACTGCGCACACGTCATTTGGACAATTTACCAGATACACCAGGAGCTGGTGTTGGACTTGGTGAAGTAGCAGGAGCAGGAGCCGGTGCTGGAGCAGGAGCAGGAGCTGGTGCAGGAGCTGGTGCAGGAGCTGGTGCAGGAGCGGGGGCTGGGGCTGGGGCAGGATTTAGAGCCACACAGCTTCGCGTAATTATGTCCACTTCCGTTTCAGAAATCTCTGGGTGTTGAACGAATATGTATCCGTCAGAACCGATTGCTTAGTTTGGTTGTTGTCATAATCATAACTTGTTTTTTAGTTGTTGGACATTTAGATATAGTTGAAATGTTTACTTGTATAAATATTTTGATACATATTTATTTATTCAATATTCAAATGAATAGGTTTCTGTGATAAACACATGGACAAACGGTTATCTGTTTAAAATTATGAAGAAGCACTGTAGGAGAGGCTCCTTAAAGTAATAACTGATGTAGTCTGGTGTAAATATAGAGCGTCTGCTTTAGCCCAATATACTAGTAATTCACACGATAAGTACACATGTGCTGGAGGACTTTGTGATGTTGTGTATGTGTACATGCAATGGACAGATTATGCACTCACGGTTGACTATCAGTTTTCCTTTTGCATTGGATTTTTGTTTGGTACAGACGTAACCTTTTGTGGACACTCCACTTCACTCATCTAAAATGAATTGTGGATAATTATATTCAACACTACGCCATGGGCGGTTGCAGGCAATTTGATTCAGATCACCGCTAGCAGTCCCATCACTAGAATTTTAAAAGAAGACAAAAAATGATAAATATGAATATTGAAAACAGACAACCACTGTACATTTAAATATATAAATACATACTATTTCCTAGTTTGTAACATTCAAACTCAAATTTTAACCCAGCTCAGATAGCTAATGGCCCCTATCTATCAAGAGCATCCACTAATGGAACAAGAACAAGAACATAAAATGGCCATATATATATACAATATTCCCATCTACTGTCCGTCTTTTTAAAATTTTCGACTTGTCCACAGCAACTTTTTAAATATGTCAACTGTTGATTAATTGTCCTGGCCGCTAGCCAGGGGGTGAATGGGGGGGCTGAGAGGGGGGTACAAGGGGAGACTTAAAAAAATAGAGGAGAAACGTGAATAACGTACCCCGTGACCACGTCGCACTAATTTGTCGCCCCTGTTGTTTCCACTTTTACCCCTCAACATATTGACAGGCATAGCATTTGGGATTTGCTAAAAACAGTCATTCATTAGACATTTGATGGCGGGCAATATTATGATGAATAAAACGCTAATGGGGGGAAAGAGGCAAGAACATCCATTAATTAATGAAAGTGGGTTGGTTACGAAGTCAGAAGTAAAAAGATGCAAAGAATTCATGATATCTGCACATGCAAGTGCGTTTCAGTGCCATAAATCCATCCACTGACATTTTATTGAGAAAGAGAATATGGGCCCGTCCACTCCGCGACTGGTCCCATATATCGCCAGTGAACCGCATGATAGTCATGCATATGCTATGGGAATACATTTAACATCCATAACGGATTTATTTTACAATATTATGACGTCGCCCCCCGCCCATAACAATAAATAAAAATCCCGTTGACTGTTAAGATATATTTTGAGATTGCAAGACATAATTTATTTGCCGAGGATGTCACATTTTTCTGAGAGAAATGTCTTACGATACCTCCTGGCCTATTAAACGCAATGTTTAAGGCGTCTTTGGCAGATTTATTTACAATATATTTTTTAATTACTGTTAGTAGATCTATTTACTATATATCGCGCTCAAATATTACCTGTTCCCAAGAGTGACGCCTCCTCCTCAGCGCCGCTGGCCTCTTCTTCGACCGACGGGCGTTAATACCACCTCCTCCTCCGACGAGTTGTCGATGGAGAAGGCCGATTTGACTGAGGGGTGCCATCGCAACCACGCTTGGGGTCGACGGACGCCCTCACCGCCATTAATAGACACGCGAGCCGCCAGCGCAATCAGGAGAGCCGCCGCCTCCACCGGCGCTGACGACGATGGCAACCGAGTCAAGCCAGAACCGGAGTCACTGACGGCGGTGGTGGGGGGTGGCCTGGGTACCGACGGTGCTGGTGGTGGTGGCCGAGGCGCGCTGGAGGTGGTGGTGTACTGACGGCGGAGGCCGGGGCACTAGAGTCACTGGTGGTGCTGGCTGAGGTACTAGAGTCACTGGGTGGCCGGGGTGTGGTAGGGGAGAAGTGTGTCAGAAACGATGCTGGTGAACTATCTCTGAATGACGAGGACAAGATGAAGGCCTGGGTCGAGCACTATGCTAGACTCCTGAATGTTGACTGCCCGATTTGGCACCTGTGGAGGGTCCTCCCCCACCTATCACTGTGGATCGTATCCGCAAAGCTCTCAGCAAAATGAAGTGTGGCAAAGCTGCAGGCCCCTCTGGCATCATAGCTGAGATGCTGAAAGCTGCAGGTGAGGAGGGTTTAGAGATGTTAAGACATCTGGCGGAGGTTGTCTTTATCAACGGTGAGATTCGAAGGACTGGAAGGAGAGCTACATCCTGAACCTCTACAAGGGTAAAGGTGATGCCCTCGACCGAGGAAATTATCGAGGTCTTAAGCTGACTGACCAGGTGATGAAACTACTGGAGCGAGTTCTAGACAACTTTATCCGTGGTATGGTGGACATCGATGCAATGCAGTTTGGATTTGTACCTGGACGCGGCACAACTGATGCAATCTTCATCATTCGCCAGTTGCAAGAAAAGTACATCGCTGCAAACAGGCCACTGTACATCGCGTTTGTCGACCTGGAGAAGGCCTTTGATCGTGTACCCAGGAAAGTTCTTTGGTGGGCGTTGAGGAGTCTGGGTGTCGAGGAGGGCAATACGTGTCATTCAGGGAATGTACACAGATGTAAGAAGTGTCTTGCGCGAAATGGACAGTACAGCGAAGAGTTCGGTGTTGGAGTTGGAGTGCATCAGGGATCCGTCCTCAGCCCTCTGCTTTTCATCCTTGTTCTGGAAGCTCTGTCTCGTGAGTTTCGCACTGGAGTACCTTGGGAGCTTCTTTACGCAGACGACCTTGCGGTGATCGCGGACTCACTGGAAGAATGCATCACTAAGCTAAAGGCATGGAAGGAAGGGATGGAAAGCAAGGGCCTGAGGGTAAACATGAGGAAGACGAAATTCTTGGTATCAGGCACTGGGTTGGATCTTCTCAGAGACACTGGAGCGCACCCATGCGCAGTCTGCCGGAGTGGGGTTGGGGCCAACTCCATTCAGTGTTCCCAGTGCAGACTCTGGGTACACAAAAACTGCAGCGGCATCATAGGACGACTAACCGCCAATCCATTGTACGTGTGCCCCAGATGCAACGGCCAGGCTAGGCCAATCGATGGCAGACCATTCACCCAAGTGGATGTCGATGGTGTTATGCTGGACGTGGAGACCAGCTTCTGCTATCTTGGCGACATGCTGTGTGCTGGAGGCGGCTGCGAGTTGGCGATCATCACCAGATGCTGCACTGCCTGGGGGAAGTTCAAGAAGCTTCTTCCACTTCTGACTTCCAAGCATGTAACCCTCAGGACACGTGGGAAAATCTTCAACACCTGTATCCGATCAGCTCTTCTGCATGGCAGTGAAACCTGGGCACCTGCAGCCCCAGACCTACAGCGGCTTCGACGAAATGACAGGGCCATGATCCGTTGGTTGTGTGGCGTCAAGCCTGACGACGAGATCCCAATTGAATCGCTGCTTGATAGGCTTGGAATACAGGAGGTGTCCGAGGCCGTGCGTACCAGACGCTTAAGATGGTTTGGACATGTGACTCGTGCTACTTCGTGCATCAACGACACCTTGAGCTTGACTGTGCCTTGCGTTAGAGGACGAGGGAGACCCAGAAAGACCTGGTCTGAATGCGTCAGGAGTGACAGGAGGTCTTGGAACCTAGACCGGACTGACCCACATAACAAGACGGAATGGAGATTAGGTGTCAAAATTGCTGGCCGCCTGCTGCTTACCCCAGTACCTGGGACACCCGCAGCAGATGACAAATAAGAGAGAGAGAGAGAGCGAGAGAGAGAGAGAGAGAATGGCTCTCGAGAGCCCACGCCCACGCTTTCTCGGAATGTTTTCTGAAAGACGCCCCGAGGGACAGCGGACGCCGCGCTCAGAGACAGCGCTACAGCCTCCTGAAGTACGCTCATAAAGGCGAGATCATGGCTCTGTGCGAGATAGCTCAGGACATTCTAGCTAAACGTCTGGCGGTGCCGCCTCATTTAAAGCCTTACTTGCGCGGAAAGGTGACAGCTCTTAGACGCCTGTCCAGCAAGTCAGCCTCCGTCCCCGAGCGTAGAAAGCTACTGACGCGACCCTTGGCCGAAGCCCTCTGCGGCGGCGAGACCGCTCATAGAGTGATGGCTCTGAAGCATCTAGACGGGTTCGTCATGGTTCCCGAGGGGATGTACGCCAAGAGCTGACGGAGAAGCGCGCCCACCGCCCGACACCGCCTCAGGACCGTCAGCGAAGCTTCAAAAGTGTTGCCAACAACTGATGGAGAGCATAAAAGGGAGCGCCGTGGTTACGCCGGATTACACTAAAAAGTTTTACTTCATGGATTCCATTCACCCAACTCACGGGCCCGCGATGATCATCATCTGTGCCGACAGCGAGCAGTCGAAGCGTTCAAGAACTGGTCGCACAACTGCCCAAGAGTATAGATTGCGAAGAAGCCTACCTGTCACTCCTGGAGCTCATCGTATATCACGACGGCTCAGACTCACCTTTAATCCATATCAGCGCTAACTGCGTGGGCTCAGTCATTTCAAATGGCAGCATCTCTCGTCTTCTGAGACAGGTACCCCTGGAGCAACGCGCCGACAAGGTAGCGGACAGAGCTTTCGAGAGCATCACATTTTCAGCATATTTACCCGATAAAAGTAGAAGAGCCCGTCCTCTTCAACGCCATACGACTGAGGTTATCCACCCCCGACAACGAAAGCCTCGCCTTCATATCGCGAGTGCGCTGCGTGCTGGGGTTGAGTTATGACCTATCGTTGAAGATTGAATAGCTCACTACAAGAAGAAGATGGACTACGATCAAAGTGGACAAAGTCATAAAACAGTATATATGTGTATCAGCGTGTGTTGAATAAATGTACATCCATCACGTATTTTTTTACTGCGTGTATATATACGTGTAAAGTTTAAAGAATATCTTCTGTAAAAGTATCTAGCCATTACTCTATGTCTTTTGCGGTACTCTGATTCGGTTTTACTGTGTAGAGTTTAGAAAATGATGTCTTCCCCAGTACTCTGTAAAAAGTATATATTTGTGTGTGGAAAATAAAAGATTGGAAAAACGATGCCTCGTTATCATCACTGCCTTCTGTGTACTATTTAATAAGCGTGGGTTACACCTAATCCTGCGCAAGATAGCGTGTTTGGCGCTTTTTTTAAGCGCTTTTTTCTTCCTCGAGTGACGTGGTTTTTTGCGTCGACGAACGAGAAATCGTACGCCCGCCCCCCTAAAAATGTCGCGTTTTAATTGTAATTTATACTAAATTTTTGACGCGTCGATACCCGAGAACTGGCGGGCCCATTTTCGGAACGGGCGCGCCAGTTTTCGGCGGTCGACTCTTCTAATCCCCGGACGCCATCAACGGGCTACTCGTCTAACCCCCGGACGCCGTCGGCGGCCGACTTTTAATCCCGTACCCCGCCAACGGTCGACTCTTCTAACCCCGGACGCCGTCAACGGCCTACTGCCTAACCCCCGGACGCCGTCGGCGGCCGACTCGTCTAACCTCCGGACCCCGTCGGCGGTCGGCCAAGATTACCGATCGTACTCCGCCACCCCCACGCCCCGTTGAAGCGGGGAGCGTCGGTTTATCGAGCCCGTCACGAGCCCCCATCCCACGCTAGAGCGGCGGCTGTCCCCCCTTCTTCCTCGCGAATAATGTAGACTATTCGTACGGGATCGCGCTTGAAGATGTTACGTAAGTTTACTACTGACCGGGATCGACGCTACTCGATGACTTTTAAAATTATGTCTACGAGCCCCCGCTGACCATTGTTATTCCCCCACGATCTACGTAAGTTTACTACCACTAAAACTAACGTCTGAATTCGTTAACCTCTGCTCTACAACATACTAGAAGTATTCACAGAGATAATTGATAATAAAGATTTGCCGAGACATTTACTTTTCCATCTTTTTGCGTCCACTACCAACTGAAAATGCTGCACAGAGTCCTGACAGCAAACGTTTGACGTTCCGCGAGAGAGTTGGATCACAAATAAATACTGGCTAGCGGGTGGTTGCTCACAAAAGTGCTTCCTTCTAATTTTCGGGATAACTTTCTCTCAAACGAGTTATAAAATGTGGTGATATTACTAGAGCGTGCAAACGGTCATACCTTACCAGAAAATAATAACAAATGGAGCTGTCAACGCACGGGTTAAGAAATATCTATAGGCGTTTGGTCGATCTATACATCTAGACTAACGTGACCCCACTCATCAAAATAAAGCGGTACTGCATAGCAGGTGGATCCTTGAGATCTAATATCTTTATTTTGTTTTCCAAATTAACTTTCATTTGAAGGATTGGCGAAATGTAACATTATTACTACAGCTTGCGCACAGGAATAACTTATAAGAGTTCTATTGCAGACGCACCTGTCAAGACACTGATTTAGTTTAGAAAGACGATCTTGGTAGATTTATATAGTTTGCTGATGGAAATCAACCACCAAACGATCGTAGGTTCCATACTAAATTAAGACTGGATTGCGAAAAATGTATTACAATCGGTAATTGCCTATAAAATGGAATTGTCACTCCCCGATTACGAAAACCGGATACGTGTTTTCTTTCAATAACGATACATGTATTGTCTCGCCGCTACTACAAAGAAAGGAGGTGAGTTGAGTGTTATATATAAATAGTAATGAGTATTGTCTCGCCTCTACTACAGAATGCCAATGTACTAGTAATTCACGCGATGATTAAGTATGCTGGGGGCCTTTGTGATGTTGTGTATGTGTACATGCAATGGACAGATTATGCACTCACGGTTGACTATCAGTTTTCCTTTTGCATTGGATTTTTGTTTGGTACAGACGTAACCTTCAGGACACTCCACTTCAGTCATCTAAAATGAATTGTGGATAATTGTATTCAACACTACGCACCAACATACTAATACGGTTGCATAGCAATTTGATTCAGTCATGCTACGCAGTCCCATCACTAGAATTAAAAAGAAGACAACTATGCAAATATGAATATTGAAAAGAGACCCACTGTACATGTATCTGCCGCCGTACATACTATTCTAGTTTGTAACATTCAAACTCAAATTCCCTCACCCAGCTCACATAATAATGGCCAGCTGGATTCTGGGCACATTCCAAGCACCCCATCTACTGTCCGTCTTTTAGAAATTTTCGACTTTTCCACAGCAACTTTTTTAAAATGTGTCTAACTGCTGATTAATTGTCCTGTGCCGCTAGCCAGGGGGTGAATGGGGAGGGGCTGGGAGGGGGGGGGTTTACGAGGGGAGACTGTGATGGCAATAGGAGGAGAAACGTGTGAATAACGTACCTTCTGACCACTCTCGCACTCTTTGTCGCCCCTGTTGTTTCCACTTTTACCCTCAACATATTGACAGGCATAGCATTTGATGCCGTATGCTGAAATACACATTTTCATTAGACATTTGATGGCGGGCAATATTATGATATATATGTTTGCTAATGGCAATATTATGATAAATATTTTTGAAGTCAGAAGTGGGAAAAAGGCTGAAAATGAGGGGTTGGGAAAAACCCAAGTAATGGCTGGGGAATGAGGCAAAGAACATCCATTACAGAAGTTGAAAAAGAATGGTGTCGAAAAAAAGACAAAATGTGGGTTGGTTATTTAATGAAGAGATCCATGATTTCCATTAAAAAGGTAATGGTGATTGGGAAACATGCAAAGAATTCCATGATATCTGCACATGCAAGTGCGTCTTCAGTGCCATAAATCCACCCACTGCTTCATTTCGTTGAGAGAGAATGCGCCTGCCCACACCCCGTTTCCCACCCATATATCTGCCAGTGAACTTCATGATAGTCATGCATATGTCTATGGGAATAGTCACAACATACATAACTTGATTTATTTACAATATTATGACGTCGTGTAATACATAACAATAAATAAAAATTCCCGTTGACTGATAAGATATATTTTGGAGATTGCAAGACATAACTTATTTGCAAAGCGATGTCACATTTTATCTGAGAGAAACATTTTACGATACCGTGGGTTGTACAATGTATTGTTTAAATATCGTTAAGTAGATTTATTTACAATATTTTTTAATTACTGTTAGTAGACCTATTTACTATATACAAAATATTACCTGTTCCCAAGAGTGACGCGAAATACAATATAACCAAAATGTCTTTCATTGTCTTCATTGCTGTAGATTGCAGATGTATCCTCCCATGCTAAAGAGTCACACGACTAACTTGGTGTCCTATCCTATTAGGAGTTGCTAACCTGAATTGTCAATAAAACAAAGACCGTTGCATCGTTTAAGATCTTCAAAACCCTACAAAAGAATAAATAGTGGGGTGTTTGCAGTAGTTTTTCTCCCTTTCTTTGCTTTCCTTTTCAATAGGCAATGTATGTAGAACTTATTTGTTGATCGATGATGGGTGACGTTTTTTATGTGTATTTGTGTGTGGTTTTCTGTCATGGCAGGCTGTTTTTTTTCTCCAGGCGTCTTGTCAAATATTACCAGTATTCTTATTCGCAGCAAACTTAATTTGAGTTATATAAGTTGACCATTGGTTCACAGGTGTCTACCACTAAATGCGGTACAAGGTTTTGTGACATATACGTCATTGGCGCGAACACAAAGGTTAATCGGGTAATATTGTTAGATTTATGTGTAAATTGCGATATTGATAAAACATAATATTGACAAATCCCCGTAGACAGACGATAATTCACGACTGATCACGCCTCGACAAAATTTGACCTCACGCTTATGAATATATGTGAATGTACTAAGCGGACAAGGGTGTGACAAGGGGGCACAGACCCTACGTACGCAGATAAAATGGACCGGCACAATGGCACTAGGTGCCGGTACAACAAGTGAGTGTACAATTTACTATGCTTTCATGTTATGGGAGCCACACCATTTTGAGTATGTGGCTACAGCACATTGGGAGTCAACAGAAATCTCGTTTACCCTGCCTAAAACACTGAAACTGGGGAGGAAAAAAAAACACCCATAAAAGTTTTCAAACTATTTTTCATTGAATATTACCAATATATACAGTTTTTACAAACGTTTTACTAACATGTAGAATACTACAGACTCAAAGATATCAGTTGTCTAATTTTTATTCTAAAATGATATTTCTCATGACAAACAATTCTTATGAAATATAACACATTCTGCTCTTCTTTAACAGTTTTTTCAAACAACACAATCCTCTAGTCACAACTACCCCCAATCTGTAACATCCCTCAAACAGAGTTTAACTGTCCACACCACCAGATGCAGCCACAGCACGGAGACTGTTTCCTCTACGATGAGCACAGATAATAACTTGGCCAGCTCCTCCACGTCCAGCGACGAGTCGTGCTTCAACACGGATTCCGCAATCACAACCAGCTTCTTCACCTGTGGACACAATATGTTACATGAGCTGCAGCCTAAACTTACATGATTATCATTTTTCACAACTTTTGTATGTAAGCCTGCCTATTTGTATGGCTGATACGAGTCATGGTTTAAAGGAGAAAGGGTGTGGTGCCACTGAGGAATTTCATGCAAATCTTATGAGCACGGTACTGCAGAAGTAAAACTATCTAGAGGGGCGTGTTTCGGTGGGAAAGTGGTGGAGGGTTTTACTATAAGTAGCAGTGTAAAGAGACAAATGTTCTGGGCCTGCACAGACCCAAGCATCTTTGCTGCTTGTATGACGGTGGTCGCTGCCCGCCTGCCAAGTTTGCCACCCACAGTTGCTGCCCGTCTTGCTACCTCTTGTCCCACGCGTGACGGCGGTGGCATGCCTGCAGATCTCCATCACCACCTGCACCTGCCCAGTAGCAGGTCCCAAACCCAGCTCACGCCGGCATTATGAAGAGCCAGCACCTGGTTGTTGTTTCCAGGGACTGGTCTCCGTCTCACTGGTGTCTTTGGAGGGTAGTCGAAAACAGTTAAATTGATAGTCAATTTTTAAGGTTTTAAACCAAAATTTCATTTTAACGAGAATACAGCTGAAAAAGAAAACTATCCACAATATATAATGAGACCTAGAGTTGTAGGCTAAATATATAGAATATTTAAAATGCGGGAACAATTTTCCTCAAGTAATTTGTTAATAAGAGCTACGGCTGATCCACTGCTTGTGAATATGAGGCCACACGATGCGATCCGTTTGATAATTATATGTTAATTTAATTAATTATCTAAGTCTTCTTTCCCCGCTTATATTTACCCTCTCATTTGCACCAGCGGCACATTTCAGCACACTGAAGAATTGGGACCGAGAAAAGTGGTCTTATTACAGAGGTGGCCTCATTATAGAGGTGTTCTTGATTGGAGGCTCTACTGTGATTCGGTTTGACAGCAGCGTTAGAACAATATTGTCTATTATAATCAACTTATAATATATCAAACGTTGTATTGACGGTAAACTGCATGTGGTCTCATTGAAGAATGTATCTTTCTTCTTACCATGCAATATCAAATAGTCCAATTTTCTAAGTTTATCAGAGAATTTTAATTGAAAAATACAGCCTAGTATTAAAAGGTCAATATTATACACATAGAAGTTTAGTGTTATATAAATGTAGAGTAATTCCATTAATTTTGTAGTTTTGTTTATGGTATTATGATATTATGAATATGTTAATACATATGACTATAAAATATAGATAATATAAATGTAAGAGAGGCCTAAACATAAATTGAACAGTATTTTTTATGAAGATTGGACTAAAAACTAGTCAATGGACTTTAAAAAAATTTAGAAACTAGTTTCAAATAATATTTACTTTTTAAAAATCAAACATTTAGAAACTTTGACCTTTCAAAAAAGCAAACGGTCAACAATTAACTCATATTGTGAGTAAAAAAGAAATGATTTGTTTAATGTGCTAATATTTTGAAGGTAATCATCTCGGTCTTTGAACATGAACTAGTAATCTACTCACGTTTCTTTGAACATATCTCATAAGGCACGTGGGTTATGCAGATTTTCGTATAAATTGACCAGCTTGTCTGGCGGGCCGTCCAGTGTTTTTGCATAGAGGATTCATCACACATGAAATTTATCGTAGTGCACAACTCCATATATAAAATACGATCTTGTATCTTTGAGTAAAATATATAAAATACGTGATCTTTGAGTAAATCTGCAGGATTTATCACGGCTATTTGGATTATAAGTATAGTTGGGCAGTTGTCTCCAAGGTAAGTCCGTTTTTGCACATTTTTGAAAGTTATTTGCTATTTATTCAGAAAGTTCTCACGTTCACTCTATTGTCTTTATCATGTTTATGGTCATGAACATTTGCGGGGAATATTCTTAATTAGCTTGCATGGAAATATAATTTCATTTGAATAAACAATCTACAGTTTAAAGAAACTGCTGTGGCTATGGATAATATAAGCCTAAACAGCAAAAACAAATATCAACTAAACATTTCCAAAAGGAGAATCGCAAAATTGAAACCATAAAACGTATACGAGTGACTATTATATGTAATTATTATGTAGGCAAAGCAAGTACAACTGTTCTCTGTATATATCAGATTGATATTGTTGGTGTTTTCAGTTTCTACTAGAGCCATGATGGACTTTCACCGAGGCTCTCGGGACGTGGTCAGCAACAGTGGCCGCCGTGAAGACCCGCCCCGGCCGCACGCCAGACGACCCTTGGCGGCGTGCCTGGGGAAAACGCCGTGTGTAGTTGGAATGGGACAGCGTGTTCACATAAGGGACTGCGAGAAGAATGAAGTGGTTTTCTGCAAGGGAAACCTCGGTGCACTGGCCTACCCAAGTTTTAATGCATTTGCAGTTGACCGCGCTATGAACTTTCCTTTGGATAACCCAATCGGTGACGGTTTTGCATGTGGAAAGGCAAATGGACTTGCACGAAAAAATCTAAAATTTGGGTTTCAAGAGTCAAATGGACATGGTATTAATGATTGTGCTGAAGGTGGAGACACCAAAAATGTCGTCAAGAGAAACAAGCATTTGGCATCCAGACCGGGAAATGAATGTTTGGGGGATGATTCGATTGTTTCAGAAACTGTCGTGCATAGCTGGGGAAAGATAAAAATCACTTATAGCCAAGGTAAAAGCAAGGTTAATGATCTTTCAGCTGGACATAAAGAAACATATGGTTCAACAGAAATGGGAAACCGAACTTCCATTGATGGCTTCAACCAACAAGCCGTAAAACGGAATTACAACGTGCACATGCAACAATTTGCAAACCATGAGCCAAAGCCACAAGGCACCAATTTAAAAAGATCTAATGCAAAGAAATGGAAGGGCGATGAGCTTTACCGCCGTTCTGTACAACAGAGGAGCTGCCAAAAACCTCGCGGAATAACATTTCTTCAACAAGGGAATGATAATTATGGCTACTCTGGGACATTGCCGTCTTATCATGAACGCAATGAGTATCACCTCAACTCAAACTCTGATATCATTGGATATAATCCACCCATGTGTAATGCCAGGCACGGACTCCATTCTGCGCGTACTTATGGTGAGCATGAAAATAGATATTGTAATTTGCTGAACAAGTCTCCATTGGGGAAAGTAACAGTGGATCATGGAATGGTATCAGATGGGAATTTAGCATCTGCATGCCCTAAGCATAGTCACAGCATGGAGCTTGCAATGGCTCTTGAATTCGCGGTGCCCAGGCATTCGAGCAGTTCATCCACAGTCTCTGTGGCCTCCTCATCCAGTGAAATCCAGTCAGATTTTACGACAAGCACGGATTATGGATTCATATAGACGTTAAGATTGTATGGAAAAGAGACATAGATACTCGTAGTTATTGGACACAAATATTTAAGTATATAGTTAGTTTATTAATTGTTAAAGGTTTTCTGCATAACAAACTTAGAAACCATGGCGTTTAGAAGATATATTACTCATTGTTCTTGGACGAATTTAGGAAAGTATATAGATAGTTTATGAAGGTTTTCTACAAAACAAACTTAGTAACCAGGGTGTTTATAATATGCAAAAGTTTATTTGATTGGATTATACTTTTTATATAGATTTTTGTTAGGCATTTGTGTGGTAAACACTTGTTTCTAAATAAAATATTAATAGGATGTAATCATGAAGTTATTAATGTTTGAATTAAATAGATAGATTAACCAACATATATCATTGTTTACAGTCATAGATTGATAGTTGTGTTACATTATTCATTATGTGCAATCGAAATAAAATGTACAAAAAGTGAAAAAAATATTTTGTTGATTTTCTTTTAATTTCATACATGGTCATTTCTAATACCAGAAAGTTTTGCATCAACCCATTAAGTAGTCTTAATACCCAACAGTTATACATGAATATATATCACCAATATTTTTCATTTTGCATCAGGATCTTTGATAAATAAAGTGGAGGCAGTAGTTGTAGCCTCAAATCAAACTGTTCAAACTGTTCATAGCCTCAATAATCATTTCTTTAACTATACCATATGACTTACAATAAAATATTAACAATATGTGTTTTGTTAAGCGAATTAGAATAATGTCTAAACACACAATTCCACAAAATGGCTCTTCTTATCGTCGCAATAGTCAGTCAAACTCCATTTGCTAATTTCTTTAAGAATTTTTTGTCCAATCTTAACCACAACCTGAAAAACAAAAATGTGTATATTCAAAATACAAAGAATGTCCGCATAATGTATGTGTCTTGAAAGTTTCTCAATAAAGATCTCAACACATTACTTGATATACATATAAACTAAGTTAACTTTCAATTTGTCAACCATAACACACAAACAATTTTACTAAACATCTATCATATTATCAATATTATTCTAGGAAACTGGATTGTAAGCCTAAAGTCAGTCATAGAGTATTTAGTATTAAGATAAGTAATGAAAATATTGGTTGTTATGATATTTATACTAACCGTTTTGACTTGCTGATATTCTTTTACACCATAAGTACCACTGCAAAATTTAAACACATTTATACAAATGAGCTCATCATGACTTTTCCCTATTTTTATCCATTATCATTGTATACAATAATCTTTAACACAATTATCAATCATTTTTTAAATGTAATAAAACTTACTATTCTCTTCCAATCCCAGACATTTTATAGCCTCCAAATGGAGCCTGAGGTAATCCAGCTCCATAGCAATTCACCCTGCAGAAAATATGTTTTCATTGTAATATATATTCACTTTTTCGCTCCGCTATATTTTTGTTTCATTTTTGCCCACGTCTCTATCTTATATCTTGGAATAATAAGATTGGCAGTTTAATTTTATGGGAAGCAGTGATGTGAGCTTTCATAACTTAAGGGCTTAGGCAAAAGTTTGCTTTATGGAAGCTGTATGGAAGAGAGGTTATACTTATCAAAACGACTATAGACTTAGTTACCTACCACACTGTCCCAGCTTGGATAGAATTAGCAATAGTTATCGCCTTTTCTATATCTTTTGTGAAGACTGCTGCTCCGAGCCCGTACATGGTAGTGTTAGCTCGAGTAATCACTTCATCAATCGTCTTGAATTTGAAAATGGACTGCACAGGACCAAATATCTGCAAATAGCAAACATTTCAATGATCAAGACTTAATTTCTTTCCCATTATCCTCCATTTGTGCACTTTGAGATTTAATTGAGAGGCCTTTTTATTTGGCCAAAAATACTAGGAAGCAATTCTTTTACATGTTATGAAAAATCTAAAGTGTACATCAACTGAAGTCTCTTTGTTTTGCTATTACTTTCTTAATTCAGTGTTTCATACTACAGTATACTCACCTCTTCTTTTGCTATTCGCATATCATCTTTCACATCTGTAAATACAGTTGGCTCCACAAAATAACCTTTTCCTTCCATTCTTTTCCCACCAGTTAGAAGCTTTGCTCCTTGATTCTTTCCTGACTCAATCAATTCCATGATTTTATTAGTTTGTGTTTCATCAATCTGAAATAACATCCAAATTAATTAGATATGTAAGCAAATCCTTGCAGACACTATAGTCAGTACTGTAATTATATATATTAATTGTCTCTTTACTGTGTTTTCAGGAACATGTTTCTTTATTATTGGCAGCCTGGAGTAAAACAATTAATGAACCTATATCGATATCTCATGTATGGTCATTGATACAATATGATACAATAATTGAACCTTGACCCACAACCAAAATTGCAATGATCGAAGCAGTATGCATGACGTACGCATAGCGTATGCATAACACAATAATGTAGACAAAACACTGACATTAACCAGTAATATGCCAACTTTTAGAAGTGGCCAGGGTAATACATAATCTTCTCTCCACCATATACCACATGTAAGTATAACAATCAAAACTACAGCTACTACCATCTCAACTCTAAAAAATCAAATTTATGCATAATTTGATATCGTAACTGTTTTCCATTCTAGCAATTCAAAATATAAAACATCTCTGATCACTACTCTAAATGTTCCACACTTTGAATCTATCCTACACTGTCTTAAAAACAATGTGATCACCCGCAGCACATACCTGGGCACCATAAGCGGCATCCCCGCTGGTGGTGAAGGGGTCGCCGACCTGCCACTTCTGCGCCTGCTCCACGCTGCGCTTCACAAACTCGTCGTAGATGTCCTCCTGCACGAAGGTGCGTGTGCCCGCCACGCACACCTGGCCCTGGTTGAACATGACCGCGCGCACGGCAGCCGGCACGGCGGTGTCCACTGCAGCAACAACCACAGGGTCAAAGTCACTAGCAAATCCATTTTTTTAGAAAGGTTGGTGGGGGTGTTATTACAATTGCAATTAAAATCTTTCAAGAAAAACCACCCTTTTAGCTGCGATGAATACATTAGTGTAAAAGCATTCTTACATATGATCTGAAAATAAGTGCTTCAAATGAGTTTGTTAAGGAATATCAAAAGAAATATTAAAAGAAACTTGAATGCATGTACTTTGTGACAAGTAACATTCTGTGAGGGCTTTATTGCTATTCAAATTCCAAGAAATCCTAACTCATATGTGACTTTGATATCAAACTATGATTGTCAAACCAAAACTTACAGTCCACATCAGAGAAGACAATGTTTGGGGACTTGCCACCAAGCTCCAAAGTCACTTTTTTCAAGTTGGTCTGTCCTGAAGCTTGTTGTATGATTCTCCCCACCTATTAAACAAGTTCATATTTAAGCAAGGTAGAGTACAATACATTTTTTCCAAAAGCAATACAAAAGTTAATCGGGAAACCCATCAAAATACATTGAAGAGGTTATAAGATTATGATAACAAATGCTTATAATAAGTAATAGCCAACCTCGGTGGAACCAGTAAAGGCCACTTTATCAATATCCATATGCTCTGAAATCGCTTTTCCTGCTGTTGGTCCATATCCAGGAATTACGTTCACCACTCCTGGTGGAAATCCTGCCTGTTAGAACATCGATATAGCATAATTTTTAAATTAAATATGTTTTCTTTTATAATGAACGGATACAAAAATCATAGGGGTACACATACAATATTAGGCTTGCATATTAGCAAGAGATTCCTGACC
>CM032665.1:13782359-14016110 GCA_019095985.1 Streblospio benedicti
GCTATTCTGTATGTTGACTACGACAAACGGGTCCAAATCATTATGTTCAATGTTAAAGAGATTTCAGAACCCCCACCCACACACACTTCCCGTAATAACTCAACGAGCCAAATATTTCAGCAGCGTTTATCAAGGGTATATTCAATCAACTTAAGGACCAATATTAGAAGATATTATGATAGGGCCAGGGGACAGGATCATTTTCATAAATTCTTGTGAAAGGACGAGGTGTGGCTCGCTCAAACCTTTGTGGGGGAAAGGGGGAGAAAAAATAGTACATCCTCACTGTGACAAAACAAATGACATGCACATAAACAGTAGGAGAGAGGCGTGAAAGTACATTAATTTTTCATAAAATGTAACATGGACAAAAGAAGAGTAAGGCCTAGAAAAAAATGATTGTTTGGTTCCGGTAACATGATTTTGAAAAATAGGTTAGTAAGGTAGGTAATTTTATTTATTTTTTCTTCATATTTTTTTACCGGAAAAAATTAGGTTAGGTAGGGGCCACTTCTTTTTTTTTACTCCACATAGAAAACGAAAGTGACTGCACACACAACATGATGGTAAAATTAAACAAAAATGATGAATTACATATGATTTTTTTTATTGGATCACTAAAATTAGTATATTATTTTATGTCAGAATCTATAGGTTCGAAGTTTTTATAAAAACACTCAATAAAAAGATTAGGTTGGAGGGGTTAAAATTGGTTAGCTAGGGTTACCGGAACCACAGGATCATTTTTTCGAGGACAAAAACTGGTAAGCTGTCTGCGGAAACCGTTTTTACATAAAAAATAATAATAGATAAAAATAAAAAAGTCATCGCCAGACACGACCAATATTAAATAGCTTGTAAAAAAAAGTTGTCCCATCCTCAACCCAAAAGAAATTCCGCACGCCCCCACTACACTGCTGCAACCCTCACACCCACCCTCTAGAATAGCTAAAACATCTAAAAATTAAATAAGCAAGACTGCTTGTGTTAGCATTGCTGATTAGCCCGGTTGAGAGTAATTTCACGTCAGAACTGGTAACCTGAAATATTTCTCTGGCACAGTGGCATTCATTATTCACTGGCCTGTTCCCCAGAGGTGATTATCACGTGGAGCTTGACCGCGCACGCATGATGAACCATCAATTACCTTAATCACTTTAACCTGTGTAGCCTAGGAATAAAAGCTGAAGAACAACCCAGATGCATATGCAGTTATGCATTATGTAGTCGACATTCCCCTCCCCACCCCCTCGCATAGACACTGGGCCCCTCGCCTTCCTTTCTTTTTTTCACTCGAGTATTGGTGTGTACAAACCCAATGAAATTCTGTTGGTGCCTCCCTCCCCACCCACCCCCCTTGTCCCAAAATCAAGGTATTGGCAAATCACGTCAAATGATTAGATAGGATTAGTTTATTTTATTTAGAACACTGTTATTATTTTTTGTAGGAAAGTATGCATCGATTTAATCCATATCCATTTTAAAGTTGAAGAAAAGAAGGGAAGTATCGCATTGGTGCATGCGCACAGAGAAATACTATAAAATTTTATTTTCAAACCACAAAAACAATAAGAAAAACAAATACAAAACAAACAGAAGTTCATAAACCAGTATATATTTCTCAAAGTACTCAAAGAAAGGTCGCGCTGTATCAAGAAATAACGACCTTTCATCGAGTGAGTGATCCATAACGTTCCCTGTGTTGTCCCAAATATGGTATAACACACCTGGCGGACAGGTAGCAGAATGATATTAAACAGTACTTTCATGTCAACATGGATTACATAGTTCACTAAAGGTTTGTTTAAAATTATCGTTGTTTTGTTTGTTTTGTTGAGTAGTTGTTAATTCGTTTATGAGGTGCTGATTACCTTTTATGGTATTGGGGTGTATGTGACAACACCTGTGAGGGAACCTTGAATAATTATGTCAATTTGTCAATACTTGTTTGAAAAGTTGACAGTTAGGCCTGTTAACTCTATTATACTTTAGTGTAGCTGAACACTACGGGAATATAATATTTTATGATCATCCCTAACATTTATGTTTAATAACTTGTCACATGATTTAAAATGGAAACATTTTAATCACAAATTTTTGTTTGGTAGTGTTGTAGAGAACCTTGCAATACACATGGCAGGTATGGAAGGAATTTAAGATTCATTTAAACATATGAAATTAATCATCAGTTTCCAGGATGTAGACTATATATTAATGTTAGGTTAGGGTCTTGATAATATGAATAATTCATTGACTTAGGATATGATATGATGACTCCATAATTATTTGTATTGATTTTGATTTTTCACAGTACAATGGATTTAGTTTGCTTAATTCAGTGATAAAGTGAACCATATACATACATATAAACATGTTTATCTTAAGGCGTGTGAAGATTGTTTTCATTTTCTATTTAGCTAATTTAAGATAAAATAGCAATATAAATTAATAGCATGATTCTTTTTCTTTTTCATTATCGTTGAATATTCATCACATATTAACAGGTATAGTTATAGTTGGAACCCGGGGTTGGAAAAGGCCACTTACCTTCTATGATCTGTCTTAGTTATTTCGGCAAAGTTCAAGTATATATGCTGATAAGGTCCAGCAGTAATAAAGTAACTACGAGGGACACTATTTGTTTCTGCTTTTTGTTTGATAATATACTGGCATTCCTGTGTTGTAAAAAACTTTTTTCTTTAAAAGAAGTAGTATTCATATTTTATAATGTTCCACATTTGAACCCAGTGTGGTAGCATTATTGTTTTTGAAATATAGAAGAAAATTAACCTAATATAGCAAGCATGTCATTATGCACGCTAAAAGTATAAGCTATCCATTTTTGTATAGTTCTAATGATGTTGATGACTAATATATACATTGAACATAAAACAAAAGAGAAAATGTATGAAATTTATGAATAGTTACCATGATATGACCTGATATTTTATAATCAGCACAGAATTATTTTTTTTTACCGTTATACCGTTATAATACCGTTATAATATATATAATACCGTTATATAGTAAGGAAATAGATTTATTCTGTATGAAATGTTTATTTGAATAAAAAGTAAATGAGAGGTTAAAATAAGTTACTCTACTCACTATTCAACAGATACGCTGATGTTGCGGCTTCCATTACAGAGCATTTGACTGAAGTGACAAATCTGAAGTGGTGACATCACAATGTGACAGATTTCTCACTTCGGTCAAAGGCTCCGTGATGGAACCGCAACGTCGGTGTATTTGTTGAATAGTGCGTAGTAGAGTAACTTATTTTAACCTCTATGGACATTCCTACTACTAATAATAGTCTTCATAAAGATAAAAAGTAAATTATTATGAACTATGTTCAGTTTGACTAAACTGCTTTAAACAAAAATATTAAATAGGGAATTTTATATTGACACTTAATTATTTCATTTCAGGTTAAGAACAAAAATAAACAATGGATACATATTCAAGGTCACAAGGTCACACGACCACTTCGCCAGGTCAAAGTTCACAAGGTTATTCATCACCCTACCAGCAAAGGTCAACAAGCACATCATCACTTCATGAAGAGAGAAGTCTGCAGAAGATGAAAGGTAAGTCATGGTCAAGGTGCCTTGATTGCATTCATCTTCTGTGTGTGTCTAAGGGGTTCAATTCTATGCAGCTCAATACTCATAATTGACTTGTAGTTAATATAAAATGATGACCATTCTTGGCAGATGTTTACAGTGTTTTTAACAAGGCCAAGAGTAATTATTCACATTTCAAGTATGCTTGACCAGACTGTAATGCATTTAAAGAATGCTTTACAATTGATGTGGTATTGACGATATTGAAAATGATCTTGAGGCTAATATCTGTAGCAGTTTAAGATGAACAGGTTATTTGTGTGGACATCAATTTCATTCCAGTTTTTGGCCGATAACAATTTTCCCCCAAGACACTTTAATTTTTAGAAATTATTAGAAATGATTTTAAGTAAAATGCCGCACCTACACAAAAAGTTTCACCTTCTAAAAAAATAGGATATAAAGATGCCAGATGAAAATATTGGAAACTGCACCAAATGGTCAATAGTGTTTTAATTATTTGATTAATTTTGTTGTTAATTTTTAATTCATATTTTGCAAATACATTTAGTCTTTCTTATTATTAGGTTATAGTTGTTCTCTAGGTTATATAACCGTTATACGGTATATTTTAAAAGTAAATTAAATGATTTCTTGTCAGACAGGTTAGAACATGGCTTGATTGATTTTTTATTGGAATGACACCTATTTACAATAATTATGGCAAATTTAGTGAACACCACTAGTTTGGAACAGGCCCTGGGGGTATGTTTTGTCACCTCTACGAGACAATTAACCTGACTATTATTGTAAATTGTTTGGTTAAATAACTCTTTATAAGTGTGAATAATTGCTTTCACTATACTATGCATTAATATATATATTCTTAAACCAATGTATACATATACTTACAGGATATATGTAATTACATATTCTTAGATTTGCAGATCCATGGCCCTTACAATATTGTTTTAAGCTACAATATTTTTAAAGATACAATATTTAACGATTAAAAAATTCTGTGATTTGAATTATATTTATGAGGAATAGAATAAGCAAATGTTAAAAATATTTGGTAAGGTAAGATATAATACTGAGATATTATAATGCTGACATTGACATTTTTGCCCAAAGCAATTGATAAAGTCTGCATAGACAGAAAGATGTTCAACAAGAGTAACAGGAGTTAAAGATATTCATAGGTACTGTTAAGTTCATATTTTTCATATTAATAACAATGACAAGCATTCCATGCAAGAATAGGTAAACAAAGCATACATATATTTCTTAACAACAATGATGATTTGATACAGGATCAGATTGTGATCGAAAGTATTTCAGATTTGACATTTTGAAATGGAATCTCTCTTTCTGGTAAAAATGTATTAAAAAATTGGTATCATGGAAGCTCAATTATTATCAGCTGAACCATAGAGCAGACCATATGATTAGGCGTTCCATTGTAATAGGTCAGGAAAGTCTACTAGAATGTTATGTTTAGAAAGAAGAAACTTGTGGCATTTATTACATATTTGCTTAATCATCAATATCCATGACCAATTAGTTTCCCTTTATCAATAGAAATTGATCATCACACAGTCTTCTTTCCATACATCAGCCAATAGGCATTTATAGGTTTTTCATTGAGTGTGACTTATATTTATGCTAATATTTACATTCTGTCAATCGTTTCCTTTTGGAATGGGATCACTGGTGAGGATTATTGCTTGATCAGTTGGGTCCATGATCTATTTCCCTGAGTCCTTGATAGCCTTTTAGTCTATGAGAATAAGTACAATTACACATACAAGGCATTTTCATGAGTAACAATTTCAGTGATACTGAATCTTTTGGTGTAAAGAAGATTGTTTGAATATATTAAGTTTTTTCCTAGTTATGTGTGTGAGTGCGCTCATGCATGAGAAATATTTAAGATCAAAATTGAGCCATTTCGAAGGTAAAGGGTTTATGCAGCAGATTTAAAATGAACCTAATGACATGAAAAGTGGGAATGAACGTACTGAACGGTGGTTTTGTGATTTTATCACTGCACCTGGTGCGGGCTGTGGAGGTTTAGTCACTATATTGTGTCTGATAAAGCGACATTGTTGCATATTATGATTTCTCACGTATTATAGTCGGACAGAAGCAAGAAATACCTGGCAAACCATAATAAAGAAAGCATTTCATAGATCATGAACCTCTTGCAAGTCTTGTTCTGCTTTCACACAAATATCATCATATGTTTTTGGGATAAATATACATGATCAATTTCATCCTAAGAAAATGCATTCATTATATTAGAAATAATTCAAATTTCTAAAGTTGGCTTTGAAAATCTATTGATTCAAAATGATAATGGTCACAGATTTGTTAATGCAACCAACCAGTAGACAGGTAAATGCATATGGCTAGAATATTAAATGTCCATAGCTGACAGACACCAATTTGAGATGCATATCACGTTTCTGCTTCTACCATTTTCACTCTAATGTTGCATTTTGACCTTTAATTTATATGATCTATATATCGGCTGCACACAGGTAAAACACAAACAAATGTTGTACACCGTATGTTGGGTTGGTGGATAGGAGCTTCATGCTTTGAAAGAAATGATGAGATTCTTATCATCACTGATCCATTTACTGTAAACCAAACTTAATATAATATTTTATTAAACCTCACAGCAAATATCTTCAACATACTTGTACATTGTGTTTAGAAGGAAAGTGTGATTCTTTGGTACGATTGTCTTTCCTTTCTGCGTTTTATTTTACTGGCATGAGCAACTATTTAGCATGTTACATGCAAAAAGCATCGAATCATTGTAGTATATTGATTGTTCAAAAGTCACCATACGCTGAGCTATAATTAAAATTCAAAATGCCAACGAAACCTGTATCTCAGGAATTGATTTCTCAGATGTAAATTATTTTGGGGGCATTTATTTCATTGTGTTTTTTTAGATACATGTAGTCTTGAATGCTGTGTTGTAAAATTGTTAGAGCATTTGTTTCTACTTTTAGTATAAATCTATTACTATTTATTTGATGAAAAGCTAAACTCAGCTAAAATGGTTCCCATGATTATTGAATGCTCTTGGTGATGAAATATGAATCCTTAGTTATATTAATATATAGGTTGCATTTTTTCTTTGGAATATGTCGTTAGACTTACGAATTTACAGCACCAGATAGCATTGCAGTTAAGATTAAGTCACAAGTCCATTATCAATGGACCTACATTGTCTACATTGTTATTAATAAATTATACCTTCAGACCTTTATATTCCGGAAAAAAGAATCTCATTGTTTGCTGAATTTGAAATTCAGTCAAAAAAGTGTTTATTATATGTGAAATTGCTGGAGTCAAGAAATTTATTGCTCAATTATGATGCTGTTTATTGAATAAAGTATTAACTCTTTGCTGATTATGCTGTTAGAAAATAGTTATAAGGTCGGGAAATAGGCGCAGCAACATGGAGCAGGTCTTGGAATTATTTGTGTCTCGTAATAATTCCCTATGTATATTCTATTAGTAACAGTCTTCATAAGGCTATGGAGTTTTTGTATTGGTCTTGTATCATCAATTCCAAGTGTTTTTAATTATGTTGTCAGAACATTTGAAATCCTTTTATGGAAAATCTATAAGCTGCTGTGTCTACATTGTTTATTGCATTTGAATTGAGGTATCAGTACCTTTGGCTTGTTTAAAACAAAATATAATGCAATGCTATACTAAATAAGAGGTAACTGGATGGTAATGTTATAAATTGACTTTAAAACTACTACATCTGAAAGTTTAGTTGACAAATATTTTCAATTCATGCTATGGGGGTCTTTCTGGTCTAGGGATCATACTGCTTATTCTCACACTTGCTCGCCAAGGATCACTGTCTAGTGGGTTTGTACTAAGGAGGTCACAGTCCATCAGGTCTTACTGTCCGAGTCTAAAAAGATTTTAACTGTTTAAGGATATCAATGGAAGAAGGTAAAATAGATATACGTAAGTATCATTGTATGTTTATGAATTATAATGTATTAATTTCATGGGGAAATTTACTAAAAATTAAAAAGATAACCTTGAACTATAGAACACTCATGAATCTCTTTCTCTTTTTCCTTTAGTGATTTGTGATTCATAATGAGCTCACCGAATATATTAATACTTTCTAACTTTTAAAGAAGTAGTTTGGATTTGTAATAACCTACATGTAATAGCTCAGTCCATATAGTCTTGATCGTTTAATGCGAACAATGTGAAGGGGTCTAATCCATTACTATATATTAAATCATGAAAGTATTATTTGTAACTTACACTTCATCAGATGAAGATATGCTTTAGATAATAGATGATACAATGTATATGATAAAAATGATGATCTGTTTAAATTATGTTTGAACAAATAGAGTGCATGGTGTTGAAGTTAGAACACAATGGGCTATTAGAATTGGCATGAAAATAAGGTTGAATTATGGGGTTTGATGATGACTGTAATTTGTTTTTAAAATATAAGTCACAACATTATTTGGCCCAGGGAAACATAGAAAAATGACGTTCTAAAGCTTTAAATGTGCTTTTTAGAATAAGATAATATTGAGGATGGATATTTCTACAAAGCAACATTAAAATAGAGCAGAAAGTGATTGATACCATTTGGATATCAATGTTATATCTTCATACAAAGTCTTATCAATTATGATCAAAATGTGCAATTTATTTTTCCTGTTTTCAAAATGCAGTGTGTATTATCAAGCTAGTTGATAACACAGATCATTACAACATACTGTCAAGTAACGATATTACATCTGAAGGACAAAATTCTGTTTACTGTTAGTGATGAATATTCATAATGTAGACAATGCCAATATATGTGATCGTAAGACTACAATGTCAATCTTTGTCTTCTATAAGCAGCTATGATACTGCAATAACTTAAAAGGATAAGTTTACATTTTTAAACATGTGTTAAAATATACTGGACGCCTTGTTTCATAGATATTTTCACCAAGTTAAAAACATTATCGTATTTTATTGGTGTGAAGGATATAAACATCTGTGCTGTGCTTTTAATTTAAAATGTACTATTTATGACAGTTATAGTGGAAGTATCACACGCATATTGTACAGTGTAATTGTATCATCCAATAAAAACTCAAATGTGCAAGGACACCACAAGATCAATGCTTGTTTATGATCAATGCTCATGTGGATATTGGTATAAAATCATTGTATTGTAACATTGAAAATTAGTGGGATTCCACATAAAGTCTTGTGTGTAACACATTATCCAATAGAGAGGCTGTTAAGCGATTTCCAGTAAAACACTGCTAAATGGATGGTCATCTGCTACTTATATTATTACTTTTATATATTTCTTTTTATAGATATTTCTAGTGGATATTAAGATGATTGCATTTTGCAGTAGAACATAGTGTCAGTGCCAAGTGATGTCTGAAGTCAGAGAGCAAGGTGTTGCACAAAAAATAAGTAGAAGTTGGGTATAAAAGAAACATCTAAAAGAAAAAACTAGCTGTTGTTTTGTCTTTTTTCATGAAATAAGCTGGAATTATTTCATAGAGATCTCACAAATGTCTGAAAGGATATGTAACAACAACCAACAGTGTAGTGTGCAGTGTTATTCTTGCATGCGTTAAGTTTAGAACATTGAAATAAAGTATTAGAAATATCACATTAGCAAGATTTGAATGAGTGTGTTTTAACACTTTTTAAGGAATATGAAGAACTGATAAAGATGGGTAAAGTGCTCAACAAGCCCAGTGCACTGTGACGATCATGTGTTTCAAAATATCTTGACCAGTATCAACCAAATGGTTCTTGAAGAGTGCTCGCAAATACTACAGTATAAGACAGTTATATGTATTTCGGACCTATTCGAATAAGGTGGAAATTCATCATCATAGTGGCATTTGGGTACTATGTTAATTAAAGAGCAATAAGCATGGCCTCCAGTATTCACAGTGACAGTAGCCTGGCTTCTCATGACTTTCTGTCCTCCACCAGGCGCCGACGCTTTATACAGCTCATGGCAGGTAAATAAACCCAGATACTTGTCACTGGACTATTCAGATTTACACTGGATATGAGGATCATTGGTCTGTCATTGGTCATTAGTTAACGTCACGTTTTATTTCTGTGTCCCTGATTAGAATAATGGTGTACTCATTGACTTTTTCTGTAGACTAACCCAGAAGCATTAAATGGTGTCCCCATTAAACATGAGGTTCATCGAGGTGTGTTTCATCGTATGGTACTATAGGTCTCAAGCAACTTTTCATCACTACATTGTACCTTCTGTTTCGTTGTTTTTTTATCCATTGTCTGGGTGCCTATTTAATTGAAACATGAAAAACACTACAAAATTCTACCCATATGTATTTTAATATGAAGTAATTACATGTATTTGCTATGTGGTCATAAGTGTATTGACCTCATACTAAACCCGTTGATAATGCCTGTTATTAGGGTCATAAATGTATCTATATAGCTAGTTTGTGCTATTTGCACAGATGTATCACATTTGATGTTCATTCATAGATTGACCACCTGATGAACTTGTTGGAGGTGTAAAAATATCATCAGTCATAGAATAGGAGACATGTTGATAGTCTACAACCCTTTTTTTTAGAGTTTTAGATGAATAAAAACTTAAAGATTATTCAGATGGAAAGATTTCTGGATATATTTTAGATAATAAATACAGATTACAGAAAACAAATCTAACAAAGGATGACCCTGCAAAAGAACAGAACAGGAGCTTACAATTCTACACTTTTGTGTATCTTATATCATCATGTCCAGCACAGTGAAACCTCATGGAGCCAGAGCTGGAAATCATCACTAGTTATTATTGATCATCCAAGTGCCCAGGGCCATTTAAATTCAAATTTCCTTACACATGAGTAGATCTCGAGCCTTTGCATGTGACTTTATTAATGGGGCACTTCAAAATAAAGTGGTGATACACGGTGAGGCTTCTTATACAATTGGGAGGGTCAGGAGGCGACTGGTCATTTACAGTAGATCTTTGATTATTTTCATTTGATCTTATTTGTAAAGCAGCTGGGTTCTTTGGCTGAAATGCTTTTCTAGATCAGAATCTTATGCTAGGAGTTCATTGGGTGGCTGCAGTAGGCGCCAAGATGTTGCTCAGTTTGTGTCAGTTTATGCCATTACAGGGTCATTAGATTCCAAGTTCTGCCCTTTTCCCATGGTGTTTATCACACTTATGCCAATAGACAGGTACATTGTACCATGTGGTGTCATTTGATCGACACTGGGGGATGATTTTTGTGTAACAGAAATTTTAAATCTATTAGCATTTTCTTGCTCTCTAATGCAAGTTTGATACACCTATAAGGCCATTTGAAGGCGGTAGTATTCAGCCACTGCACATCAGTATACACCTTGTTTGGGACATGAGGTGCTATGATAAATTTCATACACGCACACTAACGCCAACGTTTTCACCACCTAAGTGGAATCCTAGCATAAGTAGCATTCCTTAAAACAATTTATTCAACCATTGCTTCTTATGATGTCTTTCTGGGCAGTAAGAGGCCAAGATCTCAACTCATTAATACCTGTTAGTAAATATCAAGAATTAAACCCATAATGTTCACACCTTGTTTTTCTATTACAGAGCTGAGTCCGAGTAAGTTCACATCACTGTCCCAGGCCAAGGCTGTGCTGCTCGGAGATGTGGCTGCCGGCAAAACCAGTGTCCTCAACGCTCTCAGGTTCAAAAGGTGAGAAGCTAAAGTTTATGGGGGCGTTTCATGGGCATAATGTACACGCTTTTTAATGTCCAAATGTTCTTGAGGCATATATTACCATAAAGTGGCTAAAACGTGTGACGCAAGTAATGAAGAAAAAATAAAAGGCAGTGCTTGGTGTAAATTACCATTCATGTAATGGTGCCTTGTTTGTTGTCAATTTAGTGGTTATGTGGTAAAGAACTTCCTCAGCCAAGTGTAAATAGCCCGTAGTTAGCTTCTGTCTATAATCCTTGGATCTCTTTGCAATTTAATGTCAGTTCAGTTGTACATACAAGTAAAAACAATATCAATTGAAGAAGGTCTTCTCATCTACTCCACAGCACCAATACACGATTAAGCAGTAGAACATCTTCCATAAATTTCAGTGCAAATGTAATACTCATGTTTATAATTTAGAAATTAAACACTGTGTGTGTGATCTATGTGCAACCATACACCCTTCTTCCCTAGGTCACGTCTGGCACCATCTGGAGCGTCAGGCAGAACTATTGGCATTGAGGTGCACTCAGTGTCTCTGGCCAGCAACGTCAAGCTCTGGTTCTATGATTTCGGTGGCCATGACACATACCACTACAGTCATCAGGTATGATGGGTTCTAATGCAAATTACAAGTTTTGATAAGCATCACCCTGAACATCCATGTGGGCCTCGGGGTTGAAAGAGGGGTGTCACGATCATTAAGAATTTACATTGATATTTTTTGAGACTGGAGGTAGAAGATGTATTGGGTTAGTATTGGGGGATCTGAGTGAAGACTTCATGACAATGTGCTCTGCCATTTATGCCCAGTATATGATTTTTGACCGGGTAATAACTTTTCATGTTGCACTCTTATTCCTGTCAATATTGTGGCATCATCTTATTTGTTGTGCTATTGTTCTTACATTTTATGTGTTACACATAATGCTCATGTTGTAAGCATATACAATTCGATGGATCAAAAATGAAAGCTCCAAATACCGGTATCATTGATAACCTATTTGCGTGGGTGTTTAAGATGTTCCTGTCAGACAAGGCCATCTACATCATCACAGTGGACATCTCTGAGTACCAGCCGGAGAATTTCCACCAGGCTGTGGGCTACTGGTACCAGGTATGCCATCAGCACTATTGATTAGGTCCTGCAGTAAATATGATGAATGGACTTTGCTATTACCCACATGAATTTGATTTGAAACGATGTTAATTTTTTAAACTCAATTATTCAGTGCATAAAACAGGTATCTATTTTTGCATAAATATTTTTATGAATTTTCATCTTATATTACTTACTCTATAGACCTAAAGGTTTTTTGTCAAAAAATCTAACTGAATGCTGTAGACAGAAAACATTCAAGTGATTTACTCTGTTTTTTCAGGTGCTCACTTCTCGCCTGGTCGGACCCATGATGTGTGTTCTGGCCACGCATACCGATCTGGTCGATACTGACACACTCCGCGACAGATGTGCCGACATCTCCATCAAACTACAGGTACTGATATTACTTATCACAGAATGTAAGCTTCTATTGGGTTCCATTATATAAGCATACTGAAATTATATAGATACCTATAAGAACCAGTCATTTTTGTCTTTGGCAAGACTTTCGCTCTTGTCGTAAGAGCTTCGTCGGGCCTAATGAAAAACCACTCCTGAGGACCAGGCCAGAGAGAGAGACCATGTGAAAGCAGTGCTCCAAGATAATGGATATCAACCATGGATCTTCAAATTACCCAAGTCTAAAGAAAAGACGCCCACAGACGACGTCTCCAAAGAAGCGACAGGGAAGATTCCAGTGTGCCTTCCTTACCTGAGAGGACTCTCCGAAAAACTGAGTAACATTTTCCGGGAACATGGGATCAATACATACCACAAGCCGGTCAACACCATCAAGTCTATGCTACCTTCTCCCACGGACAAGTCTCCAGACAGTGCCAAGTGTGGCATCATCTATGAGGTCAACTGCCCTCAGTGTCAGGATACATATGTTGGTGAGACAGACAGGACCCTGAACACCAGAGTCAAGGAACACTTAAACCCGAAACGTGTTCCTACAGCAATTGGGGACCATATCAAAGATACAGGGCACATGATCAGCCCCAGTGACTTCAAAGTGGTAGCACGCGAGGAAATGGAGCTGCGCAGGAAGATCCGTGAGGCCATCGAAATCCGAGAGCGCCGACCCCGGATGAACTGCGACACCGGCTATGACCTGCCCCCCATGTACACAGCTCTACTGTCACATGATCGCCAAATCCATGGTGGTCATGTGACCCAGTGAGAGGATCTTTTTCATTAGGCCCGATGAAGCTCTTGCGACAAGAGCGAAAGTCTTGCCAAAGACAAAAATGACTGGTTCTTATAGGTATCTATATAATTTCAGTATGATATTACTTATATTATACAAATTACTCATGTTGAAAATTGTGGAAAGAACAACGTATCAGCTCTTTTCCACAAGACTTAATCATCTTGTCAAGTGAAGTATCGCTAGGTCTCTGGGGTGGTCTCTTACTACTATTATTAATATTACTAAACCTTGAAGGTGAATGTGTTTTTTCCGTTTCTTTGTAGGCCAAAGAAAGAGAGGCCATTCAGACAGTGCAGAAAGAACTAGACTTTGTCAATGGCCTCATCTACAAAGACCAGCTTAATGACAGTGACCCAATTAGAGACTTCCGTGGCAAGAGTCTAGCCAGGCCTAAAGACCAGCTTCAAAAACTGCTAGGTAAGCACAGGTCTAATACAAGCAAAGAGTAAGATTTGAGGGACAGTTTGCAAATATATTTTGTACATGTATTAGGAAAAAAAAATGTCATCATTCCTAAACATTTTTATTTGTGGCAAATGCAAAATATTTTCACCATCAAGCTATTCAATTCTTGTGACAATTTTTCAACGTGTGAAAGTTGTGTCAAAACCTTAGGTAGCAAAGTTGAATCTACGATAGCTACCTGATAAACCGTAATCCAACCTGCATCCTTCTCTCTTCTCTTTCAGACCACCGACCGCATGTGCACCACAGTGTGATCTGCATCAGCTCCAAGACCATGGCCGGCATCCCCGAGCTGTGTGACTCGCTGCTCCACATGACGCGCACCGAGGCGCCACGATTCCCCACCAGCCAGGTCCCCACCGCATGGGTGAGTCCATTCTCTTTTCCTAAAAGCTACATCCCCTACACTTGGGTGAGTCCATCATTCTTACCTTCTGGCAATGTCTCCTTTACATGGGTGAGTCTATCCTGCTTCACTACTAACTACATCTCCATCCAGTAGGTCCTATTTCGCTGCTAGTTATGTTACCAATCCATTTGCCTACCACATGGAGGGTTCAGCATCTCAAATCCCTGTTAACTTTGTCCCCACCACATGGGTGACTCCAGTTTGCTTCCCCATCAGCCAGGATACCACCCCATGTACCCTGTGAACGTTAAGAGCCCAACAGCAACATAGCCTTCATCATCAACTGAAACAATTGAAAAGAGGAAGTGATACAAAAAACAAATACTCAACTTGCACTTCCAATTCTGTGATGCTGTGACTATAGGTGGAGCTGGGGGAGGCGATCGCCAAGGTGCGGCACAAGACGCCGTTCCTCACCAAGACAGAGTTCTATTCGGTGGCGGGCGAGCACGGCGTGGCGCCCGAGTACGTGCCCTATGCCTTCAAGTACCTCATGAGCTGCGGCATCATACTGCACTACGAGGACAACAAGAAGGTGAGGCACTGAATACTCCCCAGAGAGTTTTCTGCATTTGAATTGAGATAGGCTTCTTGATTAATGTAATGATGATTGAGCAGCAGTGTTATCATATTGAACTATGAGGGTAACAAGAAGGTGCAGTCTTATAATGTGTAGATCTAGTACTGAATACTCCCCTGGGAGTTTCGGCTTGTATTGTACTCGATACTTGCCAGAGAGTTTCTGTGAAAATAAAGGTGTGTCATTTGAGCGCTGTGAACTGAATTGTTTGTTGTTCACAAAAGATGCTGCTCATTTGATTGTTAGACAAATAAAGCTTCATTGTTAAAGTAAAACAATTACTGCTAAGTGAACAGCTTGTTATATAAGTACTGGTTTTAAATTACTGTGCGTTTTCGTCTTTGATCTTTCTTCAAAGTTTTTTTCTTACAAAACGTGTCTTAATTTTCCATACAGGACAGTCCGCTGCGCGACTTTGTGTTTAACAACCCCAACCTCCTGCTGGCTATCTTTGGCCTCATCTTCAACCACAACTACTACAACGACGAGATCCGCTTTGTGTGGAGCAACAAGAGCATGCTGCGGCTGCCCAAAATTGACTTTGAGAACCTCAGGGCCAATCTCAGGAAGGAGGCCATTGCTGGTAAAAATTCTATTTATGAATGCTCGCTTATTGTATGTAGATGATCTTGTATTACTCTGACTATAATTGTAAAATTGAGTGTATCTGGTATGCAACATAAGGTCTCATTTTGTAGTATATTTTCTTTCTCACTGCTTTATTTTTCAAATAAACAAATCAAAGTTATTGTGATCTCTTATTGCTTCTAAATGCTGTCTCCCCCTAATATACCCCTGATCTGCAGACTCCTCCCATGTATACCACTTTTTTTTTCATTTTGCACGTTAAACACCTCCCTTCATAAACTTTTCCCTCTTTATTGCAATCCCCCTTGCCTCCAGATTTGTGGATTATACAATCATTTCTTCCACAATCTCCATTTTCTTTAATGAAAGACATGCAAATAATGCTTTTGCAAAACACATTAAAGAATCTCATGTGAACTAGATACATAATGAATATAATACAACGTACAGAAACCACACAAGAAAGACAGACTCAGGAGGGAGTTGAGATTGTAAGATGCAATGCGGACACTATACTTAATAGCAGATTGGACCACTACCAGCCTGGTGTCAGGAGAGATTTGATTTTCAGAAATTTATTTGATTTAGTTAGAGATCTTATTGGGGTTGTAAGACATATTGTGGGTTGCACTGCAGTGTTGTGTGTAAATTCATATGTAAATGGTAAAAGAGCAGGTGGTTAGGTGCATTGTGTGGAAACTAAAAATAACTGCAAAGTGGTTTTAAACCTGATTGGTGCATTGTGTGGAAGATAAAATACAAAATATCATTAAAATTAAATAATGTAAAATGTTTATGGGGATTTATGTTTACTTGATATAGCTATTGATATGTAGAGTCTAAATTGATTTGTTTTATTGAAAAGGAGACTGCAGATCTCGAAAAATAGTTAAATATTTTGTTACTTTGATTTGTTTAATTGAAAATAAAGCAGTGAGAAAAAGAAAAAATACAAAATCTGACTAATCACCTTTTGCAATATATCGCAAATGTATACTTCATACTTAAGTTTGATTAATGTATTTTGGGATGTGTAAATATGTATTAATTTGAATAATGTTCAAATAGTCATCAAGTTTAAGGTAGTAAAATACAATAAATTCACTGTCAAAGGGATTATGAAATTACAGACTATACTATTGATCATGAGATAAATTGAGCTTCCAAAATGTGAGGTCATTTGTAATGACTGGTAAATGTGAGTGTGGTCTGGTGTGTTTTGGCATGTTTCAGGAGAGAAGTTGCTGCGCTGCTTCTGGTCATCAACAGGGATTGCCGAGGACGTGTTTGGACGGATTCTGTCCCTGCTTGAGAAGTTTGACCTGTGCTACGAGGTGCCTTCATTTGGCAAGAAAGAGCTACCTGGAAGGTCAGTAAGATATAGGAAATGTTTCTGTTCTTAGTCTTCTCATAGCTTGAGGATTAATTTTCTTATATTGTTTTCTTTCTACCATTTTTTTTGCCCTGGAGTGATATTGTTTTTTTTAAAGAACTACTTGTCTTTGTTGAATGATGTCAGACGCAAGGCTATTATATATGATAGAGGAAAGAAACACACTGCCATCGTTACAGACAGCTTCTGTAGTTTTGAAAAATAGCTTTTGTTGTAGCACTAGTCATAAAATTGCCTTCCAGTATTAGCTTTACTATTCAGGTGGCTTAGATCAATGTTCTTTGAAAGTTCAATCATGAAAAGCTCAAAAAATACATTTTGATGGTTTAGTCTAGAACTAGATCACCAATTGCTAAACCGCCATTCATATAGTCTAAACCGTGAATATTTACGTCTGATGTGAAATTTGGTGACCTCTATAACGGGGAAGCTCACGTCATACGTAAACGCTCAGATTGTGTGCGTGGCCGAACAGTGTGATTAAGGCTCTATATATTAGTATTAGCCATTGGACATAAGCAACATTACCTCAAAACCCAAACAATATGAGCACACAGTTATTAAAAGTTGTTTTTTACCATGCGCAGGCCGTAACTTTCTTTCATTCCTGCTGAAGCCGCTGCCACCCTCGGAGACGTGGGGCATCTGGCCCACGGACTGCCCCGCCAACACTGCAGAGTTCCGCCTCCTGCTGTGTCTCAACACACCGCAGATGCCGCTCGGCCTCATGGAGAAGATCAGTGTGAGGGTGAACCCCTACCTCGATCACAGGTGGGTGGGCAATAGAGTATGAGCGTAGACCGTGTGGTTAGAATATATAAGGGTACAGTGTGGATGGTGGATTTTAGTCTTAATGTACCAGTAGGTTGTTGATAAGTGATTTTGATTGATGTGTGTGCATTGTACTTGACGGTTAAAAATGTTAAAATGTATATTTTAAGTTACATGATAAAGAAAGCTTTTTACTTTCCCTTATGCCTGCTAGCTACAGTGACATCGACAATAAACTTTCTCTTATCTTGTTTGCATTTCGTTGTATTCTGCAGAGTGGACTGGAAGACTGGGATCGTTGCATTCTGTAACTCCGGGCAGGACCTGATCCGGATCGAGTCTCGGTGTGGGGAGACAGGTGTGGAAACATGTGACATTGCACTCATCACACGTACACGGCGGGATAGGGGGCCTGTGTGAGTTCCACAGTGCTGCTCATAATTCATATACAGCTGTATTAATTTCTTTTACTTTCTACTGAGTTCTAAGTATTTATGGTATAAATTGCATTTACAATGGTGTTTCTGCTTGTGTTTTCTGACTGTTTATAACCAAGAATGTCTTTTTGCATAACTAATGTCAATGTTCTGCACAGCTTGAACATCTTAAATATGAAACACATTATTTCAAACAAGGCAAAGTGACATCACGAGTTTCCATCACAACCAGACGGAATGAACCTAATCTTTGTGTTCTATTTTACTATACTGAATGGTCTTTGTCAAAGAAAAGTGATGTTATGGCTTTGATGTGTAACAGGTGCGCAACATGGTTCTGGTAATGGTAGCCACTATCAACAAGATCCTGACACGGCCAGTACCCAGGTGTGCTGGGCTACTGGTACGTCCAGTGCGGTCACTGTGTGAGGATGATGCACGAGGGAAAACTACAGAAACAGGGACGCCACCTTGTGCAGGTAATATTATTTACAGGAATGGAACAGATTCACCTGTCAGAATTATAAAAAAAGAAACAAACATTACCATAGGACTTTTTCAACTAATAATTTAGTAATTTTTAGATGCTTCATAAGACCCACCATATTCTTAAAGGTTATGCTCAGTGGCCGAACAAGTATGCTTACACAGATACAATATGAGGTGCATTTTGAAAGTTTCTCTCATTTAAACAACATATTAGAATATCTAAAGAAATTTACATCCACACCATAAACAACCAGCTAGAAACCCCGAAAACACGTGTAGGCGAGAAATGTAAACCGAATGATTTTCGCCAGACGTAACTGCATGGTGCCGAAGCCGCCTATATTCGCCGTCTTATTTGTGACGCCTGCCGTTGAAATCCGCAGTACATTCCTGGCGAAAATCATTCAATTATGCAATATCAAGTAACCTTGTGTTTTAGCTGACAATATATAACATTTTTATAAATGTAATAAATACAAAACGTGACAAGTATGAATCATTTCCCTTTATACTTCCAATGGAAAATACATAATTAAATTTATTGATCCTGGATTTTAGACACTGAGCGATATCTTTAAGTGTCATAATGATGATGTACCCCAAGATGGGGATTAGCTCCGGTGCAATTTCCATCCATCTTGAAGTTACAAACATAATCACCTGACACTGAAGAAATATGTACTTCCAGATTAATCATTGTTTTGCATTTTTAAGAACCTGCTGTAGAAAAATGATCTTTGAGCTAAACATTGCCTATTTGAAGGTAGAAATTCATTTGTTGATGTCTGAAGGCTGTACATATATGTTCACTTAGTTGTCTTTAATTTGCAGCCACTAGACAGCTTCCCGGCAGACAACTTTGTGTTTTGCCACGCCCCTGGCAATGCGCTGGCAGTTCCAGTGCCGCAACTGTACCACAGATGAATGGCTGTCAGTCAGTGATGTCTTCCCTGTCTCAGGTAAGCCACACTTGATAATATAATCATTAGGTATGTTTTGCATGGAAATAAGATGTGGAATGCACATTCCCTTTTCTTACTGCAAACACTTTCCAAAATGAAAAAAATCATCTCTGAATAAAGATGAAAATATATTTATATTTTTACAAGCTCAATTGTTATATGTGGATGATTTGCCACCTAACAATGGAAAATAAAGCCCTCACACATGAAGGTTACCATGGAAAGGTCTAAAAACTGTAAAAGATTGTAATATAATGATGCATTTATCATTGATAAAGTTTTTTTTTTACAAATCAGTCACCCATTGTTTGTATATTCAACCAGAGGAACTGGAGTCTGCGACGCCAGGCCCTGAGTACTGTCCGGAGAACCAGGCACACTGGCAGGTGCTGGCGGCCCACCAGGAGGACCTCAGTGACCAGATAGAGGCCAAGTTCATCATCAACCCACCTGCCTGCAAGCCGGGGCGTGCTCAATGTCACGTCTGCCGCCGCGGTCAGTGCGCGACGCACGAAACACACGCGGTGAGTGCTCGATGGAACTTGTTTCAGGTTCTCTTGTAGATGTTTCAGTCACCTGTAAAAAACTTGAAGCTTAGAGCTGCAGGTTCAAATTAAGTACAGTATTAAAGTTCTGGCAGGTACATTGTACACACTACACATGGTTATGTTACGTCATTTCTGACCAAGAATTGATCATGAGTATTAGAAGGATGTTCATAACAGTCTGGTATTTGAAACGCAGCATTAGTGATAGATGAATTATTGAAGTACAATGTAGTACTGATAATTGCATGTGATCTTGTTTCAGAAACAAAGCATTGGTAGAGACGTTACAGCAGGGCTCTGAGAAATCCTTCCTCACCTTCCTGGATGTGTTGAGGAAAGAAGGTGGCTTCCCCAGACTGGCTGATGTACTGGAAACTGCCTTGACTCAGAAAAAGCTGAATCAGCCGCAACAGCAGAGTGGTAATATTATAGACTTCTTATTGTTTTAATTGACGTTGATACTTGTTTTAATCATCACACTTTTTTTTATTGATAAGCAATGGTTTTGTAGATTTAAAAAGCAAATTGGTAAGTAATGCCATTATTTTCCTAAATATTCAATTGCTGAACTGATGTAAGTAAATATTGTTGATAACTATCAACATCAATTATCTTTCACTTCGTTGAAATTCACAAAGCTGATTAATCTTTTAACAAACTAAGTTGTGACATCTATGATAAAATGAGATATATTTCTTTGTCCTTTGTGTCTTAAAAATGAGAAGACTACTATGTGCTAAGTTTTTATTGGTCACTGTTGTAGCCCCCACGCGGCCGGATGCATTGAGCTTCTCTGTGCCCAACATTGACAATATTCACGACGTCCCCCAAACACCCGGCACGCCAGGTAAAACATTAGGCCATTGTGGCAAATGCTGCTGCAAATTTGCAATCACTGAGAAATTCTTTGAACACATCATTCAAATTTATGATTTCTTTCATGATATATTTGATTGCTATTTCAAAAAAGAACATTATAGGATCAAACATGAAGGCATTTGGAAATCGTTAGATTCGTTCACACTGTGATATTGCAACTTCAGAGATTGTTGGGGGAAGTGTTTAATTGCTCAGTGGTTGTATAATGTTTAAATGTTATTTTAATATTTTAGTGCATGTTCTAAAAAATAATCTACTTTTTGTTGTTATTTTTAATTTTGGTGTTAGTAACCATAAACCTAATTGCCTCTGCAAATGATTAACCTTTTACTCAAAATGTGATACCTTTTTACTTGATCGTTATTTCTCATTATGTTATTATTTACTGAAGCATTTCTTTAAGATTGAATTATTTTAGTTGTTCATATTCATGTACTTGATGTTCTAACTGTCTGGTTGTGGTGTATTTGTGTAGCAGTGAACATTATGTAGTTAACCAACATGTAGTGATATCACATGTAATAATTCTGATCCATATAACATCCATGTTTAATGATGACCCAGGCCTTCAGAAAAACCTGATGGGATATAATATAGACCCATATGGCATACACAAGTCATCAGCATCAGCTGCTGAAGATGATAATGACATCCAAGGTATAGAGTCTTAGAAAAAATAGATATTTAATTATTTTCTTTTACATTCAGTAGATGAATTAGTTTTGTTTTTGAAATGTATTCAAGTATAATACAGTAAACATCTACAAGACTTTTGATACATGTACATGTATGATTGTGACATAGTTATAAAACGTATGTATGGCTTATTTTAATAGTACTACCTCCCATTCAGACCACCTCTCTATTGAGACCACCTCTATAATGTGACCACTTTTAGTGGTCTCAAGACTTCATAAAGCTACCAAAATGAACCTCCATATAAAGACCACCTGTCTATTGAGACCACATAACTCTGGTCCCAAAGGTGGTCCTAATAGAGAGGTACTTCTGTATGTATGAATGGCACCAATTTTGATTGGAAGTTCATGACTATCTCAAACCCAACCTGTTACATACAACTTCATATGATTCAAGTCAGTTGGCATGCGAGTCATCAGAGGTCAAGCTCCCAATGGTAAACTTGCAGCAACAAGAGAATTTTTTCTACATAATTTAGCAAAATGTCCATTCTTGCTGTTGTAGGAGTGCCGCGCCTTGATTTGAAAAGATCTGGGTCGTCTGATGGTGGCACTTCTCCTGATCAGTTCTATAGTCCCCAGATGTCACCAAGAGAGGGTGTGCCCAATAACAAGTATGTCGTATGCAATACACACTCCAATAGCAGATGTCATTTAAAGAGATTCCCTAATATAAGAAAACTCATATAAAAAACACATTTAAAATCTGGGTTAGAAATAGTATAGATATCAGAGAAAATTCTGACTTATTTGTTTAATGTTTCAGTATTCTGATCAGTAATAATTGGAATATGTCTTGAAATGTAGCTTGTTGGACAGTCAGATCGTATAAATACCTCACTTTATTTAAGGATTATTTTCCAGGTATGCAAAGTTTGACAATGATGAAGATGATGATAATGATGAACGTGACATCTTTGATGATTCTGTGGAGCTGATAGAAGAATCAGATGAAGAGGATGAAGTAGTCGCTGGAGAAAGTAAAGGTGGGTTCCAACGTTTTATGATATGAAAATATACATGTTAATGCTAGAAGATTATCAATCGTATCTGTACATGTACACATAAATTGCAAGTATTGATGTGGAAGTAAACTATAAACTTGTTTATATTCTCATTTTCATGTACAATGTTCTAGTGTCGTCATTTGATGCATTGTCCAAGTACCTAGATGAGGTGAAGGATCTCAAGTCCACACTGCCACTCCTTAACGAGGCCGTCGCACCCAGGTACAATGTAACAATGCATCAGTCAGGTCCCACTGCTGGTGTATACCGTGTACATATGGTGTTTGCCGCCATGATAGAGTTACTGTCATTGGCAGGTTTACTATTATCTCATTAGTACTGTGTGTATACTGTTATTCATGATCGTTTTTTATTCAATTCAAATGAAAGTGTGAATTTGATAAATTCAGCTAATGCAAAAATGAAAATACAAATGTATGAATGAGCTGAATCTGTGCGGTACAGCAAAATATTGGTTTTATGAAATATTTTATACGGCATTGATCAACAGCTGAGATATTTTATATTGTATGAAAGATAGTAATAGTTTTATGAAACTTGTATATTAAATTAAGTCGTAACTTCGATCTACATGTTTTTCCCTGCAGCATCCCAATAGAGGAACGGCGTATTATGCACAGTGACCAGTCCCGCATGGCCCACAGAGAACCACCACCAGTCCCTCCAAAACCACACATTGACAGTAAGTCACACATTCTTTTTTGAAGCTGGTTATGCTATACATGCACAGTAAATCTCCTCAACAACGGAACCCCCTTTGCAGTCCAATTTTCTTCCATCGGAGGGGGTTTCCGTTGATTAGTCATCTGAACATAATATTCACATGTACCATCGGCATCCATTATTGCCCAATGCTGAACGTTATTAAAGAATTCTGCTTGTCAAAACGAATGCACTGTCGGTTTGTCAGTAGCAGTTCTCTGATAAATACATGACTATTCCGTTGGTAGTCTATTACAAACAACATCTACAGCATGTTGTCCATAAATTGAAAATTACTGTTAACTTTTCTCAATGTTATTTTTTTCAACATGGCACTTCCGTCCTACAGCGCATGCGCACAATCATTGCATCTTTGTTAGCCTCGTTCAATCAGAATAAATAGTGAACCTACGCCAACACAGGGACTGGATGATCGAGACTACGTCGTTGTTTGTTATCATATAACGAAACCACATGCGATAGCGGGAATAATTGGCTCGAACAAAAAAATACGATAACAAAGGAAGCAAAATAAGGTCAATTCCGTTGTTTGTCACCCAAAATGCCTTCCGTTGTTCGTTGCTAAGGACATTCCGTTGATTACTCTAAGTTTTACTTATCTATATAAGGGAAAATGTTAATGCACAACAATTCCTTCCGTTGCTAGTATTTTCCGTTGAACACTGCTCCATTGTTGGGGACTTTTACTGTACCGGTATCTGTTGGGTTTTGAAGGTTTATGCAGTGTAGTACTTTGCTGAAAAGATGAAGAATATGGAGCTATGAAAAGTCAAAAAAGATTAACAAAATTGCTGGATGGGAAAGTACAAGAAATACTTGAATAATCCTTGCACAAATGTTCATCAGGGTGTGAGAGTATTAAGTTTTATGACAAACTATCATCAATATAGAGTTTGTTTAAAGAGCATGTGGCCATGAAAAGTCAAAGGCTAACAAAATTGCGATGTGGGGGAAAGTACAAGAAGTACTTAGATAATTCATGCAAAATTCTTCATCAAGGTGGGAAAGTATTAAAGGTTATGCTCACTTGTTACTAGTTTTTGTACAAGCATTTTATTTTAGCTAACAAGACATCATGGTATTCTTATAGGTCTAACAGATATTAAACATGAAAAATACGAATCTTGTTTTCCTTACACTTCCAATGGAAAATGCATTGTTTTTTATCCCGGATTTCACAGAACACATATTATTTTGACTGATCATTATCTTTGAATTTTATAACAAACTATCATCAATATCAAGAACGGCTTGAATAATCCATGCAAAAATTTCATCACAGTGTGAGGGTATATTTTATGAGGAATTATCATCAATATGGAGTATGTTTAAAGACTGTATGGCTATGAAATGTCAAGTTGTTGTTTTTTCCCCAGAAAATGCACATCGTCCGATGATCGAGCTGGCAAAAAGCACCGTGGTGATTCCTCCACCAGGCGACAAGGAAAACGCACCACTTGTGAGCATTATTATTCATATTGTTCTTTGTTAAGATGAGTTTTAGATGGTATTATAACATATTTATAATCATTTTTATAATCATTTGTATGTTTAATTGTATAAAAAGTTATAAAACATTTCCTAGTCTCAAATTCTCATGGCGCTGATTTGTGTCTTGTGTGTGTAATTTAACATGTACAATAAATTATATTTTTAGCCATTTTATGGATGCCTGTAGATAATTTCAAAACATTTTGTTAACTCTCAATCCGCATGTCAGCTGAAGCCGCCGTCCTACGCACCTCCCCCACCCCCATCTGCAGCACCGCTAGCCAAGGTCAACACCAACACCCAGCAGCAGGCAGCACCACCCAACCAGCAGCCAGATATCAAGGCTAAACCGGCTCAGAAAGAGGCCAACAACAACCAGCTGCCATATGTGGACGACAGCGCCACAGGTACACAACATTCACTTGCTCAATGGCGTGCTCCTTCAATGACTCATTCACTTTCTTACTCACTTTCTCCATATTATTCTCCGTAACAAAGTGCATGGCTCATGAACTACATATTAAAACCCACAGGTACGTCCTCTGAGGAGGCATCTCCGCTGCCCTCTGGTGGGCCACCACCTAAACCCACAACAGCCAAACCAGTGCGAACCAGTCTCCAGACAGCACTGCACCGCAAGACTATCACAGCTCCACCACCAGGTAAGCATGGAAGGTGGTAACACATTTTGTGTCTAGCTGCAAAATAAAAGAATAATTTCATTAAAATTTTAAATAATCTATTTGATAATGAAAATATCAATTTACATTTACATGTACCAATCACTTTTTTTTTCAGCCAAGCCACAGGCAAGACCAAAGCCCCGAATCTATGCCCCAAAGCAGACCAACGACCCCACGCCTCTTTCCCCAATTTTTGAGGCATCATTTGAATCTCGATCTCCACGAGTGCAATGTGGCCAGCCCGGCTTTCAGCAGACGACACACAAACCGTCATCGTTGACATATGATACTAACAGCGCCCAGCGGCGTGCACAGATTCTCAAGGTTGGTGGCAGATATTTAGATGTTTTTGATAGTAATGAAAATTTAGAATAAAGCACTTGTAGAGCACCATAAATCTTTGTAAATGATGTGCTCAAAATGATTTTGAGTTCATGCATTATATGAGCTTTTGATCAAGCAGGGTTTTTTTATTCTATAAAAGGACCCATGGCCACTGCAGAACATTTTCTTAATTCAATAGGTACTGCAGAACATTTTCTTAATTCAATAGGTACACTATTCCAAAGCAAACAAGCTACTGTTACTATTATCCATTTTTCAATTTTTAATGTATTTGTCTCTTTATTTTGAAATGAGGTAATAATTTATGTAGCAAGACAAAATGTCATTGTATATATTCCTCAATATCACAAAATTATGTAAGTTGTTATAAATTTAGATTTTTTTTCGCACTTTCTGATTATGATTTGGATGGTTTTGTGCTATACCCTGGTGTTGGTTTTGATTTAGTGAATCGCATTTTTTTTTAAATATTTTTTATTTGCCTTGTTACTAGTTTTTTGTGGTCACGGTCTTAGAATTGACACATGCAAAAAATTGTTAATTTTACCTGCTTTCCACTGCCATTTATTGTGGGTTGGTGTTTTGAAGTGCTATTTATTATTTTGCCATTGGTGAATGATTTTTTTTATATATTTTAGATATTTCTTTTTTTTTAAAGATTTTTCTTTATAGTTATGTATAAATCAGATGTGTAGAATAGTAACTAATAATTATAACTATATGTAGGCTTAAAACATACAAGCTAAATGGATTGAAGTAAATCTTTGATAATATTTTATTTTTGAAAATTCAAGTACATTATCCATTTTTGGCCGACAAAATTAAGTTTTCTCAACTAATAGCTTATTAGTTACTATTCTATCATTTTCCCTAACTACAAGAAAAATTCTCATATTCCAGTTTTAAAAAATGCCTGAAAAAAATTCTGGCTACATTTTTTGGCATGCCATAATTTTTGTCTGATATTTATTTACTATTGTTTCATACAATAGAAAATAATTATGGGCAAAAAATGTGAAAAGTATATGAGAATTTCTCATTTTCATTTTATTGTTTGTGGTTTGTATGTAGCACAACTGTACATAACCTGGGTATTGGTTGCCTCCTTTTAAAGGTGCACATGTCTCCGCAGAAAGAAGCTGTGGCTGACGCCCAATCTGGGGCACCGGTCATTGTGCAACCCACAGTGGTGGATTTTAATGATGTCCAGAGAGTGGACGTTGTGCCCATTGATGCCCAAGAAAGGCGGATGCCTGAAGCTGTAAGCCATGCTATTTTGAAAATAAAGAAACGATTCACTGAAAGGAATGTTACATAAGAGAATATAAAGTACTGATGGCTGAATAAAAACTTTAAAAGCTATTATAACTCGTTCACGTTCAGTGTGTTTTTAAGAACTGTGGCATAAAAGAGCTTAGCATTATGGAAATAACAAACCAGAATACCGGCATTACATTTGTGTTTACAGTCACCCAAACTAACGTGGAGTGTGAAGTTTGAAAAAGATGGCCAAGTGGACACCATTCCCAATGAGCCACCTGCACAAAAATCCACAGCCCAAGAGCCAGTGATAGAAGAGGCGCCAGTATATGAAGTCCCTTCGTCAAATGAGCCAGTTTCCTCTCAGCATGTTGACATGGAAACCATTGTAGAAGAGGAGGGTCCAATCTATGAAGTGCCAGCCTCTAATGAGGAAGTAGGGCCCATACCACGCAAGGATACAGGTGGGCACATTATGATAGTTGTGTTGTGATCACTGCTCATATATGTGCAGATCGAAAGTGCCAAACACCATTTAATGTATAGGTAGTAGGCACGCACAGAGTTTTCATGTTTATACTAATGCTTGTGCATAAATATGATTCATAAATAATGGATCTACAGAACATTTTGTGCTCTTATGAGATATAAGTTGGCATTAGGGAATCTCATTATAATGACATCTTATAGCATAACATGGCCATTGCCCAACTCTTGAACGAATCAGATGAATAAAAGAAAAAAATACTCTTGTACAAGCTTTTCATATACATTATCATTATCATTACTAGCCAACAAAATAAGTGCATGTAGTTCTTTCAAGTTGTCTTCAAAATAAAACCTATATCTGTCATTTTGAGACACACATATGAGGCAATTTCATTGCATTATCGATCTGTGTAGGAGAGTCGTCAGCGACAGTCTCATCGCGTGACAGCGGGTCATCATCCTCCATCCCGGTGCATGTGGTGGCACTGATCTGCTGCAAGGACAGCATCATGAAACAGCTGGACGCCAGAGACATACTAGCTCCATTGCTCAACAGGTAACTCATCCACAATTATTGCTCATCAGGTAACTTACGGATCATCATCATGCAAAGCTTATGGCGAACTCACCCACCCTCCCCCCATTGTCCATAGAGACAATGTGTACATAGACATGCAGTTGGTCATTGCATAGCATTCGGAAGAAAACCATACCTTATTCTTCAGTTAGAATTGTTAGATGTTATCCTTTGTGTGACATATTCAATCAACTGAAGAGTGGAGTGCTTGTTTATGTGAAGAATACAATGTTATAACATCTGGTACATTTTGCCAGAAGACATCTTGCCTAAAGCAGGAGAAATGGTTTAGTCCAAAATGCTACTGATTGTTCATAAAGATGTACTTATCCATATCATAAAATATACATGGTTGTGATTTCCTACATATTTGTATGTTGAGTATTTTGTTATATCATCTTCAGGAGTGTGATAGACGAGGCCACAGCGGAGAAGATCAAGTCCCACAAAACCAAACTAAACCGCAACAAACGTCTGCTTCAGGCACTGAAGAGAGGTAGGCAATATCCTTTTACAATTTCATTAAAATTGATTAATTTGTAAAGGTGTATATTACTCTTATGAATTGGTACTTTGAGATAGAATCACAATGTAAGTTAGCATTATGTCTTCATATAAATAATAGTCAGAATTGGTTATTGTTTTAAACGTACGTAATGATTGAATATACAACAATTACAATGGCCATTTGAAATGTGCTGATAATTGATAATGTTCAAACTTGACCAGAGTGGGCTGTGTAAGTCAGCCTGGGCCTTTTCAAAATGATGTGTAATAACGCTCTTTGATGTGGGGCTACAGGTGACGAGCGCGACCTGGTGATGTTCAGCACGGTGGTGCGGCACAAGGCGCGTCTCCCGGAACTCGCAGACATGATTGAGGCCGAGCTCTACAGCCAGAAGGAGCACACCATGGTGGTGAACTCGCCTGGCGCCAGGGTGGTCGAGGTGAGGGCAAGAGTGGTGTGAAACAGTGATGTCTATACTTAGGTCCATAATCACTACTAAAGGCTGTAGTTGATAAATGGATTTGGTTTAGTAGAGTGGACTGCAATGGGTGTGGAAGTGGGGAAGCCATTTGATCTGATGAACTGTGGAGAACGTAAATTAAGTATGAGGTAGGCTGCTTGGTATCATGTATGGTCTTTTCAGAAGAAAATTTTAATTCTTTAAGGCATCTATGAACTGAAAAGTTAGCCATTGCATGGAGAAAGGTCCTCTTCTTCCAACCAAATTTTTAATTATATTATCCATTTCCCAGGCAAGGTAGGTTGTGCAGCAAATGTGGAGAGCATGCAGTCCATGCACATTTGGTCACACGTGCCTGATTTCAAGAAATAGTAGTTACTGATGTCAAACAATTTGGTTATCAAAGAATCGTTTACATGTATATAAAAATTTACCATTAATAACAAAAAAGGCATTGTGAAGAGAATAAATTCCATGAAATAACTATTTGACCCACATTGTGACAGCTGTGACAGTGTCACGGACTACAGACCAAATAAAGTATATGAAGGTTAACTGACAAAACACACAGGTGTTTTCTGCCCCAGGCTACAGGCACACAGCCTTCATCAACATTTGCAAAAATCACGTCTGGCATCGCAAATTATCTAATATAGATCAACCATTGATATAAATCAAATTATGTCTCCATATTATTCTGTATGTGTGGACAACATGTTGTTGATGAGTTTTAAACACTGTAATAGTAATTGTGATGTGTGTTGGATGATAGACGTACAAACTTGACTTACAAGTATTTGTACAAATAGTTCAAATAAACAAGTTCGGTTATAAATAAATAATAGGCTTTTGGATTATGAATAATTAGCTTTATTATTTGAATGAAAGATTAGAATATTTTTATCTAGGATTCATCGTTTCAAATATATCATAACAGGATATAGGAGTTTTTAAGAATTATTATTTTGAAGTATGAATTAACTATTTCATTTTGAATAATATCAATTCATTATATTTATTTCATTACAAAGCAAGCAAAAGTGAAATCTCAGGTGAGTGAGAGTCTAGTGGATAGAGTTAAATTCATTTTTTCTTATTTCAAAGCGGAGGATTTTTGTATGCATGTCTATGTAGAATGAACTGTAGCTCATTATTTGCCTTCTTATCTCAATGGATTATTTATTTGATTTGATTTTTGGTGTGAAATATATCCATGTAACTATTGGATGGAGCTTTTGTTTACCATCTGTTGGAAACCAAGCTTGAATGCAAGATCCCATACACACATGATTTATATATTGATTGTCAGAGCTTCATTTTTTTCACTATGTTCTTTATAACAAAACTGCAAAGTCAATATTGTTGAAAATTGCCCTCATAACAAACATATTTCTATATGTGGATATTACAGGAAACCAGGAATAGAACTAAAGATATAATATTCCTTCTAAAACTGATTAGCTGAAAGCCCTTCACCATCGCTCCAACTCTTACCTCTGGTCTTTTTAAACTGAATGTTTACAATTCAAATTCTGAGTCTAAGGAAAGACATTTAGATACCGATTACATAATGCATATATCTTATTGTTTGTCATTCATGATGTTTACTGATGCCGAAGTGCCTCAGACGTTGAATCTGGATCATTGTTCGTCTACAGATGCAGTGTGGATGTATTTTTAGGTGGAGCATGAATCCAATGATGTAGCAGATGAACATAACATTTATGAAGACGTTGATGTGCAGGAGGAAGCAAAACAGCGAGCAGACGACATGCAGCAGGTAATGCACAGGATACAAATATTGGATAAGATATTCTTATCAATATAGATTGTATTCACACTTGTTTTTAGTACATTTGATGTACGTTTAAAATCAAGACTGTTTAACCAACTACATGTATACATATATGATGTTTTCCTCACAGCAATGGAAAAGAATCGTATAAAAACACTCATGGAACAAAGGGTACGTTACTACTAGTACCGCTACTGTGGGGGCTGTTGCTATACTACTGTAGCTGCTATAGAATTGGTTAAACATTCTTTTACAATATGACTTCAAAGATGAATGTTGGTTCCAGCCTCCCCCCGAGAACGTGGGTGGTCGGTACGCGCCACACACGTGTGCCATCCTCGCCTGTAAGGACACGCTGCTCAAGGAACTAGACGCACAAACACTCACACCGGCGCTCGTCGACAATAAGGTAATTGGCCATGTGGATTTCAGTTACTTCACCTCAAAAATCAGCCTTTCATGCAAATGAAGGATAATGGTTATGGCATTAATGGCTTTGAAGTATACGTCTCGTCAATGCAAATTACATGTATTACACTTTGGTGCATCAAGCATAAAATTGCAATTTAAAAGGGTATATATCATATTTCTAGGTGTTGGACAATGACCTAGCTCAATCAATATTGAAGCACAAATCACGCAACAACCGCAACAAACGTCTCTTGCAGGTAAAGCACACGTATTAATATACTTTAAAGAGTATCAGTTTGGGAAACATAGATTGAAAACGTTGTTAACGTCAGAATGTACAATAGTTGAGTTTTCTAAAATTTCTCATTTGATCTTTAAACTGTGACAACAATGAATATTTATTTCACTCTTCAAAAAAATGTGTAAAGGTATCACCTAGATTTACACTATCAAGTTCAACCACCCATTTGCTTCTACAAACCCCAACACTGATTCATCTGCGATTTGTCCTTGTGCCAGGTGCTGAAGGGCGCCGACCGTGAGACGTTCATCATGTTCGCTGATGTGCTGCGGCATGTGGCTGACAAGGGAGAGCTGACGGACAGCCTCATGGCCACGCTGCACCACTACGACCAGCAGCACCCCGACCACGCCGGGGACGCCTTCCATGGTGAGCAGACGGCCATAGTCCAGTTTGAAATTGTATGATAGAAGTTCATTTATCCTGGATCTGATAGACATATGTTTATATTTTAAACAGGATAATAAGTTCAAATTACTTATTGAGCTTATTATCCAGTTTAAAATATAAACATATGTCTACCTGTTTGAAATTGTCGAGATTTAATTGGTTTGTTCAGTTTTGAGTATCAAAAGCATGAGATTTTCCACGAACGATCTATGGTATGAGGGGGATTTTTTTAGATGCAGATCTCAACTGACCTGTGGTCATTAGGGGGTCAAAACATAGGTCAAAGTTTAAAATTTTGAAAAAAATGTCACAATTTTTATTTTAATGCATATGTTGTATGTAATCAAAACAGGCAATATCTAAATGCCGAATGGCTTTTAATGGTTAAAACGAGGGTTAAAAAACTGGAAATTGTGTGAGTGACTTATTTACAGGAATGTGTAATTACTGTTTTGTTTTAAACTCAGTGTCTGATATAGATAAGCATGGTGAAATTTGATTGGAATAAGTGGTACATGTATAAGCTCATCCCAACTATACATCTAATTACTAAGTGAATTTTATGCAAACGTGATCTTTACATCTGCTAACATGCGTTTACATTTCATGCTTTTGCATTTTATCCAATAGGCGACAACAGTCTCGATCAATCGATCGTGTCTCTGGAGGACATGCAGCGTCAGGAATCAGTGTCGTCTGAGGCTGATGATGCTGACTCCAATCGGCTGTCTACGATCTCCACAGACAGCGGCTCAGGGTAAGTCATGGGGAATAGCATAAATCCCAGCATAAAAAATGGTTTAATACAATATAGTCACAACATAGACACACTTTTTTATACCTGGGGGTCATGTGAATTGTAGGGCTTTCTATTATGCTATTAATACTACTAAGTTTTCATGTTTATTGTTGTGTTTGGTGCAGACTGACCGACTACCCGCCCCATGTTTTGGCCCTGCTGGCCAATAAGGACAGCCTCATCAACAAGATGGACGCACGTCCGCTCATAGACCCACTCGTCAAGGTGAGATCACCCATCAGCATACTCTTGATTCTTCAAATAGGGGTTCAAAGGTTTCCTGTAGTCCTGTTGACGTTGGTGTTTATGCTTGCTAATGCTGGTTCATGAATCACTTCAGCCTATGGTTATTGCAATGCTTTATAGGGATTTGCTTACTTCAGCTTCTGATACAAGTCAGATGTTAGCAGACCTTTATAAAGGTATAACTGTAGAAACGTATAAGCAGAAGTCAGCATCATGCTGTCAGAAGCCTGTGGAAATAAGTGAAACATATGTCCTTTGTGAACCTTCTGTAAAACAAACGCTATCAACACATGATACAGGTTGCTCAGATTCCTGCCTGGAGCAGGTGGATCGTTGTTTACCAGAATTATGGACTGGTTATTCATATATCTTACTCTGCAAGTAAATCTATCTTGACATAGGGAAGTCCAAATTTACATATCATACATGTATTTGTAATTTCTTGACCTGAATGAAACTAAAAAATTGTGACTGTTTTCAGCGAGGTGTTCTTGACAATGCCTCCGTAGCAGAAATCAACTCCCGCAAATCCAAGGTGAACCGCAATAAGAAACTGCTGCAGCTTCTCAAGAAGTCTGACAGCCAGGCATTCCATCACTTTTGTGATGCCCTAGGTGAGTAGCTAAAATGTCATGATCTTGGTCATGATATTTGCATTTATATGTTCTGATTTATTGGAAAACAATTCTTAATTGCCATCAATTAAGTGAAATTATATAAGATTAAGATCATGAAAATGGGTAAGTAAAGAGGAAACTACTTTTTACGAGATCGTAGATATGAACTTTTACATCTGCAGAGCAAGATGGTGAACGAGGGAAGCTGGCGGAGCTCCTGAGGAGCACCTGTCAGCACTACCAGCAAACAAGGTCAGAACAAATGCATCGATCTCTATAACATGTCTGATATTCCAAAAACAATTCAACCTTACATTGTACCAGAAATATAACAAATATGGTGCATGGTACAACCCAAAACTCATGTTCCATATTACATTGTAGAAATCAATTCATTTTAAGTTAATGTTTTTTATTGTCTTCTTCATCATCGTCATTTGCATCATGATGGTCTTGATTGCTTTAAATCACTGGCTATGGATGCTGTATGCAGTGTTGGTGTTGGACAGATCATATTAATGCCGTGTTGCAATCTTTACTTGCAGTTTGACAGGACTTGGCAAACTCCATTTATACAAATTCTCCTGTGTATTAAAATCTGGAGTTAATCCTTAATTTTTTTAAATGATATTCACTCCAAATTGTTTGTCAAGGTACAATAATTGCATTACAAAAATTTCAAGTTTCATTATGTTTTACTATTACAGTAGTAATGATCAGGCTATTTTACCCGGAATAATTGCATGAAAATTGAAAGTCTTTGCTGTTAATCTCCTATCCATCCTAACAAAAAACATCAAATTTAATTCTCATCAAAGATTGAAAAGAATAGAAAATAATAAGACTCCCTGGTGAATTTCACATTTAAAATACAAATGTGTAGGTTGTGGTGACTGATTCCCGAAGTATGTGTATTGTTATATAAGACCTTGTGCCGCAGCATTAACACCGACCTGTCATATTTATTACTGTATAACATGGACAAAGACGGGAAGTGCTTTATTAGTCTCTATGGCAAATATGGGCAAAACTAATCACAAAGAACTAAGCATCAACGTTGGGTTGTGGTTCATATTTGTCTTTTTCACTTCAAAATGGCTATTTGAAGATGTCTTTTACTGAATATGTAAAATGTTTGCATTTTCTTTAAACTAACGGAAGGATTTTGAAAGTGTGTGTTTACATTAAAAAGATTACTAGTTTTCATCCACATTAGATGGTTACCGGGTATATGATTCACAGAAAATGGATAAAATTGGAAGTTAATTGTGTTTATTTCTGATTTTGAAAAGGATTCAAAAATTTTCACTTTTAGTTCACTATTTAATTTCTCAACCTATAATGGACATTTTACAAATGTTTTTCTTCTCCACAGTTGGTTATTTCAATCTCCAATAAGCTTCCAAAAAGTAACTCATTACTTTCCAAAACTAATAATACCTCCTAGTGCCTCTCTTGTTAACCCATTCTTACACCTAAAGGTTGAGACAGGGCCGACTGACTTGGCATTTTTGCTTGACAAACCACCTTCCTTACAATTATTTTGGCGACCACCTCTTGAACACAATTAAAACATCACAACTTCGCTTTATATACAAGAGAGAGATAAATGTCTTCATTTTGATGTTCTGTAGTTCTTAGATCCATTACCACATGAATTGGGGGAAAATTGAATACAAATACCCACAAAAAGTAATGCATTTGAAAGAACATATAAATGAAAACATTACAACTTTAAGATAACTTAGTCAATGAATAGAATAATGTGAACAGGTACATTGTTTCAATTGACTGTATATGTTTCCTATCATAACTGGTGCTTTTACAATGCCCTGCTGAGCTGACACCTGTTCAGGTTCGATGCCTGCATATAGCACCACTGAGCTGACACATTTTCTTCGTAGTGGCAATATCATGATGACAATTGGTCCTCCATTACCTGTACAGATTCTTGGGAGATTGACTCCATTCAATACAATACAATACATGATATCGTGATTGAGCGACTTATATCAAATGAATGCAATAAGAAAAATATATTTTGATTTCAAGTAGGTGTTGTGATGATTTATGGTGTACATTTGATTCCATAAGTTTTTTGAGATCATTGATGAGGCAGTTTATTGACGTAACACTGTATACTCTGACACATCATGAAACATTCTCCAGGGAATGGAAAAGGATTACATGAAATTTCATGATTGATCTTTGACACAAGCAGGTTTCGAATCCATTGTGGATTAAGGTCAACAGGTGTGCGGTTTTCCATTTAGGAGCATACCTATCATCTCGCCTGTTATATAAAAGCTCCGTCTACATTCAGGATCTTATCAGTCTGGGCTGGCAATCAATATTTATCATATTTCAGATTCATTCAGTGGTCACTGTTTACTATATTAGGATGCATTACTGTAGATAATCACATGGAAGCATATTCTTTCAGTGGAATCCTAAATTTACACCCAGCAAAACTGGGGCATATCACTTAGTTCTTTCATATATATGTATATTGCCACAGAACTGGGGTGTGAATTTATTGATACAGGCCTAAATTCATCCTCAAGAAGGTGCAGCCTGTTTGAAAAGTTAGTCGTCATCTCTGCATTTTACAATGTAATGTACACAAAGGAGCACATAGTTTTCCCCGCCCTTTCTAAAATGTTTTTGAATATAAACATTCCCATATCTTAGAAATATAAAATGTGTGGGTCAGCAACACGAATGACCAAATAAATACTCTGTAGCGGGTTAATGCCTTTTTAACAATGTGTGTGTTTTGTATGACAGATATTGACACCCTGTTGTTCATTGAGTTGAGTAGAGCTGAAGTCACAGATTATGGAGTGCTCAGTCTATACAATGGCAGTCAATACCCTCATGTGCACCTTAGAAATATAGCATATTTATCATACAGTTCAAGTTTTTGTATATGTGTCTATTGAAGTCTTCTATCATCAAAAGTCTATACAATATATGGACAATATTTTCACTAAACACTTTTTTACAGTATTACCATACATGTATCAATGTTGATATCAACTACATTGTACTTTTAGCGGAAATACCACCTTGAAGTTTCTTGCTAATGGGTCTAATAGAGAATTTAACCATAAGCATTGCCTCAGAGCCTGGCATCGTAATTCACACAATACAAGTTATGATAATCCAATCGTTAACTTGTATTATATCAAATTGTTAAAAAGAAGGCTTGAAAACACCCAATTTTTATGTCCATGAAGGTTCAGAAGGAAACCCAAATTGGACCACTGCAAGGTGCGCCTACATTAGAATCAATACGTTAATGTTGATAAGGCAAACAGAGCAGGGTGATAACGCCAGGTTAGAGCGTGTAATAATAGTATGACTCATATGTGTTATGAATATAGATCACTTATTGTTGACTTATTAAACCGCAACACCGGAGGTTTATTGTCAATTTGTAAACATTGTGTAGAGTTTGAAGATTGTCAACAATGTCTTTAATGGCGAATGCACGATGAGTCTAATTCTACCTGTAATCACTATGCTGTGAGGTGTACCTTATTCAGTATGTGCAGGAAAGGGTCTTAATACCCGTAAAAGTAGGTTGAAACTGAACTGTGAAAAGGTGTGCTTTTGAATAACGGATAACTAATAAACCTTGTTATTGTACAATAGAATGGAGTAGTTGAAAGCGTAAATACTTTATTATGTTGGATATGGTCTTATATTGTTTAGGAACACTGTAGGAATAGATGATTAGATTGTAGATTTCAACAGGATGGAATATTCTGTATTTTCAAAAATAGATATATGTGTAATGATTAGTCTATTTGTTTTTAAACTAACCTTTGGATGATGTTTGGATATATACGTATTGTATAAGTTGTGCGCATTGATGGTGAAAATATGATAAGATAATACCTTTATTTGCTATCTTTCTAACATATACATCCTCATTGAAGATTGAAGACAATACTGATAGGTGGAAATATTATGTTTTTCTTCCTTGTCGTTTGAAAGCACAAACAATCTAAGGATATATTAAAATTTTGATTACCGAAAATGCGAATCAAAATCCATCTTGGTTTGAGATGTGACATACAGTAAATATGACACATGGAATCTACATGTATTGCATCCTTCGTCCATGCTGTGTGTTTAGTGTCAATACAAATGTTTATATATCTATTAGTCATTGTTTATTGTACAAACTAGGTTATGTAATGGAATTAAGAAATACCAATAGGATTTGATAGATTCACCTAAAAGTACATTTTGTACGTTTGGAATCTAAATAGTCATTTTATTGAAACGATTACTTCAGAGAAGTTGTGTGGAATCACTTGAAATGAAGGCTTATTACGAAGTCTTACTGGAACACAATGTTTTCACAAGCAGTAAAGTATCTGTCCCCGATGTCAATGAAATTAGAGACAACCTTGACTTCTCATGCTTTATGTAATGCTTGCATGCAATGTTTCCAAACACAGACCAGGCCGTATAATTTGTACTTTTCTATAGACCCCCTTGTTTGCCCCTAATGGCACTAACCCCCTCAGGAGGTGATACAACAATGGACCCGACTGGGTTGAAGTCAAATGGTTCTCCGTAGAGGATGTACTGTATAATTAATACTGGTCACCTGTACTTTCAATGCTGTGGAAATAATCCTTAAAGTATGAACCTTACTACTTGGTACGTATTTTCATAGAAAAAAATTCAGGGCTGAGAAAACAGAAATATAACAGATGAATCCAAAATAAATTGTTTTTAGTATACATGAAGAATTGTTCTGTCAATTTGGTATGTCCTTCAGTTTCAATACATGACCAATGGTCCAAGTATTTTACTGACTCATATTGCTTCGTCCATTTATTCAACTTACGATTGAAATTGATAGTGATCAAATGAAAATCAATAATATACAATATGAAATTACAATACCTCAATCAAAGATTTTTGAAGTAAGTGGAAGTTTGTAAGCACCTTTTATAGGGAGGCACAGACTGCACCTATGTATTGACACACTCATAAGACAATCATAAATGAAGTCTCCCCCTCACTGTTTCACCAATAACCTTCAAGGTCTCTAAAACCAGAGGCTGAATGCAGACTTATAAAGCCTGGATAAACACCATAATTATAGGTTGTCATTGGACAATACATATTGTCTAAATCAGTGTGTCTGGAATAATCAGAATCCACTGTAGTTACCAGTCTGAAGATGTCCAATTCTGTTTTCTTTCTAAAGAAGAAACAGAAAATCATGGAAATGAATCAAGTAGCATTTTGTCGCCCTGAACTATTTTTCACTTTTGAAATAGAATATATTCAATTAAACAAAGTTTTCTTCCCGTTTAAATACTGCATGAGATGATGGGCAGTGCCATTAGTCATTTGTCAACTCCTAGCAATATCTCGCCTTTGCATCTATCGCAAAGCATTCATGTGGATAATGAGCATAGGTATAGACCAGCACCAACTTTAGACACGGTCAGTTATGGGTATTTCCAAAAGACAGATGAATCAGAATTGGAATTATGACAATAGTTGGTTTACACTTAAAGAAATATATTTGTGTTTAGAATTACTTTCCCGGTAATAGAAAGTAAGATATTCTTGAGTACCTCAGCCAATTGATCGTGGACCTTCATCTATGACAGCAAACAAGGTCCATTTTGATTTTAAAGTGATTCGATTGATCAAGTAAACAAGCCATTTTTGGCTTCTAGATTCGTTTTTAGGTTGTTTGCTTACAGCAATTTTGACTAAACACATTAAAAAGAATAATTAAGTTTGAATGTGTCCCAATAGGCAAGTTAAGTGTATAACAAAAAAGACAAGCACATCTCTTACATCATATGTTATCAGAGAGTAGATTTTTATAGAGAAGGATAATATAAATATAGATGATAAATGAATAGGGAGATGGATCTTCAGTATTACTGTACCTTTACCTTTGTTTATTTTTAGTGAGATAAGAACAATGATACGTGTCAAATAAGTATTCAATTGCTTCAATTTAATTGATAGTAATGAAAAGAAGAATTTAAATTGAATAAGTGATTCATTGACTGACTTTTGAATTGATTAGATTAACAATTGACAAAGATGGATCGCAAAATTCTTCAGTTTAAAATGGACCTACTTTCTCCAGTTCCTTATAAAAAACATGCAGAAAAGACTGAACCTGAGAGAACTGATCATAATGCCAATGGATATGATGCTGTTCATAAAAGGTAATGTACATTCTTGTCTCTGCAGTCAATGAAAATAACCATGTTTACATGTAAAGGAATGATGTAAATGTCCTTAACTGTCTATATTTAAAACTTTATATAGATATTCTGGAATATGTTGACATATGAATGATAAGTAAATTTTGCAAAGTGATTATGTGGATTTATGCTTGGAAAAAAATTCTTCAAAATCTTTATTTTTCCTGAATAGTTTAAAAAGCAAACATGTATGTTAAGATGTGAAGAGAGATGGCCATTGATGTGATTTTTTTTTTTTTTTTTTTTTTTTTTTACGAAATTTGGTGTAGAGTCTACATGTACGAATTGGTATATGAATAAACACATGGAAATGAAAACAACGATAACCCAAATGTTATTTTAACTACTATTCCATGATGAGTAGTTCAAGGGCACTAAAACGATAAATTTAATATTCAGGCAGGTCTTTTTGAAATAACATGATGTTATTAAGTTTGATAATCATTTTAACATCGATTTTATAAGTACTCCTGTAGCTATAGACTATTCAAAGCTATAGAAAAGTATATGTTGGTTTTATGACAAAATTATCTACATGTACCTTCATTGGCTGAATTTTCATAGACTCATAACTTGACAAAGTTTGCATGCTATTAGTAAAATCTCATAAAAGAATGTATCTATTATAGATTGACATTGTATATGTTCATATGTGTAATACACAGGAGAATAGCATCAAGTTGATTTTCAATAAAACTATAACAGTAGTAACAGTGTGTCATGCACACTTCGTAAAAATCCGTCACCTGGATGACAAATTGATCATCAAGAATATATCATGCAGCTGATATAATGTAATGATTACTTCCTGGCATTTTGCAATTTGTATTAACAAATAAATAAGTGAATCTCTGCCAATGCATTCGCCATAAACGTGTATAGAGTCTAGAACCTTGTGTTTGTTGCATACTTTATACAAAAGTCAAGAATTTTCTCATTTTCGACAGTTGACAAACAGTTAGATTCGGCCAGTCTTGTATCAACATTTTATTATCATTTTTCATTCCTTGTCATAAAAGTAATTCATATCAAACAAATTGTGAATATTAGAAAGATATTAGAGACAGTAAAACATTTACTACTTCACATGCATTTTATGACTTGCTGTGTAATATGCATGTATGTAATAAAACATTTTTTGTAACTATTGTAGACAATTTATTAGATTTCGTACAATTTGTTATTATTGTTATGTCATTATGCAAAATATAATTATATAATGGGCTAGTTGTTTCTTTTATGATGATTATTGTCCCCTCAGTCTATTTCTTAATTTATGGTATGTACATTTTTATGCATATTCAATTATTCATTATCATTCTCTCTGTGAGAAAATCAAATATCGCAAATAAAATCAGATTATGGTAGCAAGCGTTCTTTTAAGACTTTTAATGATGTTAACCTGTATAGACATCATTTATATTTTCTCTCATATCGGCTATATTTTATTTATCTTGTCAATAGAAATTCATTTCTGCCAAATTTAATTTGTAGAAAACATTAAATCTTGCATTGAAACATTGGGTGACAAAGCAGAATAAGCACATAATAGCAACATATAAACTATTATTTTATGTAATCTATTGATGTAAATATGTATTTGTTTGAATTAAATCTTCAGCAGTAATGAGTTTTTGCCATTAAATTATTTAAATCCAGGTACATGTTACATATATCATAATTGATATTTCAAATTCTACATCATATTTTCTAAGATAACAAGACATGTGGGGAGATACGTTTTAGTTAGCTGACCCTTGATGTCATAAAATCATGGACCTGTTGATCGAATGATTTGATGCTAATTTCGTTTAAAATAATGCGATTTAGAATCTTTCTGTTTTAAGACTATGAATTCGTCCAACGTAAAGATCCTAGAACTTTTAAGATAAAACAATTTTAGTGCATTTTTAGCTGAGATGAGAGAGCATGTGCCAATGAACTGGCTCAAGCATCTGGCTGGAATTTTGCAACAGGAAATTTTTATATAAGCTTCAGTATACTAGATGACTTGATGTGTATTCTGAAAGCTGAATATTTGTCAATGAAGAAGTCACCAGTGACCAGTGAACCAAAACTTATGATTTTATATACTAGTCCTTCAGATAAACACAATTATACATCTGATCACATTTATGTTTTACTTTTCAGTGAGCCGACCATAGACTCAGCAGTGGCTGCATTAGATGCTGCCAAACCTCACCATGTGGCATTCGCAGCCAGTCTACCATCACACCATAATGGTAGAGAACACAACGGCACTAGTCAACAGCAGAATGGAGCCAGTCCAACCGCCACAGAGAACAGCCCTGCTCCTCAGACAAACGTGGAAGTATCGAAGGAGACCCGTCCCGAAGTAAAGAAGATAGAACCACCAAAGATGGTTGTTCCAGCATTAAAACCAATGACAATGCCTCAGAAACCAGTGTCACTACCTCCCAAACCAGTCACACTACCCAAGAAGCCCGCCTCAATACCCCCCAAACCAGAAACTGTAGCCCCTAAACCCATGACAGTTGAGGAGCCTCCAAAAGTGGAGGTCCAAGTTGAGGATGCACACAAGGATGTAGCTCGTCCTGAGCAGGAAATGAGGGCCACTGTGGATGAGGAGCATGTGGAGGAGCATTCCCAGGAGCAGGAGGCGTATGGTGACTCAGACTCTAGCGCTGGAGGCAACACATACTCAGACTCATCAGAGTATGAAGAGGCTAAAAATGAGCAAGGTAGGTTATTGGTGTGGATCAATGATGTCATGTAATACTGCACGCTTGTTTCCTTTTTAAGAGAATCAAAAGTACTTAAAATTAATTGTGTTTATCATCAATGCACGTTGCATGAGTGATCTTTAAACAGTCATTTTAAGAAAATGTTGGCTGGCACACATAAACTTTTTTGATATGAAATCATCCGATAATGTACATGCTCATCTTTGCTTGGTAACAGTATTTTCTAATTCACCGAGTAGCAAGAGTACATTGAATAATTGATTTTAATAACTTTGTACAAATTGCCATCTAAATTCCTATACAAATTCACCAGGTTCAAAGGAAGACACAGCGGACATGCATCAGCACATGGCGCCGCCTAGTGGCAGTGACCAGCAGCTAGTGGACACAACAACGTCGCCACCAACACACGTGTGGGTGAAAACACGCGCCGTGAAGATGCAGAAGGCAAAGGACGCCTTCCTCAACAGAGGTGAGATGCAGGCTTAGTTAAAGCCCCAGTCCGATAGTCACAAATGTTCATCCCTGAACGTTTATTGCACGGTTACTGAGTAGGAGATGAGAAATACACGGGAAAAAAGAGTCCTAAGTCTACATCACCCATGCAACATAAAATCATCCTCAACAAAAAATATTCCTCAAATACACTAATGTTTTGTTTTTGTGTAAACTGGAAATGAAGGATTCATTACACTGTGACAACCTTTGCAGTGCTCTGCGCTGATATCCACTGACTACAGGGTACATATACAGACAACTTGATCACTTGATTTTTGTCTGTCTGAAGTGTATTGGCCTATTCTTGTGTTTATCATTCTGATTTTTAAAAGTTATATATCTTTGAAACTATACTTCCAAAGGTAATATTACTATATGCTAAAACAAAATACCTTTTGAGTCTGCTACTGTGTTTCTCTATCAACATTGCATATAACATGGTGGTGATGTTTTTCAGGTAGTGAAGATGAGTCGCTGTCACCGGAGCTGTCCCCGCGCTCCATTCCACCACCCCCGAGCTTCCTGCCCCCACCCCCACCACAGCCCGGGTCACAGCACTCGTCACCAAGGTAAGGTACTGTTTCACATGTTGCTGGCCAATCAACTTTGAGTCAAGAATGTGTGACTTGAATAGATAGATACACATGGAGGTGTTGAATTCATGTCTAATGCATGTTTATCGTAAAATCTGTATACATAAAACTGAGCGCGCAAAGTTCATACACAAATTCTAATTTAGCTCATCTTAATATGTTCACTTTATGCAACTTTAATAGTTGGATAAAAATAGAAATATCTGATAAAAGCTATCTTGGTAAATGTGTCCTCTAGTCTAGATGAGTTCAATTGAGCATATAAAAACTCTTTTGCATTTTATGATGTACAATGTAGTATCAAGTTGCATTTCCTTCTCTGTTATAGATCTCAGCCTGTATCACCAAGAGGTTCACAAGGTTCACAGCCAACATCCCCACGTAATTCAGAGGCTACTGGGTCACCTCATGGGTCAGCTGTTTCTCCTGGCCAGGCAAGGTCCGCTATGCTTAGGTACTTATCATATGAATATTTACAACTCTGAACACTTTTAAAAGATCTCATTGCAAATTGTAAAGTTTTAAATCAGAAGAATTGACATGCCCCAAATCTGGAGTGCTTCAGTGAATATTCATTTCATCCAAGAGTGAGCTCAAAACGGCTGAAAATGCAACTATTTCCATGGGAAAAATATAATAATTTCTAATCATCTAGCTCCCAGTTCTCTAAAGCAAGCTTTGGAATCACTCATTTTAGTGAAAATGTTATAAAATTAGCATAAGCTTTCAACCTTGGGAGTCTAATATAGAAAATATTACACATGTAGTATTAATCTGATCTAAAAAGAGATATTGCTGAACCCAGACCTCCACTTTCAGATCACCTCGTAACTCAGGCGAGTATCGTGCGGACGTTGTCCAAAAGCGGGTGTCGTTCCAAGAGCTGCAGGCCGAGGCGGTGGAGGTTGAGGGCAGCCCTGAGAAAGCAGGCGCGTCCCCAGCAGCCAGCCCGGCCTCAGACACGGTCCGTAGGCAGGAGGCCGCCGAGCTGAGCACAGCCGAGGATGTGCAGATCAGCCCCGGAGGCTCGACCAATGATGAGGAAGAAGAAGTGCAGGAGGAGGTAGTGGAGGCAGCGATCAAGCCAACCGAAGTGAAGAAGCAACCAGCAGTTGTGGCCGAGGTAGGCAGATTTATTTTCTTGTTGTGGTCATGGTGTGTGTTTGCACTGGTGGATTGAGAGGACGGTTCTATTGGGGAATGTATGTTGATTGCTTGAAGAGACTTTGGCCAGGTTTTTGTCTGTAGTTCATATATGCTCATTGTGGGTATTACATTGAAATCTGTGTGTGTCTCATTTGTTTACACCTAAATGAATCTTAGATCCACCAGTGGGCTCTGTTTAATGTTATGTTGTAACCGTGATAATGTCTAATATCAATAGTTATCTTCTAATTATGCACATTTCATCTGATAATGCACAATTGAAATGGTCCAGAATTAAAATGCCCTGTATGAATGTTCTAAAAAACGCCCCATAAGGAGATAGCCGAACCTGTGGTTGAGGTGACCATCATGCCTGTCAGGGTGACACGGAATCTGCAGGTATGATTCACACGAGTGCAATGGTTTGGTGGTTCATCGTTTCAGATATTTCCTCCCACTTCATCCGTCCAGTAAATGTGTCACCAACATATTACTGAAATTTTGTGCTTTCAAAAACTCTCCCAATACATTCATCCTGAACATTTGCCAAATTTTAAGGATTTTAACACTATTACTGAATTGTTCCAACATTTAGTGCAGTAGATACCTTCAAATTCTCCCATTATTCTATGTAAAACTGCAGGTTTTTTATAAAAAAAAAAAAATGTAAAATATGCAGACATAGACATTTAATGGTATTTACAGTTGGATTAGTAGTAAAGTGTTAAAATTGTTAAATTTGATCCGGTTTTTCAATTAATCATTCGTAATTTTCTTTTTTTTTTTCAATTCAATGTTATTCATTCTTAGGTAAAGTGACTTTTTTCATCTGAAGATATGTTTTACAACTGTGTTTCAATTCAAACATCATGTAAGCTCTAGAGTACAAGTTACTTTTTTCTAAAAGCAATCAGTCCTTAATATGATTTGGTAATAACAATTTATCAGTGTTCAAATATTCTTTTACATACCCCAGTAGATCATGTCTTATGATTTATTATTCTATACCATGTTAGGTATAAAAAATTTGCACAATTTTATTAAAGTACAGGTTAGTTGAATCAATTGATATTTGCTCTAAAATTTATGCTGTTTATCTTCAGCTTCTTGAGGTTCCGACACCTAAACCCAGATTAGAGGCTCCTGTGCCAGCACCCAGAGTGGAATCTCCCAAGCCAGCAGAAGCTCCCATCCCTGCCCCCAGAGTGGACTCACCAAAGCCTCTCCCCAAACCCAGGGTAAGTTGAATTTTCTCTATCAAAACATTGATATAAATCTCTTCCCATTGCTACGCCATTTTGCAGGCGTATATAGATTTCATTTCATTTAGAAAATTATCTTGATTATTTTGGCCATTCAATTAACTCCTTATCTTTGTTAGAAATTCAAGGAAAAGCAAGTCAGGTTTTTTTATAATACCGAAATCGATGATAAGTCATTGATAATCTCCTTTTTATCAGGTTGCATCACCGAAACCCCCCATGGAGGAGAAGAGTGACCTGAAAGCAAGAGCCGTGTCAACAGGAGCTCTCAACACCAAGCCTGTGGCAGATCCAGAAGAAGACATGGAGCGGGCAGCCTCAACCGATGCCCTCAGTAAGTACTCATCAAGTCTATAAATAGTAATAGAAAAATACTGTGCCAGACTGAAAGATAACCACAGCCTGTGATAGATGTATGTTTTTAAATCATGTCAAGTGAATTGAAAGAAACAATGATTTTTAGTATGCCATATGGCCAACACTTATTTGTGTGTTGTAAGGGTAGGTGATCTGATGCATAAGTGTATTTTTTCCCAGTGTATGCTGGGGTAAGAACATTTAGGTTCAAATGGAATTTCATAGGCATAATTTCATGTTTATTTTCTTGAAATCTGATAAAGAATCAAACTTCAAATAGAACTTCTAACCTCGACATGATACTTTACAGGCATGCCACCTCATGTGATGGCCATCCTGACATGCAAGGACACGTTGACTGAGGCTATTGATGCCAAGAAGCTCACTGGACCCCTTGTAAATAGGTGAGTCCACACAGATGTTTAAAATCCTCTTATCTCCACTGGACCAATCTTTGAGGTATCTTGTAATAAGTTGATGCCTGAAGTTACATGGAAAATTGGAAAGTTATATCTATATGTACGATAACAAACTTTTTGTACTGCTGAATTAGGGCACTGAAAATTTACAAGCATAAAATGATATAACCCTCACTGAAAATTTACAAGCATAAAATGATATAACCCTAGAATTTAAATGGCCTACAGATTTTGATATCGTCCATATTTTGCAGTGTAACTTTACATAGCTTTGGGTACGTGGATGGATGGGTATGGTACTTTCAAATAATTCATTTAAGAACAAGTTTCAACTGAAAATATTTATTACAGAGATGAGTTTTCATAAGATTTTGTTTGTAAAGCTATTGAGTATGACAATTAACGTTGCAGGAAGTTGATGGAGCCTGAAGCCGCTGCCGAGGTAACGTCGCGGAAAAGCAAGCTCAACCGCAACAAGAAGCTGCTGCAGTTCCTCAAGAAGTCTGACGAGTCCGTCTTCCTCGGCTTCATCAATGTGCTCAAGTGGGACTGTGGAGAGGAGGAGGTAAGACCACAAGATCGTCATTTAAAGGTTTTTGACTGCAATTCATTAATGGAGGGTTTTTTCTTGTAAAAAATGTACTTTTAAAGATATAATGTTGAAAATTGTGGAGCAAAACAAAGAATGAATATATACGGATAGATACTTCTTCTGGTTGTGATTGATTGATTGAATTAATACCAGTTCAGTGGGTAAGCGTGAATGTATATCAGCTATTAACGTGTAGTACGATTATAATGATATTTTATTCATGGTCACCAGGTGGGCTTATATTAACAGCTAGAAATAAGAAGAACAATTATCACATTTGTACCTTCTTCATGACCACTGTCTGCCATCATTTCAGAATGGGTTCTGTTACTGTTACCGCATAACTTCTAAAATGGAAACAAAACCAGAATGTTATACATGAATTTCAATAAACCAAAAACCACTTTTTCCTTTTTAAGTAAAACATGCTGCATATTCATTTTTCAGTTTAATATAGGCATAGACTTGAAAAAGAATGTCTTGTGTTAAAAAGCACATGTTTGAAGAGCGACTAAACACAATAGTTTTGCCTATATGTGACTAACGCCTATGCATTGCCTGATCTAGCTTGCTGACACCCTGCTGCGTGCATACAGCAACAAACCGGCGGCAGCTCCGCCAGAGCCACTAGCAACAGGTGGGCTGGTCGCCATGGAGACGGTGGACATCAGCAACACTCGGGCAGACGACGAGGAAAGCTTCAACGCTGTGAGGGCTAGTTTTATCCACTTAGATTTTCTGTACTTTACCAAAGAAAGCTTCAACACTGTTGATTCAGTCTAAATTGACCGCTTGGGGCCAACTTTGCCTTGTATTATTTCATGTAATTTACCAATCAAGGGAAGCTTCTGTGAATGAGTCTTGTATGTCCAGTTTTGTCTATTCTGATATTTGATGCTATTTACCCATCTAACTGATAGTGCTTTCCTATGTGGTCAGTGTTGAGCATATGCATTATGTACTTTGGGTCTATTGTGCTCAGTAGTCTGTGAGGTACGGGTCTGCTGATTAAAAAGGAATGCACAAATAAGTCTGGTGCATGTATTAAAAAATCAGTAGAGGTTGATGTAATCAATTTTCCCTTCAATATTTATTAGTTTGGTTTAAAGTTCCAAGAATATGATGTTTTTATTTCATTGTTTATCAGTCTGTGTATTATTGAATGATTTGTGTTTATTTTTCATTATTACACAGACGAAACAAAAGTCTGAAAAGAGGGTAAGAATGTGTGTGTACATGTATGAGCATTTGTAGCTTTGTATATATTTGCACCTGATTTCCATATTTAACCGAGTATTTCAGGTAATTGGATTGTATTATGTTGTAGTAAGTGCGATACTTACAAAGTCTGTATTTTAAAAATGCATGTAGATAGTGAAAAATATGTGGTGTCATATTTTTCCCCATTTTAGTCCAATTTTTCCATCCAAATATTGTAGTGGTTTGGTACAAAGTTTGTTTTATAATTATTTTAACTTATTTTATAGCTTATATTTTTCCCCTCCCTGCTAATTATGCACATCAATTAATCTGATCATAACTTTTTCACGATAAAATTAACCATATATTTACATTGATTAAAATTTTAAAATGTGATATCACCAACTGCAATATCAACACCTCTGTACTTCATGATTATTTATTGAATTGAATTGTATTGAAAACATTGTGTTCATTATCAAAATGAAATTTAGAAATGGAAGTTGTTAGTTGCACATACCCATTCTTGGTTTAATGCACATGTTAGTCTTCTGACGATATTTTTGAAAAAAAAATCACAGCAATGTAAACGTCACGTGTGTTAATCAAAATATTACTTACAGGGTATTCCCCTGGCTGAGTCTAGCTTCGACACGGCCGGTTTGCCAGACCATGGCGCCACCTCAGAATCTTCGCATCATACCACAATCCTCAGCTGTAAAGACATGCTACTGCAGGTAAAAAGTGATAGTACACTCAAACTCATATATAAAGAAATGAAATCCACTTTTGCAACTTTAAAAACATCCCTATTTGGTAAGAAAATACTTACTGGTAATTGACAGATTTACAGGCAAATAGTACAGTTTCACTTCATTCTAACAAAATCCTCAAAAACCAAGTTTTTTTTTACAAACTACTCAATGACTCAAGTCCAAAAAAACAAAACAACAAAACAAAAACATTTGCTGTAGAGACCTAAATACTCTGCAGTTAGCTTCAGTGAAAGGAAGTGACGGTTAGTAAAGTGTAAAGTTGTTCCGTTCATAATAGGCTAATAAACCCTGCCGTTATTTACCAGGACATGGATGCCAAGGACGTGGTGCCTGCCCTGGTGAGACGAGGCCTGCTGGATCAGCCGGCTGCTGACTCTGTGCTGTCTCGCAAGTCCAAGCTCAACCGCAACAAACGCTTGCTACAGCTGCTGAAAGCCGGCGACGTCAACCTGTTTACAGGCTTCTGTCAGGTACTTTGGTTGCTAGATCTATCATCTGTCTCCAAATTGTAGGGTTTGATAGACGTGTTGTAATATATCTTGGAAGATATATTTTTGATACTTAAAGTAAGGTACTAAGACACAAGGTGGTGCATAAGGTTTTTATTTCTATGGGAGATTATTAAAATTAAATATTAATTGTAGATTCACCACATTTAGGATAGTCTCTGATTCAGTTGATAAATAAGAAGTTAAGTGTCAACAATTCTACTGACCATATTGTTTGGCCACTAGGTTCTGCGTGAGGATGGTAAAAACAGTCAGCTGGCAGACACACTGGAGAGCACCCTGTACTACAACCAGATCCACGGCGGGCGGCTCAGGACAGTCAGCCTGGACATCTCAGACACAGAGTCCACTGGTAAGTAACCAGGACCGTCTGTGTTTTAGAAATCATAGTCAACCAATTGGTGATGAAGGAGCAACAAGCTGATTTGAGGACATGAATTCCTATGATTTTAAGGTATAAAATGTTAGGTATGATTATACAGTCAAGATGGATATGTCAATGATTTGTTGTCGGACTTGTACTATCAATCACCCAGATGTACGTTGTTGTTTGTAAACAGGTAGTCTCCATCGCACAATGTCTGACGCGTCCCTGGCCAGCATCGACTCTCTGTCATCTGTGTCTCCCCATGTCGCAGCCATTCTTTCATGTAAACAACGCCTGCTTGATGAAATTGATGCTAAGAAACTAGGTTAGAACAAGTTTACTACTGCTTTTTTTTACCATTTCAACTCATTTATAAGCACAACTTTACATTTTTGCTCTTTACATTTTTGTTAACTGGATCCAGTGTATTGTTACAATTCAGTTCAGACCAAAACAAAAAATGACTAATCAGGTCCCCTATTAATACCGCAGGCTGGTTCAGTCAGTGCTGGTGCAAGACTCATATCAATATATCAAATACACATCAGTAACAGAAGGATGGCCTTGCAGTTTCATGATTTGATGATTACAGTCTATAGCTAGAGCACTAAACCGTCATCAAACTTTAAGTGCTTTCTTTCTTGTTTGTGTGTACTTACCAGCGAGGTGGAACCAGGTTTTGAGTGTTCTAGAAGTGCGGGGTTAAAGAATGGTAATACATGTGCATGCCACACATGCAATGGGGGTCTGGGGACACACAAACCCCTCTCCAACCCCTGGAAAATTTAAAATCACTTGCATCTCCGATGCTTACTTCCATGTATGTATTGAAGCACAACAAAATGCTGACTAGATTCACTCCTCCCGCTGCAGTGCCGGTGCTGGAGGCGCGCGGTCTGCTGGACGCCACTGCTGTGCACGACGTCACCTCGCGCAAGTCCAAGCTCAACCGCAACAAGCGGCTGCTGGCGGCGCTCAAGCACGGCTCGGAGCCAGCATTCTGCGGCTTCTGCGAGGTGCTCGAGCTGGACGTGAAGACCGCCGACCTCGCCGACCTGCTCATCTCCACCTACAAGGACCAGCAGGTGCAGCAGAAAGCCATCGGTGAGTGGATGTCGTCTGCTACTTGGTCTGGGTTTGAGTTCTCTCTCTTGTTTGCGTTTTTAAATGTGAAGTAAACTATGGTGCATGTAGAGTTTTAGATAGTCGTGATGCAGCACTGAGTGAAACATGCTTTTTTGTTGGTGCTTTGAAGTGTGCGCATCATGAAATACAAGTATGAATAAGATTCATAATATCATTTTGTATCTTACCAAAACAACGTGCTTTCTGTTGTTTTGTGGGTTTTTTCTTACCAGTACATTTGAAGGTCCAGATTTTAAGTTTAAGGTTTTTAGTTGTGTGTTACGAGGATTATCTGTTAGTACTTTGGTTCAAATGTTCCAGTCAGCACCATCTGACCTGACATTTAAAAACTTAATATGAAAGAAATGCTTATATAATCACCATACGTATAAAGAGGCAATTAGTGTCAGGACTGATAAGATTGCATTCATGTCTATAAGATATTATGAATACATTTGGGCAACTTTTCAAAAACAGACAGATACCCATGGCAAACACAGACAGGCAAATATTCTCACAAACATATGCAAAGTGACACATAACAAACAAACTGCCAATCTAGCAGACAGACTCATTCTGTGCGTCATGTGTGCAGGGCTGGTGCGAGCAGGCAGCAAGGCGTCCATCTCGAGTGACATCAGCACCACTTCGGGGGTTGCCCGGCTGCCACATGTCAACGCTATACTCGCCTGCAGGGACACCATTCTCAACAACATAGGTATGGCTCACTATGGTTGGCCCTTAGCACTCTCAAAAAAGTAGATATGTTCAAGTTTGGTATTGACTGATGTGTATACTGTGTATTAAAATATGTCAGTCTATAGAATAAAAATGCAACATCTGTAGGATAATTATGCAAGGACATGAATTTTAAGCACTTTGGTAAAATCCTAATACAAAAAGGGGAACAAAATCATTTGAAACACAAGGAAGAGTCTGAACATATTAGTGCTTTGATTATCTTTGTGTATCTTTCTGTACTAATACATTTATGGCATAAGTTTTAATGTATACCAAAGCAATATTGCTGTTTGTAGATGCCAAGCCCATAGTGCACCAAATGCAATCATCGGGCTATCTAGATGAAGCAGCTGTCGCTGGTGTGTTGGAACGCAAGTCCAAGATCAACAGGTTAGGATTCGGAAAATTATATGAAAACAACTTTATAGATAATATTGCAGTTGAACATATAGGTTTGATTCTATCACATTGATTCAGATATACATTGTAGAAATGAATCATTGGTGCAAATTAGCCCTGCATTTACAAATGGGCTGTCTGTCTCCCATCAGCATCTTCAAGGCACATGAGCCATTAGCAGCCAAACCTTTAGCCAATTTGAACCCACTTCAAAAGAACTATAAATTAAGAGCTGTGCAAGTAGAATATAATCAACAAATGTAATGAAAATCATCGTAATATCATACAGGAACAAGAAGTTGCTGCAGACACTGAAGCACTCTGATGAGCGCACATTCAACGGGTTCTGTGACGTGCTGAGGACACAGCCAGGGTGCCAGGCCATCGCAGATGCACTCGCCAAGTGCTGGTACGAGTACCAGGTATGTAGGGGGATGCTTGCTGGAATAAATAATGAATGTGATTTGTTTGTATGTCTATGTATTGCGTTTGTATAGAATAGGGGGTAAGTAAATATGGAGTTGGATTCAATAGGGCATGCATGGGTTTAAACCATTGTTGGGAATTGCAGTGGGTGTTGAGCAAATATATGTGTAACTAGTTGCACACCATTCAGTGGCAGCTACACAGAACGCTTGTGTGTGTGAAACCTGCCATGTTGTACAATAGCTATGTGCTATAAGCTCCATGGGAGATCATAGATGCAATAGTACATATAGCTGTGACAAATATGTCATTGGTCTGGTCTGATGTACCATAGATGTAAATGTTGACTGAGCTCTTGGAGGTATACTGTAAAACTTCTATGTTAGAATTCTTACGAAAACGTAACTTCCATCGTTGCTGTTAAGAAACATCCACTTTTGATCATTTCATACCAAGCTTTTTGAATGAGATTTGTATGAGTACAAAAGCCCTCTTCAGGGGACCAAACACTACAAATAACCGCTTTAACGTTTCAATATGCGTCCTTTTTTTCAGGTTGAGCAGGAGGCTGTGGCTGGTGACTCTGGGCTGGTGCGTGCCGACAGCTCGGCCTCCCTGTCAGCCGCGTCCGACGTGAGCGAGCAGCAGCCCCCCGGCACCCCTGCCGCAGCACTGAGCAGCATGGCGCCTCATGTGGCAGCAATCCTCTCGTGCAAGGACATGTTGCTCAATGACATTGACGCCAAGGTATGAGTCATATACCTATTATATAACTCACTCAGTTACTTATGCAATGTATTTAACTTAACACACTCTACATTTAAATACAGTAGAACCTCAATTAAGACCACCTCTCTATTGAGACCACCATTATAATGAGACCACTTTTCATGGTCCCAAACCTTGATAATGCTACTAGAATGAACCTGGTGTATAGAGAAGGTCTCTATTGAGACCACCTAACATTGGTCCCAAATGTGGTTGAATAGAGATTCTACTATTAATACTCGAATGCAGTGGTTTGCAATGCTTTCTAAAACGCAATTTAAAACTCATCTAGAAACTGGTCGGTCCTCTGGAATCCAGCGGCTACCTTGACGAGGCTACGTGCCGCGGCATCGCCTCTCGGAAGACCAAACTCAACCGCAACAAGAAGCTGTTGCAGTCACTCAAGCACGGAGACGAGCGAACGTTCAACGGCTTCTGTGACGTGCTGAGGAACGAGGGGCTCGAGACAGCAGCAGACGCACTGGCCAGGGCATGGTGTGACTACCAGGTATGTCTGTCATAGATCTGAAGTCCGGTAGAATCATTAACAATCTGCTGTCTCAAGTCACTATGGACTGCGGATTTTGTATTTTTTAACAAGGAAGAAGTATACATATTAGTTTGAAATTTTCAAGGCTCTTAGAGTTAGAACCACGACAAAAACAGGTTTTACAAAATGACATTGAAAATATAATGCTTTAAGCATGAAGTCTATGTATTTTGATTATATTGTTCATGCAAGACTTCATCATTTTCATTTCCTTCCTGCAGGGGCAGAAAGAGGAAGACAGTCCCGCACCAAACTTATCCTCCTCAGCACCAGTTGTGACAACTCCGCCAACCGTCAAGAAGAAGAGTCCTCCTCCTACAGAGACCCGAGATCGCTCTTATAGTGAGGTAAACTAATGTCTGTTAGTTAAAAACAAAGAATATTGTTGTGTATATTGTTTTTATTTCAAATTGAATTCAACAATCCACCTATATATATACATACGGTTATAAAATGCCCTATCAATATTACATTATAAATCCACCAAACCTCATATGGCTCTGTTGCATTTGCTTTCGGACACTTGACAAAGAACATGAGTATGCCTGTGAGCGTGAAAAATCTATGCAAATAATACATCACAAAACTACCCTCTGCCTGCAGGTGTCGGCCATTAGTGAATCTGCAGACGTGACGTCAGCGACGACGACGCCCCCACCCCACGTGGCGGCCATCTTGGCTTGTAAGGAGCTGCTGCTGAATGACATGGACGCCAAACACATCGTGGGACCGCTCCAGGAGCGAGGAGCGCTCGACACAGACGCAGTCGCCGCTGTCACTGAGCGGAAGAGCAAGGTCAACAGGTACGGAGATACCAGGGCAATTAGTGGCATAGGAAGATTATTTTTTTTCACTCAATGTTTTGAGGAAATAGTATAACGGACTGTGCTCTATTTGATTGTGTTTGAGGTTGTGTAGCATCAGGGTAGAAGGTTGCTTTTTCATAGGTTATATCAGTTTTATATGTATTCTAGTGTGAGATTGTAAGAAACCTGTCATTTATTGAATTGTACTTGTTTGCCAAGCAGTATTTGTACCAGATTCATTTGTTGAAAGCCTTCTATTGAGTTTCTTACAGTGTCTAAATGGTCCAATTTTAACAGAACAACATGAATACTATTATTTTCTTGAGCTACAAAAATGTATGTGTAAGTCTTACTATATCTTAATCATAAACCATGATTACAAGCAATTACAAGTATGTACATGCACTAACGTCTTTGGTACCGATGATAATGACCCATGTGACGTTTTTGTATTGGTCAGGAACAAAAAACTGCTGCAGACGTTAAAGTCTGCGGACGTGTCGTGTTTTGACGCCTTCTGCGGCGTGCTGCTGGACGACCTGCGCACCGTGCACATCGGGGAGGCTCTCACTCAGGCCTACAAGCAGTACCTCAGTGCCGGCACCGCTGCCGACACCAATACCACCGCGTCACAAGATGCCGAGGACGAGGAGTCTGTGTGCAGCGAGGTGAGAATGAGGCCGTTGTGTTTGAATTTATAATGCTATGGATTAGGGTCAGGTCACTCTTATTTGTTACCATATTTGTTCAAAGTGTTCTCGTTGAGCATTACTCTACATTAACATTTACATGGTCATACCATCATCATCAGGCTAATGTAATCACCAAGTGTATATGTTTGCATTCTCAGCAAGACAGTCAGGCCACAGCCTTGAATTAAAAATCAGTTCAGGCCATTTTATAACAATTTTGGACTAGATAGATCGCGAATATCCAATACTCCCCGGCTGTCCTTCTCATGTTTCTCTGGGTCCTCCCACAGGTGAGTTCGCTGTCATCAGTGTCATCGCTGGACGTCGTCCGCCCGCACGTGCAAACGCTGCTCACGTGCAAGGACGCGTTGCTGCGTGACATGGATGCTCGCCACATGGTGGCGCCACTTGTCGCCCGCGGCAACATCACAAAGGCGGCCGGCGACGGCGTCACCGCCAGAAAGACAAAACTCAACAGGTAGCAGCGCTTTTTGTGCTTTGTGCTTTTTTTATGAATGACATACTTTTCAAAATGAGGGTTTATAATTGGCACTGGTCTGGCAGCTATGGACATGGCGACAACTCATAATTCATTACGGAAGTTTCACGTAGATTCTATTTTTTGCTACAATAATGGTGATCAAGTGGGATAAATGAATCACCAAATATAAAAACTGTGAATGGATTCATGCTCATGATCATAATAATAATTGCATAATATTTATAACTAAAAAGCTGTACCGTATACGACCATCCAAGCGCCAGGGCTGTTAAATTGAAATTTTCTCAAACTGGGTGGTGGGTTGTCACACGAGAGTGCAGTTACTACATAATTCTGAATGACATTTAATAAAAGAGGGGGGGTGAGAGGCCTGTTACACGAGGGTGGTTACTTAGATGGTCGTATACAGTACTGAAGCAAAGAGGTCTTGAAATCGAATCATTGAACAGCATAAAAACAGAGTGAACTTTTCAATGAGCAATATTCTGACCAATGCTTTCTCTGTTCAACAGGAACAAGAAGATGCTGCAGCTGTTGAAGCATTCTGATGAGAGTGTTTTCCTTGCATTCTGTGACACTTTGAGGAACGAGGGAAAACTCCCCCTTTTGGCAGAAACTCTTGACAGCACAATGTACCATTTCAAACTACAGGTAGGTGGCTGAGAACATCGTGGTTAGATCTAAAATGCATATGCTCGTCCATAAACAGTGTAGTAGTGATCATACGATTTTTCTTTCTACTATGTAAAGTGTTCATTAGTATGTTAGCACATGTAGTAGTGTACAATATTAATTAGAGATTAGATTTCCTATTTTATTAAGGCTTGGAGCAATTTAGAGGCATTAACAAAAACGAAACGCTTAATTTTCTTGTTTGAATATCAAAAGTACTTTCAGGCTTAAATGAATGAATATATGTATGCATAATAACTTTCAACCTTTCACAAAGCTATCCTCAGTCAGTCACCAATCTGTCTATTGTCACGAAAGTAGCAGATTACCCTTTGATAATTATATCAAACTCAAGCCGATAAATATTGAACCTATGTAGACATTCAAAGCCCCAACACTTAACTAAAAGGTTCATTGATCATATCCATTAAAATAGTGTTTAACTACATGTAGTTTCCGTTGTATATCGATCTTGGCTGAATTTCAATCAAAACGAATTGTGCATGATTGCAGCAGGAGGGAAATGCTGGTGATGTGGGGGCTCCCGGCGACCACACCGCTGACGCTCACACGGCGAGACCACCACACGTGCTAGCATTGCTAGCTCACAAGGAGCAGATACACAACGACATCGATGCCAAGCCCATTGTGCAGTCACTTGTCCAACTAGGTATGAATTTTGTTAAGCGATGTTTGGTGCAAGCGTTTTTGGATTGACGTAATGCTTTTAAAGTTCATTTGTTCGCTGTTGTTTGTTACTATGCAGAGTGGTAATAAAGTGTAAAAGCACATTTATAAGAAATTAGTATTTTTCAATATTTTCTTAGTATAATGCGGGAGTTGTTACCATTGGTAAGTGATGCAAAGATGATATTGTACCTGTAGTTGTTATTTTAGCTGTTTCTTGTATTTATAGGTGTGTTAGATGAGGCGACGTCATCTCAGGTCACAATCAAAAAGAACAAAGTCAACAGGAACAAAAGGTAAAGAGCTTTTCAGTTGTGTCAATTTTGTTTCAGATGTCAGTATTGCATTTCGTTGATAGTCTCATATTCTTCTGTGTGTAATGTCTCTGTTTCCATGATGGGGAACAAAGCTGCATAGTACCTACAACGTTACAGATAAATGGACATTCATTCAGAAGGATATATAATCATTCATTCAAGTTCAGTACTTCACCAAGGAGACTCAGTTCCAATGTCTGGACACTAGGGTTGTTTGCAAATACTTGACCACACAGATTCAGGTTGAAGTGGCATCAGCTTTTAGCATTATTATATACAGCTGGTCTGTCATTCAGAGATCATAAGATGTCGTCATGTTCTGTCAGCATGTGGTTTGACTCTGTCTCTATGTTGCAGATTGCTACAGCTGCTCAAGCATGAAGATGAGTCGGTGTTCCGCAGCTTCTGTAATGCTGTGCGCTCAGAGGCCGGCAACTCACAGCTGGCCGATAGTCTGGAAGGGAGCCTTGAGAAATACAGGTAAGATCTTGTGGCAGCTGATCATAAACTGTAAACTAGGTGCCCTTGAAGAGGTTCAAAGCTAATTTTGATAAGCTTAGGTCAGAGGTGACACTATGGAGCTGGATGTAAAGTTGTATTTTCGTCTGTCAATGATATCAGTTTTATAGTTGATAGCAGATTCAGATGAAATACAAGTGGATTGACTTCAACATTTTAGGTAGAAATATTTGTTATAAATTTTGTTAGCTGTGTTCAATAACTCGCACTTAATATAACAATATTTAGAAGGTACCGTGTTGTAACAAACTGAAAACTTATTATATATTGTGAGTGTGAAGACAAATTCTTTTTCTTGCTCTTCAGGTCATCTACAGATGATGTGTTTTCGGGATGAGAGGCGAACTTTGACCACTCTCGTGACTTTTCGATGGACATGTCCATGGACCGTCTGGCCAGTGTGACCTCTGTGGGTGACCTTGACAGCTCCCATCCTGCTCACGTTATGACGATTGTGCAACATAGGTGAATTGGAGACGTCTCTTCTTCATGCATTTAAAGTGTTAATAACTTTCCACAATATGTACATGTATTTGACTATCTAATCGCGTTGTTGGGTTGTTTTTTTACCATATGCTAATATATAAGAAAATATTCTAACTCTAAGACAAAGAAATTAAGTTTTTCTGATGTGGAATTTTTTAGGGATGCTCTGATGGAAGAATTTGATGCGAAGAAAGTCATTAAGCCACTTATTGCCAAAGGTATTGTGTACAATTGATTTAATTATTTTGCTAATTAAAAAGTTTGAAACAATTTTTCAGTCTTGTTGAACTTATTTTAATACTCATATCCAATAGGGACTCTAGGGAGTATATATTTAAGAATATAGCCACTGTGCCAATGGTTAGAAGTAAAATTAAATTAACATACTGCGGAAATAGGGTGCAAACTACATTCTTACATTGTGCACCTCCATTTTGCCTGTCCACGCAACGACCAACCACCTTCATCCTAAGTTCTTATGGGAGAAGTAACAAACCTGAAAAAGTCCAAAATATGGCATAACACAGCTCGCCTCATATAGGGCGGGTGGGAGTGGGGCGGGGGTCACCAACAAAACAAGAGGCATATTCCATCTAAGAAAATAGCAAATCAAAGTGAGATATAAGGTAATGAGATCCATTAAAAACATATCCCATCTTTCCTATCGATCAGGCGTCATCCCGGAGAGTGAAGCTGAGGATGTTCTGAGTCGCAAGAGCAAGCACAATCGCAACAAGAAGATGCTGCAGCTGCTGCGGCGCCACGATGCCACCGTCTTCTGCGAGTTCTGCGCAGCACTGGCTGCCGAGGGCAAGGCGCCGGCACTCGCTGACACACTCACCACCACTTATAACACGTTCAAGCAGAAGATGGGGGTTGCTGGGGGCCTGCCACCCCCACCACCCCCTCCACTCACTGCAGGTAGATATAGGGCACTTTGATTGTTTCTTGATGTGTGGTAAGAAAATTTAGCTTTATCAAGAAAACATTCAAACTTGATACAATGCTTACATGCCTAATGAACATAAACTGTGATCAATTTATGATCATGCCTGTGTTTATAAATGTAAACATATTGAAACAATTATTTGGATTGTCAAATAAGTGTGCTTTGAATGATCATTTCAGAACCAGAAGAATCAAAGAAATCAGCATCTCCTGTTGCGGTTGCAGCTGAACCAGCACCTGTCAGAGCACCTGTTGTGGCACCTGTGCACGCCATACCTGCTGAGCCAGCACCTGCACCTGCACAAGCAGCTCCGTACCATGTGCCTGTTCACAGCATGGTAGCCGAGCCGGCACCATACAAGGCACCAGTGTCTGCTGCAATGGCAGAACCAGCCCCGTACAGAGCACCCTTCTCAGCGGCGTCGGTCAGTGTCATACTTGCCAAGAGATTAGGCAGATAATTGATGTTTTAAGCTACCATATCATTATAACTATTTTGTCAGCTTCAGCGCGATCATTTTATTTCGATAACATTCAATATCATTTGTTGAGCATTTAAGTGTGCGCTTGTCACATACAATGTATGGACTAAGGCTAATTTGCAATTCTGTAAGGAAAAGCACGCCAAAAAAAAAGCAATTGCTATTCCTGGTGCAGTCAAATCCTGTTTTTATGTGATTATCATGTAAAACATATGAGAACATCCACGTTTACGTTTAGGTGCAAGCTGCCCCGTTTGTGCCATCGTTCCGTATCGTGGAGAGTGCGCCGGCCCAATCAGCACCTGTCCAGGCTAATGAAGGCTCGGTGATTCAGGCTGCTCCAGGTGTGGTGTATGCACCAACCTTTGGGGCCAAGGTCGTTGAAGTCCCTCAACCACAGGTGGGTCGAATAGAAAAGTAGATGATCATGATAAATGTCACAATCCAGTCTTATATTCTATATGGGCCAAAGATATTTATAGGAGTTGTACATGTATATGATGTGAAGTTAAAATTAATATCAAAATATATGTGTTTGTTCAACAATATGAAGGACAATACTAAAACTTTTCTAATGATATGTGCCAAATAACCATGGCATGAACTGTCCAATGAACCTTCCCTTCTTTGCTATGTTCAGGCTGAGACTGACCTAGATGTGATCGTGCATGAGGAGACTGATCTCGATGCACTAGACGCTCCAGTGCCGCCTGCTGTAGATGTTTCTCCTGCTACCAAGAAATCAAAAAAATCACGAAAGGCATCAAAAACGGATGAAGACATGAATAAACCTCGACTATCCAGACAGGACGAGCATGTAAGAATATCATGTTTTGCTCATTTAATGTAAATAGCAATTATTTGCTCTTATGTTTAGATATTGCATTGCTGCAAGTATAAACACAGTTAGTGTTGAGAAATATATTAACATTACAAAGTGTTGTGGATACAATTGTAGACATCACTCCTCTGCCTTTGACTTTTGGTTTAAACATTTTATTGCAAGAAATATATACACATGGATTTAAGCAACAGCTAAAATGCAATATAATACTACATCTTTGACCTTTAGGAGGTGAAGGAATCTCCGAAGCCAGAAATGCGTCGCAAACCGGTAGAGAGGCGTGACTCGAGTAAAGAACGACCCCAGACAGTGATTGACATGCACGCAGTGAAGGCTGCAGTGCCACAGGATGTCAAGGTCAGTTACACGCATTACTTTGTAATGTTCGTACATTACATGTAAAGGCATTAATTTGCAATCTTTTGAAAAATATTGTCATCTGTATGCCTAATTAATCCTGAAGCATCAAAATGGTCATGGACGCGTTTGGCCAATAAGAAAAACTGACCATCCAACTTCGACCAATTTTCCCTATCATCATCGCATTTTATTCACGATTTCATTTACATTATGATTCCATTTATTCATTGAACCATTCTTTTCCTCACTATCACTATATCTCATCTATGTATTCTACGCAAACAACAGAAAAAGCAGAAAAAGAAGGTATGTGCAGTAAATGGTCAGGTGTAGTGTTTGCATGAGTCAGTATTGTTATAGCTAGGGGAGAGTGCATTCTCTTACAGTTTTCCTTTGTGTGAGTGCAAAACATCATTTTTGAAAACAAGTGTGCGGTTATGAAAGTAATTGAACACTAGTATATAATTTTGCACGTCATTTGGTTTTACGTTTAGAGCAGTATTCAATGACTCATGTTTATTGTACTTGCAGTCCTGCTTATGCTTTTTATATGGAATGCATATCATAATAGTGATCGGTAGTTATTTGAATATAATAATCATTAAGTACCAATTTTCATATAAGGTATAAATCATTTGATTGAAATACATGTGCTGTGCGGTGTGATTTTATTTTATCCATTTTTCCCTATTTTATTTTTGTGTAATTGTCTGATTCTATTCATTTTCTATTCTAATTAATATATATCTAGATAAATGATATAAGAATGAAAATTCAGATTGGTAAAATATTAGTCATTAACAGCTACATTGTATAGAGCATTAACTGTCAAATATTTACATTATTATTCTCTTTTTGTTCAGGTGTCACGGGAAGCTGGTTCTGGCACAATCACCTTGAAAGTGACCAGTCCGGTCATCATTGGTGACCAGCAGCCACCACTCACTCACCAGCCACCAGGTTAGAACCCATATACGGTATATGTAGAAATGTCATGAATGATATTGAATGTCATTGTTGGTATACACATAACGATTCAGTAATGCCACACACATAGAGGCAGGTTCAAGGTTTTGCAATAAGGTTGGTTGGTAAAACAGAAACAGATCTAGGAGGTATTGAACTTGTGATTCCAGGAGTCTAATGACATATTGATCAAGTTTCATCTAGTTACATGTACATCAGTGTCAGCAATATACTGATTCCTTGTTCATTCCCTGTACATTTAGAAACGCAATTTTATTTAAAGAGGGAACAAAAGTGCTAATAAAACATCATCATACAATATAATCAAACATTGATGCAACATGATTTCTAAAAGGATCATTTATTCAATGGATCATGCAAAATATAGTCTTATCATACAGATGGTCTTTTTATACAAGTGGTCCCTCCTATTAAATTTGAGATCGGCTGTTGCCTATTCCTAACATCAAAACAAGTAAAAACACTACAACTGTAAAATGACATCTCACAGATGTCGGCGCTGTGGAGCCGAGTGCGCTGACGCGTGCCGACTCGGAGGAGGACCTGCTGGGCGCCGGCGGGCAGCAGGCGCCACACGTGCTGGCGCTGCTCAGCTGCAAGACGGCGCTGCTGCAGGGCATGGACGCCAAGTACGTCACCGGGCCGCTCATCAACCGCGGGCTGCTGCAGCAGACGGCAGCGCACCAGGTGAGACAGCAGGCGCTTTATCTTGTGGAACAAAGCAGTCATGATCTTTATTTGGGAATTATTTTTGAAAGTATTGAATGTATGTATGAATGCCCGGAATGGGGATTGGGTGCTAAGTCATATTCTCATTTTTGTAGTACCGTATATGACCATCCAAGCGCCCAGGGCCGTTTAATTGAAATTTTGTCAAACTCGGGGGTGGCTGTTACACGAGAGTGCAGTTACCCGTTACTACAATTCTTAAAGGCATTTAAGAAAAAGAGGGGGGAAGGCTGTTACACGTGGGTGGGCACTTGGATGGTCATATATGGTACCTAAGTGAGTAAATCTAGATAGATTATTAGGGATATTATCAATGATTGGTTGGTAACAGTAAATCATCGTTTTTATATAAGACATGGGTATCACATCTTCTTTGGTGCAGATATCTGTGCAATGCATGATAAATCCCAAAAGATGATCAAGATCAACTGTTTATTTTAGAGATGGTCTCTGTGCAGATATCGTGTAATATTTATTAGCGTTACTTTGCTTTTAAAGCATGTGGAAAAATTATCTCAAATATCATCAGATGTATACACTTACCTGCAAATGATGTTATAATGTCGTTATTCAATAATTATCACCACACAATATCCCATACTACGATAATATTGAAATTAGCATTGAATAAGTCATTTTAAATGTGGACTGATGTAGGTGACATCGAGAAAGAGTATCCTGAACCGCAACAAGAAGATGCTTCAGATCCTGAAGACCTTAGACGAAAATACATTCCACGCATTCTGTGGGGTAAGGCTTTCTTAATCTGCAGCGTTACGTTATCTTTATTTTCCTTAAACATTTGGTTAAACTTGTTTATTTCTTGCTATTGAGTGTACATATGAATTCATAAGCATATTATTATCTATACCGTATTTGTATTGTATACCCACTATATTCAAACACTTGTTAAAAATCTACTTTTAGATGCATTAAGTTGTCTGAAATATATTTTCATGTGCCTTCTTAATTTGTCGTAGGTGTTGGAAGATGAAGCTGGTCTACCACAGCTGGCAGAAGAGCTACGTGCTGCATTCCAGCAATATTCTGCAGCTGCTGCAAGTAGCTCCAGTCCACAACAACAACAGAGCGCCACAGAACCAGATCACCAGCACCCTGGGTACGGTGGCTTCTCTCAGCAGCAGCAACAACAGCAGCAGTACGGAGAGATTGATCAATACTATGGTAACAATGAGCAACAATATAATAACCAAGGATACAACAGTCAGCAACAGTACGGTAACCAAGGTTATGACAACAGCAATCCACAGCAGCAGCAGTACCATATCAATGAGCAGCAACAGTATGCTCCACCACCACCGGCGGCAGAACCGTCCTCTCCCGGAGGCAGCCAGCGTTCTGACCAGCCACACCAACTGGCGTTGCTCACGTGCAAGGAGGCGCTGCAGGAGCAGATGGATGCCAAGAACTTCTCAGAACCACTGGTGGCGGCCGGCATTATCAGCCGCGATGTGCAGCTCAAGATCTTATCGCGCAAGTCGCGTCTCAACCGCAACAAGACGTTGCTACAGCATCTGCGTGGCACAGACGAGGCAACGTTCCGTCGCTTCTGCGACGTGCTGCGCTTTGATGCCGGCATTACAGATCTCGCTGACAGACTCGAGTATGCGTACCAGCAGTACATTGGCACGGACATCGATGATGACGTGCCGGCGCCGTCACAGACGCTCAGCAGGGGTAGGTCCAAAGAAACGCTGCTCTGAGTGAGCCACGCAGCGCCAGCGCGGACAGCAGACCGCAGGTTTTTCTTGCTGGGGGCTCAAAACTAAAGGTTTAATCATGTCTGCTCAGTTAGAACGCATTCGTTTGTAGAGTTTGATTTTTAAGCTGTTATTGTAATATTTTTATCGTATATTTAATATGACTTCTTTGTGATATGATGAAGAATTTTAACCAACATAAATTACATAAATGGTTGTTGGTTGATTTAAAATTTCAAACTTTACAAGTGGAAGGGATTCTACTGGATGTAATTAAACCTGGTAGAAACTATTATTGATATTCATGACATTTTACAGCAAGATGTTCATAGTTTTGACACTCCAGTAAGAAAGGACAGTCTGTGATGATTCCCAGGTGAAAAATTAATGGTTGGAACTAGCGTTTGGATATCACAGATTTTTGTGTATGTTAAACAGAATACTGGACAATGATTGGATATGTTGTTAAAAAGATATTTCAGTATCTGAAATACATTTTATATTGTACGTTGATGATACTTTTACATTGAAATGCTGCCATTTATTTAGAAAGAAAACTAGCTGCACAGATTTTTTATTTGCTTTATCAATTACTAATATATTTGCTTATATTCAAATGAACAAGGATCTCTGTGATATTCAAGCTCTAGATTGATTCTGCTTGATTGCAACCAATTGTCATCTGTCATTTCCAAGTGTGACGGGTAAATCTAGAACAAAATACATGGCTGTGGTTTATCCCCGATGCTTGGAATATGGTTTTTGGGTACAATTTTGATCAGTTGTTACCTATTTTGTGTTGCTACCTGTGCTTGAATCACAACGGATGATCAATAAATCATGTTACTGGAAATTACGAGGAAAAAATTCATGTGCAATTTATAATGCTAATCAATCCATAATGATGAATACTGCTTTGTATTTTAATCAGGACTTAGTGACGTAGATCAATGGTGTACATTTGTGATGTGACTGTGAACATTCCATGTGAAAATCAACTATTACGCTTTTGTGATTTTAGAATTACTTTGTAAATAGCGAATCATTTAGCATCAAAAATCTGTTGATTTTTGAAGCTTTTTTGTCTTGCATGGTACTTTTTTGGCAATTGCAATGATATTTTAGATATTTTCTTAGCTTTTACTGCAATAATATTTACAATTTTCTATGCAATGTATCATTTAGTAAATTAATTAAATACTTTTAATATACAATTTTATGGCAGCAAATAAACTTGTAATAATGTATAGAATATTTAAAAGTAGACTTGATGTATATTATATTTTAATAGAAAATATTCATATAATAATCTTTTTGTTGTCTTGTTTTTTACTCGTGATTGTTTACTGTTAAATAGATAAACTTAAACATTCAGAACTAGATCTAACGCTTAACACATACAGAATGACATACATTATATAAGTGGTATGTTCTTAAATTTTATTTCAAATCATTTCCAATATTTCAGATAATTCTTCATCTTCCAAGCCTCAGAGTTTGGATAAACATAAAACAAAACCAAAAAGCACACATGAATTAACAAAACACATGGACAAAAGTCCACTAAAATTATCAAAAAGTGAGATGAATATGGGATCTAAATTATCTTCTACATTACCTAATACAAGAAGCATAGAAAATGCTCAAGCTACTGTAAATAAAAGTGAAGCTAAGAAAGCAAAGAATAAACGGGCTAAAAGTTTTGGGAATGAAGATTTAGTGAGCAAAAAATGGAATGTGATATCTAGGCAAGATCAGCATAATCATAACAAATCTGAGCGATCCAAAAAGGCAAAAAGTATGACAGATGTAGATGTTCTTTCTGCATCATTAAATGAAAATCCTAAATGTAAACATGACCCTGGGTACCTGAACAAAATTGAGTCAGGTTCTATTACAAAGAAAAAGAAAAAGTCAAATGTGTCAAAAAATGATGATCTAAATTCTGATTGTCATAATGTTGAAATCAATAGGGAAAATAAAATAGCAGACATGCGGAAAGATACATGTAGTCTACCAAAAAAGAAGACAAACAAAAATGGAATAGAAGATAAATCAAATGACGTTGAGCGAACTAATCAAGCGGTAGTGACACAAGATTCTACTGCAAACAAACTCAATAGAAAGAAACTGCATACTACTGAAATAGAAAATAAAGAACCATTTGAAAATAGAAACTTGAATGCAATTGAAAATGAGAATCACCATTGCAATGAAAAACATTCCCTGATGAAAGCAAGAAAATCAATTGAAGTGAAACTGGCTGACGAGACAAAAACAATAAATGAAGCTATTGACAATGAAAATTATCAACATACAGTGACATCAGAAGCAAATGGCAACTTTAAAAAGAAAAAAGAAAAAAGAAATTGAATGTAAGAGAAAAAGACCATACAATTACTGCAACAAATGTAAATGATGACATGGAACTTAATGTAACAAGTAAATTAAAGCTTTCTCCAGGTGAATGTGATTTGGATAAACATTCTGTTGTTGATACAAGTGAAAGTAATCAGACAACAAATGGAAGTCTAAAGAAAAAGAAAAAAACAAAGAAGGTTGCAATAAATACATCAAGTTACAGTAATCCAAATGCTGAGAGTGATAAAACTGATGTTCATATGAAAGTGTCAGATACCAAAGTTGATGTTGATAATAAACCGAAACAAATTGATTTAGAGACTCCAAGGGACACAACTAGTTTGAAGAAAAAGAAGAAAGACAAAAAATTAACTCAAATTGCTGACAAAGTTTCAATAGCAGCTCAGAATCCTTTAGAATCTTCTGTGCATAGATCTGAAACTGAAGACTGCAAGACTACTAGCAGCCTAAGAAAAAAGAAGAAATCAAATAGGCCTATTGATGAAAAGTCAATGTCAATTCCTGCTTCTGAAATGGTAACTGCTGATCAGGTAGATACACAAGAATTTTGTACAATCAATCTAGAGAAAAGAAAGAGAAAATCAAGCCTTGAAAAGTCCGAACACATTGGGAATGAGGACTTAGTTGATGGTACCAACACTATTCCATTGGAAATGCAACAAGAATTATACGAAAGAAAGAAAAATTACTTGAAGAAAGTAAGAAAATCTGCTGAAATTCCAGAGATGTCAAAAGCTGATGACAATCTAACTAAAGAAATTGCTAATTCTAAAAACGACAAATCTGACCTCAATGTCCTAACTTCAGATATAAATACTGGTACCAGCAGTTTGAAGAAAAAGAAGAAAAGAAAATCATTGAGTGTTGAAGAAAAAGATAAGTCAGTGGATTGTTTTGCTATCTCTGATAGCATTACGCCAAAGGATCCAGGCGAAAAAGCAACTACTGTAACTGAATATATGTCACATCAACATCCTGAAAGAGTTCCAATGAACAATGTTGTTAATAGCAATAATGGAAGTCTGAAGAAAAAGAAATCAAAAAATGTATTACTATCCACAAGTCCAAAAAGTGAAGGTAGTATAATAGATAATGCAGAACCTGTTAAAAATAGTGATTACCAGTTTGAGAAAATGAAGAAAACATCAAATACGCTTGATAATCAATTAGTGACAACCAATGCAAAGTTAAGTGGTGAACGTTCTTCATCTGCAGATAATCCATTACAATCCTGTTTGCCTGGATCACAAGCTGAAGACCACAAAACAGACAGCCTGAGGAAAAAGAATAAGAAATCAAATATAGTTCCAAAGTTTGAATTGAATTCTGCTTCTGATGCAGGTGTCATCAATCCAGTGGAATTTGAAATGCACAGTGTGAAGAAAAAGAAGAAAACTAACTCAAAAATGCTGGAAATTCAAGACCATGAATTTATCAAAATATCAAAGGAAAAACAAGAACCAACTTTGGGTGGGGAAGCTACTTTGAAGAAAAAAAAGAAAAAGTCTTCGACAGTGGAATCTACATTACTCGCTTATGATACTAGTACTTTAGAAAAATGTAACTTAAATCCTGAATTAATGAAGGTTCAATCCAGTGACCCACAAATAGCGATGAGTACATCTTATGTGGATAATATCCCCAAAAAGAAAATAAATTCATCACATAAAAATGAAATGGCTGATTCCCTGGTTGCCACAGTGGATCCGATAGAACAAAAGACAGAAACTCAGAAGAAAAAGAAGAAAAAGTTGACATCAGAAATGAAAACACACTGTTTGAATAATAGTGAAAATTTAGGGAATACTAATGAGCAATGTGTGACAAATAATCATAAGAAAACCAAAGAAACGGTGGATGATCTAGGTACAAGGCAGAAAAAATCTTATAATATGGACCTGATAGAAAGCACACAAAATCCTATGAAAATAAAGCAAAAATCAGGCAAGGAAGGAAAACACATAATGCTTGACCAGTGCACAGGATCAATCAATTTAGAAGTTGCTGATCAGAACACAAGCAGAAATATATCTAAGAAAAAGAAAAAAGAAAAATCTGTACACAAAGATAGACAAAATGTTAACAGTACAAATGAAGACTTTATGGATCAAATTAAAAAGAAAGACAAGCACCTAAATACTTATCAAACTATCAAACCGATAGACAATGAACAAACTGCTTATAAATCTACTGTAACTCAAATAAAAAAGCGTTCATCAATAAAAAAGACAAATGAAAGACTTGCTAAATCGAAAAGTGTAACAGAAGATGCTCTTAGAAAAGACGTTCAAAATCAGGAAATATTGAAAACACATGATTCCCTTACTCTGAGACAAAAAGCAAAATCAAAAAGTTCGGACAATCTTGTCGAAACACCAAAAGAGTTTAACATTTTAGATGAAATACAAATTAGCAAGAAACAAATGTTATCATTGCAAGATCATTTAAATTTAAAACATGATGTTAATTTGAATTGTGGTATCAGTAGTGAATGTGGTATGTTACAAAAAGAAAGGAATGAAAATAGTTCAAAATTTCAAAAAGACAAAATGCCCCATTTCAAACAAGCTAGCATAAAATCTAAAGATCTGGGTTCAAAAAGCCAAAGAAGAAAAGTTTCCAATATCAATAGTGAACAAATTGTAGAGGAATCAAAACTTACAAACACCTCCAATACATGTACTTGCAATAGTAAACATTTGGACCATGATAACATAGATGCATTAGGTTCAAATAAAGATCAGCATTTTGATGCAGTGAATCAAAATGAGAGGAAATTGAAACTTGATGCTGTAGAACCTAAGAAAACATTTACACATGGATCAAAATATAGTGTCAAGAAATTATCACTTACAAAAGATAATGATGAAACAATTTTAAAAGCAAAGCATAGTCCTCATGACACACATTCTTTGGCAACGTACACAACAGATGAAAACAAAACACCTATTGAAATAAATTATCTTGATTGTACCGTAAAAAGTAAGAGTTGCAGTGAGATATCTGATAACAATTGCCATGATTCACAAACCAATCCTAATCAACCTTCCAAAGGCACTCACTTGTTTGCAAAGCTAAAGGAATTTTTTAGATCTGAATCTAAACTGCAGACAGATCAAAAGCATGAAATAACAAATGTACCAGACAAATTCCAAGATTTTCTCAATGATCATGATCATGGTAATTCAAGCAAAATTGACAGAAGCTTTTCCATTGCAAATGAAGAGGAACTTCAAAGCTATGCTAAAGCTATAGGTGTTGAGGATATTGCTGAAGATATTGATGGAGGGGCTAAATACCCATTCGTTGATGTGGATGATGAGTACTTGTACCATATTGAGGAGAGTGGTATTTTGGAAACTGCTACCAGTAGTGGAAGTGGAAATAGTGGACAATCAATGCCACATGCACTCAGTAATACTGAATCTAGTGGTTTCAGAAGCACTGATAGTACATCTATGGAGAGTGCTCCTATGTATAGAGACGACCAGCAATTTAAAGCTTTTGTTCAACCTATCAATATGCACTTTGATTTGCCACATGAACTTCAAGAACGCCCACTATCAAGATCAAGAAGTAGTCCTGCTAAGTTCTTTGGTGAGGACATGCATTATCTGGATCAAGAGGAAATTCTAAAAATATATGACAAAACTCCAGGAACGTCTTATTATTCGTCATCATCTTCTGATGGTGATAATATGACTGACTATACAGACAGTTCTGAGTATTATTCTGAGACAAGCCGGAAATTAAATGACATGAATAAGAAATTTGATGAAGATGATGTAAGTGGCTATATCGATATTGACTCATCAGAAGTGTCATCTCTTGACAGCTCTGATTTGGATGACAGTGATGACACTGACACAGAAATAGAATTTTTTAATGTTAGTATGCCGTTTGCTTATTTAGACGTTCCTGTGATTAATCTGCAGGATGTCAGTCATACATTGTCTAAGCACATTCCAATTTGGCCACCAATGAGACCGGACATTGCCCCTGAATTGCATGTAGGGTTAATGCCAACAATATATGAAGATGATCAGCCAGCAACAGGCTCGACTGACATTGATCCCAGTGAGAGGGATGAAAGAGAACACTGGCTGCTTGAAAGCTCCCCTCATAAAGGTGAGGAGGAAGAAGGATTTTTTGGAATAGTTTCAAAAATTGTCAGTAATGTAGCAAATGATGCATGGAATCTCGTGTTTTCATCTGGTAATTATTTGGCCCCAGATAATGACATAAACCAAGTGAACGATAATGATTGCTCTAGAAATAGAGATTCTTTGGAACAGAATGCTCAACTATTACAAAACAACGAGAGTGATCAAGTTATAAAGTTCCAAAATGCAGTGGATCTCAGTTCAGAATCCTCTATTATAACATCTTCAGATGATGATGATGTTGATGATTTCAATACGTGTGTTTCTGAATTAGAAATGTCTAGTCTCCCATCAGGAGAAGAGAGAGAAAGACTGATCCTACATCGGCTTAAGCCACATGGAGGCACACCTCCAAATGTGTATGTGGTTAATGAGGAACTCTCAGATGAGAGCTCCTTGGTCGATAGTGATGTGTTTGACGATGAGGATACGCCAGATGAATGTGTAACTAGTGATGGACATTTTCACATTGGAAAAATAAAGGGCAGATCATTTTGTGTGGTAGGATACAAAGTTTAACCTGTTTATGAAATAAGGATGCAACCTTTTCAACTTTTTTAACCTTGATAGAGTGAAGATTAGTGACAGTAAGTAGATTCATGATAATATAATATACATGTCTTTTTAAGGAGGTTCATTTTGGTCACTTTATGAACATTTGGGAGCATGAAAAAAGGTCCTATTACAGAGGTGGTCTTAACTGGAGGTTCTACTGTATACCATTCTCTGCCGTTTATTTTTGTTGAAACATGATGTTTTGTCATGGTGACTACATGGCTTCATTGGATGTTGCACTGTACAGGTCGGAACGAGGCTGAATAAGCTGGAGCAGCGCGGGCGGTATCTCTCTCTCTCTGTTGCTGTTCAGGGCTGGGTTCCTATGGTGAATTTTGAGGGCTTCAAGTACTTGTCTCCTGATCTTTCAATCCTCTTTCAACATGAAATATGAACCATGCAAATTCAGCAATCACAGAGACTGGCCACAACTTTGACATTAATAACACCAAAATCATATAGAAAGAGGATTGAAAGACCAGGAGACAAGTACTTGAAGCCTTCAAAATTCACGGGAGAAACCCAGCCCTGAACAACAGAGGGAGAGCGATACCGCATGCACCGCTCCAGCTTATTCAGCCTCCTTCTGACCCATACAGTGCAACATCCGATGAAGGCATGTAGTCACCATGGCAAAACATCATGTTTCAACAAAAATAAACAATAGAGAATGGTATATATATTATTACTGTTTAACCTTATCTGCTTGGTCTAAATCTTATCTTTAACGTTGTTTGACAAAATAGTCATTTAGGGTTATATATTGAGCCTCTAAGTAGTGGATGAAAAATATTGATAGGTATGAAGTTGTAATATGCATCTACTTGTTCATGTTATTTGTGATTCTGTAAAAATCAATTAAAGGTGTATCAAAGATGCAATTTTATGTCTAATGTTATTTTGAACTGAACACTTTCTATTACAGGCTTGCTTATTTGATATAATAATAATACTAAATACACATAAATCATAAATATCATTTTTCAAATAAAACTTACATATACATAACAAGGGTTATATCTAATAAAAGTGTTTTGTTCAATAAATGTGTTTTACCGTACTGGCAAAATGGCAATATAGGGCCTATAAAAACACCAAGGTCTGGGGGCGCTCTTCCACTGGCAGGTTTGGTATATATGCTCACTGAGGCAGAAAGCCCCTGCTTTTGAAATGAGAAAATATCTATGCCCCCCTATTTCTTGGCAGCCAAACCCCAAAGACCCCCTAATTTCTCTCACCCCCCATTTTACAAAATATTAAGACCCCCCATTTTGAATCAGTGAGTAATGACATACAATATTACAGCACAATGTGCAAGTTTAGAAAAATACTTTAAAAATTATTAACCTGGTGAATACTGGATTTAGATTGATGATTCTATTTCACTTGAAATACTGATGCTTTTTCTTGTGAAATATAAAAATTAATTATACATGCACAATTTAGTCTTAATCTTTATTTCATTTTTATTTCATTTTTTATTTATTTATTTTTATTTATTTTTTGTCTGATAGTTAAAAGTTACGATTATAATCACCATGAAGCATAGTTACCAAGAGTGAACTTTCAATGGCATCTCGGTGTTTGCATTATGCTGTTATGACAGTCTCTTCAATAGTGAATTTAAGTGTTGTTATTCCAATCAAGTTTACATTGTGTAGCAGTTGCACTAAACATCAGTACGGTACATGTACATCGGCGCTTTACTTGGGTAGCTAAACTACTGATGATCAGAAAGTGAAGTGAATAAATATAATGAATAAAATCAAGTCCGAGACTTGTATGATGAGACAATTGATAATAATGAACTGCAGTACATACATTTAATGGTGTAATAGAAATGTTTTTAATTAGTAGTGTAAATGTGAGTACATTGTGTCAATGAGGTAATAGATTTTTTTTTTTTTAAATTTAGAAATTTTCAAAAAAAAATTTTAGAAATTGTTTTTTTGAAAAAAAAATTTTTTTTTAATTAGTAATGTAAATGTGAGTACATTGTATAAAGAATATATACTAGGGTAACAGATGATAGGTGAAGGATAGGGTGTGGAATGGAAGCAGGGATGCTTGATTGGAGTAGGAAATGGGTGATGTGTGATGAAGATGTATCTCTTAGAGCAAGGAGTGGTGGGCGTCTACTGGTATAATATGGTATAATATGATATTTTGGTATAGAGATGGTATAAAATATGATTGGCATTGTTGTTTGATTTTGTAATATTCTATATTTTTTAAATTAAATTGAGAAGGACACTAGAGATGTCGAAACATGTCTAAATAAATTTGATTCTTCACTAAAAATAGGACTTTGTTTTTCGATTATAAGGCAGCAGAAACAGAAAAAAATAAAAAATAAATGCGACCACATGCTGCATACCATATGTCACAAATCTTGTCTATATACCCAAATGAGTATTTTTCTCTTCAAATAAACTTATCATATTATGTGTATACATCCCTACGTACATGTATATGGAGAAAAATCTAACAATCATTTTTTTCAATATGACATGAATCTTAAAGAAATAATTTTAAGATAGTTAATATTTACCAAAGTAAAAATGTAACATAGCATACAGGTATATGCACTCGTTAACAACAAATCAAAGTGACATAATGTAGATTGTCATCAGTCATGATAATCCACTTTTCCTGGCGAGAGTTCCATGATCTGATTGTGGATCAACCGTTAAGTGAAACATTGCCTGCTTCATCTACGTGCGAATGCACTTGCTGAAGTTACAGATCATGACTTCTTGTTTGATACCAATGGGTATGATCACCATAGCCCACACTAGTTCGCTGATAAACCATTGTTACTCAGCATAATCTAGATAAAAGGACTAATATATTTTTCAATCGTTTATTGATGCCTATACAGGCCCGTCTATACTAGGGACAAGACTGTATAACTCAAGCAAATGAACTTTTCACTTCATCCTTGAATGGAGGTTACTTCTTTTCCCTTCACGTAACTTTGCACTATTAACCACACTGATAACAAGAAATTTTGGATAATTTGAGTTTTTTCTTCTCTCCTTGAACATTTGAGTCAAACAGGTGGCACCAATGGTGTGATAGATGTGATAAAGTTCTATCTCAAGTGCATTTATAGAAAATAAGTTGATTCTTCAATATGATAAAGATCTTTGTACAAATTTAAATCAAACAAATCGAAGAGGGAAAGAACAGAAAATATCGCTATATATAGAATTACTATAATAGCACTTAATTGAAGACAAGATTTAAACTAGATCAATGATACTCTGAGAATCAAGTTGATAGTGTTTGATAAGATATTTTTTGTGCTATCACTTATTAAATTTTTTGATACAATGTGAAATTTATATATTCGACATTTGTTATCAACGCCATGCCCAATGCTATCAATGTCAAATATAGCAAAATACTCTAAATTTCAAAATTATTCTATATAGCTGGGCACTGCAGCAGCCCCATGACCATGAAGTTGCAAAGTCAATCACTGATTGTTTGGAAATCAGATGCATAAAATCTATCTTCAGAACAGTCAGAAATGGCCTATTTTGTTCATTGGAACTATAAACTAAACTAAGAACATTACTCGTTGATTAAGCTTCTTGTACTGAATACATATATCAAAGTTCAAGGTCTTGGATGATAAGTCAAAATCATCCTATACTTAGTTTCTCACCAATGGCCAACATCATACATGTAGGTATCGGCATATAAATTCATATCAAAATTGAATGATATATCAAAACAAATTTTTATGAGAAATATATGTAGATCTGACCAAATAAACATCTACAAAATTCTATACTCATGTGGGATTTGAACCCACAACCTAATGGTTGAAGTTAATAGTAAGTACATCTTACAAAAGAAATCTGAACATTTCAGAGAAAACAGTTCGGACAACTTGCTGCTTGGGATGGTATTCATGGGGTCTCACAAGGGGTTTTTAATGTGTAATTAATATGTTATCTAATTAGTAATAATAGAAACACACAACATCTCATCATAGTATATACATTGCTCAAATGTCATTTTAGAATTTAATTCAATTATGAACAAGCAAATATAAACATTTTACGAACAAGGGTTAGAAAGTTAGGTACATGCCTTTGTGGACTGACATGCCAAATATAGACTTGTTAATAGTTCCGGATCAGACGATATTCTGTACCAAGAAATTATCAAGAACGTCTGTACTTGTGGCTTATTGCATATGATTATTATGTGGGTCAATGAAGTTCTAGTGACTTGTAATGGTTACACTCCGTTTGACCAGTTTCGTTGTAAAACACTTGTTCTTGTCTCTACAATTATAATAACAAATAATCATCAATAAAATGCAAATTACATGTACATGCCTGACAATTCATTCTTTTTGTTTTTAACTTTACAGATTGAAAAATCAATTGATAGATAAAAGATAATGCCAGCAAGGGGAGATGTCTCCCAATCTCCCCAACTCTACCAACACACACACAAAAAAAACAAAAAACAAAAAACAAAAACAAAAACAACATGCATACATGTACATACAAACTGTCAGTGTTCGATTATATAAGTAATTTAATGCTGATATCTGAGCTATTGCGAATATATCATAACCCAATCATGAACCTCAAATTGTAATGAGTGTTGGATTTCGTTCACATGGGTGAGCAAAGCGCTTGTGTTCTGCGTGAATATTTATCATATACAAGCACGTAAGACAGCACTTATATTCACATACATTTTAACTTTGGCACTTGTTTTTACACAATCACACATGCACACTCTGGTGACCAATTTGATAGTCGAACTTATGACCAAATGGTCATGGGTTCGAGTCCTCATGGGGACCTAGTGTTTTTTTAGAAATTTTATCCATAAATGATGTCACAGCTCTGTGGTACTTACAAATCAAATGGGTACAGTGAGTCTGGTAATAAAATCAGTTTAGTACTCTACAGTGCTTATGTTGTATGTTTTCCAGTGAGTTCAGAAAGATGCACAAATCCTGTACTGTTGTTGAGTAAGTTTAGAAGCAGACTTCACATTTACACTCGCATACACAAACACATAGAACACCACCCTCAACTTCTGTATGGGAACTCACAGAAAATATTTTCAATTTGAAAAAAAAGATTACGGATGACAAACAATGAGCAATGGTTTTCATTGACGCAGACTAAGAAAGAAGCGCTCTACATATTGAAACAGATAGAGCAAATTTTATAAATGAAAGCCCTTTGCAGAGTGTGATGTGGGCTTCTGTGTATATGGACATATTCCATGAACTTCTGAAAATCAAAGACGATTGGTTTTATCACCAAGTGCTCTATAAATATACTTGAGACTGATCACGTGTTTACTATTGAAATTTCCTGTCTAATAATTAGGTATGGTTGCATTTAAGATCACTTTATAATGAAATAGAATAAAACACTTAAAAAAATAATATAGAAAATGAAAATTTATACAAAGTCACATTAAATCTTATCATCTCAATCACTTTATGCTAACTTTGATTAAGCTCAATACTTTTTTATCAATGACATTATCAAGCAACAAAAATTCACCTTATTACCAACTTATTAAATGGTTTACTAACTAGTTGGATACATCATTTACACCTCTAACGTAAAATTACCTATATATGTGCCTAATCTCAAAAATATACATTTTCTCATTTACATGTAATATGAACTTTTAAATTTTAGTTCAGATTGCCTATTTCACAAAGGGCTGGACCATAACCGTAAATTGGACTTTAGATACTCACATTTACATTTACAAGACAGAGTCTTCATATTTGTGGTCACTTTTGTCCACTATTTTCTTGGAAAAGGCATATGAAATGATTTTATAACCCACAATATAGTTCTGCACCCTTTACATTAGCAATGGAAAAATAAAACTGTTGCATTTCCAAGAACAAAAATAAAACAGCAAAATGCATACAACTTCATGAATATGTAGCAATTTCAAAGTCTTTTAATGAAGAAATTAGAACAAAATGAAAGAAAAAGGTTAGATATTTATGGTATTGGTGAAAGATATGCAAGTCTCAGTTAAAATTTATCTTAAAACTAGAAGCACATTTTATAACTGAAGTTCACAAAAAAACATTGCATGCTACTAATTATGAGCATCTACAAGTTCATTCTTGATGAAATTAATTTCAAATACATGTAACTTCTTTTCAAAATAGAAAATCATGTTCATCCAATATTTGTTTCTTTTGCAGATCATAGTTGGCCTTCAGAAAACAAATTCTATTTGTTTTTATTTCTAAAAGGGTATGTAGTCAACATTTTCCATGATTTAAGCCATATTGTTCATTTTTGGAAGTAATGACCATCAATTAAATGCATTCTTTGTGATTTTTTTCAATAGACCAAGTACTCTTGAAAAAATGTAATTTGAACCCTTAAAAATAGGAAAACATGTTGAAAGAAGCAGAGACAATATTTGAATAAGATCAGTGTGAGAGATGCGTCAATTCATCGGACCTTAAAACCAGGTAAAGATAACATTGGTCAGGAACCTTGTTCAGGATGTCCACCCACAGGGACAGAACATAATGAGATAGGAATAATAGAAAGACAGATCCTTGCAAAATCAAGAATTGAAAGACCTATATTTCTTCAACTGATGTATATAGAAGAAACTCCTGCATAAAGGATATATCAGTTCAATACCTATTTAATTTTTCATCTCTAAATGCAACATACGATTATGCTAATTTCATAGGATAATTGAACCTTGAACTTCACAATTCCATATCAATTCCATGTGAAGCACACTTTCAATAATGATAGAATACATGCAATATGCAGATGCATGTACCTTAAACATCCACAGAAGGGCCCATGCTCACTTAAGACCCATTGTCAACATTATGCACTTTTTAAATGCCAATGTAATCTAATGGAAGAAGAATATGTAAATGCCCACTCACATAAAAGCCCATCCCCTAAATTTCCAATGGTTCAACATAAAAGCCCATGGGGTTTTAAGTGAACAGTGAGGGTAGTCATTTATAACAATTATAAAAACAAAACACAAACACTAAACCACCGTAGGTGATTTACTTCTATAAAATGTTAAACTGAAACGTCAAAAGAATTTTTTAAATATGAATATAGTTATACATGTCCCAGCATTTGCAAAAGATAAGCAATCTAATGGTAGTTATTTATCTCTTAGAAACATGAACATATAATGGTAAATGACTGTTTCTGGCAGAAGTGACATTGAAAATAAACAACAAAAGAAAGAAGTGACCACCATTTGACTGACAGAAAAATATAAAGAGACATATAATGAAAAACTACACTTGGCCATAGGGTAAAGACAAGTATTTCGAGAGAAGCTTCATCTATAAAAAGCTACGAATGACCGGTGACCACAGAAAACTCTCTTTTGTCCCCCATTCACGGTAGCCTGACACATTTCTATTACAATAGGCTCGTTGAAATTCGCCTTTGATTTTTTTCTGTAAAGAAGTTGACCTGATGTTTAAGGCAATCTACGACGTTATGCCCCGTAGCCACAGCAGAGCATCATCTTTAGATCTAGGTGCATTCAAATTATGGCGACTACTCTGTAAACCTCCTTGAAACATACAGCCAGTTTAAACAACCTCAGTATTTTAAAGTTGTTTTAGAAAAGTTAAGAACTATTATCACATACTCAAAACATAACCATTAGACCACAACAGAACACTTTCGGAACAAGACCATAACAAATCGAACAGAAAAACTGCACAATAGACATGGTCATCGTCAGTTGTAAATTGAGATGCGTAATTTTATGTAAACAATTGAGACATCGGCATAAGCATTCATTATTTTCAGCTACCTTACATGACCTTTAAAGTAGTTTAAAGTGAACACTTGGAAATCATGACATGATGCAACTTACACAGGGTGGCACGTGGGCTCCCATCCATTGTCAAAAAAGTTTACAAAAGTTTATGTAACATTCACTGACCTCATAGCATAGTCTCGAGCATAGTAGTCAGGTCGTGGTCAGTTCTTGTCCACTACAGCTTAATTACTAACATCTTATATGAGGACACGGTTTATTCTATGGAAATCATATTTTCCTAATATAATGGGATGTCAAACTCACTATTCATTGTCAATGATATAAAAATATGTTTATCTCAAATAGGCATTTGGTATAGGTGGTTTTGATTGTTTCTCGGTAACACCCATTGGACAGCTACATATTTTTAAAGCCAATCAAATAATCATTATCATATTTAATTCAAAACATTCAATTCTAATCTGACTAAAATAGTTTCAGAAATAAATATTGCAGTGTGAAATAGCCAAATTTTAAAACCTATCCTGAAGCATTGTCTAACATTGACACTGGCAATTTAGAATGAAATGACTGTTCTCAGCATTCAACACATAATCTTCAACAACTTGTAAGCAACACACATGAACACTATTCTGTGCCTTACTGTACTTTTTTTTTAATGCGCACTTCATACCCTATAAGGAGACATTACACAAACAAGTAACGTGTATCCATGATGAGGATAACCCAGTAACCTGATCTTGCATTCTCTCCTCAATCATAAGCTGGCGTGGACAATTGGACCAAATTACGTCAGATTACCTCACGTAATACGATCTCGCCTGCGCACAGCTCAAATCATCACAGTCCTCACTGACCTGGGTATACTGGTAATATTTTAAGCTCCCTACAGTGACCATAAGCATGATAAGGTGAAGCTCTCCACATTCACTTGAAAGCTGGTGTATTCTTAGATTAATCTACAGATCAAGTCTTAAGACAAGAAGCTTTTTAAACAAGTTCAATTCTAAATTGATAGGTTTGATATTGCGTAAGTTTTTAACGCACTAGCATATATAATGAATAATGAGATTTTACATGAACATGGCTTTTACATAAATAACCAGAAAACATCGTAACTATGTTTATCATATAGAGTTCATATCATAAGGTTCTATTGAAATTTATACAATTACACATTCTTAAAGAAATACATAATTTAGTATTAGCCATGCGACGAGAAATGCGGATAATTTGAATATAAATAGCCAGGAATTTCACAGTCAGTTTCTCCTGGTAAGAGCAAACCTCTGATCAGGCACTTTACGTTGTGCACAAGACCACCTAAAAATCACTCACCTATTACACTACCTCAAATCCCCATAACTTGCCTTCAGACATAGAAAATTGGAAACCTAACGCATAAATTTTGATGCACTATCCCAGATAATTTCTTGGGGCAGTTTCACTGTACTAAGGGCAAAAAAGGTCCCCATATACAGCATCAGTGTGTCAAGTTGACAAGGCCATTTAAAGTATACTTCATAGAAACAACTACAGCGCCGCGAAGCATAGAATATAACCACTCCAATGCACCGCCACCAACGCCACTGTCTAGGTACATATCGCCCACAACGCCAACCCACTTTTGGGAAACACGTAATAAATGCTATGACTTTTTATGCTATTGATGCATTTTTTATTCATAAAATTGTACAACAACAAAACCAAATAGACACATTTTAGAAAGCACAAAGCATTTGGGTATAGTTGTGCAAGACTTTGGTTGGTTTGAGTTTATGAAAGCAGCGTAATTATTCTATTATGTCGATATAGAAAAACATTTTCAAATCATCTTCTTAGTGCTTATTTTGCCTCGTAGATTTATTTTTAATTGTGAATTTTTAAATTACCTTTTATTGGGTTAATCTTTGCATTTTTATTTCTATGAAGAATTTGATGTGTATCAACAAGCTGATTAGTGAAATTGTCTAATCTAATGCCTTCTAATAAAAATAAGTAAAAAAAAAGATGCCAACAATAAAATCCTAATATTTCCAGTTTTCATCAAGTTATAGAACTGACAGGATTAACCCTCATCAGTACATTACCCAAAACACTTTAATCAGCACAATAGGGATCCATGTGGACCCCAATCATTTCATGTGATTTTCTTTTCAATTAATGATCTTTCTGTTTTACACATGCATACAAAAGTATGAATGAAAACTTGAACAAATGAATAACCAACATAAATGCATTCATATGATAATTATAACTGTGTCAAATAATAATGTTATTATGTACATATTTTTATATAGCTAATAGGTCAAACAACCTGGTGCTTTCTGTTCCGATCTTTTCTCGGGTCCATGAGACCCCAATATAATTGCTTTCGTATTGGTCCTTATGTTTAACCAAATAAAATGATTTTTACTCTTGATATTATGACAAGAGATGAGCTGAAAACTTTGGCCCTTATAGAGGCAAAATACAGGGTGACAACTACTTAAAAGAAAAAGTAGAAATACCAAGCAGATTAAAAGTTATCACAAAAAGTATACCCATGGGGTCCAAATGTAATGATTAGGGTTAATATTGTGCAAATTAAAATTGTAAATAACCTTAGTTCAGATGTCAAAGCATCTATAAGCATCAAGATACAATCTTTTTAAGTTGTGTACTCATGTGCATAAATTATACACCAGTACATTAGGATAAAAGAATCTAAAAAATTATGTTTAAGAATAGAAAAAGTAAAACATGTATACTACAAAATCTCATATGGATCATGTGTATATCAATTGTATGTATACAAACAACAGCTAACAGCTGTCAAATTGCATAATGTGAAAATAGGAAAAAAATCTAAATTATTAATAAGATTAACTAATACGTGCACTTCTGTATAGCTAGGAAATGACTTATGGCAAGGTTACGAGCATTAACAAATAAACTTCTTTGAATTAATATATATAAAGTAAGAATAAGAATGAAAAAAGAAAGGAAATAAAGTTAAGACCATCGTGGACCTGATAATGTGCTTTATTCACCGCCTGAAGGTTCGTGTATTGTTATCGGTCGCAGCTTCACTGGCTTCCTGGTATGTTGGCAATGGAACAACAAAAAAAATATATATATACATGTACTAAATTAGGACGAAGGCAAATTTGGACAAATTAATTGCTGTTCATATTGATATAAGTGTTTACTTTTTTTCTTCATAGAAACAATATTATAGTACTATAAAATTGATTTATCTTTACCCCATTGAAGAAACCCCATCTAGATGATTATAGAATTAAATATTTCAGGAAACAAATAGAATAAGAAGACTTTCTTTAATTTAGATGCATGGAAGTCTTGACACCCTTATGGTTATTTAGTTAAACATTTGTATACAGAACAAATCCAAATATTACTAAATAAAGCGTGCTTTGATTTTTTCTTCTAAATCCTTTAAATTGCGGAATAACTTACGAATTGAGTGTGTATTAGTTCTTCTGAAAGGACCTAGGCTAAACGATTTATTCCAAGTGATCATCATAAACATAAGCAAGAGTATTTGCACAAATTAAACAAAATACATTAAAAACTCTTATTTTACCAGGAATTAATTTTCTACCCATCTCGCTGAATGGTCATAGTGATAAGTAGAAGAGTAGCCTATTCCTATTGATGTGCTACCTCCTGAGGTCTATCAGACAACCCTATAATCACCACTGATGTAACAGATCACGTATGTGTGTGTGTATAGCAATATTGCGTACAGCTTCAAGGTATTAAAGACCATTAGAAGGACACAGATCATCATATAGTGTAACCCCAGCAATTAGCACTATAACAGCAATTAGTCATTGGTGAAAAATTCCTCAGTAAAAGTGTTCACTCACCCATCATCATTATTACCAACTCAATTAGCATGCCTGAGGCAGTGTGCATTGTGACCAGTCACACAATGAGTCCTATGGGTGTAGTGACCAGCCCTATATACCCCCTTCTAAATTTTACCCGCAGAAAATGTGCAAGCGGTTGTCAAGTCGTTAGTTTTTAACACCATATGGTGAGTTTATCAGGTATGTAACATATATGACTTTATAATTAACGCTACACAATGCCAGGCAGATATTTTTCACTTATATACTTCTGGAAGAAGACACAGCGTTCTGTGATGACTTTTCCTGTGCTCATCACTAGACTCCACACTGTGAGTCCTTATGATCTCTCACTAATGTCACTAGCCTGACCTGTACCTATTTAAGTATAGTACCAACAGAGCAGTGTGCAAACCAATAGTAAAATTCAATTCTACTCTCACTGTCATGCCAAGCAATACAAGCATACATACAGTTGTTCACAATAGTAAAATGTTCTCCACACCCACGCAACACCAGACAACACAGGAATCAAACTCATGAACTTACATGTATTGTATCAAGCCTGAAACTATCACCATTTAGCTTTGGAAGCATATAGATGATGTCGTAAGGGCTTATGATCATGCAGTGCATGTTTACGAAGTATTGAAAATCACCCTGAAAACTATTTGCTAGCTTACAGTTCTTACAGACCCATTACAGTGAGTGATACTGAAGGTGTGAAGTTATAATAAACATGATATAATGATACAAGTGTACCAACATGTATCTTGAACATAGAATAACGATTAACAAAAAAGCAAAGTGATTATGAAAGCATTCCACAAAAATCTGTGCCAAATTTTATTCAATTATAATTGCGTGAAGCACTTTAATCCCCGAACCCAAACCCAATGAGCAGTATACTAGGAGAGCAAACATGAGGCTGCACGCCAAGTGTGTTCAATAGGCTCTTTTCATGTATTTGAACATCATGTGAAGTTCTGTTGCCAGAAATCAATAAGTGATTGATTTCTAGGAGCTTTATTCACAAACCCGACTTTGTGCTGTAGCCGTGAGTGGTGAAGCTAAATTTATATAACACTTATTGATTGGAACAGCATACATACATATGTACAGTTATGTGAGGCCGCGCAAATTGTGCAACGTGTTTTGATCAAGGTATATTGATCCGATGTGTTTACCATTTTTATACTTCTAGTATTTTTAGTATTAACACCTTTTGAAATCACAATTTACAGCTAATCATTACATTAATAATATTGCCTTCATCACTTTTCTTGAACAGGTTGAGCCAACTTATTCCTAACTGTGGTGGACATTAGTCCATATTACATACAATTCATGCCTGTTAACTGGGTGGTTCCAAAATTAAAGCACCTATATTATGCTACCCCAAAAATTAAGAATGAAAACAAGTGTGCTAACAATATGAATCTGGTTTTGAATGATGAAGAAAGGGATGAGCACATCATAGGTAGAGGTAGCCTCTAAAAAATTACCAACAAATACATACATTTTTACATTGACTATGGGTCGATTTAACCACTGTAAGTAACAAGTTAGTTTGTGTGGCCTGTTTCTGGGCGGCTTTGGACAGCTGAAGTCGACGACGAGATCGAACTAAAATCAATGTATGAGCAGACATTAAAGATGAATTGTTGATATATGATTATAAACCAACACTTCAAAACATGGTAAATCACAACTTCCCATTTTATGCTCAAATGATAGCATTTGTTTTGTTGATTTATAAATTTCATTCCTCGTCAAATCTGGGACTATCACAATTTGGCTGTGTATTTTAAGAAGAGATGATATTGATAGAACTTAGGATCATAGAGTACATGACTACCTAGCTAATAATATGCCCCTACTCAATATTTTACTTTTAAATTTCCTTAAAAAAAATGTACTTCACAGTTGTATTTAAGTTGATTTTAAACACCTTTGATTTTACTAACTGATTACTCTTTAGGGAGTTCTTTCTAAACTACACAATATTGAATACTAATGACCTGATGTAAATTTTATGAGTTGTTAGTATTGATGGCAGAGGATGCTTTTGTCAGTATATCCACCGGAAAGATGTCTATAAACCCATCGCATTCTCATTTGCATGACAACCCTAAACTTTTCCACACATGCCATGTGAGGTCATTCTGTGGAGGTGTGTGTAAAAACCATGTGTAAATCTTTGAAGCTAGCTGGTCAAACTACAGTACAACCTCTTTGTCAGACATCAACTTTTCAATAGTTACATATTCATGCACCCAGTAGCATGTTTACCATGAAATGTAATGTATTTCATGCATTTATAATGTACACCTTAACTTTCATTATTTTTGATTTCGTGGTTTATTCTTATTTAAGACTGAAATTTAGATATTATATTCTTTATTCAAGACAGAAATTCAACTATTACATTGTACATGTATCAGGTATTTTCGCTAGCTATTCAGTCATATTAGAAAAAATTGTCAAGGAAAAGCAAAAAAGCTACAAATTTAGTAGTTTGAGATAATAAGGTTTTACTGTATGTATGAGGACATTGATTACGCAATCCACATTGAAGCAAAAAGTGATTACAATGCACATCATACATTGTATATACATAATAAACAGATTTCAGGGGGGCCCTGCCACTTCTGTTAGACATTTAATGGAGGTACAAGCCAGTTAAAACAGTTATGAGAATGGAATAATGTTGTATAAATCTATGACATACATCATAGAGCAAAAGCCTGATGGTATGGGTGCCCTCGTGTGGGGTTTCACCGTAGCTGGTCACACAGAACACCCCATTATAATAGCCACATTGATGGATGGCTTTGATGGCGTTTAAAAGGAGAAAGTGCCTGTTGTAGTGAATTAACTAGTGATTTGGACCTTGCACACAAATATCAAGTACCACAGTAGGGTTTTTTCACTGAAAAGCACAGAATTCTGCTGCCCTTGTGATGAAGTAAAGTGGTTTTTAGTTTCTCTGAGATTATTACTGCATTGTTTGTGTATAGTTGATGTAGCATGTGCTATGCGGGGGGAAGGGATTGGGTGGCGGCATGCATGCAGTGAAGCAGCGCTGTTATGGGTCTGTTATGCAGTTTCAAAAAGCCACGAATTTTTAAGTATTTTATGTTTGGGGTCACATTTCATATAACAATAAAGTAAAATAAAATATAACATACCCGGTAGGTCTGTATAAAAAAGACATAAATTAATATTCTTCAATGATACATGAAACAAAAAGGCCATGTATTATTTGTGTGATGATTGTGTAAGGAATCTATTTATATAGCAACAGTAAAGGTTTATGTGAAAATCTCTACATCATTTGTGAAAACAATTTCGTCATTTTTGTAAACACCACAGCCAGAAGTGCCACAGCCATATAACTTATGAAATCCATCATTTTTCATCATGTCCACCCCCTGCTAGAGCTACCCCCAGCTCCAGCCTTCATCACACAATCTTCAGCTGTTTATCATGAAGCGTTCTGTCAAGACGCCTTCCGATGATAGAGGTAGTGTTGTGGGTCAAGGTGAGGTCAGACATGGATTAGCAGATTAACAGATTATCAGATTGGACACGTCAAGTGGGCGTGATACAAGCACCTGTCTTCGTGACATAGACACTGGCCAAATGGAAGTAAAATGTGTGAAGTCGGCCAAATGAGCCAAGGCAAATGAATGAAGTGTGACAATTGTAGCATGTATAATTTTGCAGCAGAGTTTGGAATTTAGGACGGGGTGGGTGAGGGATGTGAGGAGGATCAAGTGGATTAGAAAACAAACTATAACTGCATCTTGAGTTTATATTTTCACTTTTGTTTTTTTGCCAGTCACTGCAATATATTTAACATTAAAATACAATTCAATTATAGTCTCAATCATGATTGCATCCTACAGGCGTACACCTTGAGACTTTTACTCTGCCGCTGAGTTGCAGATTTTGCTGACACAGACTATATTGTTGATCCAGAGATGGCCAGGGAGATGATAAGTTACAGCTTTTAAGTGGTCAGTGTGAGATCAGTAGCCTGTGGTCAGCCCACGGCTGGATCACATCTTTTGATCAGAGGTCATGATGGTGGTGAAATTCATGCCACAAGCCTGTCACATATATGTAGCTCTAATGTAAACTCCATTAGGTTAAGAATGGACTGGTTCTGTTTAGAACTATAATATCTGCACTGTCAAATGAATTTTCTTATATATTAATATATCTTGCATTTTCCGCACTAAAATGGCATATTTTATTACATGTTTAACTTGAATATTATTGAATATATTGCGAGCAATTTGATTACTCTTTCTTGGCAATTCGTTAGCATTTAAAGAAAATTAAAAAAAAGGACCATGCTAAACTGAAAATGATCATAAATGGGCATATTAAATCATTTTCAAATAATATAGGAGTATGAAAAATACAAATTGCTTTTTTGATAGAGCAGAGATCTGTTATCAAAATCTCTTCCAGATAGCTTGATGTCTTCTTAAAATTCATTTCTTTTGAACTTTCACAAAGAAACGTATTTAAGCCATATCTATTTTCCATTGTGTTGAATTGTTCAAAGATTGGCTATGCGATTGCTTTCTATTAAGTAATCTATACTAACAGACACTGGCAGGAGTAGGATTCAGCCTTTCATTATGATATAATCGCAGCCCCTAATTTGTCGAATCTGCCATAATGACCATTGACTTGAAAGCAAAGATGACACCCAGGTAACAAATGACAGCCCATGCGTCTGTAAACACCGTATACAGGCATTATGTGTAATTCTGGAGGTGAGATTCAGACTGTGCTATTTGATTACTGGTACTAATAGTAAACTTTTATATATAAACTGTCAGCCATTGCACTGCATACATATATCTAATTCCTATTGTTCAAGGGGAAATTGCTCATTCACTGCCAGTCCATGAGCAAGTTAAATTATTCCCAATATCTATGCAAAATTATGAAGGTGTCCTTATTTCTAGGGTGTACATGAACATAAATGACCAGAATGTTGAATGGAGATGGGTGTAGAATGACCACTGTGGAATCTTGGTGCTGCCACTATTAGCCTGTCATCTGTGATGTGACCAAGATGGTCAGTCATGGTCAGCTTTTTCACATCTACTTAAGTTATAACCAAATCATGCTAACTATTGATACAGGGTTCAAGTTTCAAATTTGTGTAAATTACTGCCAATTATTTGCTTACGTATGATATTGTAGATGCAAAGTCAAATTACGTTGTCATCATTATGTGATGCAACCAAGATTATCCGACTCTGCCAATGTCAGTTTTTGATTTCGACATTTTGACAGAAACAAATGAATGAACAAATTGCAATCAATTCAATATTATGAGTTAGTTAGTCTTATAATAAAAAGCCACACATCAACTAAATAAAAAATGCAAATAGTTTAAAAGAGATGGGGAAAAATCCTTTATATAAAAAATCTAAGCATTTGTGTGGTAGTTTTTTTTTCTCCCAAGTATTGTTATTTCTATGTCTTACTTAAAGCCTTGAGGCCAGTATAAAAGCAGATGACTAAAGCTTTTGAGGCAAGTGTTCACTGTGAGTGACCGGCAGGTGACCTTTGGATTAAATATCCACTTGTAACACGAGATTGCTGGCACTGCATTCCTCAACACATCTCTCACGACACTTTTCCTTTGAGTGGATATACTATGTATGTAATAAGTCAATATTTATATTCATATTTAAAACATGGCATTATTTCCTCACTGTCTTCCTCCTACATGTATTTTTGTACATTGACAGGTACTTTTTTCATCACCATTGGATTTTTAATGGTTCATAAGGGCATTGATTTGGATATTGATATTTGTAATAATCTTTCTATAATCTTGTGCGGTATATGTTTTAAACATTTATTAAAAGTTGATGTTTCTGATTCTAAAAACGTTAGTTTATTCAAACATTTTTGATTGTCTAAATTCATGATCATCTCAAAATAAACAGCCAAAATGCTGCGTTTTGTCGTATGATGAGAAAAAATATAGTTTTATTTGAACAACTGAAATTATTTGCACTAAACACTGCAATGATTTTTGTTTTACTTGTACATATATAATGTGCACATCATGTATGTGTTAAACATTTCATTGCCAAGATGTGGGGCCGTTTTAAAAATGTACCTTTTGGTATTAGATTCATGGATGGATAGTTTATATGCAGCAGATGATATGCCTTTGATCTTAACACCAAATTTAACATTTCAGCTTTAACCTTGTAAATCATCCATTAAATTGTTAATATTTACTCCATCTGTTAAAACGTCCACACAATCATTATGTCAGAAATTTAGCACCTACGTTCTTGCATCTGTTACTATATTAAAGATGACAGAAACCTGTCATTTCCTCGCAAACCTCTGAACTCTGAACTCTGTCCATTTCTGGGAAACACTTTGAACCACATATACCAAACATATGCTGCATATTTGATGTTCAAGGTTCTCAACATACATGTCAAATCTCTCTGTTTACAAACCGCCTAGCAAATACCTATATGCACCATATGGCAGTTGTTTTCCGACAAAAATAATGTTTTCGCTTTGATTCTTTCAATATGTTCATTAAGACATAATCTAAAATAAAGCAGTTTCTTCATATTAAAGTAGGGTATTGGATTTGAAAAATTTATTGATGCAACTTATATGGCAAAATTTCACTTGATTATAAGTAAGCATCAATGTCATAATGATAATAATCTGCTACATAATAATTAATGGAAACATAAATTATAAAACTTTAAACATCTTATACATTCAGAGTGCCTCACACATTTTACCTGGTACTTTGAGTTTTATCTGTCATGGTGAATAGAATTCAATTGGTTATAATAGTGTAGGTAGTTTTATTTGGACAATACCATGAACAGCATGTCTCCGAAGCTTTATAATTTTGAGGAATGATTTTGAGAATGTTATTATATTGTCATTTTACAAAATACATCTACTGGCTTCTAATCATCAATACCACAAACTCAGAACTTCCTGTTTAAGCTAAATCAAGGCTATAAATTTCATGTTCACTAGTAAATTTGTGAATAAAAAGGACAGCTTTTATTTTCAGCTATCATTAACATAAATTTAATGATTTAAGGCTGCATGTTTAAAGCTATAAATCATTTGCAGAAATACTATATTGAATGGCAAATTTTATATCTATTGATGATGTTAATTTTAAATTGTTTTCTATCTTGTTTAGTCTAGGACTATACATGCACCTCTGGACTTATGACGAAGTCAGGAGTTTGAATCCAGCTTGTGGCATGAATCAATTATTAGCAAACTTTTCTTTGATTGGTAACATATATCTCCGCAATAGCTGAGAAAGGAAAAGGACTACATGTATGCAGAGGGCTGTCTATTATACACTGTACTAAAGGGATTTTCTATGAGAATTTGTCCGGAGGCTATTTGACGAATGAATTATGTTCTAGGAATCAATCGTAATATTACCTTTACGGACAAATAGCAGTTAATCAATACAAATTTTGAGCCCATATAAAGCATATGTCATTCATCGAATGTTCACATTAGAATCAATGCTAAAAATCATTATAAAATGTAGTGTTCATTTGTGGGCACAGAAAAACGAATTTATGATTGGAAACCATTACGCAACAATCGAAATAATTGATTTCAGTCTTTTACTCTATTTGTAGACTCACATATATGCATAGATATTCTTATATTTTGACTGCACTTTATGTAACTCATGTAACTAGCAGTGATGCATTTCACATTCCATAGAAACTGAGATAAAAATAATTGTAAAATCAATTTTCGCTAAAAAAAAATCAACACAACACTGTTAATACATTTTTTTAGTATTGTTTGACCTAGTAGTGCAAAGGCCGCAATAATATCCTTAAAGTAGACGGGAGATTCCTGGAAGAACTTTCGCTTCCTGTATTTCATTTTCTGAATATTGATGTTGCACACTACGACAGTTTTTTTTATCTACAGCTTTGCACGACTTTTACCACATATATTTTATGCATTCACTTGTCAGAATAAATTCATCAAAAGTTATAATTCTTACATTTCATTTCATGACTGATCTATAGAGTAAAATGTCATAATATTGGTTTTAATAGTTTAAAAATAAAACTCAACACAAATTTTCAAAAGTAATTTCAACATTTATTGATGTAAGTTGTGACAGATTTAGCCACAATAACAAAATATGTATGAACAGTAAAGTCAACATTTCAACCGAGCTGTAGCAGACTGAAAATTACTAGAAACTTTTAAAATCTTTCTCATGGTAATGTTACATGGGAATGTTTCAAAATATTCACCTTTTTTTCAAGTTTTCAAAGTTAAAAAGACAAATAATCTGCTTACTGACAATGCACTATTACATGTACTGTACATTGCGTTATATTGCATACCGTATGTTCATATAATATAAGGCCTATATGCATGTATGGCAAAAACTATATGTACTTAATGTACTACCAATAAAATATTTAGGAATTCTAGCAATATTTAGTCTTCTACGGCTTAACCATATGTCATTAATCATACTATTTATAAAACAAACTACAAATCATTTTATCATACAAGATATATTATGTCAATATTCCCATTAAAATCTATATTCATTATTCAACAATAAACCGGGTAATATGAATCAATTGCAAAATTTGTATTAATATACACATGTACATCCATGTATTTCATAATCAATTTACTAATATTGTATAACAATTTGATTATCATCAATACACACATTCATAATTTTCCAATAATTTGTTTCAACATTTTAATTTGAATTATCATACACATAACATATTGCATAATTTTCTCATTAATTTCTAACAGGCTAATCACAGTCTTCTAACAATATTCGAATTACATGGTTGAAATAAAATCTTGATACATATAAGTCATTACAATATTTAGAACCAAAAAACAACAAATAGATCACATTATAACAATAAACCTCCTGATGTGACATAATTCTTTAAACCAATTGCAAATCTGATTCATGAAATAGTAAGCATTTGGAGTAAAACCAAAACGCTTAACTTGTGCACTAATTTTTGCTTAAAACAACCACCATCTTAGCAGAAAACAAATTGACAAAAATAATTCCATACTCAAAGATGTATCATGATTTTTTTACTCAAATGAATCGAGCACTTTCAGTAACTTAATTGATCCCCCATATATAAACCACATTCTATGGTGCCTAGAATTTGAGTGCCAGGCAACACAAAATTACAAGTAATTGCATAACAATTGGAAAATGTTGCATTTTGGTCCATAATTTTCTCAAATAGATCAACAATGACATTTGTAATATGCCACACTATCGTTGAAAAAACTAAACAAAATAAATGTGAAAAAATGCTTCTAATCTGATAGGAACGTTGAATACAAAAATAGATTTGGAATGCATTATTTCATAATCTAACTATATTTGCAAACTGAACACATAAGTGATTTTGTCACAGAGGTTTTGGCCATCTGAGCAACCTATCTGTGGATACAATAATGTATAAGCATGATTATATTCCTGTCAATATGAACAGAGCTTTTGCAACTTTTAACAAAGAACTAGGCTCCACATTATCAATGTTACGGGTAATTGGCTTGTGAAAATCAACAAATGGTAGAAATGCTAAAAACGTAACAATTTTAGATCACTTGATACTAAAAAGTTACCCCAGCATCTTTTCGGTAGTCAATCCAGAAATATAGTGAATTAAGTATAATGTATGTATCTGCTGACACAAGCATTTTCTTGAGTGACAGTGCCCCAGATAAATGAAAAAGTTTACTAGTCTACAGGACTAGTAAGCCGAAAAGTTACTTGTCCTGAAAATGTTTTACTTATTCTACGTTTACACATTTTGGCTGTGAGAAAAGATGGTCGTCTGGAGGACGAGTAGGTTAACATTCTTACACGTCCTGTTGGTTTGATACTTCCCTCAGACTAGCGAAGGAGTACTTATCTGGGGCACTGAGAGATTGTTGAAAACTTTTCATAAGTAATGTTATTTTATAAATTCATTTATGAAATGAATCCACTGTAAAGAAGAAAAATAACGATTTCATTCCTAATAAACATGAAATCTATTAAACTAAACTAGTTTTTCATTAGAAAAATGTTAATGTGTACTAATAAATGCTACTTATAAACCCTCCAATCAAAATAACACATACATCTACCACAGAGAAGCTAGACCAGTCAGACACAACATCTCACTAAAATATAGAGGTAGAAACAAAATGCCTTCTCTAGACTGCATGGTTGGCAGAAAAATATATGTCAAACATAGCACAACACACACACATTTAGGCCATATTGGTATGAAAACCTGTATATCTAGCTTGTCAAAAATATCTCATTAGTACTGGGGATATTTTAATTTTAGTGCCAATAGTACGAAAATGTCATACAGTTGTAATAAGGTTTGGCTTAAAAAAAACATCCTAAACTTAGCATAATTAAAAATTCTCTTGCCTGGTAGTAATACATAGATGGCACAGACGAATAGATGCAAGTCTTACCAGTGACCGTCCACTGCTATTGGCTACAAGGTTTCTGGAGACTTAGTTCTTATCCATTTAGAAGCCAGGAACTATCCATGACGCTTCAATTAAAAACAATGATTATCATAATTTTGATATGTAACTATCATTCATCCTTCTTCTGATACTTAACGTCTTGTAGTTTTGTATGGTCAAACATGGTGTATTGCGATAAGTTTAATATTTTCTGTTCACCATATCCATGAAAAAGGTGGTCAATAAACGCAAACCTGAACACTAACTATATTTCCTATAATACTGCCAACTATGTACAGGGGTCTACAGATCTACAATGTACACTCTGTAAGCACAGATCATGTTTTATATACATAGTATATACATTTCTATATCACAAAACACGTCTTATAGCACATATGTAAATTCACAGATTTTTGAATGATTGTACTTGAAGACAAAATAAACCTTATATTTCTTGCTTTAAACCAATCACCCTATAGTGTGATTTGTTTATATATCATCATTAAATTTTAAGGGTTTACCAGTTGGTCCATAAACATGAACAAGCAATAGATAGGAATCTTAATTCTAATTACGTTTATCACATCAGAGGCAAAAAAAAAAAATTGCCACACAGAAATATGTGTACTTAACCATCATCATCATATGTTTATAAGGCATAAGATTTTATTTCCTTATATATTTCATAAAAAGTTTAACTGTTCTATTAAAAAATCAGATCTTTAGCGACTGTCCTAATAATGCACAAATGCATTCACAAGAATGAAAACTTCTACAAACTCAATTGATGTCTACGAATATGTAAGTAATTTCTACCAGTATCACAATGAGGCTAATGCTACACAAGATGACTGACTAATATACCAAGTATTCTAAATTTTAACCCTCAAGATTCACTTAAAAAAGCTGAGCAAGATAGTTTTACCACAAATTGTAAAAATAAATCTTCTCACATAAACTAGACTTCATATGAACCAGTGTAGATGAATTTACATACAAACATGACTGAAAATTATGCCAGATAAGAGTTCTGTAGATGCACCACAAGGATATTGTGAAGACTCCAATTTTCAAAGTAAAATTAGGTTAGATGAAATCTGGAACTAATGGTACTTGCCTCATACCAGTTACCGGTAAGTTAAAACTAAGCTAGAGGTTAAGTTGGGTGTGGGGTGAATGACTTGGTGGGGGCCTAAATCACCAAAACATGATCACTACAGATGTGTCAAAGTTAACATCAAATTGAGCTATATGGGTTCATCAGCATTAGAATGTAATAGCATTGCAACATGACAATATCACTGATAAAGCTCTGCTGGTTATAGACTGGATTGCTTATCACAATATTCATATATACAGTGGTTACATATTGGTATGTAAAAGCACCTTGGTAAAAGTCCACTTTCCCTGTCACACTCATTGCACTTTCATACTGGTCACATTCACAAACCACTCTTATCACTTCACCATTCATTTTGGGTAAAACTAAAATAAAGCTGCCTTTTCATCTTACATATCATGTTTGACTTTCCAATATTGTAAATAACTGCATTCTCCATTTCAGAAAATAACCTGACTTGAATGTTAAATTCAAAAGGTAATAGGTTGATGGCACCAGAATTCAAACAGTAACAGAAGTTTTATAACTAAAACAATAGAGGAAATAAAATCCCTATATATATGTAATGCAAAAAATGCTACTTAACATTTACATTGCAACATTCAATTCAGATTGTTTACAGAAAACATTAGTCCTGTTATAAACAAAAAATTTCACCCTTATAGTTTCACCACGTAAATCATCATGTTTTAGGCATAATATAGACAAATAATGACATACTAACAAGTAACTGTAAACTTTCAAAATTTATATCTAACCCATAACATTTAGTTGGTATTTGTATCACAGATTTCATTCAGCAAACAATATGACAAAGATAACATCAAAGATTTAATTGTAATGAATTGGAATGGCTATTGGCGTAACATCATAGGCACAGTGTAAATGCATTAGGAAAATAAGTAATATTTTACAGAAAAGTACAGGAATATCTCAAATATAGACCAATTCTAATACTTGTACCAGTAAATGGAAGACTGATTAAAGCAGAGCAAATTGAAATAGTCTTTATAGTGGATTATCCAGTGATTACCCTGCCTCAGATTATGTATGACTATAATGTCACAAGGCACATAGAATGTTAAAAATTGAGCAATGAATTGGAATGACAATCTTAATCCAACCATTCCCCATAGCAATGTGCTTATAGAAACATATCACCATGATCACTATGCATAATAACTTTAATACAATCAACAACCCATTGAAATATTACTCCCTAAACTATATATAAACTAACTTGGCATGTACTCATTTGGTACTCAAAGGTAGGAGCAAAAACATGAAATCAATATGGCCTCCACACTGTTCATCTTTTTGTACACCACAACCTAAAGTTACGATCGTTATAATTGAAAATATACAGAAAGGAATATTTACTAAACGACTTACTAGTACACTGTCATGAACTACTTTCATACAGTAGCAGGCGACACTGGAGGTTCTGCCGGTTGTTCCTGAGAATGTGGCGTAAGCACTTCCACCGGTTCAATTTTTGCAGCCAACGATTGTTGAATGTCTTGAAGATGCAACTCAACAGGCTCCAGTTTTGATGCCTGTGAATGATGCATCTCTTGAATATGGAGACGCAACAGCTTGTTGGTGTTGAACTTTGTGGAGCAAAATGGACACACAGTGGACTTTGTAGGGATGCCCATGTGTGTGCGAAGGTGAACACGCAAGTCATACTTATACTTGTAGGTTCGGGAGCAGAGATGACATTGGAATGGCCGTACATTTGTGTGCACCGGCAAATGTTCATAGTATTTGGACTTAAAGAGAAATGTCTTTGAACAATAGCTGCATCTATAAGTTTTCTGAGGCTCGCCTTTCTCATTTGTACTATCCTTTTCATTGCCATTCTGGTCGTATGGCGAGGATGGAGGTCGTACTGGCGGTGATGACAAAGGCCTCCCTGGGGAAGAGAACATGTCAGGTGCCTGGCTCGGAGGATACATGCTTCCTCCTCCCATATGAGGATGTCCCAGAAAGCCTGGAGATGGAGGCATGGATCGTGAGAAGCCAGGATGGTAGCCTGGAAGGGGATATATTGCAGGGCTGGTCAGGTTCAGATTCATGAGAGGTGGCATAGGCGAATATTCTAAGACAGATGGAGATGGAGAGTCTTCATCTCCTCCATTTTGAGATGAATGTCCATCACGACTCTCGGTACTCTGTCTGTTTGCTAATAGCCGCTGTCGAATGACATCTCGAACTTGTGCTGTATAGTTGTGAGGAGAAGACAATGCCAGATCTTGCTCTTTAGAAACTCGAGGTGATGTAAGATCAAGTGCAGTTGGTACCTCAGATACATGTGATGTTGCTGTTTCATCACTGTCTCTTTTCTCCTTTGGTGTGCTTATCAGAGGTACATTATCAGATTTTCTAGGAGAAAATCCAATTGAACTATCAAAACATTCTATTCTTCCTTCACTGTTCTTATTTGGTGTGACTGCATCTGTTTCGTTTTCTTTATCATTGGTTTCATGAATCAAGATTTTATTGTTATTTTCTTCATCTTGTACATATTCTCCAGTACCGGCTATTACTGGACCAGTATGTGATGTGTTTGTAACATCAATGTCTGAATTATCCTCCTCCTCATCATCATCATCAACTACATCCGAATGGTCAATCTCATCCTTAATACTTGAAATATCCATAGATTGGTCTGAGTTACTAGAATTTTGAGACCTGTTCTTTTTAACAGTATCATGGTTTTGAGGTTTATTAGTATTATCATAGTATGACTGTGCTGTTTCATTACTGGATATTGTTTTCAATGACGGGCGTGAAAGTTCTTCGAAATATGATGCCATAAGAGCATTTCTATGATGTGCATTTATATGTTGCAATGGATGTGAATTACGCAATGAAACCATCTTTCGTTTTGGTGTGCTGTATGTAGAACTGTCATCGTTATTTGTTCCCTCAGGTATTGTCCCTGAGAACTGGTTTGACACTTGTACAACAGTTGTTCGTCCGTTGCCTGAGGTGATACAAATGGTCCCTTCTATTATCACAGGGGACAAAGTACCCGTTTCTTTCTTCCATAACTCCAATATTGCGTTTGCAACTAGGTGCCTTAACCTTTCTCTCTGTACATCCAACATTTTGACAGCTTCAGTGGCCCGACACCACACATCAATCTGACCAGTCCTAATAATTCTTCATCCTACGTCTGGTAAGCATCACCCCTGATATCTAATCTGCAATGTACACATACCAAGACTTAGCGACATCCGTTCTAACAATATTAAAATACACAAATCATCAATTGATCTTTTGCTTAGCAAGACTAGTTAAACCCGTACTCTGCATGCTGGTATTATTGAATAAAGGCCGAGATGTGAGAACCGCATCTATTTATCATGCCATGAAGCCATCATGTGTAGCACGGGGTATTTGCCGATGACCTTAAAATGAACCCAACTTCAATTGTTCCCTTAAACTTCAGTCAAGACACCCAACATCATTTTGTAAAAGCTTTCTGGGCGCTATATAGGAATTCAGTATATAATTCATTGAAGCTATCTGAGCGTGAAAGCGGAAATGCATTGAAACCTTCCCTGTAGTTTTATAGCCATACATATAGTGTTGCTTGCATAGCCCTGGGCAGACTAGACCTGACAGATGACAAGAGCAGGGAAACCCACACACTGTATGTCAAATGATCTGGTTTTGACTATTTACTATCAGACTAGATGATCACTAATCTTAACTTTTTACTGTCACTCATATTTAAAAAAATATAATGGCATGTCATCTATGCATACCTACATCTTGTTTCAGACAGTCTACTACACATTATCAAGAATCCCATGCTGCATAGCACTTACAAATTGACCTAGAATATATCCTTTCTACATATGCACTTGAAAATCAAATGGAATCTAAGGCTGAACTCACCAATGTAAACCAAATATTGGACATGTAAACATTTAGAGACAATATTTTTCAACTTTAATGGCAGTGTCACTTTCTAATTGTTTTACAAAGAGAAAGATTCATTGTTCAATACCAAGTTTATATTAAGTAAATATTACTTACAGTCTGCAGAATGAAATGATTTACTAAAGTATGTGCAGCAACAATTCTCCGGTCTGCTTTCATTTGCAGGTAGCCATGTTAATGTGTGTAAATCTTCTTCGTTGTGATTGGTCCAAAGTAGCCACAAATTTCGCGGCATCCACGAACAGTGACGTCATCAGATGAGCATCTCTTACCTACTAGAGGGCAGCAGGGTATGACTAAATTAATAAATGTACCACAATGTAAACTAGCAAATTGTTCATGTTCACACCTGGACAGTTGGTGTACTGCATCTCTATAGACATATCTGCCAGCGAAGTGAAAAACGAATCATCAATTATTTCATTTTCTTCTAGTTGGCCCATAATTTTTTAAAAGAAATATGTGTCAAATCAAACATTGAACCTTCTGATTGATTGATTGATTGATTGATTGATTGATTAATAATCTGAGCCTGTATTCATTGGCAGAAATGTTTACTATAAAAACACATATTCATTAGAATTTAAGAAATGTCTAATAATATTTCTTTAAACAAATACATTTAAACAAGAATATTTAATTTATTTTTTGACAATCATAGTTACATTCTGTACACAGTGTTTCATACGTGTTAAAACAAACAGGTCCCTAGATTATTAACTTAGCTGACATTGTTATGTGATATAATTACGTTGAACTGCATTAATTTAAAACATCAGTTGTTAGAATGAGATCAGAATAAAATTATATGAGTTCTACTTTGATTTAGCGCCTAAATCGATAATCGAGTGTTAATCACTGTGTTATGACTAATGCAATTGATGTGCGCCCCAGTTTTGAACATGCCGCCTTATGACACGTGCGTGCCACGTGGAAGGACCTGTCAAAGCACTTGTTTGTTTGGTCACGTGATGCGCAGTACTGATGCGTGCAAATCTTCAAAATAAAACACACTACCCCATTCTATATTGCACGCACAAAATAGAGCTACATTCATAGTACAACTTACTGGTATGTTATCATTTTGGCCTATTCAATTTCATGATTTTGTCACAGTCGTACTCATTTAATTAATAGAAATGCATGACGTTATTTTACAAAGCAAAGTTTATGATGAGGCGGTTTAATATTTTAACCAATGACCCAAGTGATTCGGTTTTGACGGATGTGAGAACTTCAGTTGACAGTATCAAGGCTGTCAAGGGTTGCTGTGAATTGTAATATCAATAGAAAGAGAGGCTTTATGACGATCAAGTAAAGGCTGCTAATATTATTTTCAGGCACTTTACCAATAATACCATGGAGTGCCCACATTTGGCAGAAACTGTAAAAAATTTGACGCCATGCCTATCCGTGGATAACCCACCCATTCCCTGGAGCTGTACAGGTAATCTAACTCAATATTTTTGAAATTTTTAACTATATAAAACATGTCCTTATACAATGAAATATTTTATTTGTGAATTCAATTTGGTTACAGTAGAGTGACCCCATACATATGATATGTGAAAGAACTATGATGTGTATATTTCAAATTACACCAATTGAACACCCCTTGAACAACATAATGGACTTACCCTTCATCATTGTTTTGAATGGGATTTACTAGCTTAGATATATTCATCTCCAAGTATACATGAACTGAATTAACAGTGCTCATCTATTACGACCTCTATATACAACCATACCTTTACATCTAATATTTAATTATCTTATGGTCATCCTCGTACCTAGACTAGTACATTTACAAATTGTCATTCATTTTTACCTTCTGTTCATCATTAGCCTAGATCTACTCTACTCCATCACATCAGATACTGAATGGCAAAGTATCATTCGATTAAAGAAGGCTTGATATTAAAATAGAGGACGCCGTGTGCGTCTAATCGAGACTCATGCAAAAACCAGTATGTTTGCAAACTTATGTGTCCCGTACAATCTAAAAATGCACGGCGCTAATTGCGTTGAAGGATTAATTCAGGCGATACATACATGATTTTTCTTATCTATGAACTCTGGGTAATTTTTAGGCAAACAAACCAAAACACATGTTTTACAGTGCATTCTGGGAATAATTTAGACAAACATTGATAGAGACTAAATTGTTTCCTCGTCTACTCCATCACGTACAGTGTCTAGTTGATCGAGACTAATCACCTAGCGGCCGAATCTGGCACTACGAACGCACCCTAAATATTTCTATTAGAAAATAGGTGTATGTATCATACTGACAACCTGTGGGCGCGAAACAAACCCACCTCGATGTATTCCGACAAAGACGTAGGTCGTCTCCGACACCCAAATGACCAATTACTGTGCTGTCTGCTTATCAAACCTGTATACTATGTAAAATACAAATTTATTTTACAGACTGTAAAACTGACCAAAGTCCTTGGATGTGCTTGCATTGTGGTGAAGTGAACTGTGGAAGGTATTGCCCTTTATTAGTTACATCACATATTCAAAATTTCCATTGAGTTAAAATTATTTATTCTGTGATGTTAAAAAGTGTTATTTTCCAAGTTCATTCAGTGCTTTTATATGTGCTTCAGATATGTGAATGGACATGCAAAATCTCACCATGAAACACAGTTGCCGCTTCATTGTGTTGCCATAGACTGCATTTCCTGTGCTGTATTTTGGTGAGGAAACATTATTTGACCATATACTTTTTTCATTAGCTTTTGACACATAAAAATGATAAGGAACTTGAAGTTGTGTATTGTAAGCTACCATCCTGTAGTTGCATTGTTATTTTTATTGAAAACATATTGAAGTTGAGGACATCAGTACATATATGAGGGTCCTGCAATGTTTATGTAATTGACCTATTGAGAAGTATGGTTTGCATTATGTTTCATATGCAACCTGCCAATAAAGATAAGCTTCCCGAATTACCTTATGCTAATTACTTAATCATTTTTTTCCAGTTATGTCTGTGATGAATTCGTAGTCAATGACACAAGTGACAAAGATGTTGAAAAAGTCAGAAATATTCTCCAGGCTATAGAATCACTAGCAAAGTGAGCAGTGAATTTAAATAATGAGATAACATGAATTTACGTAGCTGTTTATTTCAGTGTGTGAAATGCATATAATGTATATTATATCACATAGTATTACAGCTAAAATTATTGTATTGAATTTACATTGATTATTAAAGGGATGAATAAAGTGTTAATTGTTTTTAAAATGTATACCTGTTTGTGCTGTATTTTACATAATGCATGCAGCATTGAATGAACGTAGCCAAACATTTGCATTCTCTGCAATGCTCATTTACAAAATGATGAAAAAACTTTTATGTGCAGTTTTTTTCATTTAATTTAAAATTGTTTGATTTGTTTTATTCTTTATTACCCCATGTCTTATTTGTTGCAGAGACCCATTATTGGCAGGTGTAGGTGACACTGAAGTGCTTGTGGTGACTCCTGAATCTGCCTTGCCGCCTGCTGTTCTGCCCGAGTCATCTGCCGATGGGTCCAGTGGGGACTATGTTCACAGTGACACTAACTCAAGCTCAAGTCAGAAGGAAAATACGCTCCATATGCGACGACGTAGGAATGTGTCTGAAAATAGGGAGAACAATGCAACTAACAAGAAGAGGCTCAAAATGGTAAACAGTCTTGTATGTAGATGTCAGTGGGTTTTTTAGACATTGTTCATGTTCTACCTGTTCTCTTTATTTGCATTAGCAGAATCTTCTGAGATATAATCTGTGCTCTTAGTAATTAACAAATGACTTTGTAGTATAAGATCATTTGAAGTCATTCCCTAGTCATTGATGATGCTTGAAAATGGGACCGCTATGGATGTTTCAGAATGATGGTCCTGCAGCTAATAAGCAGAAGATCAAAGCCAAGACACCAGGACTCCGAAATCTGGGCAACACTTGTTTTATGAATGCAGTGTTACAGTCTTTAAGGTAAATAGATTAAAAAGATCTGAATGTTTCAATGAACTTCTTAATTGGTGAAAATTAATATTTCAATAAATATTCTATTTTATTCTTTTTGCTGATTTCACAGAAAAGGCCTGTGAAGAAAGCTGTTTTTACCATTTTATGTCCCATTGATGTGGTTGTTTTTGACTTCTTGTGTCTGGATTTGGAATTTAAACTTTGAAGAATAATATAATTTTTGATTTCTTTATAGATTTTTCCAATGTTTTAACACATATATGTCTCTTTAGAGAAATACATTTTTTTTTGTTCATTTGATCAAGATGGAACCTATTTTAGTCTTTTATAATAATAAAACACACCGTCTCAAAATGTAAAATCTCCAATACTTCACCACAGCTTTGCAATGGAATGTATTACAATTTACCCTGTGTTTGATGGTAATAAGAGACAGAATCATTTGAATCTACAAAAAAAAATCTGTGTTGTTAGTTGTGATGGCTGTTATTTTGGTGTGTCATAGTGGCCGGTTTCGAATGTTGTTACATGTACATCAGGTACATAAAATACGAAATATATTGTGATAATGCTTGCAGTAACATCCACTCGTTCTGTGGCTACATCAAGCAGCTGCCATCACTGGAGCCGCAGGTCGGCAAGAAGAAAATACAAACGCGCAGCTGCAAGGATGGCGAGGACGTGTGAGTGACATTACAGGCTTTTCTTTTTGCTAAAGCATATGATCATTACTTGTGGGAAACTTTCTTTTCCAATTATCCGTTGTGTGTATAAATAGGTATAACTTTTATTTGTTGAAATGAATAAGTAGATCTATATTTCAGTTTCGCCAAACAACTGTTCTACCCTGATGTTCTTTTTTCAAATATTCATAAGAACATTTGAGGATGCCAACAGTTTTTGGCGAAACCATTTTTAAATTTTTAGTTTTAATATATTTCATAAAACAATGAACCATTTAGGTAAATTTTATTTGTTGAAATGAATAAGTAGATCTATATGTCGTGTCTTTCTACCCTGATGTATTTTTTACATATTTAAAAAAAAATCATGTAGGTTTGTTGTGGAGGAGCTGCGAAAGACGATGGTAGCATTGTGGGGTGGCAGCAAGAGTGCCATCTCACCGGATTGTCTCTTCTCAGTCATCTGGAAGGTCGTACCACGCTTCAGGTTAGTTCTACCAACTACTACGTGTATACATAAGAAGTATAATAAGGAGGGCTCTACATTAAGGATTGTCCTGTTGTCCTGGACAACCATTTTTAAAATCAGGACAACCAAAAGTTGGAGGGTGGTTGTCCTGTGGGACAACCAATTTCAAATTTCAAAATAAAAGTAATGCAAGATGTTCATTTCAAAACCCTGTGTCACCTAAATTGAATTGAGATTTTTTTTCCATTCCCCAACATATCAAGTAGCATTTGCATTTTCATGTCTTTCCAAAATTATCTTTGACATGCTATGTAGTTTCAAAACTTCCAGCACTCATATGGTATGGTTTTCTATTGACAAAAATTCAATAAAATACTTAAATTTTCATTCCTATAAATATTATAGGGCTTTTGTTTCAAAGTTGGAGGAGTTTCTAAAATAAATTGTGTAAAAATATTCCAACATAATTTGAGGTTTTCAGATGACGAAATTTTGAACCGTGCAATAGACATGAGGATAAAAATCGACTTGCATATTTAATGAATGCGATGCAATTTTTTATTTTTGTATAACATTTGTTCACGAGAAAAGATTCATATATGTGTACAAATATTTTTTTTCTTAACATTATGATTGATAGAATAATAAAATAAGCTATATAATTTAAGACGCTATATCTGTATAGCATAAACAGAGCACAAAAATAAGGACAACTTCATGGTAAGTTAGGACAACCAAAAATTGGATGCTGGTTGTCCTGTGGGCAACCTCTCGCCAGAGTTAACGTAGAGCCCTGATAAGTATAGCAAACTTCACTCATTATGCAGAGTTGGTAGAAAATATTTGTTTTTACTCAAGAACTATTAGGAGCCTTAATAGTGTACATGGTCCTCTGTGAAATATCCGGTTTGTCACATGGCCCTCTGTCCTTCCCAAGTGTAACCTAGAAAACCAGCCAATCAGCACAATGCTCTCACTAATTTGAAGAGACTTTTGACCTCTCAATATCAGCAGGAATACATGAGAGGATTGTCATTTATTCCTAATATCACCCAATCCACTATGCATATTTTGACCTAATTGGGAAGAGGTCAAGGGCTTAAAGGCAAGTTTTGAGCAATATTAGGGTGAGCCCTTGATATTCAGGATGATTAACTGCTTCTGAGATACTATTAGAAGGGATTTTCAAGATTTTTGTTTTTTGGTGGAAATTGTATTGAATTACATTACAGCTCCGAAAATTTGGCAGTTCTTTAATTTTACAACATTTAATCTTTATCATCACTAAGAAATAAATATAGTAATGTCGTTGTTGTGATATATGTATTTTATTCTGCATTTGTTCGTGGCCAATTCTAACTTTGTGGGAGAAAATGAGTCTATGTTGAAATACAATGAATGCTCTATTTTCACTCGTAACAGTACAACTACGTAACACAAGATCAATAATCCTACACCATGGATCTACCGAACAAACTAGATATCAGAATAGATATCCGAGCATTTGTTAATGAATAAAAGGTAGATTTGTAAAAACTTTAGTAGCTGCAGAAATTTATGTGTAATAATGGTACATGTACTAGTATGATTTGTTTTAAAAAAATCTGAACCTGTGTTTTTGAAATTTTTTTTTTTTTTTTTTTTTTAAATTTTGTATTAAAAATGTGTTTGTTTGATCACTAGAATTTAGACCAAATTTGCCCTAAAAACCAGGAAATGGCTTCTTTTTACACTTTGTTTTGAAAATTTTGACCACCCTCCTGCGTGGGGGGCCTAGGGGGATCTCCCCCCGAAAATTTTGAAAATTTGATAGTTTAGGCGGCTTGTAAACATTGATTATTGTCATATTCATCTTTGGGATTTTGATGCCAATGCACTCGATATCTTTAGGTTTTGTTTCTAGCATTTCATAGTTGATATCTTGATGGATAAACATACATACTCCTCCCTTGGCCTTGGTATTATTTTCTATTTCTTGTGGTAGTCTGGATTTTGGGCTATAGGATTCTGTTCTACTTTGTATAGTTAAATTGTGTTTTCCTAATGGTGAACGTAGACCAGTAGGATTATGGATTTATTTGTCTAGAAATTTGGTTATGGCTGATGAAGTTTCTTTCACCTTATGGAAAATGTCCTCTACATATAATTCTAAGAAATTGAGAGTCTTAATTAAGGGAACTAAGGGAACTGAGAGCGAGAATAAATGTTCGTTGCTAAATTTCGAGGGCGGGGGGGGCCTCTATCTAGTCTTGTTTACTATTATTGTGTTAAAATAATCACTGCATGGTAAGTACCACTTTTCACATCTATTGTTGACAGTCCGTATATAGGCTGTTTTTGTTGCTGTAGAGGCTACCAGCAGCAGGACGCGCACGAGTTCATGCGTTACCTGCTCGACCGGCTGCACACCGAGCTGCTCACACTGCTCCCCTACCCAAACTCAAACTCACCCTTCATCGGCCCCAAGGGCAAGTCCACCATCGTCACCAACATCTTTGGCGGGCTGCTGCAGAACGAGGTCATGTGTCTGTCGTGTGGCACAGAGTCCAAGAAACACGACCCCTTCCTAGGTAAGAAGTAGCATACAGCTTTGGAATTTGCAATGCAGGGTTTCTATTGAAGTTGAAACACTCAATGTGCATTTTTTTTTTTTTTTTTTTTGTGAATAATATTGTAATGGAATAAGTAACTTTTTAATGATTTTTGACCTTCCAGACTTGTCTCTAGACATCCCTCCGAATTTTACCTCTAAATGTCCATCTCCCAAGAATGGTGAGCCAGTGTTTTAACGAGCTCCAGGGGTCATTTGTGTGAATCGTGTAAATCCGATGAAAAAATATTGTGGGGGGGGGGTAGGGGTAGCAGACCAGGCTAGGCCGAGCGCGCGTTTGAACTGTGACAGCCATATACAAACCTACACCGCTACAACGATATACAGTGTTTTACCATCGTGTGACGCATTCCCTCATTGGTCGAAGAGGATGCTGTCATCGAAACTAAACCAATCGGAGCGCTCCTTTTAAAAACAACCACACCGTTGCAACGATTAGGTGGCTGTGTTTTACCGCTTGAAAAGTTAAGAAAATTTTCTGAAAGCAATAAACTTAAAAAGTTAAGAAAATACGGCGTTATAAAGAAGCATGGAGCAGCTAAAGCCATGGATAGTAAAATAAGGTATATTATATAATAATTAACGTTTATTTAACACGTGGTCATACTAAAACTGGCCAGCAATGAAACACTCACATGGGCGATAAAAAAGGCTGCTCAAGCCGAATCGGATGACAATATGACAGTTGAAAAGGCAATATAAATAAATCAGGATTGTAACTTGTTATAAGGGTCACTGATTGCTTAAAAATGTGCTTTATACACACTGTCAGTCTGTTATCATTAAACTCTATATAAGTATACATGTATTGCAGAAGTCTATTGGTTATTTGACAGTATATGTAATATTATTATAAATTATAGCCATTTAAAACACCTCATTATTTAGAAAATATATCAGCAATCTACAGCAAATATTTTTCTTGACTTTATAATATTTTTAAAATAATTAAGATTACTGTATTGTTTAATTACCACTATTTTTTTTTTTTAACAATGTACAATTTTAATGGACCATTTTATAGACAAAATTTATCTGATAGGTCTATAATGATTCTGATTATATTTGAAATACATTGTAGACATAGACAATTGAAATTTTACTTAATTAAGAATTACTTAACTATCCCTACATTTAGTCAACATTCATCAGTGTGTTTAATACAGTGCCATACTGTTTTTCTTTAAATAAAGTTTATGTTTAGTAATATGGTGATTCATTTCTGTTTGTAATTTGCAACTTAATATAAGTCTACATTGAACATTGCTGTATGATTGTTCATAATTTTCACAAATGTATGCCAGGAAATGCCCAGAATTACACTTTAAAAAGCACTAATATCCTTATTCAAGGGGGCTTCGCCCCCTTGAGGGGGCGTTGCCCCTCAACCCCAGTGGGGGCCTATGCGTCCCCCACACCCTCGGCATTTAGGGTCGCCCCTACGGGGCTCCCTCAAATTTTCAGTGTTTTTTAACAATCTGTATTCTCATCCCTGAATATGTTACATATTGTTATGTATTATTAAAACCTGTAATGTTATTATTTTCTCGTAATGATGATGATGTACTCATATATTGATTGGAATTGAATTGGCTCATTATTTTGATAATAGTCGTTTAGCATCAATGCTTCAACATTTTATGTAAATGATAAAATCCTGATATTGTTGTCAGACTGTCTGTCGAGCTTCACGGATATTGAAGAGCTGGAAGAGACCGAGCTGTACATGTGTAACAACTGCAAGAAAAGACAGCGATCCACCAAGAAGTTCTGGATCCGTAGGCTACCAAACGTAAGGATCAGTGATTATAGTGCAGCATGCGACCCTGTTTGATTTTTGTTTATAAAATCTCCTGTTGAATCATTACTTATCGTAAATAATAACCATGTTTTAAAGTAGTTCTTCGAAGTCATTGTAAGCAGCTACTGGGTATTGTTTTGTTGAGAACAATTTCTGACTACTAGTTATAAGAAAGTTATGTTGAAATACTGTTACTTTCAGGGATTTTATTCCTTATTTATTGAGTTATTTGCTGCAGGTACTATGTTTGCACCTGAAGAGGTTCCGGTGGAACACATATTTCCGAATAAAGGTTGATTCATACATTGAGTTCCCCATGCGAGGCCTCGACATGAACAAATACATGCTCAATAACCTGGTAAGTGACCTGGCGTGGATAATGGGAATGTCACAGCATTATTTATTTTTTATTTTTTTTTATATCAACAGCATTAGTGTAGAAGTTTTTGCTCACAAAATAATTTTGTAAAGAGATAAGATAGTACCTTTTTGTAAGAACTTACACATATTATTAACACTACTTTATACCAACATGTGATTAAAACAAATTTGAAATACATTTGTACTTTTCTGTGTGAAGACTGATACTTTGAGATACATGTATTCTGATACATATACTTGTAAGGGAAATGAAAACTCAAAAGCTAATGTATTATGTAGAAAGTATAACTGATAAGTAATGGTCGACAGTATAAGGATTTACTCTTACGTGCGGTTTGTTTTTTAGCATGAGACACGTAATAGCTGTGGAGGCAGTAATGACTACGACCTAGCAGCAGTCATTGTGCATCATGGGTCAGGGTAGGTAGCCCTTTTAATAGAAAATTTTGTTAATATATAATATTGTTATAAAATTTCTCAAATTGTAAAAAAGACCTGGAAAACTACTGTTACTTTCTTACATTTAGCATTAGAACTGGAAACCCTATAATCATAATAAAATGAAAATCTCAGATAAAGTGTGATTTTTACAGTAAAGCAAGGCTTAGTCAATGGCCCATACGTTGTTCAGCATGATGTTCTGCTCGATGTTATCACGTACCTCTGCTGACACTGTAATGACTCCAATTATACTGAATTCATACTAGTGAAAATTAAATCTCTTGTGAAATCATTTTTTTTTCAGAGCTGGCTCTGGACATTATACTTCATATGCTACACATGAAGGTGAGAGGAATATTTGTAGCTGTTTATATGAATTCATCCTACATAATTCTATAACAAAACGTTTGCTCTTACCTGCTTTGTTTATGTGTCTTATTAATCATTATAACAATCCAACCCACAGACAATTACACTCCTTATGTCATGCAAAAAGTCCAAACAAAACTGTTTTTTGTGCATCTAGTCTTTATGCTTTGCATTTATTTAAAGGTTATGCTCAGTGGCCAAACAAATATCCCTGTATAAAAGCAGTGATGTGGTCTGTGTATTCTGAAAGTGTCTTTCATTTAAACAGCATATTAAAGTTTGTAGAGCAATTTAAATACTGCACAATAAGAGGCTTGTATACACTCAACTAAACACGTGATGGTGAGAAATGTAAACCGAATGATTTTTGTCAGATGTAACTCGCATGGTGCATATAAGAGGCCGTCTATCTCTCCCATGTTAATGTGACATCTGCTGTCAGAAATCCAATGTACATCTGGCGAAAATTATTCGATTATGCAACATCATGTGACGTGTTTTAGCTAGCAAGAGGGCATGGTATTTTTAAAGGTGTAATAAATATTCAATGTGGAAAATATAGATATTATTTTCCTTACACTTGCAATGAAAAGGCCGTTGTCATTGATACTGGGCTTAACAGAGCAAATATTATTTTGGCCGAGCATTATCTTTAACATGGTGTGTATTTTGCTCGCCAGGACGGTGGTACCACTTCAATGACAGCAGTGTGTCGTGCGTGGAGGAGGAGGTCGTGGCGCGCTGCAAGGCCTACATCCTCTTCTACGTCAAGCGTGACATCAAGGTGCCACGGTACGCAACACAACCAATATGTGATCACATTGAGGCAGATTAATATATTCACATAGGACATACTATTTATTTGTATGAAATATTCCATTATTTGGACTCTGCCATATTCCTTCTTTTTTTTTTCGGATGAACACATGGGCATTGAATATAGACTCTGAATTATTGTCTGATATTAACCAAGTTGGTAGAAAACCAATTGCAACAGGGAATTCTGCAGGTAATTCCTTTAATGTCAGTCTAACCTTTAGTGGATTATCCACACCAATAGAGGTCAGTCTACAGAGCAATAGCGAGCCTAGTATAATAATGAGAATACTCAATCAGATAGTTTTAAATATAAAAAAGTATTATCATATTATTGCAAAATGTAGCTGCACAACTTGATGAAAGTATATTGTGTGATGTTATAGGGATATTTCTTTTGTATATATAACTTAAACCAAAGTGATTGATGAATAATATTACAACGTTGTTTAGCCTGGAATTATTTCTTGTTTCTATGTCTGTTTACACCTTTTGAAAATGTAGGATAGTTAATTATCTAGAATTTAGTATTCTTATTTCTTCTTTTATCAATTTATAATATTTTCACTATTTTTCTCATGGTGTCATCCAGAAATACACAATTACAACCAATGAATGCATAATAAATTCTGAATAATTAATATTACCACATTTTGAGAAAAAGACATAGAAAAAAAATATAATTGGTAAATGAGTTGTTCAACACAGTATTTTATGAATATCTTCTATTATCGTACATGGTCAACTAGTGTTTGGTTATGCAATCATTTGCTTCCATTTGCCCCCATGCACATGTTCAATATTGAAGAAACAAATTGATTTGTTTCAAAACAATGTAGAAATTTCTTGCCTTACATATAAGTTACACATACAATGCCATGTTATGGTGTTTATTTGGGTATAGAGCTGATCCTGAATAAGTATAAGTATGTATAAAAAAAAGTTATTTTGATAAAGTAAAATAAGCTGTTGTCATTTCGTTAAACAAATAATATTAATTGTATTAGTTTTCTATTTATTTTATATACATATATTTTTTAATCTTGTGTTGGTTTTTAGGAATTATGGTTCATATTATATGTGTACATATTTTTTACTGTTGTATTATTTTAAATTTGCTTGTAAATTATAACCAATTTGAGAATATAATTTTAATATATTTATTTTTCCTTACAGTAGGTTATACCTCTTGTCCTTTAAGCGGCATTTTAATCTTACTTATATTTCTAAGTTAACTTATTTAGTAAACCTATTTTTGTCCAAAACTAACATTGCTTATGATGCATTGTATCACAAGTTTTCTCAAATACACAGTTGCTGCTGATGTTTGCCAATCATGACTTATCTATAGCATCGGTTAGCACTAAAATCATGTTAATTCTGCTCAAGCAGTATTGATTCTATACCTTTGTGTTGACAAAATATTTTAGTCATCAATTTCTTTTGGTAATAATAATAAGAACAGTAAAGACATAATTAGTAGTCAATTTGACACATGGTTGGCAATGAACCTTGTGAAAATTTGCTCACAGACCACAGGGCTGGCAACTACATGTATAAAAAATGTCCAGACTTAAATCATACTAATATTGAGAATCCCAAAAAGTAGCCGGCCCATTGGACTGTGAATTTTTAGCTCACCTGCTGTGAAACAGCATGTGAGCTTTTGTGATCACCTTTCGACCGTCGTCCGTCCGTCCATCAACAATTCATATTTTTCTAAATAACTTCTTCATTTCTTATTTGATTTTCACCAAATTTGCACACAACTTATTTGCCTGTCTCATCATGATATCATACTTGATTCATTCCTCTAGGAATAAAATTGCTTCCCCAGGGGGGTGGCAAATTGACCTACCCACCAAAAAAATTTGCATCTTATAGCTTTTCCAAAAGCTTGTCTCCTGTACTCCTAACCTGGGCAACCCAACATAAAACGTGTAACACCCGGTGGGGTGTGTGGGTGGCTTTGCCCCCTCCCCCCCAGGAGTTGGGTTTAGTTGAGTGTGCCCGCAGAGCGACTGGGGGGTAGGCCCTCGGACTTATAAAATAAAAAATGGGGGGTTCGGGGGTACCCTCCCCATAATAACATTGAGAAATAATTAAAAAAATTGTCATAATGTCCTCCTGCCTATGATACTGCTATCAACCATAGAGAGGTGGTCTTATAATTTTAACACTAAATGAACCTGTTTCATCATTCACCAGAGCACCTCTCATTTAATTTTAAAGCCAAATTTACACATGCAGGTGAGCGATATTAGGACTTTTATGGTCCTCTTGTTTAAATAAGCTGGCCCTAGCTAAAATCTGCCGGCACTGGGCCACCGGGTAGTCTTTATTTCGTACCCTGCACATAGTTGAAATAAGATGTATCATAAAGATCTGAAAGACAATTTATCATCTAAAAGATTTGAGTGACCGCAGCTTTGCCTCTTTAAAATATCATATAAGTTCATTGTTTTTAGTCTTTAGATTTGGACTTGATTATTTTAAAAAGTAAAATATATTTATAAATATAGAATTTGTTATTGAATCAATATTTCATAAATCCTTGTCATGTATTTTGTGTTTATGTGGGTAATTAGAAGTCCTAACTATTCATGATTCGAATACTGGTATATTACAAGCATATATTGCTCTTTTTGAAAATATATTTTTGTCACACAAAGTACTTTGTAAAATGTAACCTCAAAGGATGTAAAAATATCTATTTTAAGCTTTAAATAGATGATCTTTATTTATAGGTATTTTTCTCCTGATGAGGCTCACACAAGCCACTGAACATTATCATAATGGACTTGGCACCAACACATCACCTGCAAACACCTAAATCCAACGTTGGAGAGGAGAAATCAATGTCACCTAGTTATTGACACCTTCACGTTAAGGGTATTGGTTCATCCATATACAATGTACAATGTCTGACTGGATGTGTCCACTGTTATCAGTGTGTGCTAATAACACGTGATTCACAAATCAGCCTACCTATGATCACTGTAGTGGGAGTTTGAACTACAGATTACATTAATAGAGAATGATCATGGTCTTGTGTGTTTAAACATTGCATAGATGTGTGCTTGAATATTGTTTTCAGTTAAATGAATTTATTCTTCATCTAAGTTTAAGAATAAAGTTATTAACAGCATTATTATATGTAAGTTTCAAAATAGTGACATTAGCTCATTCAAAAAAACAAAAAACATCTGTAGTTGCTATTGATCTTTATTGACTACATGTATTTTCTAATTAATATTGGAAATTCGGTAAATGTTTTATCATGCCAATTTAAACAACAATTTGTTGGACCAAGTAGAGCTGTTGTTTGTCAGTTGATTATTATGCTGTAGGCTGTAACTTATAAAATCAATGAACAATGGAAATATGACCAAGTTTCTACACTATCAGCAACAGCAAAAAACTGTACTTGTGTGAAAATAAGTGGTCATTGTCACAGATTTCTGTCCTGTGTGTAAATTGGCTGCTGAATGAAATTCTTATTGTGTTCTTGCCAACGGCTTCATCTATTAATAATGACTTAGGCCATCGGCTTATTGTAAAAACAGAGATTAAACATCTTGGTTTTTCTTGAAGTTGAAGTTGTTTGGATAAATGTTTGATAGAAAAACCAGTGTGCAATACTTTGCCAATCCCAGTACCTTCAAAATGCAAAAATAATATTTCACTACTATACAAACTTGAAAGCATCTACATGATTTCATGCTGCTTCTACAAGAAGATTTAATTAATTCTGTTGTTTTAAGGTAATAAACTCCATTGTAAGAAATAGTGTTTTTTAGCTCTTGACTTTTAGTATTTTAGTATGAGAACAATAAATTTTATAAGAGGAATTCATATGCAGTTTGAAGCGGGAAATTGGTATTATTGCATATATGAATATGTAGTGTTGTAAAGCTGATGATGGTTGCGAGATTATTATGCCTGTTGTACAGGACTGTATGTCTGCAGTATTTATCAACAATGTTGACTTGTTTTGTTAGATATTTGTATTTTGTTCTGATAGCTTTGTTGACTGTATGACTGGGACTTTTTGGGAGCTGGTCTATTTAATGGAATTTCTAAAAGTATCTTGACACATTTTGTCTCTAAATAGAATACACCCAATGTATTGTTTATCAACTTTAATTGGGTACTAATAGGATTGAATCTTTCAATATCATATTTTTATTCAACAACTCACTATAGAAATGTATTAGTGTGGTTATTGTCTAGCAGTTAGTTGTATACTGTTGTCATACAGGGTTACCATACTATTTTTCTTGTGATATGTCGTTGTTATTAGATATTGCATGCACTATATCATCTATCATTTACATATAGTTTTTAAAAAATGTCAAAGAAAATAATCTCTAGATAATTAAGCATGTACCATTGTAAGTTTTATGAAGAATCAAATAATTTTGAACCAATTGTGATGTAATATAGCTGGTTTTTGATAATCGTTAAATTTATTTTTTCCAATACTAAATTGATTTGCATGAAAATAGTATTGGCAATACAATAATATATTCCAGTTGCTTGATCTTAAGGCATTTTGTGATACCATTGTGCAGGAATAAAGCCCTGTGTGAAAGATCAACAAGCCCAGTATTGAATAAATGTGATTGAAAATGTGTGCATATATTCTTTTCAATAACATACAATTAGATCAAATTGTTCTTTACAAAATGCAAACATTAATAACTGTTGAGGAATGTCCCACATTTATCTACATTCAGAAGAACGTCATTATCTCTAACTCTTAATTTATATAGCTTACTGTAAAACTAAATAGATTATGTTTGTGTCCTATTTAATTAGCGAATTTCGTGGTTTAGGGTAAAACTGCAAAATTAAATAGCGGTCTTATATACCAGATGTTCATTGTATCTTTCCATCACCAATTTGAGAGCTTACTGTGATAAAAAGACTACTGCACATCTGTTGATTGATGCTCAGAACTCAGGACATGATTCTAGATACATCCTTTCCTCATTCTTCATGTTCTAAGTGCCTGTAAGGGGTAAAACCCATAGCGACGTACGGCAAGTTCGTGCCTATTGCTCCAATGCATTTTTACATGGGATAAAACCCGCGGTGAAATTCTGCCGTACATCAGCGGATGGCTGCCATATGGCAGATTTCTGGGTCGCCTAGGGGGGCAATTGACACGAACGAGCCGTATGGCGTCTTACAGTGCCGTACAGCATCGTATGGATTGCTTTAGTAACTTTTCTATTGGGTAAAACCCATACTGATGGATTGGTATCAAATAGAACCTTAGGGCAAATCACCTTAGCACACCTGTAAATAATCCTTTCCTATATCCTTGAACGAATTCATCGTGTTGGAATACATATATATACATTATTTAGTTCATCTTTTCACAACACCCACACAATTTACCATTGACAGTTTCGGCGACTCCTGTTACCATTTTCAAAACATCTGCGCATGTCAAGGAAGTCGTGCTGAGTGACCTTGACATGCGCAGAGATGGTTAGAAAATGGTAACAGGAGTTGCCGAAACTGTCAACGGTAAGTTGTGTTGTGAAAAGATGAACTAAATAATGTATAATCCTTTCCTAGTTATCCGTTTAATATGAATGATAAACCATCACATACGACAAGGTTTCTACGTTTATAGTAACGTTTATGTTTGGCAGAGTTCATGTAGATCTACTTTTTTGTATAGTGACGTAAACGGACGATTTTTAACATCATCAGTTGTAAATTACGCTTACACTTAGTAATCTTTGTCATTTTAAATTTGATACTGTGAAAACAAAACCAGTAGTCTATACAGCTCATTTCATATTCAGTACTTATTCTGACATAAATATTAGCAACTTTCTTAAGAAATCGGATGTGCTTATTCCAGAGCCGTATGGCAGCTGCACGGCAACTAATATGATCCGTCACTGTGGGTTTATAATTGCCGTACGGCAGATTTGACGTACGGCAGTCCAACGGCGAGCATCCGTTGCTGTGGGTTTTTATTTGCCACTTAGCCAAATTGGACAGGGAGACTACTTGATTTTGCACATGAGCCTCCAGATGCAGGCTAGTTAACCAACTGAGCCATGGGATGAGGCGGGATCACACTAACTTGTTTTCAAACTAGGTGTGTTTTATGTGTAAAGGGGTGACTAGTAGACGGGGCACGCATTTTAACGAGGTTTCCAAACCATGCATTTAGTGTCGCTACCGTCTTGTATGATAAATGCTTGGTGACTTCTATTAAGTCACATAGTCTCTAGTGGGATTTGAACCTACAACCGTACGGCACCAAATCGTCTAGCAGTTCAGGATAACTCACTGGTCCACTCTGCCACCGGAACCAGGTTAAAAACCATTGCTCAGTTTTCTTAGTTACACTGATCTTGGTATTATTGATCTTATGATGAATTATTGCGTCGTTTGAGCAGTTGAAGCAAAAGCCTTGTGATCACTTTGTATGTATGTCTCCAGACAATCTAGAACTTTTACCGATGGACTGATTTCATTCAAACTTTACACAACTATGAAGTATGAGGCGACAATTAAATTGTGCTTTCTAGAAGGCCATTTATGACAATTTTTTAAGCCAGCAAGAAAAAAATCGATATTCAACCCAGCAGCAACGTCTTTAGCCAACATGATAAAATCAATATATATACCTGCTGCAAACTAATAAAATCAATACAGCACACACATGCACAGTACAATCACACTATAATAATATTTGTGGCTGATTACATAATTGTGTAGTTTTAATCAAGATTTCCATAACATTTTAATCAACTTTTAACAGCTAAACTTGATGAATAGTGAAGTATACATCGTTTCAGTATATATCTCAATTACCCATAAGTCAACGTTCTAGTGTTCTAGTGTTCTTTTAACACTTCTGATCTAGTTGATTTTTTGTGTGCTCACACCTCTTAATGGTTTGAAATGATTTATGATTTTATTGTGTTGCTTCAGCAGCTGAAGCGAAAGCCTTGTGATCACTTCGTTTCTATGAATGTATCTATCTATGTGTGTGTGTGTGTGTTATGAATATACCTAATGCCACGACCTACACTGGTGTACTAAAATACATCTCTTTTTTTCAAACAGCACACACCCCTTGATAGTGGGGTCCTTACGTTATATTGTAGTTAAAAAAAAATCATCCTGTTTGCTAACCCAGCCCAGCATATTTTGGTGAAGTATTTCCAAGCTGTTATTGTAGTATTGAAACCATGCTTTTTTTTTTAAGTCATGTCTCAATGAAAGTCACTAATATACAAGCAATATTATATTACACTTTTACCACAGCATATTTGGCCATACTTGTTATATACAGTAGGTATATTGGTTACACCCAGTAAAACTAGTGGCACATCACTTAGTTCTTTAGCATTGATATTGATAAATCAATGTCACAGTGCTGGGGTGATTGGTTAAAGATTTCATCATAAATTTGATGACCGTTCATTTGAAAAATTCCCAATGACTAAACCATACTATCTACATGAGGGATTTTTACATAAGAAAAAGTAGCTTCAAGAAACAGGATGTCCATTGGATACCCATTGTGGGTTTCACGCCTTTCCCATTCACACTAAAAATAGATAAGGATGTTGGATATGCATCAATGCATATTTTTACTGTAACATAAGCTCACAAACTTCTATAAAACCATTAAAAAAGATTTAGTTTGACCTTATAAAGGAAAAAGACTTAACAAATAAGTTGCAATTTTTATTTTATTTCATGTAATAAACTTCCAAAAGGCAACTCTTCAATGACAACAAGCTTTATTTGAGAATGCATTAACAGTACATTCTTGAGCTTCATAGGAACAGAAACAGTTGCAATACATGTACAACTAGTTTAAAGCATTATATATATATTCATAGAATCAACATATCACAGTTTTTCAATTTGTGTTACATCACAATACAGAACTCACACAAACAACTTAACTTGAGAAATTCTTATATTAACAAAAATAAGGACGACAGAACATTATATATGAAAAACAAACACAACAGGGCATTTTTGTTTTCTAAGAAAAATCTACATTAGGTCATATTTTTTGCAATCATCATTTCAATCAAATGTAAGATCATGAAGTATCATTTTTAAGCCTAGCTTGATAAGATTCTTATCAATGGCATTCCAAGACTTAATTCCACCAAATCCTTGTTTTATCAATGGTAATTCAACATTTACATTTCCCTGTATTAGTTGCTCTACTTCACAGGAAATTATAAGAATATCTTACAAAAGTCATGCAAAATGACGGCTGATTATGTGTGAATATAAAAATGTACACAATTGAAGTAAATGTTTACAAATCACATACATCGCACACTCTGTTATAAAAAGTTTGGCAAACATATGGTTAACAATGTGATCCTTGGAGTTTGGCAACAGTCTATCAAGCATAACCGCTACAAAATCAACAATCACAAACATATAAGCAAAGATTACTTCTACAACATTTTTTAAACTAATCATTATAGTCAACCAAATTTCACCAACTTAAATTCTTTAATCGCAAGACAAACATTTTAGTGCATATACAGATTCAAGTATTCAATATATAAAATTCTAACCACTCATTTAAAATGATATGCAGTAATAAAAACAGATCAACTCAGCCGTGAATGCTACACTCCATGAAGTAACAAGTGCATTGACTCTATTATACAACTTTACAAAATTATAAATATTACATCTATAATGAGAAACAAACAACCGGTAACCCTCAACTCTGCTCACTGCCTCCATTTACCAAGACCTGTTTTTGGGTTTGAAGAGGTCCCATTCACAGGAGCTACATCAGTAAAATCTAAACCTTCATCCTCATCTGAAATATCATTATTGTGTTCGTCAACCTCTATTTCCTCATCCACTTCTTCATCTTCACTGCCATCTACACCATTTACACTCATACACTCAACTTGCCTCTGCGTCTCTGCTACCCAAGTCTCTATTCGCGCTTTATCCATAGCTCTAGTACCATTCCCTCCTGCAACACTAATTGGTGATTTCGAGGTACTAGCTTCACGGAGATCAGTAGCAGACCCAGTATTTCGAGAAGAATGATCTGGAGTCGTTCGTCCCCCAGATACTGGATTACCCTCCATTGTCTTTGATGAGTGTGTAGATAATACTTCCATGTTAAGTTCAATGGTTTTCGAGGAATGTTGAGAAAGAAATTCCGTACTGAGATCTACTATAGAAGAATGAATGGAGTCGAAATGTGGTAAAGCCTGCAAAAATTCGTCTGCAGTTTCTAGATGACACTCGTCAAATATGCCACTTTGAGCCTTGCCATAACTCTCATTTCTAACACAGCTATGATGGTCATCATCCTCATTATCTCCTTCATAATCAGACAGGTCAGTATTCTTGTCTGCTTTTGCTATTGAGCTAGGGCTGTCTGATCTAGGCTCCTCAGACGACGAAACATCCTCAGCCCGCTCTTTACCCTTCTCAACTATTTCATACCCACGGGAATCCGTCTCTGGCTCAGAGTGAGGATAGTTTTCAGAAATAGGTTCTGACAAAATAGAACTGGTGAAGGAGATAGCAGAGCATGCAGATGGTGTGCGAGAGTGACCCATATGTGCTAAGTGAATGGGAAATACTGAAGATGTATTTGAGGTTGCTGGAGTTTCTTGTTTATCCTTTTCTAGAATTGAAATCATCTCCATATAAGCATTCTGAGCTTTCTGAGTTAGCTCAATCAGTTTATGGAAGTTTTCCTCAGATCCTTCATAATTGAAAATGCCGACAACACTTACCGGAACTAATTTAGCACATGCCCTCCCCAAAGCGCGCCTACCTAAGGCAAATACAAATGGTACTTTTTGCTCCTGACACATATCCATTATGTTATTTAAAGCCTCGTCAAGTCCTCCTTTTGATTGAATGCGCTCCAAGTTGGGTGATATTATCACACAACGTAATTTTTTCAATTTCAAATGTTTGGTCACCTCTCTTAATCCAAGCACAAATCGCCTTCTACCTCGGAGCCTTGTTGGATCCTTGTGATAAAGTCTATCTTGAAATCGAACTAGATCTTGTAAGAGTTTTGTGCAAGTTTGATCAATGTCTACATCTAATACTTGTTTGCAATATTCTCTGTATCGTCGTGAATGAATTTTACTTTCAACACCCCCTACAGAACCCACTGTTGAAGCATAGTTCAAGTTAGCTACTGGACTATTCATTGGGGAAGCAGAAAATGGTGACATAGATATAGGAGAAGTTTGGCTAATAGGAGACATGTCCGCACTATTTGAGGTTCCCATGCTCAGATCTTGGCTTGATGTTTTAGACCCCATTTCTGCTGATAAATTATCATCCAATGGTAAAGGAAATGAAGCCTTTGTGACATGGTATGCAGTCATAGCTGCCACTTGTTGGTCTATTGTATACTTTCGCTCAACAGCCTCCCCAGATTCTTCACTGCTGGCTACTGGTAAAGATGGGCTGAGCACTGTTTCTGTGCTTTCATCATTGCTCTCATTGTTCTTTTCTACAGACACAGCAACATCTGAAGTATCCTCACCCATTTTTGTCACAGATGCAATCATTTGCTGCATTTGCTCTGCAGGATCCGTTGCAAGCATATATTCTTGTTCCGTAATAATACCTTCTTCTAAAAGTCTCAGACGCCTTTTCTCTTCACGTTCTTTTAAAATTACCTTTTTCAAAGGGCTTGGTTTCTTTAGCTTTGGGACTTCTCGTTCTTTTCCCCTCTTCACTGGGGCTGATGAATCAAGTGGGTTGACATTTGAAAAATGCATTTCTTTTTTCACTGTTTTTTCCGCTGCTTTCTTCTTTTCGTCTTCTTTTTTCTGCATAGCACTTAACATTTCTGACAGATCTAGAGCCATAGGTTCACGTGAGGATGGTTTTTTGGGTGGAGGAGTTTTTGGAGCTTTTGGAGCTTTTGCAGCCACTTTAGTGCTGATTTCTTTTAAAACTTGTTGTTCAATAGAAATTTCAGCTAACTCTTTGTCAGCTGCCTTATTCAATTGGACCAGACGCCTCCTTCTTTTTCTAGCATTCTTTGAATCTATTTTTCCATTATCACTTGTAGTATTTACAGTTGTGGATGATTTGCAGGTTATTTCTGAACTTGTACTAAGCGATAAACTGCTTTCCTGACTCAATGGCGAAAGCTGGTTCCTAAGAATATCAGAATAAGTCAATGAAGGTTGTTGAGAATATTTTTCCACCATTCGATCAGCTGCATTTAAGAGATTAGGAAACTCATTATCATCATCAAAATGTAAGACTTCAGGAACATCTGAACCCACAGAAACTTCTTCACTAGATCTTATGTCTGCCCAACCTCTGGTTGGATCATCACTGAGAGCTTCAATATCAGATGTAGCAGCACTACTGCTTTCTTTACTAGCATTTTTAGCCTTTGTACTCTTGTTTCTATTTTTCTTTTTCTTTTTCGATTCTGGAGGAACAATGGGTATTGCACATGGTCTTGTTAGTGCTCTACCAGGTTGATTTGAGGATGCTGGTGTAGAATGTAGACCATGAGCATTTACAATTGATTGACTATCAGAAACAACAGATTGATTGGCAACTGGATTTGTTACTGCCCTGGCATAAGACATTGTAGTAGATTCAACAATTGGTGCTGCCATAGGATTTTGTGGAATCGAGGTGTACGTTCCAGCATACGGATTAGTGTGATACACTGTTAAAGGTAATGTTGGTTGCGGTTGGAATGCATATGGTGTTGCACCTGTTATGACACTTTGTTGATGGGTACCTTGATTTCTCCTATGTAAAGGGCTACTGTAACCACTATCAGAATCAACTTCTTCCTCTTCGGCTGTATCAGATTCTGCTGCTTGTTGTTGATAATGTTCCATGTAAGTTCTTGGCTTTTTAGCTGAATAGAGGGGGTGTGGTTTGTCAACTAATGTTAAGTTTTTAATATTATCTGCAAAGTCCGTCTGCAAAGCAGCATCCATACAAATGATAGTTTTGGGTTTCATGTATTGAGTCTTTTTCTTTGTGCCACAAGCACAATCACTCGTACTTGTTCCTTCAGACTTTTTTGTTTTCTTTTTACTTTCTTGTAGCTGATAATGATTTTGTGGATATGCATATTCATGGGTTATCTGAGTAGGTGGTGCAGGCATACCATGGCCAAATGGTAGCATAGCCGGACCACCAGGAATAAAACCTCCAGCTCGTACCATTGCACCGGTACCTGGTGGAAAAATAGGTATCACTGAAGAAGCACTATGTGGAAGCATTGTTGGTTGCCTGAGTAATGGAGATGTCATGGGCTGTGGTGGAATGAACCTGGGTCCTGTTGGCTGAGTTGACATGGGCTGTGGTGGAATGAACCTAGGTCCAGTGGGCTGAGGAGAAGCCATAAAACGTGCTCCACTTGGTTGTGGAGGAAAGAACCTTTGCCCATTTGCTAACAAATATCTCTGTAAATTTAAATTCATGATGCCAGCTTGTGCTCCTGCTTGTTGTGCAGCTAAATGTTGTTGGGCTAAAATGTTTGGATGCATTTGGCGAGGCTGACTTAGCAATGGTTGTGAAGGTCCACGAGGTGCATTGGATCCAGATCTTGACCCTTCTTGAACGAATGGGTAACAACTTGTCACATAGCTCGGAAGTTCCTTATCTTCTTGCCCACCTCCCTTGTATTTCCCAGGTACAAAACATTTAGCATCAGCTGATAGGTTACTTTCAGAGGTGTCGTTGTTATTTGGTGGCGTAGACATGATTAGGTTGAGCAATGCGAGTTAGGACGTGGTTGTTGATGTTGTTGTCCTGGTTTCTGCCAAACACGTCCTGCTTCCAGCTACATGGATCTGTCGATTGCAACCGCTCTCATCGGGCTACAATAGAACGATACAAACAAAATAATAAGTTTTGAATATCAGTGTATCTTTAGTTAGATGTAGAATATAAAATGTGTTACTGATATGCCATAATACCTGCTAAAAACAAGGTTATACAACTAAATATCCGTCACGGATAAACATTTAATGGCGGCTAAATCTCGAACTCTGACGTATGCGTAATGCGATAATCGACGAGAAATGCTATTTGTCGAGACGTATGCATTCTCATCAATAGTGGAGAGTACGATTCCATACAGAAAAACGTGGTAAATATCGTAGTCGGCTTTCTGATACAGATTTATCGTTAATAGTTCTTCATAAATTTTTCTATTACAAGAAATTCACATAATATTATCAACCATAAGGTGTTATCCCTTACTAGTGGTTGGAAATCTTAGGGAAGGGGGGAGGGGGTTCCCCCCGGGGGTCTACTCCAAAGTGGGTACGGGTGTGTCATTTCGAATGTCGAAATGGTACCCATCGATATACTAATTTGGCATAAAAAAGTAACCCATGTTTATACCTTCTAAATAATGAAACTACCTACTGTCAACATTTTAGCAACAAAATATATCATGATCAAACAAAAGGGGGGCCACAAAATGAAACTTACACTAACAATATCTGGACATTTAATTTCAAACCCATAGCTATACCAAAAATCACAAAATTTAGACCCATAACTATACCAAAAATCACAAAATTAGACCCATAGCTATACTAAAATCACAAAATTTAGACAAATCACCATACCTGAGACGTCTAAAAAGGTGACACACCCGAACTACCGACATATAGTAAGACCCCCCCCCCCCCACACACACACACACCCCGAGTTGGAAACATTTCAGGCTTCAGAATCTGAGATTCATGATAATGCACATTTAATTAGAATTCTTTTTTTTCGAAAATTTGGTAATCATGGGTGGTATATTCTAATTAGGATATTAGTTTATTATATATTCATTGTTTAAATGCAAACAACTTTAGCTTTCTTAATGTAATCAACCATTTACAGTGGTAATTTACTGGTAAATTAATGTGAACATTAATTAAGGAATAATTCTCCTTTCATTCCTATGAACATTGCTCCCTGCCAGTAAAGAATACAGCAAGAAATAAGTTTTGTTTTTTGTTAAAAATATGTTTTATATTTTTTTAATTATCAAGAGCATTTTTATGTATGTAATACTTTAAAACTAAACTACATTATTAATACATGAAAAGAAATACAATAATCTGAAAAGAAAGGTCTTTAAAGTCACTGCTCTCTAAATAAAGTCTATGCATAATTTTTGGATGAAAACAAAAATACAACACTTTCATACTTTCAATAAGACAAAATAAGATCTGATTAATATTTATTGACCAAGTTCAAAAGCAAGACTTTATACCGGTAAATTTGATTGCCAGAAATGTACATGTACATGTACAAAGCAATAAATATTGCCTAACACAAATAAAAATTACAATGTTTTTACACATATTTTATTTGGTCCATACATACATACATGATTATGCATGAAAATATGACAGGATGATTGCATAGAAAATTAATAAATATTTTGGCTAAGATGCTTCAAGAATTTATGGTAACAAAAATAACATGATAAACATGACAATTTTGAAGTAAATCTCTTGTATATCACACACATATGCCTGTAATGAGCATTACAATGGCTGGAATGACTTTACCATCAAGGTATGAAGGTGAGTAGATAAATCAGATAAAACTGGATTAACAATGAGACAATGCAAACAGAATAATTAAATACTGAATGTTTAAATACAAAGCTCCAATCTTCACATCTTCTATAAAAAATTTGAATAATTCCATAGTTGAAGATTGTCACTTCCATCTCATTGTATTACTATAAATAAATCAACCATATACATACATTTCATTACAAGAACTAATATTCTATATCTTCCATAATTCATTTTTATTTACATTGTCATTCTATTCACTAAACATGTATTATATTCTGCCACTATGGATCTATATTTTCCTATCAGATATGGCATTTTGCCAGTTGTCAGGAAAAATGGTTATGGATTAAACTATCTTAGTCTTTGCTTATATTTATAAATATTCATTGATATTGTCCATACATACAGTACAATATTTGCAAAATTGCCAAATTTTGAATAGTTTATGTATATCACTAAATAAATACAAAAAAGGTTATCTTCACTCTCTTGGTAAAATACTTCGCAAGACCTACAGCCCAAACTACGTTATCAAACAAGAATTCATGAATATCAATAAGTATTTTAAAAGGTGGCAACACAAACTGCCAAAGTGATTTCATTCTTATAACAAATTTTCCATACTGTCAAATGACAATTTTAGTCAATGTCACTTTTTGAATTTAGCACAAACCCATATACTTATCATTTGAATTTAGCACAAACCTGCATACTTATCAAGCACAAACCCACATACTTATTATTCAATGAGTGGGTTTTTTAAAAATTAGTTCTGCAATAAAATTTCAAACAAAATTTGAATTACTGCATCATCAATCATCTTAAAATGGGCATATGTCTATCAAATACAGTTTGCATTGCCATCTTGTTTACTATTCATCAATAGTATATGGATCTATAAAAATATTCATACATTATATATATATATATTGCACACATATTTAAAGCAATAATATTTTGAATGACCCCAGGAAATTTAGTTATAAATTCCCAATGATGCACAATCCAAACGATGATTCATAGCTAAATGCATATATACTTATCCAATAGTAACTTAAGTTTTCATTACTGAATCAAAGGGATTAAAATGATATAATCATTCCCATAAATAAGGCAAACCACTGTATATCCCATTCACAATCTGATATCATTATAAGGTAGAGTTCTAGTCCTAAGTCTATCATCCAAACAAAACTACAAATAACACCACTTAAAAATCATGACTAGTGGTAACATAAACTAATATATGGTTTATTATCATTAATCCCAAATATGGGACCAAACTGTTATAGATTATTTGTCAAGCTAAAATCATGAAGAAAATAAATAAAAATAACACAAAGAAATGACATCATTCAAACAGGGTATATAGCAAATTCTACATTAAAACCAATTAAGTGTTAAACACCAGGAAGATTTTAAAGATGATATGAATCAATGATTTAAATTATTACATGAGTAATTACTTATTTACACCTTGAAATCAACCATTATTATGACTTGTACGCCATAAGATGAGCGAATCAACAATGGATGAATAAAACGCTAAATATAAGACGTTACACCACACATGTAATTTTTATAGAAAGATAATTATTATCTATTTCAAAATTCATACTAGTAAGCAACAGTTTTACACATCAGAATTAATATCAATTAGTTTACTCAACGAGAGAAACAGACATAATATTCATATAGTTTACCACTGTGTTTGATATGAGGTTCGTAAATAAATATTGCCATGAATAGAATCACGATGGACACTAGCAACAATGGTTTTGAAATCTATCTTGTCAAATTTGTTGTTACAAACAAAAAGATATAACTGAAATGAAAGCTGTGTAATGTCAATAAACTAAACATATAATGAAAACAAAAATAGGGCAGCATCTTGCAAGTTAGAAACACTTTTTATGTTAGTACAATTGACCATGAAATCGAAATACTCCAGTTATTTCCTTTCTACATTTCTCATATTTAATTTGTTATTCATGTTCATCTAGATTTGAAGTTGCATTCCTAATAAATTCTTACATTGAACTACACAAATTAAATATCTGACCAACTGAAATACATGCAGATACTAACTTCAATTTGAAGTGATTAAGTCTTAACTGCTTTGTTCTTTATCCAAGTAATACATACATGTAGTTAATAATTTTTTCTTGAACAATCATAATGATATAAAATTTCAAAATAATGAAGCAGACTCAATTAATCGTGAAGGCAAGAGATTTCATATAACTCATGTATACAAATACGCTTCATGATAATGCAATTGCAATCTATTTATGATTCCACACATAGGCAGTTCAATTTCATGAGGTAAAAAATGTCCATGACAACAACTTTTCAACACGCCACTATATGCATCTATCACCTAAACAACTCAAAGGCCTTTCCTGCAGCAGACTTATGAAAGTTCAAGGCCATATTGGTACACCTCTGATTCCCCCCAAAATAACTCCATGACATTTGAGAACATAAAGTTCTAGCATTGCATCAACTCAGCCAGGTAGTCCGAACCACTCACAATTCTAGCTTTGCATCAACTCTGCAAGTTTGTCGTTGAGTTCGTACATTTCGTTGATCTTGGTTCCGACGGCATCATGGATGCCGCGGACGGTCTGCTTGAGGCGGATGTTGGCGGATTTGGCCTGGTCCAGCAGCTCCCTCTGGTCAGACAGCTGCTTGTGCAGTGCCGCCTTCTCCTTTTCTGCCTCCTGCAGCAAACATACAAATCTCATAGGGTTGTGTCATGGAATAACAAGACAAGGTGGTAACATCACACATGACACTTCCAGGACGTCTGCCACCACCTGTCAGATGAAGTGCCGCCTGTGACATGACCACAATCTCTCTCATCCATCACCATTATTGCTAAAGGCTCTGTGATTGATGTAATTATTTTCCATAAATGGCCAAAACAGAAAATTGCAATTTTATAAATGCAGTTGAGCTTTACTGAATAAGCTCATCTCACAATGTAGAGTACATGTGTAAGTTCTTTTTAACAATAGCTACAGCCCATTTTCTGCCTAGATTGTAGATGGTCTAATCTACATTCACGGCTCATCACTCTGCTTCTCGGCACATAACTCACCTGAAGCCTTACATGCAGCTCCTGATTCTTGACCTCCAAATTCTTGACCTCACCCATTCGCTTGTTGAGATTGAGAATTTCCTACAAATGGTAAAAATAGAATGTCTTTACCAGTACACAACTGTAAAGTTTGCACACAAAGTGATGAAAAGTACCATCAAAACTTCTCATCTTATAATGACTTCATTCAAATTTAAAATGATGAAAACAATTATAATCAATATAAAGTTGTCTCCTTGATATCATCTGTAGACGTTAGAACCAAGTCAGTGATCCAGTTATTGGCAACATCAAAAAACATTTATTAACATTCACTAAATTAATGGTACATGTAAACTCGAATGTTGCAAATAACTTGAGCGCTGCTAATAACTTAAATCTGACATCTTTATTGAATGAAAGTGTCAGTTATCCTCAGCTCTTAAAAAGACAACACAAACATAAATTGACCCTCCTCCCCTAACTTTCACCACCCAAAAATGAAAGAAATACACTCAAATGACTTGAATTGCTACTGTTAGAACTGATGAGGTATGTAATGTGGTAAACTAACGACATACGTCCTGCTTGCTCTGGCTGGCGCGCTCCATGTCGTGGATCTTGTCCCGCAGCTCCACAATCTGGCGCTGTAGCAGCTCTGACCCACCACCAGTCTTCTCCAGCTCCAGCACCTGAGCACAACACATCAAATGTCAGTAGATATATATCAGTGACTGCGTCCTCATTTTGGGCACAATGAATATATTTTTTATAGTTTGCTTTCATATAGTTCTTCCATCAACTCACTCAAGTCCCAGTAAATGTCGATTGTGGATCTAGATAAAGCATTTGATAGGGTTCTTAGACACTTCATATTGTGGGCTCACTGGGCACTGGGCTGCATAAGCTAGGTGTGGAAGAATGGTTTGTAAACCTAGTTCAGTCATATGGATGCCAATGTGCGCTATTGTGTTCCTTTTGGAGATGGCTACACTGTAACTGTGCTTTTACAGCTTATATATAGTACCTCTGTACAGATAAACTCTGCATATATTAGCATATGATGAGTGCATGTCTCAAAAATTCTCATTTCTAAAGTGAAAACAAAATCTCTTAGTGAACTTATGAATTTAGCAGGATAGAATAAGTCTGAAAAATTAAAAAAGAGCAACGACTTAAAAGTAATAAATGCAAACCACTTGTTTCTAGAACTTACATGGTCGCAAAATAGACCCTCTTAAAAAAAGAAGAGAGGCGTGGGAAAATCTTCGGTCTGATTTCAAAATCTACTGCCCCCCCCCCCCCCAACCCATTCCCTCCTTAATAACCTTCTGGCTGAAAGCATAAAAACACATAGAAATAGAAATAACAATTCTTAAAGTAATTTATATAATGTCAATAAATGTAAATATCTTTTAATGTAATGAAAATTGTGAGGAGCCAACAGCCAGTCCACACCAGTTAAAGGGTTAAAGCAGACTTGAAAGTAAATGTAATTTCAAACCATACTTCTTAAAACATTTCAACAACATTTAAATCCTGTGATACGCTAGCCACATATTTCCATAAATCCTATGTGGACATATGAGTTTCTAAAAGTTACTTCATATACTTTTCCTTTCTCTCTCTAATAGCAAGATTTTATTGCACCTTTTTCTTCTGCTTAACGCTCTCCTCCTTGTACATGGCGAGCTGTTTCTTCCACTCCTCCACGTTGGCTGTCGACTCCTGCAATGCTGTTGTGAGCCGAGCGTTGTTGTTCTTTAGAGTCTGCAACTCAACCTCCCACTTCTTGGCATTCGCAGAACTGAAAATATTCCACACGTACATGAGTATTACGTTTAACAATTCTTAATTCTTGACTTCTCGCAAACTGAAAAAGTAAATTGAGCACAATATACAATGTATGTATGAATCTTTCATTTTGTGGTGTTTGCAGTACTGGAAAAGACCAGAAAAGTGAATTTCCATTAAAAATATTACCAATTATGTTTGAATACATATAAAATGTTCCACTTCTTGGCATTTACCAGCTGAAAAACACAAGCAGGCAAGAAGTGAATACCCAGCATAAACTTTAATTAGAGTAAAAAGTTGACACAAAACTATTTTATCAAGTATTGAATTGTATGTTTATTCCAACTTATGCTTACTGTGATTTTTTTTTTTTAATGTCAGATGGACAAGTATGTTAAATGTAGGACCATAAATGGAATGTACCTTTGTGCGAGAGCAATTTTGAGTCGGTCATTTTCATACTTGAGTTGATCTACAACTTGGGTGCTTCCTGTTGATGTGTTCCGCTCATTGTCATTTGAAATCTATAAATAAATGCACATGTTAACAATTCATATTAGGAAAATATTTAATATCATCATCGTAAAAAAATGCATGGAAAGTGATAAGTATGTGTCACCTGACCTATAAGTAATAATTAAGCACAATGTTTCTCAAATGTCTGCATAGTCTGGACAGCGTGAAAAATTTCAGTTTGTTGTCCAATGGACAAGTATTCTCGGACAATGAAAATTAAAAACAATTTACATTGACATTACATAGATGTTAGATCTTCCAGGATATACATCCTAAGGACAAACATCACTTTTCTTCTATACTACATTTAAGGCCGTTTGCAAGATTGGTTTGGGCACTGACCTGTGGGGTTCCTGGCTTTGGGCTGGGGATGGGGCTGTTGTGTGTGATGTCTGGGGAGCTGTGCACTGGCGTGGCTGGGCTGGAGGAGACGGCGGGTGGTGGGGGTGGGCCTGTACCGTTGGTTGTCCCACTCTTGTTGGCAGCTTGCCTCGTCAGCTCTTTCACCTCTAAAATGTCCCATAGTTTTGGATGCATGAATTGCATAGTCGTATTTTATGACTATGATTATATTGTAAGGTTTAGAGTCAGAAGCAGACCCAAATGATACTTTCTTTTGAAAACTTTTATGCTGCTAATACATATGAAAGTACTGCTTGGGGGTGTTGCAATTCTGTTATGTATGAAGTAGGTAATCATCTATATCGAACCATGACGCAAATATATTTCTGATTAGTTTGATGGGAACATAACGTAAATGCTCAAACTGTCAATCACCATGCATTAGTAATAAAATCATGGCTACTTAAAACTGCATTAGTTTAGAGTATTTAATTGATTGATTAAAATGCTACTAAAAGTTTAATATTGATAAAGCGAAAGTACCTTTGAACTTCTCAACAAACTTGGTGCATTCTCCTTCAGATGAGAAACCAAGGCCATAAACAGTATTGGCACGTGGGTCTGACCACTGGCCAAACTTCTGTGACGTCTTTGTAAACGTCATGTTTGGCGTTATCGTGCTGTTTATCACAGCCTGAAATTCAAATATAAAGCATGTTACTAATCACAATGAAATTCAGGCAGATTTTTATACAACTGGTAATGTCTTGGCACTGAAGAATACATTGTACTTAGCTAGTATTCCCAAAATTTTGAATAGTCAAGAAACTGAAATATTCTTGAACCATCACATCTGCTCAGCTGAAGACAAACTTTTATTATTGACTGATTGGTATTTTTTTATAGGCATTCTTTACAAAAGTAAATAAAAGCATTCATCGATCACCAAACTCCGAAACAAAAGTGAAGATGCAGGACATTATACAATATACAGTTTTATACTATAATTTATCCTTATTGAAAAATCCTCAAAAGTTTTTGTGTTCATATTCTATATAATTTCTGGAACATTGAACGTCTATTATGCTTTTTTTCTTGCTTTGTATGACTATTTGTTTTAATTCTTTTTTGTTTTCGTTTTAATTCCTATACTCACAATATTATGAACTTTGTTATTCATGGTTAATAGATTTTAAACTCAGAATTTCACATATTTTGATATTCAATGAAAGAAAACGTAGACAGAAATGAGACTTCAGACACATTTTGTGGGTTTGGAATCAGATTGATTTTCTCTCCCAACAAAAGGCTTATGGAAATGTTTAACCGATATGAATGTTAGTAGACACAAGTCAAAACTAATAACGGTTCAATATAGACACTACAGCATGTCAGATCTCTGCATTTGCAGTTCCAAGGTTTGATAACACAAAGCTAGCACACTATAGATTCACAATACTTTAAATAACAAAAGAATAATAGGTTTGGGTTGGTGTTTGAGTGCAACCATATACATTCAGTTGGCACAGTCATTTTGATAAATTTTCACATCACGGTCTTGATAAATGGTCGTTGAACTTGGTCAATCATCATGAGAGTTTTACTGGACATTTTAGCAAACTAGCCTTGAACTCTTCTTTTATCTTAGCACGATACCAGCACGTGTGGCCCTACTTTCTAATACAGAGTAGCCCCCATTATAGTATACGGTATACAGGGAAGCACACTAGAGGACTCTGAGGTGGCAGTAGGCAAAAAGAGTGAGTTTAAGATTATATGGAATGTTCGATTGAATGTTCCTATATGAGCCACACATGGACCAAAAAAAGTGATAGGAAATAGCAGTATCTGGGTTAAAAGTGGAGAATAGGTATGACAGAAAAACAAAGTGTAATCCTGAGGGTAACATAATTACATGTATGACCCAACCCCATTTTGGCAAGCCTTATGTATTGTTTTTTTTTTTTGAGTATGCATGTCATTGTGTTTACATTGTAATATGTTTATTATTTGATTTTGCTTGGTATCAATCATTCCTACTGCACGTGATTACGATTGTTACAAACAACCTTGCTATCATGCAACACGATAGAACTATTAATGCGCATTCTGGTAAATTTATCAACAAATGAAGCAGGTAGACCAAGGAAACATAATTAGCACACATGTATACAATATGCATGTATTTTGTTTACCGGTACATTAAAGTAAAAAATAGTGAACTGTCTTCATACTTTGATAAATATTAGTCTATCACCTCTAAACTTGGAGGCCATTTCTCAGTGTGTCACTAGTTCAAAAACATTTAGGACTCCTGGTATAAATACGATAATTGAAGATGAAAGAATAACACAATCCAACATTGTGATACAGTATCTTGCAAGGTATGATTTGATTTACATTATTACAGTTTAAATTTATTTATAAGTAAGATCTTATTTGTATTATTTTATTGTTCACATAGAACGACTAATTAATCATTTGTCAATAACATGGTTTTGTTGTTAATTTTGCATCATCTGTTATGGTTTCTGTTATGCATTTTAGTTATAGTGATTATTAGCTGTACTAATTTTTACATTTGAAGAGCTAACTGAATTATGCAACTACTAAAATCACCTTTTTCGACTATCAATCTTGTATAAATTTGTATTCTATTCATTTCCAAAGAATTACGACCTCCGTACTTGTTTACTCACTCACTCTCTTATTCAGTCCATCGACAATGTGGATTCACCAAATGTTACTGTTCTTTATCCATGATGCCAGCTCTGTCTGGTCACATGCTCCTGGTTCCCTCTTCAGTGGGATGATGAAGGTGGTTTGCGGTCTGCCTTGATGCCTCATTCCATGCTTTGACTTCCTTAGAATTAGTCGTTGTATGCAGAGTTCTGGATGACAATAGCAGTACCAGCAAGCTGAGTCTTCTGCTGGAGATTTTTTTACTATTCTCAAGAAAACCTTCACTTCCGTTTCCTGTCTGTGCGAGTCTACCAGTGACAATAAACGTGCAGATGCCTTATTGAACATAAACAAGAAAACACACATGTACCACTGTAGCCTATTGATGTAAACAAGAAAACGTCTGGAACGTGTAACGTGTTTCTTAACAATGGAAAAGCAGCGTTTGGCATACAGTGTTTCACGTGATTGTTTGGCAAGGTACAGCATTTGCTGTATTAAAGTCGGCTATTTTAAAGCCCCAGGAAACTTCCATTAGCAGCCTCTGCTCTAAAACATGTCCAGTGTGTTATACAATGATACATAAACAACAATAGCTCAGTCGTTAGAGCGCACGACTTAAAAACGTGATTTGCCTGCGTCGCACTTCGCGCCCCGGTCATGGCAGACACAGTGTCGCCAAAACCGTTATGTCGTGCGTCTGCCACTGAGTTGCTGATTTCCACACAGCACGTCGCCACAGTACAGTGTTACTACTAGATGGTGGTGACACCAAGCTGGAGGTTCGGAACTTTGAAGCCTCGTTAAAAGGCGTGTCCCGTGTAGAGGAGAGCAACACTGCACATAAAAGAACTCACCTAGTTTGAATACTATAGCTAGTGTGATCCCTCCACACCCCCGAGGCTCAGTTGGCTACGTAGCCTGCCTCTGGAGGTCCATGTACCAACACCACTTGGCCTCCCTCTGCTATAATCATCAAAATTGATTGCTACGGAGTACAAACAAGCAAAACAAAAACAAAAAAACCCCAAAAAACATATTTTAATTCACAACTAACAAAATATAGCAACTTTGAGTAAAGAAATATCATGACAAAAACGACCACTTTCACATGCATTTATATGGTAACGTGTCAATGCTATCACCTCAAATTATGCTTGTTGCGTATCTATCTGTTTTTATCTGTTTTTATGATTCTTATTATGCTGTGATAGTATTTTATATAATTGCTATTTGATTCTATATCATCTGAATTATGTCGTATATTTTTAAATGTTCAGTGCATTGGGCTGTCGATTTACAGGAAATGCTCTTTATAAATAAATATTATTATTATTATTATTACCTCACGGGGGTGAAATCACATGATTTATGACACAGGGGTTTCCTTGAGAATAAACTGCTGGAAGCTTGCCATACAGCTAAGAGTTAGGGGTGTGACTTCTCCAGTGCGCATTTAGGGCTAGGAGCAGCATACTGGTAAAAGTACCCTTCTGGGACCTCTCTTACCATTCAGAGTCCAGCTCTCACATCCATAGAGCAATATATATAGTCTATGATTGCAACAATGACGCAAAATTTCAGTTCCTTTATCATGCTAGATTCCATATCCTAGACATATTGTTCAGAGGTTTATAGGCAAGGCCTTTGCAGATTTTGATATCTTTTGCTGAGTTCTTTACTCAAGTCTCGAGGTATGTAAAATCATTTTCCAATTTTAGTTCTCCGCCATCAGCTTGTTTACCATACAGAATATAAATGACTAATAATCAATGTGAGACACCACACAGGTTAGGTGCTGTGCACCTATTATTTTGCAGCAATTGGCATCCTATCTCATCGCCCCACCCCTCCTACCACTAACATAAAAAACAAGAAAAGTATAGTAGAGCATGATATTGAAATATCAAATCATTAAATGATTGAACAGCAAATGACAACAATCTATCGATATTTTTTTTACAAAATCTATCAATGGCACATGTTCTCATGATCAGAAATTCTGGTCCATTTGGCATACATAGTTTGTGCAAGGAGGGCGAGTACTTTTTTTGGAGAACAGGCACATGCACAGTGTAGATTTTTGAGTGCTATTCATCTTACTGACTAGTAGGATTTTCCCACAATGCTGTTAAATATTTTAGCATATATATTTTTTATTTGACAGCTATGCCCTAATAAGTTGCAAAATGAACAAAACATTTGCATTGACTCATTTGTATTATTTATAGCGGAGTATTTTTTTCTCTTAAAATAAAAAACCTTTTTCTATTAGACTAACACAATCAATATCTACTCATTCGACACATTGGTTAATATTCTTGAATTAATCAGTCGTATGAGAGAGCTATTTACATCAATATTACATTTTTTGTAAAGGAGGTTTTTATGCGCTTTGACATTGATTGATTTCAAATAAACAAGGACCCAAATACACATAACATAACAAGCTTCAAGTCACTGGGTTTAAATGTTTGCATAATAATGGGCCCATTATGATAACTTTCAAAACAGATGTATTTTATATTTATCACACCCAGAGCCCAATATTTATTGGCATCCTACTTTACAATCTATTCCTAACAATGTATAGTACATCAACTTTTGCTAACATTTGGAGAAAGCCTTAGTTCTTTCAAGCTTGTTTCTTATATTTGAAGCCAATTTAGTAAATCAACGTTTGATTTATCTTGTACGCCTCATTACAGCGATCCCCAGGATAAACTTGAGAGGCACAATCATCATACATCACAGACCAAAGGTTAGTGACCTAAGTAGTAAGCAATGAATGTAACAGCTACAATTAATGCAAACCAAATAAAACATGGTTCTCGAGGGAACTAGGTTATCTACTGTCTTAACTTCAAAACAGCATATAACACGACTACTAAAGTAGCCACAAGGATTTGTGTATATTTATCTCTTGACATGTGACCGCATGTGGCCACAGCATGAGTGATAATACAAAACATAATGCAAACAGCTTCCAACAGCTTGTTTATACCTGTAATGAATTGTATAATGAAATGATGTAGGTGGCACATCTAATACTGGTAATGCAATTAAAAAGTGCCATGATTATGCCAATAACTTATGCTTTATGATTTTTTTTTAATTAACCTATAATTTCAAATAAAGTAACAAAAGATTAACATAGCTGTATCAACAGCGTACATGCAATGTGATTGAAATACCACAAAACTAGATGTGATTCATCATGAATAACAAGATTCCATTTCTGAGTACGATTTTCACCTCATTCAGCAGTGATGCCGAACGTCAAGGTGTTTGCTGGGAGCTCGGCGCCTGACCTGGCCCAGAAGATCGCCGACAGACTGGGCACCAAGCTCAGTCAGTGCAGCTCCAAGAAGTTCTCCAACAAGGAGACATGCATCGAAATCGGTGGGTGATTGTAATACTTTATTGTTTTTTCACATAATAACAGTTCAAACAATCATCACACAAGCATTCTATGTGTAATGATATCTTGTGTGCGTGTATTGTAGGCGAGTCCGTGCGCGGCGAGGACGTCTACATCGTTCAGTCGGGCTGTGGTGAGATCAACGACATGCTCATGGAGCTGCTCATCATGATCAATGCGTGCAAGATTGCGTCGGCGAGCCGCGTCACCGCCGTCATCCCGTGCTTCCCATACGCACGGTTAGTGACTGCTATACTCATTTTTTTGCGTTCAGCTGCTTAAAAGCATGTACTTAACAACTGTTGACTTCCAAGAAATCATAAATAACTTAATTTACAACTTCAAGAAAGTTTTTCTTTAACTCATTCCTTCATCCCATTGGACAACTCGTACTGCTACGCTTCAGCTGGACTATTAAAGTTCTTCAGCCTCTTAATATGCCTATATGGTTGTAGGCAAAGTAGATGTTCTCAAAGCTCTTCACTGTAAGATAGTTCAACTTGGATCATGTTGTAATAAATTAACATTATAAATCTTTCTATTCATTAACTTGATCATTATCGTTGACAGGCAGGACAAGAAGGACAAGTCGCGGGCGCCGATCTCGGCCAAGCTGGTGGCCAACATGCTGTCTGTGTCTGGGGCTGACCACATCATCACCATGGACCTCCACGCCTCGCAGATACAGGTAACTCACCATGGATAAAATAAACAGCGGTTTTTCAAGGCTGCCAAGGTGACAATAATACAGACTGACCACCAATTGTCAGGCCTATAATCCAGGAGAAAATTATAATTATGTTTGCAATGTAAATGCAAATATTGCCGGATGTTTTTTTACAAAAAACAATTCTAGTTCGTCATCTATGAGGACTTCAGGCTAGAGACCAACAAATGAACTCCTAGTACTATGAGGATGAATGCGTTGTTCATTTCAGGGTTTCTTCGACATCCCAGTGGATAACCTGTACGCCGAGCCAGCGGTGCTTAAGTGGATCAAGGAGAACATCATGGAGTGGCGCAACTCCATCATCGTGTCTCCTGACGCCGGTGGCACTAAAGCGTGTCACCTCCATCGCTGACAAACTCAATGTCGACTTTGCGCTCATACACAAGGTTAGTAAAAAAGTGGTACAAGACTCATGGGTTGATGAGCACCTACTAGGAAAATGAAAAAGTGACCACAGAAATCCTAGATCTGCTAGTATAAATTTGAAAAAAACTTTAATAAGTTGAATTAATTTGCATGCTTCATTTAAGAGTGATAAACAGAAATGGCAACATACATAAGTGAAAAAGTTTACTTATCTCAAACATCATGCAAACATGAATACTGAAATTCTACTTATCCATAAAGTGAACAGCTTGTAGTTGTTGATAATAAGTGAAGAATAAACAGCAACCTGACCAAGCACATTGCATTCCCATCTACGAAGCCATATATCAATATAAAGTGACAAAGTGGTGTAACTAATTAACCATAATGGTTGTGCGGCACATTTAGACAGGACTATGAGAAAATAGTTCTGTGACATTTCTATTACTACTAGTAATTTGTCAAATGCATATTTCATTGGCATCCTTTCAAAACATGAATTGTTGATTAAATAGCCAATTCCCACGTGAGTTATTGTTACAAAACAAGAACTTGTTTTGTTGATTAATTCTTATTTTTATGCCTGAATATCGATATTTCTAGGAGCGTAAGAAGGCCAATGAGGTTGAGTCAATGGTGCTGGTGGGGGATGTGGTGGGCAAGTCGGCCATCTTGGTTGACGACATGGCCGACACATGTGGCACTGTGTGCAAGGCGGCTGAGAAACTGCTGGAGGCCGGAGCAAAGAAGGTGAGCGGGGGCACTCATTCCCAGCTAGTGAAAGTTTGTGTGATGAACAAGATTCATCTTACTATGTCAACATCCTATTTTAGCCGTAGGTCATAGCGCCATATCATAATTGAGGTCATCAAGAGGGTCATAATAAGTTTTTTCTTAGAGAACAGCTTTGTCCATTGTGAACATGAATTTCAAGAAAATTAGAGCATAACACCCCAGTCTACAGATTTATCAAAGCCACAGTCAAAATATATAGAGACTGATGCCCACAGTCAAACAAGACAGCTCATTTACATATATGTGTCTGAAAACGAGCATTTTTGTTCAATACCTGAAAGATATAACTGGGAATTCCCTACATTAATTAATAGTTCATTATGTTAAATGCTGACTGCACAACAAAGTGACGTGACTACCTAATCTTTGGTTGGGTGGGGTAAACATCCACATATTATACATATTGCATATTTTGATATTACACCTAAATGGATGGAAAATTATATGGATGAAAAATGCTTTGGATCTTTTCAAAAGGCTGAACTGATCATACTAGTTGACATTTCAGGTGTACGCCATCACGACCCACGGTATTTTCTCTGGTCCAGCAATCAAGCGCATCAACAACTCCGACTTTGAGTGCGTAGTTGCTACCAACACCATCCCACAGGTAATTCAAGTCCAATTAAAACTGACTATGAGGCTGTAACCAACTTTTTAATCAAAGCAATCCTTTATTTCAGATGGGGTTGTGGTGTAAAAATGTCTTATGCTCAACAGCTTTGATGCTGTAATTAATGATTTGCGCAGATATGTAGTTGTCACTTTTGATGTTGAAAGTTCACAATAATCAAAAGAAAAGCTTTGCATCAGAGCAATTACAGTTAGACATTTGATTCATATATTAAATTTTGCTGTCATTAAATTTTACAGGAGGATAACATGAAGGAGTGCGATAAGATTGCAATCATTGATGTCTCCATGATGTTCTCAGAGGCAATCCGCAGAACGCATAATGGGGAGTCAGTGTCATATCTCTTCTCAAATGTGCCCATCTAGACACAAAGGGTGACACTTGGAGAACTGTACTAGCTGTTGTGTTTCTAATGGGATGAATACTTTATGGGCATTCTAAGTGCTATATATACATAATATGTAGCTTAGTTTGTAATCTTGCAAGATGAGTGGACATGTTTTGTAAAGATATGATTGTAATTTTCTTAGCCTCAATGCAGAGATATGGAAGAACAGTAAATTTGTATCTAAATGTTTGAATGATACTGAGAAATACCACTATTTTTAGTCAAAGAAGAATGTGTGATGGTCATTGTTCTTTTGTGATACTGCAGAATCTATACACCAAAAAGTATAACATTACCTGTGTTTAATGATGGCAATTTGCATACCTTAGAATAAGTACCATAACATGGTAAAAAGTAATTATTTGCACAAAAGCATGATAAAATTTTGCAATTACCAGCTACTTTTAGATGGTAGTTTTGATATGTATTTACTATTTTGTCACTACAGGTTAATAAGTAGACCAGGACGACATTCTACTTTGTGGCATGTTTTTGTCATATTGTCTAACAATATTTGTTATACTGCCAGAATATGAATTTTCTGTTCATCAATTAAAATTGAACAAAGATAAAATTTGAAAATATATAATTGTTAACCTACAGTGTTCTTGCCATTTTTATAATGCCTTGTAAAACGTATGTTTTCTTATAACTTTCAGTTTTACAGTACGATAACCTTTGGGGGAAAATACGTGAATTATTTTTAGAATCCCTATTCCAGTTTTATTGTGATAAAGAATTGTGATTTGCTCAAAATGACTTGTAAAGCTGATTACTAAGCGACTGGCATTTTTACCAAGCAATCAATTGTATTTTTAAAATTGTTTGAGTGTTGGTGTTACAATATATGTGAATACGGCCCTATTTTGTGAAGATTACCACGTTTACACACTTTTCTAATAAAATTTGACCAATTGAACGCATTATTTATTTTTTACCAAAATTCTTGAGAAACTGATACCTTTAACTAAATAACAAGACTTGACATGATTAAAATATTAGTGTAGCCCATTTCCCATACATTAGATCAGATCTAGAGCTTTACAGTAGCATATATTTCACCTTGACTGCCAATAACGGGCTGCACAAACATTTGTATCAATGAGGAAAATGGCCGTTTTGGCAGCCACTTTGGTTGCACGTACAAGTTGATTGGGGACAGTGATAGAGCCCTTACAAATCACAATTGTGATCATGATGGTTTCACATACCTTGGATCCCTCTACGGAGATGATGCGGTATGAGTCACGACTGTTGTCGTAGTAGTAGGACACATTGACACTCTGCGAGCTCGCCGGCAGCCATTTCTTTTTGGTGGTTGGGTCGATCTGGAAGACGTGTGCCTTCGTCGTGAAGATCGGCTGCTCCCTGCAACACACAATACGCGGGTTTAACAAACGTTATTGTACATTATAGAGGACATTCTATGCTTCACTTTTCTTTAACATAAACTTCAAGTCACATATATACAGTTTGAAACCTAGGCTCTTACTTGGATGCTAGATTTCAATGATATAAATCTTCTACTGCTTATCTTTACGTCATCTGACTTGTACCCTGAGCATTCACTTATACAGAAGCTAATTAGCAACATCTTTCCTCCATCCCTTCTCGGCGGAACCCTTTGTTATATTATGTAGGACCTTCATTACCACACCACAGTTAACAAAATTTAATAGACATTTAAAAAGAATGAACAATGCAGCACCTTATCAAACATAATTATATAAAATATATATATATATATATATAAACAATTACAATGTATACAATACATTTGGATTGAAAAACTGATTTTCACACACTTGATTTTTTTCATCTCTGACATCAGAGTGATGTAACTAGAATGTAATTAACTTGTCAGAAAAGGTACAAGGCTGTTTAAACATGAAATCCTTCAAACATTTGTGTTGTAAAAAAGAGCACACAAATATATCCAAAAAGTACCTATGTAGCAAGCTTGTAAAATCACTTACATTGCATATTCTATTATAATGGGATGAAATTAACTACGTACTACAAACAAAATCTGGAAAAATATTCCAATGATCCAGGCAAAGTCCTGGATCCATTATAAAACCTCAGCTGTTATTCATGCACACCTACAGTAATGTGTCACATCATGACGCATCTGACAAAAAGGCAGGTTCAATTCATTAAATGAGATTGTTCTTATTAATGACACTGACTATCAAAAGCATTATTGAGCACTTCCGACTAGGTCTGGGTTTTGCATAAAATAACGGTAATAAATATTAACTTCACATTAAATCAGATCTTTAGATTCGTCTTTTAACTTGGATGTATGCTGATGTTGTCTACACCAATGAACTTTGAAATGGTCATCTATTCATGTGAAGATGAAAGCTCCTAGTTATATTTGGTTACTAACTGGTCAATCAATGCCCATGAGGCTATGACTAAACTTAATAATTTATTTAGAAAAGTTTGTGTTATGTTTGTAAGTGCTAACATTAACGCGCCATTAAACCTTTTCCCTTATATATTTTTATTTACATTTTAACTTTAACAAGTGAGCAAATAGTAGTCTACTCAATATCTACTGGACAGTGTCGAATAATAAACACACCATATTGTTGTCCTCAAGCATGAATTCGTTATCTGAAAGTATCATTGAGAGACAGAGTATACAGAAATATATTCATTTGGAAGCGCATTGAGAGTGTAACCAATGTTTGAAATTAATCAACATTTCTAGTGAGAATTTAAAGCTAGAGGCAAACCAGCCGCGCGCACAATGGCAGTACGTTTTTTTTCCTTGTGTACAATATCTACGGCAGGTAATAACAAACTGCCTAACATACTGTCTTCATATTGCCTACCTACGGTCAGGCTACTGTTTAATTGACCATAGAGAAAGTCTGGCATGTCACAATCACTCTCCAGTCTCTGTACTTCCTCAAAAAATGTACTTTCGCCGCACTTTCACGGAACTAGACATACACTGTCCCCATATAAGGTCTCTAAGTTTTTGCATTAGAGAGTCAGTACAGAAGTCGTACTTTCAGTTGTGCCATAAGCTTTAAGTTGGTCATTAGAACACATTTTCTTATGCTTCATAAACCTATAAGAAGATTGCTGGTAAACATGGAAAAAACATATGCAAGAAGCTAGTTTAGTGTTTGTACATGTCACTTTATATAAAATTGGTAAAAAAAGATATAATAAAATAATATAACTATTTGAACAGCCATATTTGCATTTGTTTATCATTATGTAACTAAGATCGATCAGAAATTCAAAAATCACATTATTATCATGATTTGATACTTATAAAAATTCAATTCATGTTAATTTCCAACATGTTATCTTCTACATACAGTTTCCAACATGCAAGTTTCACGAAATATGTGGTTAAATTAGCAATTATGTATGGTTCAAGTCTTGTAAAAGGTATTTTTACTTAAACAAGACATAAGATGATAGCTAATCAGTTAAAAGAGAGTTTTTGAAGCCAGTGAATAGAAGAAAAATGAGGTTCTGGAGATGTGGAGAAAGTGATATTGTGCACCACTGACATGATGTACTGATGCATACCTTAATTTCTAGTAACCTACTTATTATCTTTATTTTGACATTTGCAAAACAGTATATCAACAAACAGAATGATGAAAATTAAATGCTGGGTTTGGCAAGTTAGTCAACCTAAAAGTATCAATGTGTATCACTATGGTGAAAAAATGTTTAAATTGCAGATTACAATTAGGTAAGGAAGGTATAAACTCCTTATTGAACCAATGTGTGCTTTGTATCTTTGTTGCTTAAATCAAGATATTACATAACAAATTACTGAATACATGAATACAGTTTCTGCCTGAATACAGGTTTCTCTACACCACAAAAGATGAACTTGAAGTAATGTTGCGACATCAGAGACGATAATAAAGTACATAGCTGCTAATGTCCCCCTGTGATTACAGGTAAATCTCTCTATTGGCCAGACATTCTAAACATTGTGTCCCTTTAGCATTAATATTGTGTTCCACTGACCCTAACTGTCATTTTAAACTAACATAGGGACAACTTGACAATTGCGCTTAACAATTCACCATCATTATTTAAAGTTTACATCACAAGTTTATATAATTGTAAGATGTTTTTATGTCAACACATATAGTGCATACTCATTGCCTGTCACTCTGCTTATCAGACATCATATTGCATTCTCCCTCAGAGATCTTTATCAATATGTCACAAGAATTATAAAATCTCACTTGCCAAAAGACATGAAATACTCAAGTGCAGCTGCACATGCCATGTTGGTGTTGAGGAGATACAACACCAGCCATAAGATGGCTTTTTGATTGTCACTCATAAAGCATCAAAATTGCAAATTTCTGTCCAATCCACCTCCCTCAAGCATGTACACTATCAACTCCCTCTCTCCCTCACTGCTAATGATCTTACTCATATGCACATCTCACTCAAACATCCCAATCCGTTTAACATCTTACCACTTCCTGCCGAGTGGAGACCAAAGTGTGACATACAGCAGGCTCTGCTGCTTGTGGCGCCGCCGAGGGGGCGGTTTGAGTACCGCTGGTACAGGCGTCGCAGTCACCACACGAGGTGGTGTGTGGTCAGTCACTATGGACGGCTCACACGGCGACGCAACTATGCACGCGGACGTCAACATCACCATAGCAACGCCGCACACAGTGCAATTACAGTCATCATAGTCACAATGAGAATGACATACACGTAATCATGGCTACCCGCGTATTTGTTTATTTCTCTGTCAATATCAATTTATTGTTGTATGGACGGATTATCATTGTAACTGTTATGTATGTTACTGCAAAAATATAGGTAGTAATCATCAAATGATATAGGTAATCACTTGATTAACAATATCCTTCGGTTTTGTAGTTTACAAGGATTTCACACGTAGATTTTTCTTTGACGCATATGTCTTTCCATGATTGCATTATTATACATGTATTTTTCAATGCCATATAGTAAAATAAATTGCACATATAGCGCTTTGAGAACCCATTGCAATTAACGTAAACATTTGCAATCATTCTCATGAGAACTTTACATCACTTCTCAATATTACTCCAGCAAAGAAACAGTCCACTTTGCCATACACAATGTATTCCCACATGACTACCAGCACAGTATTTATGATGAAATCTATTTTCCTACTCCAAACTTGTAGGTTTTGTATCCATCGTGATGACAGTTAAACATCATAATGTTTATAAAAATACTGGACATAACAGTACTTATTAATTTGTCAAATAAAAAAACAGCACTTTCTAGTTGATTAAATCTTATGCTAAAGCACCATTGATAATGGAACTTCTATAAACCTTAAACATACACATCCACAGTCTACATAAATCTTCCCTTTCATACATGACACAAATTTAAATGCAGATAGATCCATAACGTCTTTTCTCAAAATGTTAATGTACTAAGTTTGTCTGATTTCTTTGTCAACTTTAAATATTCAGTAAGTATAAATCTTCCAAAAGTATCCCCATGTCAACTGATTAAAACATTAATCTAAAAAAGACAATTTAATCCAAAGGGAAATGATATTATAAATGAAGGTGATTTTAATGCTCCCGATTCATTCAAACATCATCCTCATACACATCACACTGATCAAGTAAAAACCTGTGTGGCCAAAGTTTTATCCAATTCTGTAATCACATTTTTGTCAACCAAACTCCATAACCCCATTTAGCACATTCAAAACATCTGCAGCGCGTTTTCCTTATACACAAGCTAGATCACATAAAAACACCACAAGCTTGAATTCTTATCCACTTGCCTCTATTTCATACTAAATAACCCTCTTTTAGAACCTTTCAAAACATTTGTTACATCTACAACCCACTTTAAAATGATGGTGTTATTCCAATTGCCTTTCTTGATTTGATCTCTGAACAGTATAAGTTTCTATCAGTTCATCTTCTAAAGAGGGTGTTTAAGAAGTAATTGCTTTTGTACTTTTAATGAATAGCTGTAACTATAATTGTTTGTCCACATGGATTATGTAGCCATGTTCCTCTTAAATGCATGATAGATATGACGCACAGTCACACACATTCTAACCCACTTATGCTCTTTTCACGGACAGAACAAGTCCGAAGAATTTCCATTATTATTTTTACATCAAGCAGGTAAACTGTCACATGTCAAAAGCTTGATGACCTTCCACAATTACATATTTTTCTTCCAGCCTAATGGTATCGATTTGCAAATTCAAGTGTGCTAATTATACATCTTCAATGTAATTTAGAGCCTATAATTTAAGAGTTCTGTCTTGAATAGCAAACCACCCTACATAAAATTAAAATGGAAAATTGTTTGAAACATCTTAAGGGCATGTAGACGCTTCTTACAAATATGTTTTATATGCATATTATCTATTTCAATTACAAATTTGGCAAATAATTTGGCAAATACATTGTTATCTTTTGACTAGAATCCTCTTGATGTTTTTAAGAATAATAATTGTGATTTATTTTTGCATTTTCATTGAAAACCTTGCACAATATCTTCCAATAATATATCTCTATCGCACGGAACAGTGTCAACACATACATGTAGCTGCTTTCACATATTAACCTTCACATATATAGTCAAACCATAAAAATATCTAAAACTTGATAAATCAGGATCCTTTCTTTAATTATAACCAATATTCCGTTCAGCAATATAGCATCAGCAGTGGTTTCCTGATTTTCATGCATCTTTTAGACACAACATTTATGGTAAACACCAAACTTGCCTTTAGGTTATTGTAATGTGATACCATGGTGTTTAGGAACCTTTCAGTTGGATTCGACATGCATATCAAACAGCCTTATTCACAGATGTAGGTGTGAATATAAAAGTTAGAAATCACCTTGCATTTATTTCGCAAGTTATTACGACCATACGAAAAATGATTAGGGAAATGCTGCAAATTTTTTCCTGTATCAAACAAGAGTTTAAGCGATCGATTTATCACTACAGAACAATTTGACAATTTTGAAAATGTCACATTATGCTACCAATAGAGGAATCCTTGTATTTGGCATGGATATCTATATGGCACATCTAAATCACTTAAGACATTGCGTCTGGAGTTAGAAATGCACAGTATGTCTAGCAAAAATCATCTGATTTAAATAATTTCACATAGCCGTGTGTTTTGGTTAACAAAACAGGGTGGAATTTTCTCTTGTACATGTAATTAAAAGTAAACGTCATAAGTAAAACATAAGAAACTTAATTTTATTACACTTAAAAGTGAAAAGGTATCTTATATTGATACTCGCTTTTACAAATATATGACAGTCCAAACGCCCACCCATAAATCTGTTTCATCAAAATCTGAACTGCTGAAATTCCAATTTAAATACACATTCATGTAACAGCCCACACCTGATCAGGGTTTTTTTCCAATTTAAAACTCCATGGGTAATTAGATAGTCGTTTACGGTACGTTTATGAGCATTATACTTAAACTGAAGCTGAAGAGAGCGAATAATAATTATATGATAAGCAGAATGGTATACATTATATCATGTCATATCACAGTCATGGCTGAAAATTATGATGGAAATGATCAATTTGCCTGATGTGTAAAAAAATTGACTTATATAGTGAGAAAACTGTGTACAAACACAATAAAACTCCATTGTTGTGGTGAATATATTAACCTACAAGATAACAAAAACGCGATCAGGACAGTCAGCTTAATATTAGCTACTTATAATGTTATAATATTACAGTTGAAAATATCAACAATTTTCATGTCATACTGCAATTCTTATAAATGCAGGAAATTGCTATACATATAATTTTCTTTATGACATTGAACGTTATATATAAAACTAATCAATGTTCAAACAGAGGACTAAATAATTATTGAATTTTAGTTTAAAAGATACAAATATTCTTTTTCACTGATCTACAGAATAGTTCCATGGTCCTATAGATTTTCTTTTCAACATACCGGTATTAAGTTATTCCAATTCTTTATTCCTTGAAATTTTAGCAATTTCTCATAATTTAATTTCTATTATAATGCCAGTATTTTCAGCATGTGTTATTGCAAAATCCAATACTGGTGCTTGCACTAAAATAATCTCTTGCATGCTTTCTGATTTTCATAGCCAAATAATAATAACATATAAAACACTAAGAAAACTTCTACAAAATAACACTCCCGACAATAGGTTTGAATTTGTTTCTATACTAGTCTACTAAAAACAGTTGTAATCTTATTTAGGAAAATGTTCACTAAACATACCGGGGTACAATGAGAATTGGTGAATGCTGAATGAGGATATTCTATCTGAATTCTTACTACAGTTACTCTACAATCTTATTTGTTATAACGCTTTATGTAAAATTTAACAGAAACGCCTCTAAATGTACATTGATGAAACCTCGTCTTTCCAAACACATAGGCATAATATAAACGTATAATTCTTAATTCATATTGTAATTATTTTATATATTAGGTATTTTCGTAATTATCATTAGTCACTGTCCTTATATCAACAGTACTGCTATTGTCATACTTGAGGATGATTACTAGAAATCTATCAGAATCAAGCAATAATCACAATGAGCCCCATGAGTGTGTGCATCATCGTCTACTAAACACAATGTCCCCTGAGGGCTGAGACTTTGTTTAACCCATAAATCTAGTCCCTGAATTCACATTTACCACAAAACAACACATGCTCCTACCAGCTGCAGCACACAAAAAATATTTGTAAAGAGCAATACACCTCTATTAGAAATCAAATTTAGCATAGTTTAATTAAACAAATATATGTTTATATCATTCTGATGATCAATTGTAATCAATTATAATCAATTTTATTAAAATTATAATAATCAGTCACATGGTGCCACCATTTCTATCCAAAGTTCCTACAAGTTCAGATATGCGCAGTGGCAAATATTTTCATATGTAAAATAGTTCTATCAATATGCACTTATGTTTAACATTCATAATCATGATTATTCGATATCAACTATCTGGATTTCATAAATGAGTATTCAAGTTTTATACATATACATTTTGTAAATCATTATTCATATCTGCCTCAAAAAAGTCTTCCTGCATTAGGACAAGGAGAGATAGTAGCATATAATATGGTGTTAGAAAGCTACATTAATCACGTCTAACATTTCAGTGCGATAAAGAACACAGTCTAATACCCCAAAAATATGCATTATTGCGAAAGTGCTTATTTACTAAAGAAACTGACACATTAAATTCCTGGTGCATGAATATCAGTTAATGGAATTAGACGTAGGTTGAACAAAACATGCATTTAATAATGGTTTCTTCTTCAGTAATGTGACGAATGTACCAGTAGCAAAAATGTTACACATAATGAAGAACAGCATTAGACGCATTTTAGAAATTTCCATACATGAATATGGAGAAGTATTAAAGAATTTGTACATCACCCTACATTGTACATGTACATGTATTACTCATCCGCTGGAGTATCATGTGTATGGGAACATGTTCTTCCTAATTGCACACTTTGTTAGACAGTTTGGTCAAAATTTTCTTTTGTTTAGTTTTTATTTTAAAAACAAATTCATATGACAAATATTTGCAAATAACATAACTCTAACAGAATAACTACAATGATATGAGAATAAGTGAGAACAAAAATCTAGATAATTGTGAAGGAACTTGCCATTCAAACAATTTTGGTATACACAAACATGTGTACAAGACTGCTTAATGTTTAAACATCCATGAAGTCCTCGTCCACATATGAAATCTAACCGATTTTTGTTGTTCTATCAACTAAATGTACTACTGATTCGAAGGTCCATTGCATAAATACATGATAATACATAAATCAAGTCTCATGGCAATCAAGCAATTGTTAGCAATGAGGTCTCCCAGCGTATATAATTTGATGAGCCGATTTTGTAGCCATAGATTCCTACATGTCAGTTATGACAGAGATGATTCTAGGCAGGAATTTGATTTATTTGAGGCATAAGGTACATTTATGGCGAAGTTCCAAGCTGATCTTTGAAAATCTAGATTCATTCAAAAATGCACTAAATAACCTCTTACAATTTTTTGAAGCACACATTAAATATATCTCCATAAGTCAGTAATTAAATTCTTCCAAATGTACTTGATGTTGCGAAAAGGTGACCTCAAGAATTTTCACACAACCTTTGAACATCATGCACATTAGATTTTCAACCAAGTTGTAATTAAAAGAATAAGGTTCCTAAACAGATGTTTTTTTATCAACAACCTTTGAATAGGCTTCAGATTCACTGCAGATGCAAAATAAAATTTCAAAGCAAGCACCAGATCCAGGAAATTTTTGTGGGGCTAGAATCCCAAATAACAGTAAAAAATCTGACCTAACATGTCTAGTCCATAGCAGTCAATCAACAGTTCAGAGGAAGACTATAATAGGAATCTATGATTGCATTGTCATTCTGTTTTATCGTTTCTTAAACTTAAAAAAATCATGCAAAAACAACAAAACAAAACACAACAGAGACTGTGAGTTGTCAGCTTTCCATTTCCATGTACCCAACTTGCAACCATCTACACACATTCCATCTACACATCATTTATATTGGTAGCAAATTAATATCACCCCATGCTTCTCTTTTATAGATATTCCGTTTTGGAACATCACGCGAAAGAAAATATATATTAATTTGAGTGTGTGCTTTTACCTAAGCAATGTGGTTCTATTTCTTCAAAGTTCTTATTTTCTCTTTTCTTCATTATGTAGAATAAAATGATTAAGTAAACTTTTATTCGTTCTACTCATTGATCTAATATGCAATCAAATACCAGACAAAGGAAAAGATGCAACTCTCTCGACTCGCACTAAGTCTTATGAAATTCCGACATCAGTTTCAGCATCATTGTAGTGCATATTATAAAGGGCAAACTATATACAAAGAGTAGACTCAAGTTAAATGGTCCCCTAATAGTGCGAGCGCCTGAATCTGAAGGTTAATGATACTAGAGATGATCATCGTGTACAAGATTCACAAAAATATAAAGTCAAATTCACATTCTAAATATATAACTACTATGCTGTAATCACCACAAACACTAATCAATAGTACAGTACAACCTCGTTTAACCGAATATCAATAAATCGGATATTCCCATCAACCGGACGTTCTGCAATTGTCCCTTTTTTTCAGACATATACGGAAGATCGAGCTTGGGATCGAACTATAAGCCTTCGTTAATCACGGTAGTGGAAAAAGATGTCCGCAACACAACAAATGCGGTATCGAAAAGGCGCTCTACTCCATTTAGACAGCGCACGCCAGAACTGCACTGGTTGATTGAGACTATCTCGTCACAACACACGCAGCCATTGTTGCAAAAAAAGTCATACGCCGATCACGTTAGCATGGAAGCAACAAATTCGAGTTTTATTTGATATTATATTGCAAACTATTGCTGTATGTCTAATATACAGGCCATAAAATGATATTCAATCGAACTATCATCATAGGAATATTAGGTTAATGTATACAACGTCATACCAAAGTTATGGATTATTTGTTCTGCAAAGGTATTTCTTGAATATCTCTTTAATCGTTCATAGTCACTCGTGGTGATTCTTACATTCGCTAACCCTCGCCCCCTCAATCATCCGGATATATCGATTTTCCGAACGTCCATCCACATTCCCAACGTGTCCGGTTAAACGAGGTTGTACTGTAACAATCTAGGACACCAAATGCACTATACATGTATATTTACACTTTTTCATCAGAAATCAAATCCATTCCATGTTTTTCATAAATCGGAAACTTGGCTTCAAGCTGATCCATTTGTCGCTCAAGGTGCACACTGGAACTGATGATCAAGTTCAACAATCATGTATGAGGAACTAAAAGGAAATTTACAGGCACAGCCTCTGTCACACCTACCTCCTCACATTGGGTCCGAGCGCCTGCTGCTGCATCCAGGCTGCTAACAGGATTTCCCTCACATCCTGTGTTCTCACACACATCGTGCACCACGTCTCAATCTGTGTCTTTTACAATGTGAATCCCAAGTGATTCAGTCTCAAAACAAACTATAGTTCCTTATGCAGGGTCTAATTGATAATTTCGTTCCATTAGACCATTATACATACAAATGAGCATCCTCACAGTTCAGAAATTTATCTACAATTTGCTACGGAAACACACTAAATGATGATATAGAAAAAAAAATCTGGACATTTCACTGACATAAGTAGATCTTTTATGGTTAGCTTGTTTCTTATCCTACTTCATGTACATGCCATTAGTTTCCAAATTCAGACCATTTTCCATGTCAGCTGAAATACAGTACTTGGTAATCTGTTAGAGATCAGGTCTTCATCAGGATTTTTCACAGACAAGGTTTCACTATCTAAGATTCATATAAGTAACATTAAATACAGTGTTAAAAAATACTGCTATGATAACAGAATGTAAAAGAAAAACACAGACAGACTTTTATAGCTAATTGAAAGCTCCACTAATAGTAGCCTTGTACAGAAAGCCAGAATTCTTTCATCCTCTTTGAGATTTATTTTCATCGTCCATTACATCCAGACATGTACAGATGTATAGTGAATAGTACATATACATGTACATACCGGGTATCTTTTCATTTATGCTCAAAGCATTTTCTATAACAGATAAATCATCAAGGAACATGACTGCACAATGTACAGGAAATTTTTACTCATAAATCAAATGTATAATGAGACTGCGATTTTGGTAATTCCAACACCTTTAGAATTTACACCAGACCATACGAGCACTTTAGCCTTTACAGATATTTGTAATGCTCTAAGAGGATCATTTCAGTCAACTGAACTAGAATCTCTTTATGTCTCAATGACTACCTTAGTAACCTCAGTACATGTACAACCAATTCCTATTGAGTTTGCTCAACATCTACTTATGAAGGAAATACTACATTTGTACATTTAGAGGTTAGGATCAAAGCAGTAAATAAAATGATAAATGTGAATACGCCATGTTATTGTAATTCTTTCCGTTGATCAAAATTGTGCCTATATGGAGCTGGAGTTTCCACGACAAAGAATAAAACCTAAAAAATGTACTGATATATCAAAATTCAGCATAAATAATCTGTAAAGGGATGACCCATTTACTATCCAGATTGTCAGAGATTCTTTCCTTTGTCAAAGAACACACACAATGAACTTGCGTTTTATGTTGTCCATCATTACATCATTTATTCAAGAAACTTAGTCTAAAATGCAACTTCAATAAGCTGTCTCTCTCTTTCACAGTTTTCATTTTATCCAATATTACACTCTTTATTAAATATTTTTTTCATTTTTCATATGAATAAGATCATCAGATATGTTTGTATATTATAGATTCATGATAAATATTTTGTCGTCCATGATAATACACAGATCAAAGATACTTTTTCCAGCATACCAGTATTGACCAACAATTGAAAATGTTACATATGCCAAATGATTTCTTTGTTATGTTTGTTTACCTGTCAGACGTCCACTTTTTCTGTAAACATTATACATGTATGTGATCAGTTTTTCGACAACTCATGGTTTTGGAGATTTATGTATCAACAAAAATATATGCACGGCAGAACCACAATAAATGTTAAACGCACACTTATAGAAGTTGCCACTATATGTGATGGTCACTTCACTCACTTGTTAGTTTTGATGAAAGATTTGGCATTTGATTACAGGTTCGCCAAGAATGTGTAGTTTTCCATCCTACTGTGGTCTCAGATGTTGATATAACTCTAAACTAACATTATCATTACATCAACCTATTAGTCATACTCAAAGTCCTGACAAAGTTTGCAAGAACGAAAGAGAATCACGCAAAATAACTCAATTAGATTGCTCATGAGCTATCACATCTAATGGCTTCTTACACAGGCTTATTCAAAAGTGTCACATTTAGATTCTGTACGATTTCCATATTGCACATTTGAAGGTAACCATATATGGATGTCTAAACCAAGTGATTTCTTAACACTGTCACAATTTACTGTTTCACGGACATCTACGTTTGAGGAGACACAGAAAAGATGCAGTCTGGCGAGGTTCGTGAGTTGCTCATAAAGACATAGTGACCAGCTCTCACAAAAGTCTACCCACTAAATATTAATTTGAGCAAAAAGATATGTTCAAGTTGAATCTTCTATTTCACACATCATTTTTACAGTTAACAACAACTATTAATGGTTAATTGATTACAACTATGAAATATGCATATATTGGAGACACCTTGGTTAGGATTCGCTTTGAACATAAATAAACACGGTGTTCCTAAATCAACCTTATTTGACTAGCATAAGGTATACAAAATATAAAACAGTTTCCTCCTGTCCCGCAGCTGACCATAATCATGCCTTTCATGTTCCGTCTTCTAATGATGCTATGTTCCACATATATCACTTGACTATGTGCTGATATATTCACACATCACATCAAACTGTATGAAATATTGTATGCTTATGTGTGCACATCAGATGAAGCTGCTTTGTCTCATGAAATGTACAAAACTGGATGAGGTTTGCATACCTTTTTTATATGGTAACCATTGCATATGCATATCCAAATAACTACTAGATATTACAAAGATTCTAAAATCCTCCTGATAGGTAAATGGATGCTAACAAAACCCTTTTTTACTGTACACTTCTAAAATTGTGCATTCATCTATCAGTTCTTCTTCAGACAGAAACCTTCTTTCTAGTTGTCACATTATTCGGAAATCTACTTATATCTACATCTTTTCCTGGCCACTTCAGCTGAGCCCCTTCTGACACAAGGCAAGGTAATGGAATTTAATGTGATTAACTGCAGTCACAGATGAGTTATTAAAATTGGTCTTTCAAGTCTCCAAACTTGGTCACGTTGGACATGATGAATGAAAAGTTCCATTTTGAAACCGCAATAAGTAAAAGATGTGCTGCACACAATAGAATCTTTAAATAACTGTAATAAATCAGTTCAGTTATATTATTATAATGACACAATGATTGAGATGCTTGTGATGCTAATGAGCTACTTTCAGACCCTTGTGTACATATGTCATTTTCCACTCACACTGTTGCGCACAATAGACTGTCTCACTCTCATTATCGACTGTTTACGACAATGATAACTCTTAGTGGACAAACGATTGTTGGTTCCGACAAAAACTGCAAATAGTATGTCCTATATCAAGGGGTATATTATACTTCAGATATAAAAAGCAAGTGTACTGGGCGATACAGCAGAACACATGCAGTGTACCGGGAGGCTGAGTAGGCATCAACAGGCTCCACATTTTGGGGGAGAAAATGATACAGAAATTATATTATAACTTCACGTCTTAAAATTGTGTAAAGTTTATGTTACAAAAATTTGTCAATGCCACGATGTTCCTGATGTGAGTCTCAGCTGGGTCCAGGAAACCTTGATCTTGCTATGAAAAAATGTATGGAAGTGTTTCGGGTTTACCCACGTATTCTAACCGATTGTTTTAAATTTATATGTTTTCCTAATTCACTTTCCATTGGATTGCTGTCACTTGTGAGTGAGTAAATCTCTGTAAGAGCTCGAACAAACGTCAGACTAAAGCCCACTGGAAGACAAACCATAATGATTGCTTCATGAAGAAAGATCAACTACTACACGTCAAGTTGGCCAGCAGAAAACCCCCCAGATGAAACTGGTGAATTTGTTGAAATACAAAACTTAAATTATCAAACTGTATGCTGAAACTGAAATAGACAATCAAGAAGGAAATCGTAGACACAATATTCTAAATAGCTTTTGGAATAAATGATGTTTCTATAAAATGAAGAATAATGATCAATTTCTTCCCAGCTTACATTCAATAATTTCTCACATAAAGATTAAAAATTCATATACTAATACAAGTTAATTCTCCACTGATGAAATAGCATCTCATCTAATTTCATTACATCGTCCAAAAAGCCTTTGCTTCAAGCAATATAAGAATTGAAACGATTACTCTTCACAGGTTTTACTGCCAAGATGCTGACCATTTCATCCATTCCACAATACAACAATGAATAAGAAAAGTCAAGCCTATAAACTGACAGACTCCAATAACTGCCTTAGACGGGATTTTACATGCAGAGTCAGGCAGCACTAGCAATGAGTAGAGAAATTAAATCTAGAATATCATCTTGCTAGATTTATAGTATAGACATTGCTACTGAGTAATATGTAATAATCACAAAATAGACAGGTACGTCTTGTCCATTGCTCCAATCCCTGCAGAACTACAACATAAGACAAAATCCTGAATCATCTGGTTCACTGGTCTTGATTGAATAATTACAAAATATTGCTCTTCTGATGGCCCCTCACAATGATCATTAATTGAAATAGTCTTGTTGACTTTTGTCAGTTTGTAGCAACCTACTATCATTATAAACGCATGACTGACTGGTTATCCAAAGATAACTTCATACAAATACAAATATATTTTCATTTTGGCTTTATTAGCCTTTGATGTCAATATTTATTGCACAGAATTCTCTTAACTATGATCCCTATTAAGTAAAATAAAACCGCATTCTAACAGGCTTTACTACACACGCTGTGAAAAAGATGAACTATGAGCATACGGTAAATGTACAAGCTTTTAGCCTATTGCATCCATAATGAAGACATAGTTGCTTTTTGCATAATACTCTGCGTGTATCATTACTTAAATTCATTACTCAAAAATTATCAAAATTTATACTGTGAGTATAGTTACATACTTGATCTTGATGCAGAGATGAAAGCCAAATTTATCTTTTAAATTTGGTTTTAGAATAAGTTTAACAAATAAAAAACATTTGCATATAAAATATATGATATATATACATGTAGACTAGACAAAACCGGGTGAGTTTGTAACATGAATTATTTTATCAGGTGAGTTCTTGGGGCGTAACACAGCGAGCCCTCCGGTTTTGTATTTATCATTCTTTTTAAAACAATCACAACACTGTGTTAGAATAAACTGACCTAAAGAAATTCACCAATGTATATTTTTTTACAAATCATCATCGTAAACATTCAATTTCATGTAGGTATGTACATAGACTGAGGAGCAAGTTACGACGTACATCAATGACTGGCCACGTACAGTAGAAAACATGTCAAGTTAAATAAAATACTCATCACACATCTCATCACACACTGTGCACTCATTTTTTATGGCTATAGAAGATGTTGATTTGTAAACAAGAGTAAATATTATCAGTGTTCAATTTTTTTCTGTGGGTTTGGCATTCTAGACTTTATCATTCTTAATATATACTAGAATTTTAAGCTACCAACAGAAACCAATTATGGCGAGACTTTCGCTCTTATCGCAAGAGCTTCTTCAGGCCGAATGACAGGTCCTTAGTTGGTCATGTGACCGCCATGGCGGCGGCAGTCACATGACAGCAGTGGCAGGAAAACGGGGGGCAGGTCGTAGCCGGTGTCTCGGTTCATCTCAGGGCGCCGTACATGGATTTCCACGGCTTCCCTGATCTTTCTACGGATTTCTAAGTCCTCACGCGCCACAATTTTGAAATCTCTGGGGCTGATGGTATGGCCCGTGTCTCTAATATGGTCACCTACAGCGGTGGGCACTCTCTTGGGGTTCAGGTGCTCTTTTATACGAGTACTCAACGTTCTTCCGGTCTCACCAACATAAGTGTACCGGCACTGTGGACATCGTACTTCATATATAATCCCACATTTGGAGTCATCCGGAGACTTGTCCTTCGGAGTGGGCAACATGGATTTAATGGTGTTAAAAGGTTTGTGGTAGGTGCTTACACCATGTTCACGGAACACACGGGTCAGTTTTTCTGACAGCCCTCTCACATAGGGGATGCAGACTGGGGTTTTTGTACTCACACCACTGTTTGCGTCATTAGACGACTCTTTGACTTTTGGCCTTGGTAATTTAAACACCCATGGTTTGTATCCATTGTCTTTCAACACAGCTTTGACGTGCTTACACTCCCTGGCCTGATCTTCAGGCATGGTGACCAAATTGTGGGCGCGATTTAGCAGAGTCCGGACCACTGATGTTTTATGTTCCAAATGGTGTCATTCGGCCTGAAGAAGCTCTTGCGATGAGAGCGAAAGTCCCGCCAAAATGTGAGCCATAATTGGTTTCTGTTGGTAGCTTAAAATTCTAGTATATATCATGAATGAAGAAACCCCAAGATGAGAGAAGTGTTCATTCTTTGTTTATCATTCTTGATTTAGAATGTGTAACAATTCAAACATTGAATATAACAAAATAGGCACATTTATTTGAAAGAACTTTCTATGGACTAACATTGCTGTTATTGGGTCTGATAAATTTGAATCAGTGAGTCTTGAAACTGGGCTAAAAGTAGCCAAGGCATAAATGTAGAACTAACCAAATACAATGTATCAGGACAGTCCTGATACAACCCATTTTTACCAGGCAGTTCTGGAGCACGATAACCAACAAAATATGTGTACTGTACATAGTTGAATAATTGTCAACAAAATAAAAAAAGTCCTGAAAATTGTCTTTCCCAAAAATGTGTTGTTTTTTCCCCAGTTACTACAGGTCCTCTTGAATGCCGCCCATCCCTCATTTCTTATCAGACACATTTTTACATGAAATCATGTATAGAACCAGTTGTAAAGCTCACGAGGCAAAAATCATTTGACAATTTCATGCATTTATAAAAGAGAACCCGAAAGACAGCAGTTGTGTGTGTTGTACACTTCCATGGATATTGAAAGTACAATGTATCTCCTGGGGCTATTAATCAGCATTTCATGTCTACAAACGTTTGATTATTTTCTTCACTGAGAACAACTAAATTGAAAAAATTCACGATAAAATAGTCAACTAAACCCAAATGCAGTGACCTTTTCCTCTGTTCATTTGGTTCACAAAGTCCCTAAAATTGAGCAGGCAAATTGAATTTACAACCTAAACAAGAAGATTTTCCAACTGGTTAGGTTTTAATATAGTGATCGTTTGCGGTGACATCACCTTCATGGATTTACATCATGGATATAAATGTGATGGTTTCTCTCCACATTAACTTTTTTCTAAACAAGGCAATTTCTCAATGTTTATAAACTTGAGTATCTTACTATTGCCGTTTTTGAAGTGCCTATACTTTATATGTTCGTCTACAAGGAAAATATGGTTACCGACATATGGAGAACGAGACACCTGAACCTTATATAATAACTCAAATTTTACCATGACATATATCTATGAAATTTAAGCATGCAGTTGTCAGCTTACAATATCATGCTTCGATTTTTCATAATAAATGCAAATAATTGTAGAACTGATGACTAACACACTAAAATACTCATAAGCTCGACTATATTTCATTACATGTATTATGAAGGTTTCAGATAGAAAGTTTAAAAAGCAGTTTTGCAGAGTCGATTCATTGAGTAAATTTTCAGTAGTTTTTTTCTCACTACCTACAACAGGTGCAAGCTGGTACAGAAAAGTTTTAGTAGGCTTACAAGATTTAACTGTTTGGTTTGAAAAATGTGCTTCTACAAAATAATACAATAAATGAAAAATAAAAATGATTGTCATGAAATTGTGTACAGTGATATATTTACTATTGTTAGGAAGCTATTGGACTAGAACTATGATTGTATTATTTCCATCATAAATTACAAAACAATATATTCATCAAGGTTGATAAAAAAAATAAAGTAGAAAAGAACTCCAAATGGCATTATGCAAGGAAATAAATGGCAGTTGAGATGTCAGGTATACATTTGCTCCTGTATCTTGCAAAATATCAAAAGCAACACTAAATTTAGGCAGAAAAGTCATTGTGAATCAAGTCCTATCTAATGAAATCAGACAGAAGCATTATTTCATCTAGAATTGGGTTGTTATTTGCAACTCTAGCTACATACATTTAGAATTCAAAATGATGCGATAAATATAAATAGACTACTAGTTAATACAACCACCAAGCACTGTATGAAGCTAACACTAAATCAAAACTTTAAAGGAACATCTAAATACAGAATATTGCAAAAATGTGAAACTGTTGCAGCAATATATTTTTTTAAAAACCAAAACCATTTGGTTTTCATAATATAAAACTGAAAGATTACATTTATTAACATGTGCACCTTTCACTTATGTCTCAAAAAGACATAAAAAAGAAAATATTCAGAAAAACAAATGATGAAAAAAAAAACAATTGACAAGCTTACCATCCACCACACGACATTTTGCGGCGTCTCACACTGTTCTGGTGCGTAGGGAATCCACCGGGCTGCTGAGACATTGTGCCAAATAAATAATAATCACACGAACACCACAGATTAACTTATAATCCTCAGAGGAAAACCTGAGTCGAATGTACATCAAGAACATTTGTAGTATTGCAAATGCTCAATCAGAAGGATTCTCTAGTTTTTAAAACCACAGGCCTCTCACGCAGCCAAAGGCCAAAGCAACGAAGCAACTGAACGAAACATGGTTTACAGATTGATTGCATTCTAGAAAAGTTCGATATCATGATGAATCTAACACTTTGACCAACAGACATTAACGATATCTCGTTCATGTGAAGAAAAGAACAATGACTTTTCAATATTTGATAGAGACAAAGAAACATGACATAATGATTGAAATCTAATTTCAGAAAATAATTTGCAGGGGAAATGGTGACAAATGAAACCTGAGAGCTCTCAGCAAATTTCTCAAGCATTGATAAATTAAGGTTCACTGTGTGAAATTTGTGAAATATCTATGTGCAAAATATCCATGAAATACTTATATCACAGTGTATAAAAAATATTTATGATTTAATTCAAAGTGTATCAAATGCAACACATCAATATAAAATAAATCATACAATATTTTCATTAGCACTGACTCTCATAAAATTCAAACAAACCCAGATTGCATATGTATCTTAAAATGAATCTTAGAATTTACAAGAGCAATTGAGCATTTAGTTTGGTATTACATGTATGTGTATCAAATGCAATATGGAATGCAATACTAAATTGCCAACACTTGGACTTTTTCTATGTGTTTTCTAGATGTACACTTTGGTGTACATGAAACAATTTTAAACATCTGAAAATTCTGGCAATGATTAGATTTCTAAAAAAACATATGGGTTATTTGAACTGCGCTCAATGTAGTTTAGTAAGATGTGCGATTTCCCATTTAAGATGCGTGGTCGAAAATCCATATCATTCTTTGGACTATTATAATCAACTTGTGACATTGCGTATGTATATAAAGAGAACACATTTTTCTGTACCTTTTTTTCAAGCTAAATTTCTTATAATTCTTTCATTCATGCTCATTATGTTGAAATCAAGCGAAAAGAAACTAACCAAGACAAAAGTGAAATCAAAATTGCCTTCAGGAATTACCAACTAGAACCTCAACTTCTTACACAAAATCATGGAAATTACATCTACAGAAATCCTGTAAATATGAAAAGGGTTATTGAGAAAACGTATCAACGTAAAAGAAACAAAACTTGATCAGCAAGGTTAAACTTTCTAAGCAAATAGCTTCATTTTTAAACATGCCAAGTAACCAATTAGGAAGTAAGGAACATGAATTTAAGGTACTTAACGGGTTTGATACTTGTTTCACTTTTATGAACCGACAAGTATGCTACTAATCAAAGTTAACGCAAGTAAGCTTACCATTTGCGCTCATCTGTATTAATCATGATTTTTGTGAACTAATCCAATAAATTCAAATGTGTATTTTTCCCTTTAATAACAATACATTGCATATTTTCCCATCTACAACGCCTGCTCTTCAGCTACTATAGGTGATACAAGTTGACTTCTAAATTTTACAATGCTTTCATTAAGGCTTCAGCAAAACATAAACAAATCACATATAAATAACAATGACATTCTGAAAGTAACGACCATTTTATCATCATAAGATTATGTTTGCTTGTTACAACGATCATTAGAGGCCACGTTTAGCAGCACATCAATCTCTTATAGTAATCATAGCAAGCAATGCCGTCTGCTACTACATTATGTACTAACCAATGTCTGCTGCTTCTGGTCATAGACCAAAGACTTTTATTGCTTGACCTAATTAGACATAATTAATTCACATGCAGATGGTTATTACAAGAAACCTTGTTTGGGTAGTAAACAGTCTGTATTTTGGTAGTAAATAATACATGAACATAATGCATATTGTGATGCTAAAATAAAATATATAGTAAAACCATAGAGACAAGACATGTCACTGGCTACACATTTAATTTGTCTATAGGTAGTTAGTTAACTATTTCTAACAATTCGTAGCTTTTAAGCTATTTCATTTTTACACTTCATAAATATAATTAATGAAATTAGAATTTCTCACACAGACTCCAGAAACACGTTTAGGTCACGCAGTTTGAGCAACAGCTTCAGGGTTAAAAGATGAACAATGAGACATCAAGACATCTGTTGTTGGGTGAGACACAATTGCAGGTTAAACTTTTCCCAATCATTTAAAACAGCTGTGCCCATTTTATCTTGTGTAGAAACATATGGCTGGACAAATTACAATCACCAATGGAATCATGAAAACTAAACAGTGTTTGAAATGATCTCTCACTCTCATTTCCAAAAAAACACATAGAACATTTCCTTATATATGTAAGTAAATTGTTACCATGTCATGAAATCGAACTTGTATACACTAATCTTCAGTAAGCAAGTACGCATTGAGAAAACTAGAACATTTTGTACATAATGTATTTACAAACTTTTCACAAAGATCAGATTTCCATCTACATGTTTCGTGAAATTGTCAAGAAAAAGACAATTTATTAATGGCCTGATGATAATTAATGATTACAAGTTAGCAAACATTATGTAATCTACAATGTATATACATCTATTGATAATAAAAGTCAGTACATGACATCTTGACTAAATGAATTAAATACTATAGCTTAGCACACATAGGGTCACAGAACCCAGTTTATTTGCACTTAATGTCAACAACATTTGGCCAACACATCAAATCCAAGTCAAATTATACCATTTTCATAGGCCTCATTACCAGGACAGTTTTTTTTTCTTCATATTTTACATGTTAAATTCCAAATAAAAGCAGCCCTTACGACTAAGAAATTTTAAATAAAAATTGTCTGGAATGTATGTCATGGTTCAAGATTTATGAGCATCATTTATCAAATCTAATGTTATGTGTGTCTTTTATGATGATATCAATGTTCAATTATTATCATATTTTTCATGCTAAAATAAAACGAGCGACTAGCAAGTAAATCTATTAATTGACATAAGAGTCAACTGAATTATTAGTGGTAGACTTCTTGAAGAATGTGTTTTATTATTTACATATTTTTCAAACAGGAGAAATATCTCATATAGTGGCAATATTCTACAGAAAGCATTATCCAAATATATGACATTTTCATACTTAGAGAAATAAATGAATTTTCATAAGGAAAATTAAATGAAGACATTGTAGAGTCCAAAGCACCCTCATATTATATTTGGCAACCCTTAGTAGTAAAGGTGATCGAGAAGATAAACTGGTCCAGACAAAAATAGCCAGGAAAACATGGTAATTGGCTCCCTCTGTACGCCCTAACATATCACTATATGATATGCAGTGAGCATTTTTGAAGTTTGCAGCAAACAAAATGTGTAACTTTAAAAAACTAGTATCAATGTATAAATCCAACTCTCAAATATTGCAAGTCTTCAATGATTTAGAGCAACATACATTTTGTATTTCTACACACAGGTAGGTAACTGGATATCTTAAAGATATGTACAAAACCATGTTGTACTGCAATGAGTGCGAACATTGCAACATCGGTGTAGTAGACAACAAAGGGCAGAGGTGATCATGAGCCCAGCCCATATTCGCCTCTGCCCATTGTTCTCTACTCTCTACTCATTGGGCCCACTGGTTGTTTAATTTCTCTCATAATTAAATAAGCAAACATATTACCCAAAAGGAACTAAACATCATGATTTTGCAAAATGGTGCTGTGTGTATACTTCTGGTATTTGGATGTTGCCAAAGACTTGAGCACAGCCAATTACTAGATCTATCATAGTGTCCACTCAGGGAGCTGTTATGACTAAGAAGTAAGAACCAATCTATTATACCGTCTATAGAATAAACAGACATTCTCTATACACAGGCCACCAGATCGATGTAAAATATTTTTGCTTATAAATTTCTTTTATTACAAGTGTTTTCCTGAACAGAATGATAACTTCCAAATATCTACAAACACAAACTTTAATTGAATGATATATACAACATTGACATACATTGTTAGTAACTTTTTATCGCCATGAAATTGTCTAGTTACGAATCAATGTTGAAAAAGTGAGTAAGTTTCCGCTGCCACCATTTTGAATCGTGTAAGTCCATAGCTCGTAAGGACTCTACCACAAAATGATCCTGTTAATTCAGCCTGAATAGATTCTGATCATTCACATCACCTAAATGTTTTGTGTCATAAGCGGTCACTTCCAAAGGCATTCCTTACTCGTGTACATTATTTTTTTAACTTGGACATGATATCCACACTCACGTTTACATTTTCAGACAAAAACCAATTTGATACAATTCATCCCCTGACTTGAATTTACAAATATCAACATCTCCAATCCCTATGAGGTTTAGTGCTTGGGCTTTCACCTCTGTTTTTGCATTAAAAACATGGTAGCACTCTTGGATTTACATTTCACAGTCACGTTTAAGTGATCAAAATGGTTTGCAGGCTTGTCAACATATCAATAACAAAGGATATACTGATTTAAAACAGAAGCAAAATACGTTTATTCAAGTTTCATAACGTAGAATGATATATCCAAATATACATTATGTAATAGAAAAATCGTAATACTTACCCCATGACGAAAAATTACAATTTCATTCCAAATTTACAAAAAATGACACTTTTTAACACCCGGAAACGCAACTTAATATACACAATATTAGCAGCTATAGAGCGTTTATTATTTTATCCGGTCCGAAATACTGAAACCAAGGAGCAAGTCAATACTGATACATAAAATATACACGACGATTGTGCTGCTTTACTGTTGTTCTTATATTAGAAGCCAGGTTTTGTAAATAGATGATATCATTCTCGCAAAAGTTGAGTTCCTGTCAATAACTGTTTGGACAAAGAATGAGTTTTTATACTGAGGCGTCCGAGCACTCGGGGGCACGAACGGTTTGCTATTGAGGCGTACAGAACGCTCAACAATGTTGTACAGCTGTATTCACTAAATGCTTTAGCCTTTATGCGTCGACGTCCTGAACTGGCTGGAACCAGTAAATCAGGTGCTGGGATAGCCGGCACCAACCCTTCCACCACCTTGTACATGAATGTGAGTCTTAAATTCTTCCTCCTATCCTCTAGAGGTTTGAGTTCATTATGGTTTAACATGTCCGTAACACATCCCGGGGTTTTGGTGGTGTAGTCGTTCACCATGAATCTGGCTTCACACCGTTGGACGCGTTCAAGGCGATCAATGTTCCCTCTAGTGTAGGGGTCCCAAACAACTAATCCATATTCAAGAATAGAACAGACTAATGCTATGTAGGCCACACGTTTCTGATCTTCATGGAAACCTGTTAGGTTCCTGCGGAGAAACCCAAGTGTTGATTTTGCTTTCTTAGTGATCGTACTGATGTGTCTATCCCATTTAAGGTCATCCGCGATATCCAGGCCGAGGTACGGACTATTGGTAATCTGCTCTAGGATGCGGTATCACAAATGTTATAGAAGTATGGACTTTTGCCTTTGACTATTAGTATATTACATTTACTGGCATTGAAAAACATCCCCCAACTTTAAGCCCACATATCGAGACATTTAAGGTCCTCTTGGTGGCATCTAATCCTGTATAGAGTTAATGGCTCGGTATAGCAGGCAGTCATCTGTGAACAGTCTAATAGTGGAGCTTAAACCATCAGCAATGTCATTAATATGACGTAGAAATAGGAGCGGTCCCAACACCATCCCCTATGGGACTCCAGATTCAAAGGGTACTTCACTGGAGTTTTCGCCGTCAAGGATAACCTTCAAGGTGCATTTTATCAGGAAGACCGATAACTATCCCTGGAGCTAGCCACCGATACCATAGTATGCGAGTTTGGATAAGAGTTTCTTGTGAGGAATGGTATCAAACATCACGTGACCTCACGTATTAGTTAGCAAAAGGGCATGATATTTTTAAAGGTGTGATATTTACCAGGAAGTGGGACCGGTGCATTTGGCAAGGGGCCAGGTACTTTTTTTAGGGTGCAAAGTAGGGGGACCGCATGATTTTTCATTCTCGTTGGGCATGGGACATGTACTTTTTTTCAGCTGCTGAAATCCCACCTCGACGTGAGCGAATCGGTACAAATTAATCACGCGAATATTCATGGGAGTGGAAGCACACTTTTTTTATGAAAAGAGGTCATGGGACATCAGTTTTTTTATCACATCAGCAGAGGAGAAGACCTTTTTTCAGACAAGTTTTTCGATATGCACCGGTCCCCCCGCCTGTTAAATATTGCACCGTCCCTAACTAATAAATGTGGAGAATATAAATTTTATTTTGCTTACACTAGCAATGGAAAAGGCAGTGGTCATTGATACTGAGCTTTACAGAACAAATAATATTTTGGTTTAGCATTATCTTTAAAAAGTATGCTGTTGTTTACTTCTTGAAGACTGGTGCACAAATGTTAATAAGCAGGAAATATGCAAAATGGCCCAGTATGTAACAGCCAATGAGAGCTCGCAAAAAGTAGTTCAAATGGTGGTCAATTTTACCTAATGCATTATGCATATTTTGACCTAATAGGCTTGGTCCCAAGGGCTCAAAACAAATTTTGAGCAATAGATTGAGCCTTTGATATTCAAGGTGTATTTATGCTGCCTACAGTGCTAGTGTGAATAACATGTTAAGAACTTGCGTGCCTTGAGAACAGAAGAAATGCCCACCTCACTCTGATGTTAAAGGTCTATGGCTCATGAGGGCATCTGCTCAGAAGTTCTCAATGTTACTCTCTGTGACACACACGCTTCCACAACATTACAACATCGTAGGACTTCTCAAGAAACACGCAGTCACAGACCTCTTCCAGGACAGGGACCAAACTTCACCAAACTTCACAGACAAGTTTTACAACATACAGCTGGTAGACGACACAAAAGAAGTAATCATACAATTGTGCACTGGAAATCATTGTACAAGAATTTCGCACACTTCTCCACAAACTATCATTGTCTTTAGCTTGGATTCTTGGTCCTCACTAGACTACACATAGCACAGTTGATGATCCATATAAAGTCCATCTCGATAGAACCTCCAAAATGTAGCCACTGGTGGTATTCTAGGTGTTGTTAATTAAAATAAAAATAAAAACAACTCATTTTTTATAAACGGTTGTTCAAGCCATTTATTCTAGAAACTTCTCTCGCCACGTCTGCAATTTCCGAGGGGACTTCGCATCGGTGCTGACATGCAAAGATCAGGGCGTCCCCATCACAATGCCACACGGTACCGGGTGAGTAGAGTTAGCCATTGGCTCACCTCGTCAGAGCAATTAAAAAGGGTCTCATTGTGTTTTTCTTTTTCTTTCTTTTGTAGATGGGTTTTATTCCAAAAATAAACTTTTATTTATTTTATTTTCAATTAAATTTCGGAGCTTTTTGCTCCCTGCTTGCAAATAAACAAATCTATACTGGTAGTACTATTTCTATTTCTATTGTATTATTAGTGTTGTTGTTTATACTTTGCAATTACATGTTGTCACGTTATGTCTAACTACTGTCCTGTTGAACTACCGTGTGTGACATGCAAGCTGTTTGAGCATATCATATGTACACCTGGCACCTGTGAGTCACAGCTACTGCTAACCACGCAAGACATCTACTCCCGTATGGACAGGAAGGAACAAGTAGACATAGAAGTGTTGGACTTTAGCAAAGCGTTCGACACGGTATCACACTAACATCTGCTCCACAAGCTCAGTCACATGGGCATTCATGGTCACCTACACTTGTGGATAAGTGATTTCCTGACGCAGAGGACCCAAAGTGTGCTGATCGAGGGGTAATGATCACAAGAGGACAGAGTTGACTCCGGCGTCCCACAAGTCACTGTCCTCGGCCCCTTGTTGTTTCTGTGCTTCATCAACGACTTGCCAAGTAGCCTCGACCCTGGTACTGTGGTGAGACTTTTTGCCGACGATTGCCTCGTTTATGGGTCCATCAACACTGTCCATGACCAGACACAGCTCCAGAGAGACTTGGACTCCCTAAGCTTGTGGGGAAGATGTTGGGGTATGAGATTCAACACCAAGAAAAGCCACATCATGCACGTCAAGAACCTCAGTGGGCCTAGGTTCTACCAGCTGGACAACTCCATCCTCAGTGAAGTCCAGGAAGTCAAGTACGTAGGTGTCACACTCACCTCAGACATGACGTGGTCTTCTCACATCTCCTCTATGGTCTCGAAGGCACACCAACGCTTAGGCATCATCTGAAGGAACCTAAAGGGAGCTCCATACAAGCACTGAGCCATAGCATAAGTGAGCCTGGTCAGATCTCAGCTGGAGTACTGTTGTGTGATTTGGCAACCTACCACTAAGCAAGTCATTGACAGCTAGAGTGTGTGCAAAGACAGTTAGCGCGACGGGCATGTGGCCATCATGGTATTGTTAGTGTTACCCAACTCCTGAAAGACTTACACTGGTCAGAGTTGGCAGAACAACGCCGCGATTAGCGCCTAGCGCTGTTCTACAAGCTGCTTAATAGACAAATTGCGGTACCTCCCATCGAGATCGGCATTGAGCAAGCAGCAAGACCGGCTCGTCTCCCTCTCAACCAGCTCAACCAGAAAAGACTGCGAGCGGGCCACAAAGCTTCACCCCTGTGGCACAGCATTGTGTACCGTACCATCCCACATTGGAAAAATCTCCCTGCTTCAGTAGCAGAGGCCTGCTCTCCATCAGCGTTTGAGAGCAGGCTTGCATCACTCACTTTGTAGACTGCACAACCCCTCCTCTGCGTGTTGCTTTATAAGGGGATTTGCGGAGTATCAATCAAGATCAAGATCAAGGTCTACAGCTATATCTGTATATTTACATACATAAGTACACATTCACACTGTCATACATCACCACATATCCATACATCTCTCAATCTGTCTACTCTTCATTTCTTTCACTCTCGAGGGTTTCGCGATAAAAAAAGTTCAGCGACCCCCCCAAAAGAAATCAGAAAAGTTGGACGAACTCCCCACCTTTTTGGACGACCCCCCCGGTATCATTATTTATGATCATTCCTTAACCAGTGATTTTCGTTACACAAGTAGGAAAAGCCGCTTACAGTCTCGCTTAGCTCAATTTTTAACTCCGAACATTTACTCGTAATAAAATGCAATATAATAGCTAAAAACCAAAACACACGCATGCGCCGTAGTATACCCCGGAAGCTTCGTTGTTGTCTTCGAATTCTGAAAATTTTATTATTAATTTTACTTAAAAACATTGCTAATTAGCTCCACAATCACAACTGTACGCGTCCAAAACAATCAATGAATTAATCTGCAGCAACAACATTAACTGGAAGATTTATAATGGCAGCTTATCAAGGGGGAGGTGCCGGTTCTCGTAAGTATGACCCATCTTTTCTGTAGACTGACTTTCCGAAATAAGCCAGGGATTTGTGTTGCCATCTACGAAGCTGTATATGTTGTCGGTTTAATACTGTGATTCATAATAGAGGTAACATCTAAAGCCTGTAGGATAATTGACCGAGTTAGGCGTCTATGAAGACAAAAAAATTGTCATTGACCACCACATGAGCCTAGGACGTTATTGTCAATCCAAGTTGCATGTATTACGAAGTAGCAGAAACCCTGGAGTTATGGGTTTCTGTAAATAGTTTGATTGCATGAAAAGTAATGGTGTAGTGGGAATAAAATAATTTGATTGCATACTTAGCCTGCAGGTTGAGTCGACCATTAATAGCACGTTTATCAAGACATCTAATCTGTCATTTTCGTAATGCTGTCTAAGTTTGCTATCATACTTCCAAATTAAAATCTTCAAAAATGAAAGTTTCATTTGGATTGCACACTTAATCAAATTAGAATATAGTTTCCATGAAGAGTAGGCGGTGAAGTCAAATCATGAACGCTCTTTTCGATAATGTTTCAAACTTTTCATATTGATACGATGAAGATACATAAATTTACCATATTGGCTCATTCTAGAGCCCAGGGCGTTTGTGTTCCAAATCAACCAATTTGGGAGGTAGACGGATAAACGGAAGTACACTTCAATTCCATTTCAACCACTTGCCTTCAAGAAATCGCATGATTTTATGCTAGTCTCTTGAAACAGTCCTTGTGTATTTGTTTACCAGTGTGTAAGACACTGCAAGTGCCTTGAGCCAAAATCTGGTCGGCTGTGTGAAGAGACTAGGTTTTATGCACACAGTCCTCATCTTTTTTTATGTTACGTAGCAATGAAATTTTGTTACGTCATCGCGTATTAATGGGAACCAGCCTCGTTTAAGTTCGCAGCTGCTTGTGTATTTCCACATCGACCTCGAGATTTAAAAATGGGAGCTTACGAAAGGTGTTCAAAAGTTTGTAAAATTATGATAAAAGGATGGGGGTGGGCGTTGGAGTTCAAATTATCAAATATAGAGGGAGGGCGAATAAAAGGACGAGGGCGTTTGAATGAGCGGATAGTCGATTTGATATATTGAATGCCTATGTTGAGGTTTATGATAAAGTATATTAGACTGCTTAACTGAAATCCGTGAATGAACACTATTTGAGTCATGACATTTTAAACATCAGTGATTTGTCATTGTTACATTGAAGATATATCAAATGTCTATGTATGTTGATGTCAATATTTCTGTGATGTTTGATCGACAAATGTTTAAAATCACAGAGTGAGATAAAATTCATTCACTGATTTCTATATGTGACAAATACAAGACTCGTGGTGCAATGACCAATAGCTAGAATCAATATATGGCTCTTGGAATTGCATTAAAGATATTCATTAAGACTCACAAAACTTTGATAATTAAATTTGTTTTAGTACCTGACAACCTAATAGCAGATACCTTACATCCTAAGCATGGGATTGATAATACTTTAGACAACAACGTTTGATTATACATGTATATGATTTGGAAACATTATTTGTAATTTAAGTAAAACATCACGCCCGTTTAAGTTGTACCTTCCAAAATAAAATGCTATTGAACTATAATAAAAGTTGTAAATAAAATATGCAGGTTGATTCATCTAAACTCTTCACATTGTGGACAGTGCATGCTGTTGTGCTGCACCAATGTTGGTTTAGAGAGACCCAGTTGTTTGCACTGTGTACCACACTCGTGCCTAATGCTATGTATCACAGCTCAGTGATAACCAGGAAAAAAACCACTGCACTTTATTGTGTAGCAGCATGCATTGTGAACAATTTGAATTTGTATGATAATTATATTTCAAAAATCATTTATTATATAATTTTTGATAAATCATAAGTGTAATAAAGACTTGTATAATTTTATAAGATAATCCAAGTTTGAAAATCTTCATTCAATACAGGAACAACAACAATCTTTTGATAATTTTCTGGGCATGGCATGTTGTATGTTTTTATTTTTTTAACTGTTACAGAATTGATTCTTGTACAAAAAATGAGTGCATTGTGATTATAAAAGATGAAGTCAAATTGAAAAAATATATAATTAGAAAATAAAGTGTACGATAAATTATGTGGATTCCATTCTAATTCCATTTGTACTCTTTTTTTGAAATCTCCTCCAATGCACTTGGACCAAACAGGGACGATTGTCATTGTATTGTGATTATTGTCCAATATCCTTTGTTGGTGTGACATGCAATCTGGTCATTTGTCCGCACATCAGCAGCATAGTGTCTGCACTGACAGTGTGATCTGCCTCTGTCACACAATGCAATTTATGTCAGGTATAGCTTGGTCTAAGCAGAATTTAAGATTATTATTATTTTTTTAATTTTGAAATTTGATTAACAGTATTTTGATAGATAATAGGCCTGTAGGATAATGCCTTATTACATTTGATCATTGATTCTTTTTTCTGCCATAATTTTTTTATCAAATGTAGACAAATTTAATTTAGTTATTTTTTTTTAATAATAAATGACATAGCAACATAAATCAAATGAAATGATTTACATTTAGTTAAAACATCAGGATTTGACTAATTTTAGTTGCAATTATTGCTTTTTCTCTTTTAATTGAAATCAGCAGTGTTTACTGAAAAAAGTGAGAAATGACATTTCTTGTAATTGCCCAATTTCCGATGAAAATAAAATACAAATAGAATTAAAGTAACAAAGCCATTTGATATGACATGATGAATATATTACTAAGAATTCATAGAAAGAACTTGGTAATATCTTTTTTTCTGGGCTTTATAACTACTAATAGGATCAACAGTAAGTAATGAAATTACAGCAACCATTAAATTAATTACTTCATGACATGAACATTGAAAATTAATTGAAATTTAGTTTGTATAATTCTATTTACAATCTTTTCAAATACGTTTTATAGCTTATATAACCAAACCTTTTAATGTATATTATACTTAAAACTTACTAGTACAGTGTACTGAAGAACATTATATTTCATGTACTGAAAATTAGTGCAATTAAACATTAGATAATCTCAAGGAGTGAATAAACAGAAGATTTGAGGGCGCTTGTAAAAGCCATCAGGGGATCGTGTAATGAGGGTAAAAACATGAAATCACAGATGGCCATTGATTGTGGGGTTTGTATTTATATCCCCCATCGTCTAATATATCGACCCGTCCGAGCCATTACGTCCAACGCTGATCAGCAGAGCAAGTTTTATGTAGCGAAGATGTGACCAGAATGCTAATGAGTTGATCGCAAGCAACATTAGCTTTTTTCTCAAGGAGTGAATAATTGTCATGGTAACACAATATTTCTATTGGTCTTGAGCAGTTTTATACAGTAAATACATGTACATTACTTACTGGGCAGATAAAACAATCAACAAAATATGCATACGTTGAAGTATAAATTTAGCCAATTTTCTATTCTGAATTTCCCTAAGATTTTCATTTTTGGCAAGTGTTATTATTTCGTTTTTAATGAAAATTGAAAAATAAAAGTAATAGTAAACATTGATTTGATTAAAATCACTTAATGTTTTGATAGTTCACGTGTTTTTTGGTTGCATATATTTACACCAAAAAATCATTACGCTATTTTTATAATCTAAGATGACACTATCATTCACCAGTAAATGATTATGAAACGATAGATTTTAAGAAAATTTCTCTTACTTGATATAATGTAAATCGTAACATGCTTAATCTCGTATGAAAACTGTCCATACATGTATTTCAATTGTCTCTTTTTATTTCATGCAACGTTTCCAAAATTTAGCCCTTAGCGTCTTATGATTGGCTTTTAACGGAAATTGATTTGTTAATGTGACCAAATCCAAGCATATTCCTGTAGCTACCGATGATTGATTTGATGTGTACGGATCATTAGGCAAATGATGATATTAGCTTGCTTCAATCTCCATAAGATTATTGACTTTTGACCAGAGGCTTCTGAGGCCGCGGCAGCGCAATGTCGAGATGAAGATTTATCCTTTGCGTAGATGACATCTACGCCGCTGTGTGCTGCTTTATATGGATTGTTTGCCCTCTTATTTGTCGCACGGATATTCACATTGCTTATTGAATAGTTATACTAAAATTATAGTTTTGTAATTCGTACTTGGAATGTCTCACTTCCAAAGACTGATATTTACATTATTATCAAGTATCAAGATCGTCTAGTTCATTCTTTTAATCTACTTCAAGATTTGCAAGATGGTATTCTTGAAATATAGTAAATTGTCACAATTGCATGTTGATCAAAAAAAAAAAAAATGCAACATAACATAAAATCCTTCAGGATATAACAACGAGCTACAGTTAGAGCCATTATTTAGTATGCATCATTTGGCCCTTATGTATGCCAGTGTCCATCCATCGTTGTACCTCTAAGTGATTTTTTGAGCACGCAGAGAGTCACCATACAGAATGGCGATTAGTTCTGCTGAATAACGATGAGGTCCCATTCAGCTGTTGAATGCCTTCTTTATTTCATACTCCGTGACTACATCTGTTTCTTTTTTGAGTCACTAAGAAATGGTGTCTTTTCTTCCGAGTTTTTGGATTCACTTGGAAGTTTGAACGTGTGCATGTTACTTATCTAATGTAGATTTACTGGCTGATATTGATTACACAAAATTTTGACACATTTTGTTTTTGTTTTTCAGCAGTATTGCCTTCTAAATTCATCCAGAGGAAGTGGCCTTAAACTTCTACTTTTATTGGCATGTCTTTGATCAACAGTCAGAAAATTTCATATTTGTTCTTTATGGGAAGAGATTTGAAAAGGTTCTAATCGATCACAATCAGAAAAAGTTTAGAGCACATTCAGAAGCCGAGAGGGTTACTTTTTAGTCGCCTTGGCTGCTGCGTAATTCGTATGCAGATTGGTGCTGGTGGTGGGTGAGTGATGGCACTAGCAGGTCCGCATGGTAAACAGCCCGTGCGCCGCCACCCGCATCCTAATCAACTCACACTCCGCACAATATGCAAATCAACAGCCTGATGGACTTGCATTTCACTCGGGCTTAGTTAAGGGGAAATGTTGGGCCAAAAGGTTGATGAACATGGCTTGCATTAAAGGTTTGATTGCTGTTCGCTGCTCAGTGAAATATGGTTTTTTGAATCTGTTTGTGTTTGTTCTCTTGCTGAAGGAATAGATTTCATTACAGCTCAATTGCACTATGGTCAACTCAAACAAGCAACTATTTTACAAATCTTGAAAAAATCTACTGAAGGCATTCACTTTTTTTCCTTTGCCCTTGGAAGAAACCCAATGGTTTTTGTCAATTTGTGAAAACTCTGCCATGTCCCAGGCCACCTCATTTCGACAGAATTATGGATGCGTTTTTACAAATTCCATTATACTTTTAAATGTCTCTGCTGATCTTGTGCACTTTGCATTGCAAATTGAAACATACGGTTTGAAAGCGAGTCCCAAACGAGACCCATTGTGGTTGAAGGCTGGGGGAGATTGCCCTACACATGCCTCATTTTGCCCCCTTCATTACTCAGTCTTATCTCTTCATTTATGCATATAGCTACTAATTTTTTGCTTGTTCACTTTCAATTTTATACATTTTATATTAAAATCAATTTGGAACAAAAAGCTTGGTCTGTTTTTCATCTAGAAATTATGATGTTACCTGATATCATATAGTAACATGTACACATAAGCAATTATTGAATTTGCAAAAAGGTGTTGAGAAAAACAGTCTAACTCATACATAAGATTTCTATTACAGATTCTAGAATTAAATCTCCCCGGACGAAGTCCGAAGGGGGATTTCTTGCTTTGCTTCTGTCCGTGCGTCCGAAATAAACAGGTTGATAACTCGAAGACTACTTCAGCTATTGATTTGCAAATTGAGTATGTCTTCTTTGAGGAAAAAAGTACCTCTCAAAATTTGTTTTGTATTTTGGCCTACTTTTGACAAGTGTTACGTAATAATCTAGTTAACACTCTACAGGGAGATGTTTTTGACCTACCATATTTAGCTTCGTTGTACTACTCTCCAGAGCTGATTAGATTTTGGTGTACTTTAGCCTACTTTTGATGAAGTTACGATGTGTTTCTAAAAACAAATTATTACGTAATTGTGTTTGTCTGTCTCCTGGGAACAGTTTATGACGTATCATCACCAAACTTGACATTTGGTATGTCTATATCACTCTCCTCACACGATTTGATATTGGTGTACTTTGGCCTACTTTTGAACTTATGAGCGTTACGTAATAAACCTTGTTAACACTCTACAGGGAGAAGTATTTGACCTATGGTCACCAAACTTCATATTTAGCTTCGTTGTACTACTCTCCAGAGCTGATTAGATTTTGGTGTACTTTGGCCTACTTTTGATGAAGTTACGATGTTTTTACAAACAAATTATTACGTAATTGTGTTTATCTGTCTCCTGGGAACAGTTTATGACTTATCATCACCAAAGTTGACATTTGGTATGTCTATATCAATCTCCTCACGTGATTTGTTATTGGTGTACTTTGGCCTACTTTTGATGAAATTACGATGTGTTTTAAAAACAAATTATTACGAATTTGTGTTTATCTGTCTCCTGGGAAGACTTTATTATCTATCATCACCAAAATTGACATTTTGTATGACTAGGGGGGGTCACTCTCCTCATGTGATTTGATATTTGAGTACTTTGGCCTACTTTTCAAAATTGACCTTTTCGGGGAAATGATCTGATCGGGGAAGGGGAGATTTACTGCGTTCCCGACGACTACTTGTTTTGTTTCTGATTTTCTGGTCACATTTGCATTATGAGATTGGGATTGAAGTTCTAGTCTGATAGAAGTTCATTTATCCTGGATCTGGTAGTTATATATTTATTTTAGTGTGTGAACGGTTCGAGAAAATTGAGACCGGTTAATCGGCTCTATGTAACCGAACTGTAACCGATTATCCGAATGTGCAACGTGTGTGAGTCAAGAAACGTAAAGCGAAACGATACTGCGACTGGATATATTGATTTGAAACCCTGTATCAATTAGCGTTTTAAAAAAAAAGTCACGGTTATGCATTTCGTCTTCTACGGTCACCAGCAAGGCAATTTGAACTGCCAAAAATGTTAAATCATGCAAAATTAATGAAATACATGGATATATATATATATAGCTTGGGCATGAAAATAATCATCAAAATCAATAACCGGTTTGTCAATGTAGGGACCGGTTATGCTTAGAAAATCGACCGTAGCCGGTTATCCGGTTAACCGTCCACATACTAATTTATTTACACTTTAAACAGGGCAATGAAAGTTCACATTTTGAGCTTTCGGCAAATACTCTTGCCTTGTGACGACCTATGACGTCATCACTTGTGAACAAGGCAAGAGTATTTGCCGAAAAAGCTCAAAATGTGAACTTTTATTGTGGTGTTTAAAGTGTGAATAAATATGTAACTAAGTTCATATTCTATTAAATTATTATTGCTATCAGTAAAGTATTTTTGTTACTTAATAATTTAAAATGATGACTGATATAATACATGTACCGGTACATGTTTTTGTCAGTTGTAGTTTTGTTGACCATTATGTTACATTTTGCTAACCATATATGCAGTTAATAAAAGGGATTTTTATTTAAAAAAAATGATATAGTAATATTAATTTTTTAAAGTGTGGATCCGAATGTATTTACTTGGCAAACTAAAATATGTTTGATTGATGCACTAATAACCACTACCTTTTTAGGCGTTGTAGATATAATCAACAGTGCTCTGTGTTTTATGATAAAACTTATTTTCATGATATTATTGTCATTTTCAAGTATGGAAAACTGCTTTGTTGAAACAAAAAACCAAAGGTAGCATTTTTTTAAAATATCTATAATGTAGTACGACAGCTTACAAGCCTGTTTTATGATGAAAAATCTTCTCTTTTTTAAGTGCTTTTATTGCCTTGACAATTGGTGCATCATATTGAGGTGAAACTTCTGAAGCGTTGAAGTAGCAGTTTCGTTCAGTATTGTACATGTATGGAATGAGGATGTATATGTTGTGACGCAGTTTACGATTAGTATTGATTTACCAACAATAAAATGAGGTTTACCCGGACAAGTGACAGGCACAGTGAGTAATAATTATTATGCTGATTTTTTAATTTGAAATTTGTTTCATTAACTCGGTCAGTTACATGTAGGAGGCATGCAGCATATTTAAATTAGTAAATGCATATAGTAATGCTACAATGATCTTTTACACTATTAGATAATTTACTCTTAATTTGAAGACCATTTCATTTGGAGCTGTGCGATCATGCAGTTGTAACTTCCAGTTTAGTTATCAAAATCACAATGATCTACTTTGTTCCTGGTCGGTTAGAGCTGACTGTCCTGTTGGTATGACTCTTACTACTGTCAGAATGTGTTTCATTGATTTTTCTTCACTTTAAACGGGAGGCATGTTTGGAAATGTAATAAACAGTTTCCATTATCTTTCTTTCTAATATCCTTTGGTCTCACGACATTCAGCACATGGCTTAAGAGGAGATCATTGTAATTAGGATGAGTAGAGACAAGTTTATGAGCTGGTGTGAGGTCTGGTTGCAGTGTCACATTGCTGGTCATGAACTGATGTTACCAGATCCTAAAATCGCCAATAACTTCATCTCAAAACCAATATACTGGTATTTGATCATTCTATGACCCATACATTTTTTCTTTAATTCTACAACAATGAAAATTATGATAATAATAATGCAAATAAATGCCTCTCCCCTCTGTTAAAGTTATATGGATTCAAATGAATTGCTAAGTTGGCCCAACAATCACATACATGCTTAATAGCAATTAGACTAATAACAACTAACAATTGCAGTTTACCGATGAGTGTCAACTAGCGATTAATGTAAATCAGTGTATCAGCCTCTACCAGAACAGTGGCATTAGGGAAATTCACTTACAGTAATCCTGGTGGTTGGGGCATGAGCACCCAGATGACGTTATTGGCTGCCGATATGACACGCATGTGAGCACTGGGATCAAATGGCAGCTGTTATGGGGCACTGGGATCACCGCACGGGGTATTTACTGTTCAGGGAGGTCACAGCTAATCATAGGCTCCAGAATTTAACAAATGATTACAATGAAACTTCGTTATCTCAATGTACCTTATCTTGACCTATCCTTTATATGGAGTGTTTTTACAGAATATTCAGCACATTTGAATAGAATGATGCAGATAATTAGATTGTGTGTGTCATATTAAGGGTAAATGCCAATGACTGTAATCGTCTACATTTTATTTGTCATTGTAATTAAAGTACACTATTTGTATATTGACTAAAATTATATTTTCTTGAATGGTGAACTTGTGTGCTGTTTAGGGACAATTGTCAGGCATATTTTAGAATTTATTTTATAGTTTCCAAGATAATCTGTATTTAGGCTTCCTTGTGTGTTCATCTTCAATGTAAAATGATGACATTATGATTGAAATCTTTTCTTTTTTGTTTTCTGAAGAGTATTCATAAAATATTCATTGTTCGACTAGGCTTTAAGTGCCTGGTGTATTTGGATTGCAATGATGAGTTTGGGAGTGGTCAATTAGCGGTCAGTGCACCATTAGAGTGGCCAGGGAGTCTGAGGGATCAAGTGACTTGATACTGAATACATTAAGGTTGTTGGCTTACATTATTTAACCTGCAGTTGATAATTGCAGAGGGTCAAGTAGTACTATAGTGCTACTGGCAGAATCAATGTGAATCACTTAACTTGAATTATACAATATTGTATTGCATTGACAAAAGACCCCTTACCTACATGTACTTGTACAAGGAAAAAGAGACTCATGATCATAATGACAAAGTCACCAGGAAGAAGTCGTGTCACCCAAGCTGTGTTATATGCAGACATCAAACCTGAATATGTGACAGCTTGACAGGCCATTTGCAGAAAGGAGGAGGGTGGATCAAAAGGGTACCACAATATCTCCCAACAAGTAAATAATCAATTATGACAATGTCTCAGCTATATGGTAATCATAGTTTTTGTTTGCTGTGTGAAGACTTAAGCGACCCCCCAAGAATATCAATCAGTAAGGTGTCATTATGACAGTGACTCCAGATTATTGCCATGAACTACCAGCACAGTTGAACTGTATGGGCCCTAATCGAGTGTCAAGGTTGCCCCATGATGAGGGAATTATGCAAACACGGGCAAACAAATAATGTGTCAGCTCATCTGTGTGTAAAGCACAAGCTCAAGCTCGGACTGCTATGCTGGCTGAAATTTGTCCACTGTAAATGGAATCTTAACGTGGGAAATTGTGGTCATTCATCAAATGATGGCCACTTGCACACTAAAATCTTCTGAATCTGATCTAATGTATATTGAATATGTTTGGCCATATAAGTTAAGAGAGATGTACTTGGGGAGTTGTAGTACAGTCTGTAAGTTCACATGTATATCTGATGACATTTGGTGCATGATTCATAAACGGAAAGCCAGGTGGCATCATTATTTCCTCCTATATTGGGATATTATGAAATGCAAGAACTGTTGAGCGTACTGATGGAATTGACCGCACACTCATTGCATACTAAACAGGCCACAAGGTCGCCCCAGATGGTATTATTATGCAAATCACCAACCTTATACGCAGCTACTATAATCAATCTTTTTACGTGCCTCACAGTCATTCAATTATAAGGTCTTTTTGTGACAATCAAATTAGTGGACTCCTTTTACACCCCCACCCCCATGTGGACATTTTGTTTTGAAGATATCGGATTTGAAATGTTCTTTAATTTTTGATCTTTTAATGTCAAAGGTAGTGTAACATATCTGAATAGGATCTCAATGAATTAAAGATTATTTCATAATTATTTAGACCTTTCTCGTTAAAAGGGAAAGTAATATCAATACTCACCTTATCGAATCATCTCAAATTAATTTTAATAAATGCTATGAAATCATCTAAACTACATAGCAAATCATATAATTGCCGCAACGTGCAATGATCTCCAAGCAGCTCTCTTCTTTAAACAGCTGGCCAAATCCTGCATAAGGAGGCGAGGCATTAATCAAGTGTGTAACGTTTTCAATCTGCGCACGGGGAGAGCCTGCTCACATTGGGGAGTGTTCGGGGTTAAACAAGATCCCGGCCGACATTGACGGCGGCCATTTTGGGGTTAATTCAGTTGTGTGTGCCTGTGAGCATGAACACGCAGCAGGTGGCAGCCTTAGAATTGCAAATGTCCGCAGCTTGATTAATAAACACTATAGCTATTGAGCAACACTTCCGTGGGGCAGTGTGATGTGCTAGGTATATATGCAACGCAGGAAGTTGACAGTTGCTTTGTGGGTATTTTTTGGGGGGTGGGTGGGGGTGGGGGGGGTGCATATATGTCAATGGTGTTTTATGGTTAATTGTAAAACACCATGGCATTTAGGTTAGCGTGGGCTCTTCCCTGGATGTTTGTACGTTTACCATTTTTACTTTTTGACTGCTAAAATATACATGTACACAAACTCACACAAAAGTGTTTTATATGAATTCCTATACGTCAATTTTTTTAAACTTGTGGTAAAGGGTCCATTTAAGGAGTTAATTTTAGTAATATTGTAAGCAATACAAATACACAATGTAAGATGCCCATAAAGTGACAGACACCAGCTGATCTTGGGGAAGTTTTTAAGGGTATATTGTTGATAACACATGCACATTATAATTTATTTTGCTTTCAATAGTTCATGTTTGTGGTGTTTTACGCATCACGTGTAAGTGTACTGCATCCATGCATTTGTCTCAATTCTGGTGTAAAAGGAGTACTCAAATGTTACTTTTCTTTATGATGCTATTCTTCATCGACAAAAAACATTTCCACATGTTGATTTCTCCGAACTTCTATTTAGCTGGATAAGCCATGTTTATGATTGCAATGATTACGTTACTAATTGGGTGTGATGGAGCAGGCCATATTCTGGCCCTGTCTCTGCCTGTGGCGCATACACAATGCCTTTGTCTCCCACCTCTCATATGCTAATCAGATTTCTTCAGTCTTTAATGAACATTCTTGTGCACTTCACTGAAAGTAGTTGATAAACTTCATTTCCATAACAAAAAGACAGACTTTCTTTCTCATTGCATTAAGTTACTTCTCATGGCATTGACGTAATGAATCTGTCTGGCAATGCTTGAATCCGGCAACAAGTTTTCACCTTGTACGGTCATGGCTGGGAAACAGGAACAATAAGTTGCTGTTTGGAGAACTCATTTTACATACATGTGCATGAAACAAACTTTTGTCACTTTTATTTCTGGTATTTTTCTGATTAATTGTATGAATTTGTGAAAACTCAAACTGAATGTGTCATTGATGTAAAATGCCACCAAACCATTAGTACACTCCTGCTTCATAGAATTTTGATGTGTTGTGTTCCGTGTAACACAGTGTTACATCAAATTATTTGAAACGAAATTAAGTTCATGTTAATGTCTAGATTTCCATTCTAATGGACTTAGTTTACAAAAGTAAGCTGTCTTATATTCTTTTTCCTTATTTGTTGGTGTTTCTGACTTGAATAGATAAAGTTAAATTGTAATTTTATGCAGTGATTGTCGTAATTTTTGCCGAATGATTGGACAAGCTGGTGCTTTGTGTTCTTTCTTTGCATAATTACAAGGATTATCTTGATATAGCAAAGTGTTGTCTTCCATTTGTATTGTTAGAAATTCTTTTTTTATGTTGTCCAGTGTTGGAGTCTGTGGATTTAGCTGCAACTGTCAGATGCAAAACTGCATGGGGCAAATTTCTTGAGCTACTGCCAGTCCTCACCAGCAGGCACATTGCTTTATCTTGGAGAGGTAGATTGTATTCCACCTGTATATGCAGTGCTATGCTTCATGGATCCGAGACGTGGGCAGCATCCTCCAGTACTGTAAAACGCCTGAGAAGAAATGACAGAGCAATGATCAGCTGGATGTGTGGCAGCTTGATGTGTGGTGTGAAGTCAAACGATGATACCAGTACAGACAGCCTTTAAGAGAAATTTTGTATCACAGATATTGACAGTGTGCTTCGTAAAAATGGAGATTGAGATAGCTAGGTCATGTTTAGCACAGCTCTGGCTGGATTAGCAAAGTAAGAAAACATAATGGAAGGAAGGAAAGGAAAAAGAAGACAGTTGCAAAAAGTTCGGGGAGGGCATGGGTGTGTAAGTTTCTTTTTATTCTAGCTATCTAGGGTGTACTTCAGTCTCTAGGGTGTACTTCAGTTTACTAGGTAATCACATCTTCGCTGTCTCTGATTTCAGGCTTTACTTGACGAAGATTGAATGTTTGAAGTTACCATTGTTGTCATTTTGGGACCAAATTCTTCAGATGTGGTTATTTCCTCTCAAGTTGTGTAGATCCTTGAAGGATTTTCCAACTGTATAGGTTTTAGAGCCACACAGTATCAGGTTTGAATAGTTCTGGTAGTAAGTATGTAGGGTCATTCGCAGGTAGAATCCCCACGGGTACCTCGAGTACTTGTCCATGAGGAGAATATGCCTAAATATCATATCCCGGTATTATAGCCTGCATGTCAGTTTGCAAAGACGCTGTTGCATGGTGCTGTGGGGGTCGTTATGTAAACAAGAAAAATGGCAAGACTTGTTCGTTGTCAAAAGAATTGAGTGAAATTCTGGCGCATAAAATATTTGATAGAAATAATTGATGATCAACTCTAGTAATTTATAATCGTATTAGGGTCCCCAAACAATTCATAATATTATATATCGATCGATCGGTGCATCTCTGGTAGAATATGCTGTTATTTACAAATGACCATAACCTATTTCACTAGAATACGGAGATTTATAAATGAAATCAATTTTATCATAGAACCCTAAGCAATCCAAAATGATAGATATTTGACACATGGCACAAACATGTCCAATCCAACCTACTTAACTCAAAAAATAGTTTAGCAACTTTCTCCATCTCCAAGTGTGGCAGTCTCTCATCGAGTTTCTTGCCCCATCCAAGAAGGAGGCGCAGCAGTAATATGTTGTGCAGCTCTAATTGATATTCGGCGCTCGTCTGGGCGCAGCACGCCAATCGAGCCGAGCAGCCTCATTTGCATTCCGGGGGTGATGGCTGGCTGTGTGAGGTTTGGGGGGTTCATGGGCTGAGGTGTGGCCGGGGCTGTGCAACCAACAGCGGCCAAAGGCAGGCATCATGGAACCTAGTGTTCTTGAGTAGAAAACAAGAATATGTTTGATTTCAATACCCTCTTGACATTAACCCTGTCTGCTCGAATAAATCTGAAGTGTAGTCTTTAAGGTTATGCTCAGTAGGCAGACACTAAAAAGTTTTGTTCGACTTGCACTATGACAATTCAATTAATCAATGCATGTCTAAAAGACAAACTATTTTATGATAAATATCAAGTCAGCAAAACCTGGAGGGCAGTAAGTACGCAGTATGCCAACAAGACGATTTTCACCTGACCATGGTGCATTAAGAAATGTTATCTCTCAAAAGTATATAATGAATGTCAGTCATTGGAAACCAGTCGTAGGTACGGTGAAAATGTTCCAAATCTCATACACATGTAGCTTCATGTAACCCTGTATGGACTGCATGAAGTTTTCTCAAAGTATTAAAAATATATTGTATGTCTTAAGTGTACATTATAAATTTTCCGTACACTTAAATCTGAAAAGGCATTGTTTTGTTGATCTAGTTTTTACAGACTAAATGTTTTTATGACTGAATAATGTGAATATTATCTTTAACATGGTATCTGATGTAGTTGTTTGAATTTTTGTTACGGATTTTAAACAGACATTTCAAATTAATTTTCATACTTTGTTTAAAAAGGTTTTGATAAATGTGTCTTCCTTATTGGGGGTTTGATATTCAAAAGTTTCAATGTTCAAGTTTACGAAATTGAATTATTGAATCATGTGCCCCAGCTTTGTTAGATAAGGGGATGGTTGGGGTGGAGGTATATATACTATATTTACTATATAATGACCAGTCTTACATGAGTAAGAATGGTGTTTGTAATATAGTATGTATGCCGCCCACCCCTTTATCTAACCAAACTGGGGCCCTTGTATTGAATATGTTGCATCATTTGGAAATGATTCGATGATGTGTCGTACTGTACATGTATTTGATCTCAATTTGTTTAAAATGTATTGAGATTTGCAATAGCAATCAATGGGTGCAAAAAAGATGGCAATTATTCTTGAGAATTTACCAATCAAATTTAAACCATTTCTATATACAGTAGATATAGAAAAAAGTTTGACTACATTTCAGATATGATAAATTTAAATCTAGTATGGTATGAAAAATATGTGAAAATACATTCAACTACCGGTATAATCTTTGATAAAAAGGGAATTATGCTTATGAGAAAGTATTCCATTCAGGTGATGAAAAAAGCTATCTGCTTAAATATTAGATTTCTATTCAAATTTGGCCACTAAAGTAGAATTATGTGAGCACTTGGTGTCTCAGATGTGATAGAAAGTTACGACTTGCCAATTCTGTTGACTGTTCTTTGTGATAATGGTTTTATTGTGTAGCAGAAAATTGACATTAACTTTTAGTTGGAAGAAAAATTTGATACTGTTCAATTTTTATCCTCATAACAATAATTCCTGTATTTGTGAAATGAAAAGAGTAATTTAAACCTGGTAACATGGATCTGTTAAAATTCTATGTGTTCTTGTATATGGTACGTCCTTGTGAGTAGTAAGGGTTAAGCCTGATGTCATGGTTTGGCTGGGACAAAGGTGTGTAGTTACATAAATGAACCTCTAATGAAAATGTAAATGTTCCATTTAGATGTTAAAGCATTCAATTAGTTGCAGAAAAAGTCATTAATCCACATAATTGAAGGATTAAGTAAATTAGCTCTATAGACAACTGATTAACTCTTTTTCTTTTTGATTCATTATGAATTATCAGGTGTAGTCCTGTAGAGCATGATACAAAACTTTGAAAATTATATTGTCATAGCTCATATTGTACATACATATATTGTGAATAATAGAAACACTATCATAGCCTGTGATTTTTTTATATAAAATATTCTTGAAATAAATTTGTTACTTACACAAATTGAAAATAGCATTAAAAATCTCATTATAATTAAACGATTATATCTTCGTGCAACGTCAAGATGTACATGTAATTAATTGTCATAATTGTCATGAAATCTAATTAAATAGAAATAAATGCAAAAAGTCTCAAAAACTATTTTCTTATATCAAGTAAACAGACAGAAGGAAATCTTTGGAATATGTTGATTATAAATACAACTTTTTTGTTGAAAAATATTGTCTGATTGAAGGTTAAAAACTTAAGAATTAATTTATCAACATCATTTAGATGTTATCCGTATTTGGTTCTGTTAGAATTTTCGCTCATAACTTACAACAGCATTATTGAAATGTAAAAAAAAAATAGCACGTTTTTTCCGGTTGGGCGAGTGACCGTCGTTGTCGATGTTGAGGCGGCGGGGTATGGAGATGGCGAGAGGAGCCGGGCGCGGGCGCTGAATACTAATCAACGGCAGCCGCCCCGGTGGCAGCGGGTTGGGGTGTGGACAGCAGCAGCCCCGCCGTGATAGGTGGGCCAATAATGCTATGGACGTGGCGAGGTCCGCCCGCCACAGCCGCTACGTGAGCCCCTGCTCACTGCATTATGTATGCAGCAGGCGGAGTGAGGGGCTCCCGCTGATGTATGCCCGGCACTGCCCCGACGTGAGGCCGGCTTTATGGCAGCCAGTGCAGGCCAAAGTGGCTCAACTCGCACAGTTTCAGCTATGGGAGTTAAGCCGTTTTGGCGCTGAGCTGCTGTGGTGTGATGTAATCGTAGACGTGAGGGTTGGCTGGCGGCTGCGGCGGCGGTGGTGGTGGTGGAGGCAGACGTGGAACTATTTGATGCTGCATCACGCACAGCTGTGCACACTGGCACTGTCACGAAGTTCTCGTTCTCGTGTGATGCTGCTGCCACGGAGGTTAGCACGTCCACGCTGATTTGTTCAGAGCGTGATCGTACATACTGCTCCATTATAGCACGGAATGTGTGAGATGCATGTCATCGTCATCGTTATTGGTAATTGACACAAATGTGACTGAGGAGTTAAGATGGGATTGTAGTGATTTACATGATAGCCATGGAAAGTCTTAATTGTGCGTTTGATTTGGGAGTCGTGACTGCGCATCGTTAATATTTCTGGTTTATAATGGTTTGAGACATACGGATGAATATCGAAGGCACTTAGGATTATTTATCTGTGATTGGTGATTCGAGTAGCACTTATTTTAGTCATAAATTTTTGTTGTAGGATTTAAAAAAAAATTGCTTTTTTGGTGATACAAATGGATCTAATGGATTTTATGGACTGAACAAAACTACAGCATAACTGTATAAAAAAAGAGCTGGCAATAGTGATGACCATAACAAGTGGTGTGACAGTCATCAACAAGTGGTGCTCACCCAATGAGTGGCTGCTGGCCTGTCCTGGCTAAACGTCTCTAGTCAGGATCCTCTAAATGTGTTAATCATGTGATAATAGAAAGCAAGAAGGCTTGCTCAAAATGAAGTTCTAATGTACTAATTTCAAGTATACTTTGGAAGATTTCCCACTTATCCAGTAGAATATTTGGCCTTGAATGCTGATTATTAAAACAATTACAAAAGTCTATTGCTTGGGGACCCCTTAAGGCAATCAAAAATAAAAAGATGATGAGGTTATTCTATTTATTAAGAGTTCAAATATGGTTAATGAAGATGAGCATACACAAAAGGGCCAAATTTATGTCTGTTTGTTATAACCATTAAGTTTGAATATCTTCAAAACCAAATGTGCCAGTCGTACATCGCATTTCATTATGTACGATCATTTTTAAAATTTTGGAACCGTTCCGAACGGATGGAAAGCAATAGGAATAATTTTAAAAAACTTGTAATTTATATCTTTTACCATGGCTATATTAGTATAATTATATTTCCTTGTAAGTTTTCTTCTTGCACCGACTGCTACAAGTATATGAAAATTTAAGAATACAATAGTCTTTTTTTATTTTTTTTTATTTAATTAGTAAACAGTTAACAGCCAATGACTTGTTTAATTATGGTTATAAGGATAATAATCATTTTTGCCAAAATGGACTGATTGCCACACTTAGAGGTAGAGAACTACAGGAATCTTTTGTTGTTCTAGTCTTACTGTTTGGAGTGTTTTCATATATTAATATTTATGCAAAAATATCTGACCAATTGAATTAACACCCTAATATCAAGACCTCCAAACCGTGTGTGTACAATGATGAAAATGCGCAATTTTTAGTATTAAATTTTGAAAATGCGCGAGTCATGGCTTGAATCCAATCCAAGACTATCACAGGTATAATGTGGGGAGAATAAATCTACTAATCTACTCTACTAACTCATCAGTTACCCTAACAAAGATTGAGGCGTGGTCAGTCAATTTCAAATGTTTCTCTGTTAATTATTTAAATTTCTGGTACTAAAATTTATGGTTCAATAGCTATGTGTTAACAATAGTTGTGTATGATTACGTTGTACTTATGGAACCTATGTTAAACTCATCAATGAATTCAGAATAAAGTTTTAAGATAAGCCTGTAACTGCTGACTGTTTTGGTTGGCGTTACTTGAACAATATTATGGAGTTATGGACTACATGATGACAATTTTAAAATCTTATATGCAGGGCCATCGACTTGACTGACATTTGTCTGACCACTTTTTTTTTCAAGAATTCATTACCTAATAACGTAATTACGTAATAAGTACTCAATAAACTACAACAGGGACTTCCAGACAAGGTCCTGCAATTTAGCCCAACGACAACTGCGTAACTTCCCTACCAGAGACTCATAGTTTGGCGAAGTGTTCAGCGACCTTTAATGACCAGTCTTTGTCTTTTATTAGGGTCATGTGAGAATGCTTTGTTTGTAACAGGGTTCATTCCTCAATGTCTGACACGTGCTAGTTACGTTTCACATATAGAACAAAACTAAATAATATTCTATGACTATTAAAGTTCAAATATCTTCGTGTTTAGTCTCAACACTTCTAAACTAATTCATTGATGAATTTGAAGGCAGGATGGAATTTGACACACAGGTAGTAGTAGTATTTTTCACTTATAAAAGCCGAATGACATGAAAAAAACGTACGATGCCTCCATTATCATCTATGTCGAAGTGGTCATAGAAAAGTAATTTGTTTGAAAAAATAGCTGTCAAATTACACCATTTGTGTTGTAAATTCCAATTTTTTTCTGGGGTTGCATTCCCCAGAACCCTCTCGCCATACAGCGACTATGTCGCCGTTTTCATGCCTCTGACGCTCAATTTGTTGGACCACTCTTAAGGTGTGTGCGATGGCCGTGATTCATGAACTAATTGAAGAGGTTGAGATGTGTTCAATATAAGCAATCTAATTCTACTAATGTCTAGTGCTGACACATACAAATGTACCTATTAAAACATGAGTGTTATTACCAGAAATTTAAATAATCAACAAAGAACATTTGAATCAACATCTATGTATCAATCTTTGTTGCGATAACTTCCGAGTCAGTAGGAGTTACCCACAATGGCTACCAGGTGGCTATGCAATCCATAATTGACGAAATGTTTATGAAAATAAACCTGTCATTCAATATGTATGTAAGTTTTCTTGTGTTAATAAAAAAAGCACCACACTCAGTGTGTAATATGACAAAGTGTGCCTAGTGCTATGTGTCTTGGAAGTTGTATGAGAATCAGCCAAAGTGTATTCACGGCACGATCTCATGCTACAAAACTAAAGTGCTTATAGCCTCACAGCAAGCTTGGCTCATTTTATTTTCATTGTATGTCTGCATAAATTGACAATCTTTGAAATAAAGATTCACGATCAAGCTAAGTATTCTTTGATGTCGGGTACCAAGAAATTTGTTGACAATGACCAATTGAAACAAAATAAAGGACATTGTTTCACTTCCTGAGTGTCATATTAGTATTCTAAAAGAAAATGCTTTATCAATGTTTAAATCTGATCTGCATAAAAGTCATTACTAGTATATACCCAGTGCAAAAATTCTTTTTCATCATGCTTATTAGGAAGACCCAATAAAACCACACCAGCGCCATGTTTGTGACACTTCATATTCTGTATTCAGAGCATGTTCTGGTGATTAACACAATTGCTCTCATATTGAGTAGGAAAAGACAGTACAGTATTATGACACTTCATTTCAGAAGGACATACTCTTCATAAGGTTTGTCTATAAATTCTCAATAATCCTTGATTTTTCTTTTGAAGCTTGAGAAGCTCTATTTGATGCCAATCAAGGACATGTCTATCCTTGAATAGAAGTCCATGTGAGAGAAGTGGAAAGAATCTTTAATTAATGCCATTGGTGATAATTTGAAAAAAGACCATGGGTGTGTGTCTGTATTGACCTCTCAGTGCTAAAAGAGTAGCCATAGTAGGTGATTGATGAGTCCAAGTGGGGCTTTAAACATGTCATTGACTGGAGCTGATGGCTGAGCCCTCTTGTGCTGGATGGCATGGTGCATTGCAATACACAGGATCCTCACATTTATGATTTTGAAATGATAATTTTCTACACATCCCTTTCCCACACCGTGGTGTAAACTGGAGCTCATAACAGCTGATTTATGAGTTTGAGTTATTAGGGTCCCATAGTGTAAGCAATTGGAGTTAGATTTTAGTAGTTGTTTATTTGTTTGTTCAAACATAGTACCAAATGATTATCATTTGAATTTTTAGTATACATGTGGTTTATGAGCAGCTCACAAGGGTCCCGTGGTCTTTATCCATGTCTATGTGGTAGAATGGGCCTGCCTGATGACCCATGATGACCCCGTTGCTTCATTACCATGTCATTGCGACCCTACATTTCCTCCCACTCATTGGGATGCAGCACTAACTGAGGTGCACCACTTTTGGATGTCTGCTTCCTGATTTCCATTTTAAGCCTTTTTCAGAAGAGTTTGGTTTAGATGGGATGACTGTTTTCCAATGTAGTTCTGCTTTACAGCTCATAAACCTACATACAGGTGTGAATTTGTATTTTGATAAGTAGGAGGGGTTATGGATCAGGTTCTCAAGAACTGTTTATAATTGGGTTGCATTATTTGGCTGATACAAAGAAACAAGTTTTATATATCAAGCAGGTTTAAAACCCCTCACATCTAGTCAGAAAATATGAACAACAAAATCTTTGTTCATACAAAAGTCTAATAATAGCAGAACTACTCTTTATTCTGACCTCTAACATGGTTCCTCCGTGTAAATAACCTGTTCTAAACCATCATTAGCATGGCCTTTGCTAGTGTTGATGTTATCACAAGGAGCGGACACTTCTTGATGGAGGTCACACCCACCAAACCAATGAGAGGCACAGCTTCTTCGTAAGCATTATGTAATGCATCTTTGCCTGTTAAAAGTAAAAAGCACTACTAGTAATTATGCAGTAGTTGACCAATCAAACTTGTGGCCCTGGATTCAGTGCTTTCATTTGCAACTGTTATAGAAGTTAAATTCTGATGATGATTTGCATTGATATATTGTATTTAATTGACTTGGGTGTTAGCATTGGAGTTTGGACAAAGGCTACGTGATATAGCCTTATAGACTTGGAGAAAGAATTCTGTCATGTCAAAAGGATGTTTTGCATTGATCATTTGATGCTTTAAGCTTAGACACACAATGAGGAATGAGGTGATGGTTAATAAACAGGGATCAGCGATGCTGGGCGGAGAAGGCGTGAAAGGTGGCGAGGCCCGCGGGAGCCGATAACCTCCACAATAATGTGCTCATATTCATGAGCCCCATACAGCAGCCACAATGTGAGACGCACAAATTCACTTTGCATGATTCATTTTACTCAATTTTTTAAAAGCTCGATATTTTTCATTACAAAATATAAGATAGGAAAATATGCCGGTGGGTGAACCTTTAATGTTTGATTTCAAATTTCAAACATGTTCACGGAAGTGTGTATTATATTGCTAGCTGCCATTATGTTGGAATGTACTGATGAATGGCATAAGTAATAAACTGAAAACTAGCTATCTTTGATTGATGATACAAAAAAAAGAACAATGAATGCTAATTATCTTTTATCATTGAATAGAAGAAAAAAAATACTAAAGTAAAACAACAAGCATACGGTTTTAGTGTTACAGTGCAGAGAAAGCATATGATGTGGGTAATTATGCATGAGAGGGTAAGCTGTGGCTGTGAGGAGGTGACAACCAATAAATAACTGCACGTCCTGTGGGGATTAGCGGGTGAGAGGATCTAAGACCCGCAAGGTGCCAAAATGATAACCTCGCCCCCTAATTAGCATGCTGTTATGGATGAGGGTGCTAAACAGATGGGTCAGCAGTCTAATGCTACTACGGGGTTTAACAGAAGTGTCTGTATTGGGGAGATGCAGCAGTTATATATGGATTACGATGATTGATTATTGAAAGTCTGCTGATAAGGTGGTTGAAACATTTTTCTTTACGTCTTGTCTTAATTTTAAGTTCCAAGCAGTTCACATGATTGGAATTTTTTTTTCTTCTGAAAGCTATTGTTTGTGTGTCTGTGTGTAAGTCGTTGCAGGGTCTCGTGAGCTCACTGAAAAGTTCTATCCGTGTGCATTATGTACATGTACTCTGCATTATAGTGCTGCTCTATATCTTATTTATTATTTCATCAGTGGGGTGTGCAATGCCGTACCCAAATAATAGAGCTTAACTTTTGAAAAACTTTATGAGATCTTGTTGCAACATGTATACAGCTGGTGAGTAAGCATCTGGTGATTGAAGTAGAGGACGCCTTAAGTGCTGTTATCTACTATTGAATGTCCTATACAAATGGTATGTAAAAGTACATTTACAAAATTAAAATAGAATTAGAAGAATACATTCAGTCCCTCTCCTACTTAAAAGAATATTTGGCAAGTACGTACACTCTGAACAAACAATGTTTTTAACCTGTATTGTAGACATTCTTGTTGATCTGCTGTTTTGAGGCAGTTGCCTTTGCTGAGATTGCGTGTGACATGACAAGGTGTGACCTGAACGCTGCTCATGTCTGCTCGGAATCATCATAACTCACATTAGCCTCTTGGCCTTTTGATGCTCTGCCTAATCTGTGCTCAATAACCAGCACTGTTCTTTATTGTCACATTGGGATATATCACGTGCTTGTATTGAAAATTAACAACATGAACAAAGAAAAATAAGTGGCTTGTGACTTCTTGGACTGTTTATTTGTAATTTAGAAAATATGATTAAGTAATGTTTTATGGATCTGTGCATGGCCTCGACTTTTGCAATTTTACAATGGTTATTTTTGATTGTCACGAAGTTGTGAGGAAAATCTTGGACTAGTCACAACTTTCATGAGCACAAAACCATTGAGAGTGTCTCATCATCATGACAATAATGTTCAAGCTGTTTGATGGTTAAATGCAAGGCATATGAATAGACATAGAGAATAGAGAAAAACACACACAAATACAATGATCAAGCTGTGATGCACAATCACTGTGATGTTCAGTCTTTATGAATTTAGAACCTGTCTTGGATGACAATTCTCAGATTATGGGTATAATTATATTAACCTACAAAAATGAAGTACTTTTGTACATATAAGGCTTTTGGGTAAACTAATTTTTCATCCAGATTTGTAGCAAGTAACGTTAGTTTGTCATTTTACTGCAAAAGGAAATTGCTACAAATGAATTGAGCTGTATTAATTGGCCCCCAGTTGTTGCACGTTTGTGGACCAAGCAAGTGAGCTGTGTTCTTATTGAATTTGTACAACTTACATTTGCCAACAAGGTGATGCGATTATGTGATGTGATGGAGAACTGAGAAAAAGCCCTGTTTGTGTTTGCTCCCTTCTGATAATTTTTGGTGGCTGTAGAATGGCCTGAATGCATCGATTTCCTGCTTCTGATCGGAAGTGACCAGACATTGGGCAAACTTGGTGTATTTGGCCAAATAAACATCCATCTTAATCACTGGCAGAGCACAGTGTAGAGAATGACACATTTCACATACCAATCGTACTTGGATTCTGTTGTTCGATATTGAAAATGTCTACTAAATGCTGTTTTTACAACTTTTGAAGGAAACAAATAACATAACCATTGTCTAAGTTATTAACCCTTTTAGATAGTATCTTAACAAACGAACATGCGTTTGAGTTTTGTCTCTACAGTGAAATTTTTGACAGCGGACCATTCTAACCTTAACCCTCTCGACGCTGTGGGCTCCCTACAGGAGCCCACTCTAAATACCCCCTTCAGTGCCGTGGGCTCCTGTAGGAGCCTTATTTCACAAAAAACAGTTTGATTTTGTTTGCAATTTTGTAAACAAATACTCGTGGTTCTAGTTCCATATTCTGGTGTGGTAACAACAACAACTTTACCTTGACATTTCGATGTATTTCTATAAGGAAATAAGCAGCATAGTATTAATTAATATTTTAATTCTATTCGTGAGAACGAATATTTAACCACCCAACACGCATTATCTGCTTCAATTTTGAGCCCTGAAATAATCTTATTTGCGTAGGCAAAAACATGGCTTGTGATACATCGATGGAAACCTTGACAAACCAGCTTTGTATTGAGACCCAACATGAAATGTGAAACTAGACTTCAAGGTCATATCACGACATCGAATTTTCAGCCTTGAAAGCGGTATTCTTAGGTTCAATCGCCAGCAAAACTTCTATGACACGGCTAAATGATGCCTTAAGCCTTTATCAAGAACGCCCTTACGAATCTCTTGCTGCGCCATGCGCTGCACAAGGCTGATTTCCCGGAAATCGGTCGGAATGGGTAAGATTTGCTATGATGTGACGAAATGTAAATTTTTGAAGAAGAATCATCATATTCTTCATCCATGCCTCATCTCATTGTATCTTGGATACCGGATCACAAATAAAGCATTTGGGAAACTCCCCAATAAGTGTGGACATCGGATGTCTAGTATTTCTATAAAAACTAATGATGTTTTTGTCGAATGATCAAGTGATACCTGTCAAAAGTTCACGACAATAGGAAATCAAAGTTTGACCACGTTTTTGGTCCGTAATATTGTAAGTAAAAATATTTTTTTATGAAATATGGATGGTTTACGTTGTTTATCGTGTGTATCCTGGATAAAACGTCCCTGCACTTAAAATAACTACCGATTTTACGGCCTTCAAAATTGGTCCGCTAGCTGTCAAATGAATCGGAGATCTCTCGAAATAGTCAAAATTGAACTTGATGCTGTATGTATCTTTATTTATAATGGTGAAAATAAGAAACTAGACTGTCTCCTGAATGTGTACTGTAAATGTGAAAATGTTCTGATTAAAAACGTAAGAGCTACAAAGGATCATATTTCAACTATGACAATTGAAACCCCCCACTGTGAATAACACGTTACGCAAAATGCGTGTCTGGCACTGAGGGGGTATCATAGTGAATTTAGGTCTGGCTTTGAGAGGGTTAAGAGTTGAACCAGCATGGGCTAGCTGCAGTTGGTTTGCTGTTGTATTGGAAGAAGAAAATGCTGATGCAACTTCATTTCTGTATTATAACAGTGGTGAAAATTCACGGGGAAAAGTTGTCAGACATCAGGGCAAGTAACCATAAAAAGTTTCTTGCCCTGAATGAAAGTTACCAAAAAAGGGTGAGAGGGCATCGTCTTGACAAGCAATTTGAAATAGTATGGTCTTGGCCTCTTGGGTGCAATTTGTGGCTTTTCATATGAAATATATCACATTTGCAATGCTGATAATTTCACAAAACATATAAAAATTAATTGACACAAGTGTATCAAAGTCAATAAGTAAAGTTGGCTTTTAACACAATACTGATTTAAATGTTGAAAATCAATAGCAGAAAGTTGTTTGACATCAGGGCAAGCAACTCTAAAAGTTACTTGCCCTGAACAAAAGTTACTTGCCCCGGGCGAAGGGGTGGACAGCTATTTTCAACACTGATTATAATCAGTTAGCCGACCTTTCGAGATTGGCTGCTCGGGTACCCGGGTTCAAAATTTTGTACTCTTGAGGACCTTACTAAATAGAAAACTTTGTTGAGATTCTCCTTATAATGTGTCAAAGAGGATATGATATAATGATTATATGAACACTATATCAAATGTAATTGGACAATCAAGAGCTCTTATTCTGATTCTATGCTATCTCACTGTGCATATTCTATTACAGTTGAAACTGCTAAGGTTTGACTGAAAAAAACTCATCCATTAGCACCTTAGAAAAAAAAAGTTCCTTCTACGTCAGCCATGTAAAGTAAACCGTTGTCTCATTACTATTCTCAATGATTCCATTAGTCTCCGTTAACATGATTTTTTAACTTTTAACTTTTAAACTTCTGGATTTATTGCCTTGAAGCATATTTCTTACCACTTTGCCGCTCATTCTGGATTCTGATTGGTTATGAGCAGTGTGAGATATGAGTGTATCACTACTTTGCCGAGGTGATCTGACTACTTTGTGAATGGGAGAACAAAGACTTTCCGATGCTCATTAACATAATAAATGCATTACTACGACGTACAAAAACATGACGTAATTCGTGCTAGGGTGTTCAGAGAAATACGGTGCACGTTATTGCTGGGAGGATCGACGTTTCAAAGCATGCGTCGTAAGTAATGTATTTTGCGCGCGATCCTCGTATTCTATGAAACCCGGCCTCCATTAGAATAGGTGTCAACAAACAAGACATTTTATTGACGGTCTGAATTCTGGCCATTTTGGTATATACATGTATCATTACTATGTATATAAGGCATCTAACAAATAGATTGTAATCAAAACACCATGGGATTGTTTAAGCCTAGTTTCCTGTGGAGCGATTAAAAATTGTTAGACAAGAAAGTATATGAGTATGCACTTTGGGATGAGTCTCTCGTCTGAGACTTTTATGATTGATTGTTGCACAAGTAAAAACATGTAATTTTCCATCAAATGGAAGATGATTACAGGGTTGAATAAGCATCATTACGGTGATTTTGTTGCTGCATTGTCTCTATATGACTCCATAATGTGAGGCACGGCCGGAAAGCAGCAACATTTGCATAATATACTTTTCCGCACTTGTGAATAGAAACCAGGACTTTGGCATTACAATGTTTCTTTATGAATAGATTTATACCATTACCAGTAATGTGATATCCCAGCTGTTATATTGGCAGATTTTTTAAACAATATATTTAATAAAAGACTTCATTAGTTGTAATCGTAAAACATATTTGAAAGAGTTGTGAAAGTTTTGTAAATCTATTTTTTTAAGAAGTAGAGGATCATGACTAGACACTATCATAAAAATCTTCGTTCATTAATTTAACTTAAATTAATTAAACATTTGCGTATTTTTATGTGGAGAAAAATTTCTGATGCTGTTTACTAAGCAATGGGTTAAAAGATGTTGCCTCGAGCTGCAATAATATTACTGTTCCGTTGATACATTTAATTGGGCATCTTGTATATGCAACTTTATTGTCTGCATAGAACAGAGGCTCTTAGATTTCTTACGACATTTTGCTAATAGGGTGCTTTTGATTCAAACCAAATTTATAGAGGGCACAAAACATGTAGACAGTAAAGTGTGAATGATTGTCAATAGAGTATAGTAGGTAGTATAAATGAGGGTACATTGCTCACCTAGGTCTAAATGCTAGCACGATCGGCACTAAAATTTGCGGATGTGTCGCAGTGTTTGATGTGCGTGACTGTTACATCACATTACAATTGCTGCAGTGACACCTAAAGTCTTATTGTAGACAGGCATGACATTGTGATAGATATCATATGCATTTATGTAGGTCATTGGAGGCTGTAATTAATCAACTGTTTAAAATTGTCACATCAAACCTGCACATTCTCAAGTTGTTTATCATAATTTTGCCAAAGTCAGTCACGTATGTTTGGATTTCATCATGATAATTATATTTCGGTCATTAGGATAGTGTGAACACTTTATCAGAAATAAACCTGACATGGATATCAACTCTTGCATTTTTTGTGGATACAAAATGCTAATTATGTATGATACATAGGTGTCACGTTGTCAGAATATTACTTTGATTGAGTTTTCATTTCATATGACTGAACATGTTAAAAATATTGAGAATGTGGAATGTGCACAAGTTAAATTTTGGTTTCAAACAATATATTTGATGAAAAAATTCTCTATGAGTAGCTGTGCCTAATTTCACCATGTATGATTTCAAAAACAATAGATTTTATGAATTAATTAGCAAACATTTGAAATACATAGATGTTCTCTCACTAGTTATTATGCCATTGCTCCTGTTGAATAACCACTTCTATAGGCAATTTGGAATTCAAAATAATGCTACTAAAATGCTCACTGAATGGTAACCCGACTAGTCCAGATATGTTTACAATATTCTATTACAATTGTATCTCATTGACAAAAAACAACTAAGTTGTTCTGTAGAACAATGTTGAAAGTGTTAAACACTTGTGATTCAGGTAATCTTTTAGCACTGTCGTGAGCGTGCATAACACTAGAAGCAGCATCAATTGTGCAGTGAGCCAACTACACAGCCATTGGTTAACAGATAAAAAGGAGTGACAAGGGGACATCCGATAGCTTAGAATTTTGTACGAAAACAATTTTTAACCTTATAAGTGATGCACCCTAGTATTTTTCTTGACCAATGCTACAAACCTTCAGCTAGTGGTGCAGAAAGCAGTAGAAATAACATAGAAACATTGTTCCATTGTGCAAGCTCATTAAGGGATCTTGTGCCTTATCTAAATGAAACCTATTTCAGATTTTGTATTGACTTTTGTAAGAAGTTTACTTGCACGAATTTTAATTGAAGTTTTATTTAAATGAAATGTTTTTTGAATTTATACAGAAGTCACATTACAGACAAATGCTAACAAAAAAGCAAGCTGCCAGGATTCAAATGTAGAAACAAAGAAGAAATGTTATATATTATTCATGTAATGTTATGTGATGAAAGACCAAATTTGAACTTCAAGGTCTTACTAGCAAAAGATTAAAGAATCAAGATGAGTCCAATATTGCTAATTTGGGCAATTTGTTCTCACTGTGATGGTACATCAATTAAAATACAAAACATAAGGATTATTTTGGATACAGGTAAATTAGAATAGCATTTTTGCATTAAATGCCAACTATACTTATTGAATCAATTTGTGATTTGTATGACAGACTTCTGTGATAACTTCTAGTCAAAGTCAGCGAGTATAAACTGTGATACAGACACAACATACTCATGAACTGCACAGTAGAAACACAACTTCACAGTTCACCCATTGAGTACATGACCCACCCTCAACTGTGATATTCATATAATTGCAAGATGAACTATTTGCTCATGAAGAAGCTAAGCAAGAAGCAAAGTATGCACATCATACTTACATCCAGGAGGTAGCTGTGATACCTTCCACTTCACCTGTGATACCTGCACCCGCTGGACCATGTACCCTTCAAGCATGAACTATGGCATGATGGACTACTCGGCTGCCCTGGGCGGTGGCTCCCTGGGCATGGGTTCCTTGGGTGGGCCAGCAGGGAGCTCAATGCCTCCTCCGCCCACCATCCCAGCCCCTCACCACCCGTACTACCACCCCCACCCTCACCACCAGGCTGCGGCTGATCTGAGCTTGCGCCCACCGCCCGCCCACACGTACCACCGTGCCAGTCCATACCACCGCCACCCAGCCACCACCACCATGCCGTCCTACCAGCTGCCAGCCTCAGCCTACAGTGTGACGGCCCAACAGATGGCCCCCACAATCACCAAGGTCCCGGCAGCTGCTGCAGCAGGGTCTGCAGCCGCAGCACGGTCGTCAGCATCAGCAGGAAAATCAGGTCCGGCATGGGGGGCAGGACTGAGGGCGGGGATAGAGTGGAACGTGCCTGTGTGAACAGCTTTGTTGAGTCTAAAACTGTCCATGTGAGACAGGGGCTTGTATACGGAGTTGCTCATAAAGAAATGTTTCACTCTGTGTGTTATTGTTTTTTTTTGTTTTTTTGTTTTAAATTTTACTAGTGTACCCTTTAAGCTTATTAAAATAGTGCAAGAGAGTTAAAAAAGATAACATAAGCACAAATGAGCCATTTTGCGTTTCCAATAAGTGATCATTTTTTGTCTCTGTATGAAAATGATCATCCTGATTTACCAACTATACATTCAAATCAAATCAGATGCTGTCCAGAGATTTGATTTTTGCTAAGGATTAGAATGGAAAATGATAGGCAGTTGATGAAAGATAAATATATATGTATATAAAAGAGCAAACTTTCTACAATATTTTTGCTAATTTTCTTTCGAATGTACTGAAAATGTTAATAATAATGATAATAAAATTCTCTTGGTATGAAATACGAACTTATTTGGTAAGGACTTCAATATATAGAAGGCCATACGAAGCTTTAAATTGAGGCAGATATGTTGGAATTTAACTGAATAATTCCATTAAATATCACCCTACTGATTGAACCATTTTTTATAGATTGGTGTTGGATGGCAACAGCAAATAACAGCTGACATAATAAAGAACTTACCTAAAGAGGAGATGATCATTTGCAACTTGATACAAAAGCATTGTTCCTTCATGCTGATTTATTACAAACTCTTTCAGCGACATTTATTGAGTTAACATTTGAATTCAATTTATATTTTGTCTGAACTTTTTATGTAAATCTGAATCGAGTGAAAATGTCTTATTTTATAATGCAAGCTATTGAAATTGCTCAAAGCATATTAGTTGTACAAACAGAACTAAAAGTAGACTGAATATGTCCATGTGAGTTTTAACTGTAATTTTTATAATTTCATAACCTGAAATATTGTAATTTTCTTGAAAGATCTCTCATTTCAGCAGCAACATGCATTTAAATTTGATGGTCACGAACATTAAGTTGTAAGTTAAAAGCACGGCCTAAGTATCCAACATAGTGCATTTTGTAGCAAAGTGTGAAGCGTGATGAGGATCAAAGGATGGAGGATCGATTCTGCCCTAACACTCTCATTCTGTGTTACTATGAATCTTTTAAGAAAATTAAACATTATGAAATGATCAGTTTTTCGGTCACATTTAGAGAAACTAGTGATATAACGTCATCTATTTTTATCATCTGATTTTGCAAGATTTCGTTTACTTAATTCAAGTCATTCTAATATACTGTCATCTTTCATTTCTCAGCTTGCTGAACTTGTACATCCATGGTAGTTCTGTAAGAAGGCCATTTCGGAGTGTTTACCACATGTGTACTTACCCACTCGGACATATACTCACATAGACCCTAAGAAACATAGCCTAGATAAGTGCCATTATTTAGGTTTTTGACACTTGTAACAAAGCTTGATGGGTGCGTGGTTACGTTGACTCAGGGCTACCTAACAAGACCAGTTGCAGGTTAAGCATGTTAAGTGAGAACCGCAGCTACCAGCTTGCAAGCTGTTCTTTTTTTAAATTCATGATGCAGACGTGGTCCAGGGGTCGACTTAAGTTCAAATTTTCAACTAGACAGTGGGCCAGTTGACACTGAATACAGCTGGCCCGACTCAACATGAACTGGTCCGAATATAAAGCTGCTCTCCTATTACGGAAAGATGCAGCTTGGAAAAACAAGCTTATTCTTCACTTAATAAGTTTGTTTAGTTTAAAGTGAATTGAAACAATGTACCAGTGATAAAATTTGGCACTGGCCCGTCGGCCCGAGGCTAGTACAACCTTAGAAGGGCCAGTAATGTTTCTCAGATGATGGCCCGACTGGCAACCATAAAATTTGCTGGAATTTTGCATTCGATTTTTGCAGAACCCCCACTCCCATTACAAAAGAGCTTGATCTTGTCTACCTTCACTATGTCAACAGGATATGGTGATAGTTGACAATTGTATAAATCTTTTAAATAAATTCAAGAAGTTTCTGGAGGGGGGAGGGGAATAACCCCTGACTCCCAAGCAATGCTTTGCACTATTAAAATACTGGCCCTTCTGGCCAATTTGGGCTACTTCCAAATTTTTGTCACTGATGTACATAGGAATGTAATGGTATTCTTCATCGTCAGATTGCCGGTTTGTCAAAATGTTCAATAAAATCATGAAATTTGAGTTTCAAATTGAGTTACTTTTTGATATTTAATCTTTTTATATTCAGGCCAGTTAATGGTGATGTTTTGTTTTGCAATATACTTGATTGCGAAAAAAACTATCGACTTTGTCATAGACTGGGAAATGTTATTTGACCATATCCTTGTATGCCAAGCTTATGTCCAGAGTAGTAAACAGCCACTAATCACGGCTTGTAGGTAATGTCATGATTTTTGGTTTAATAAGCAAATAAGTGTGTATTTCAAATATTGCTTTGGATTAAGCAAAAGCGGTAACTAATCATAGAACTGGCTGTAATGCTGATTTCATCGTCAAAAACCGTGAGGCTTGACAGCCCTGTGATTTTTTTGCACCAATATTCATGTTATTCAAACTGGCCAAACGGGCCAGTTCAAGACAGAGTCAACTGGCCCCAGACCATTTTAACTGGCCATGGGCCACTGGCCATTCAGACAAAAATTCAGCAAAACCAGCACCAGCAGGATGAATAAGGCCCCCAAGCCCCGATTGTTGGTTAGTACGGATGACCAACTCAGAATTCAGAAAAAATTCACGTACATGACGTTCAGATGAACGACGTCATCACGTTCAGATAACTGATAAACGTGGTGGTTGCACCTACTGTACTCAATAATGGATAACGTAACACTTTCATATCGGCTAAGGAGAAGTAATTAGACAAATAAAAACAGTGATGCTTCTATTTCTCAAAGTTTACATAGAAATGTCAAGGTACATTTAACAGTTTAATGAGGATACTAGCTGTCATTGTCCCACTGAACGTTGCCACTTGAAATCCCGTGGTCTGTATGCGAATGTATGTTTATCAAAACGGGAATAGTTCAATGTTTAAGGTTGTGGAGCTTATAAAACTGCGTAATTATTCATACACCAATGTAAAATTTACTACTGAAACCGTTTTCATGCATACTAGATGATTATTTACAACATTTCTGAGTGGAAACGTTTAAAAAATTGTGTTGTTTATTCCCGGGATCGGCAAAATATCTGCGTAGTTGACACCATCATTTATTCGTTTTCAAAGAAACACACGATATACGGAGCCGACCACGGAGCCCATGCAGCTTTCATAAGACTGCTGTCAAACACCTTATCTGTGATCCGCCATTTGAATTGTCATAAAATATCCCTGGCATGTCGTAATGCCCCGTTTCTCCCGTGATATCGGTCGTTGCTAAAAGGCAGACCACCAAAAGAATGACGGCGATGTGCATTTTCGTTTTGTCACAATGTACTAGGTTGGAAATCGAGTTTTAATAAATTAAGAATAGATAAGATGTTTTTATTGTGACAAAACTTAAACATTTTACTTATGAAGATTAACAAAATTTGATACCACAGTAGCCTACCAGTCATCACGATATGCCGGGGTATTGATGTTGAAAAAAATAATTGATTAGCTCAAAAATGATTTTTTTATTATTTTCACGGGCCAGGGTATCAGGTAACCCGGGTTACGGCGTGGTGTATCATATGAGGGGTTTGGGCCTTAAGCAACTGCTTATGTATACATATTATCATCATATGCAGACTGCAGACTATGAAGCAAAAGTCGTGTTAAAAATGTTAGAATAATCATTTACATTTACAGGTTCGTTTTTGCCCTAGTATGTGTTTGTCTCCTGTTGGCCTGCTGTACTTTCTCACCCTGGGAATATGCTCGTGGTGTAATGTTGATGTTCTTGCTTTCTCATGTTTTTCCTGTCTGTTTCAGCCCCGACGCCTGACGGTGGGAGGAAGCGGAAAGCCGGGGACCACAGAGCACCGCCACCAATGCTCGAGTAAGTACCTGCTATACATGCAATGATTATAGAATTAATTAGGGTTTAACGTCAGAGTGGAATTTTTGTATGTTGTCACATTAAATATTTGATATCTATATATTATGTCCATTTTCTCAAGTGAATAGTTTTGAAGGAATAGTCATTACTACTCAATGCTGTGAAAGTAGCTAATTGGTTGTTTGATGAAGATGAAGGACAGTAGAGCATGGTTCTTCATCTTTAGTGATTTTTATTATGAATCGTAGCTTTCCTAATAGAATTGGCGGTGTGGTTCTGAGATGATTCAGTTAGCTTGGATCTTTTTTGTTTGAAGTAATATTTTCAGCGCTCTTGATTTTAATCTGTAATTAGATTGTATTCTGTGAATTTAAATAAACACACCAAATTCTTAGTGTGGGCCACTGGTTTGGGCTAAGTGAGACTTATTGTCAGAAACATCACATAGTTACATTTCCCTGCAAAAAGGCCAAAAAGGGTGATAAATTTGTGGGGTGCGAATCAAATGATGTTGACCAAATTAAGTGGACCGGTTAGATTTGTCTGTATCATGTGTGTGTACTGGAAGTCGTTTTTGTCCCTGTATTTATTTTGAATTTTAACTCAGATGATTAGAGGTGTCATCTCTGCTTTTGTTATGGCAAGTCATTAGATTTTGCTAATTGTCCCGATAATTGTTTTGTCATGACAATTCAGAGTTTATAGCAAGCTGCATATTCATACACCACTCCTTACATTATGCAAGCAATAAAGCCATTAGTTAATCGGAAAATTGTTGTTTTTCTCAATTTCTTAATTTTGATATTCACACCATGAGGTGAGTTGTATGCTGATTTTCACGTATAGCCCAAGGGATCTTAATTGTAAATTCCAGCTATGTGTGTATGTGCATGTAACATAGAATGGCTTATCTAAGAAATATTTGCTTGGACTAATCTCAGTCTCACTAATCTACAGTTATGTTTTTTATACAAAAAACAATGAACATGGTTTTGGTCATGTTCATTGTTTACCTCTTCCTGTTTTAAGTTTTGGGATCCACAATCGAAACTTGTAATGTATCGTGTCAAGATGACGATTGCACAAAATGGGAAGATATCTATTACAAATCAACATGACGTCCAATGAATAGGTTTACTTTTTTAAGAGAAAAGATCTGGTCCATTCATATACATTTCAGAACCTGCATACGACTGCTGATTGTTTATGATTTTTTTCCCATTCATTGAGCAATGTGTATGCAAGTAAAATGTAGCCAAATTACGGTCATCTTGCACTTTTCGTGTTATCAAGTACCGAAGCTTATGTATGCCATTTGTTGTATCCGAATGATGTGGTTATGCATGTACACAACCACAGTGAGTGCATTGGGTCACAAATCTTGGACTAAATGCTTATATAAATGAGATTGCCTTTGTGCACCGCTTTTCCAGATTTGAGTGTACAGTTTGGATTAAATGTTTAATTTTGATGTGAGTGAAGAGATGGTGTAATTTATACTCAAAGATACATCATCAGTCATGATACTGCTTGTGTCTGCTTCAACATAATATTATGAGACATATCCAAATGATTTTATTTTGTTTGGTTTAACATATTTTACTTAAGTATGATGTTTTTGCAAAACAAGTAGACAATAGCTAAAATGTGATGTAAGACCTCTAAAAAAAAAGATAGAATGAAAAAATATATCATAGTGATAATTTTGTTTAGATATACGTTATTGAAATATCAGTTTTATTTGTGCTTAGTTACTTTTCTTACATGATTGTATACAAGTTTTCCTGAAATATTGGAGGCAATCTTGAGGGAAAGATCGTAGATGAACGTCAGCAGAAGTATAGATATTTCTAGCCGGAAAACTAACCTGATCACGAGATGATACTTATGCTCAATTGAAGCTAATTGCAATGATTGGCGGTGAAATTTCATACGTGACAGTGGCTATTGCAGCAGTTAATTGGTTACTTGGATATCGCTTAATGAAATAGTGCTAATAAGTATACAGTTATGTAAACCGCTGTGATTGGATGCTAGTAATGGTCAGGAAATATATATAGCTGAGCTTGTGCTTAAGTTGTCTCAGTTCAAGTGTGTTTGTGAGGCAGTGATCACCATCACTATAGGGATATAACCTGCTGTGGAGTAGCAAGATGGATATGGGGGGCTCTGACTGGGGTGGGGACGGGGCAGGGCAGCGCCACTATCAGTGGTATAACTACTGTGCACCACCAGGTGGACCTCCGCTCATCAAAGGGTATTGTTCTTTGTTTTTATGGCAATGTCAGGTAATTTATTTATACAATTCTTCCAGAAATTATTCATGTCTCTTATCTGTGTTTTGGTTGGAAGATTGTACATCATATAGGTACATGTATTCAAGTGAATTATCAAGATAAAACAAGTCACATATGTAATATGTACATGTAATTGTAACAAAAAGACTGCTATGTTTCATGAAAGTTAGAAATTTCTAGACCAAAAAGAGCAGATTAATTTCAGATGAAATAGATGGAAGCTTTTTATTCATATTGATACACGTTAATTAAATATTCTGTTTTGGGTACAAAATATAATGGAGTACGTTTTAAACAGCTTCAATGTGAATTTGATCTTCAAATGAATTGGCTAAGACAAAATTCATTTTAAAGGTTGTGCTCACTGCTCAGTAGCCGAACAAGTTTCTTGAGGAACAAGTATGCTTGCAGAAAAGCTATATCTGTTCTGAGCCTTATGAAAGTTTCTTTCATTTAAACAGGGTTTTAATGTAGATAGATTTCAATACCACAAAATAAAAGGCCGTTTATAAACCGAACAAAACATGTTAAGGAAAGATATGTAAATCGAATGATTTTCATCAGATGTAATTCACGCCGCATATAAAGTTACTTGCAATTTTATTTCTTATGTGAAGGATACACAAAAAGACAAGAGTGTTAAGGAGAACATTTATTGACAAGATTTATTAATTTATTTCTTAGATTATGATTGGTGAAGACTATTCATGTTTAATTTCACTCAATTTTTATGAATAATTCTGTAAGCTTGACCCTGAAATGAAATAAGTGAACTACATCTACAGGCCAGAGAAAGAGTGGAGGAAAAGACTAACTAAATACAGTGAAAGAAACCAAATACATGCATCATGCAGAGTTGGCAAGTGGGTCCTTGTAGAAAGCAATTCATGTTGTCTGTCCTTCTTGTCTTCACACTCTAGCACACAACCCAAGCAACGTTGGGCCACAGCTAGACTTGAACCATTTTTGCTCGGTCAATGTTGCAATCATTTTTAAAAATTCCACAATAATACTGAATGATTATGTAGCAGGTTTACTACAGACAGCATTGGTTGCTTGATATAAGACGAAAGACAGAATGAATGCTCGTTTTCACACCCCGCAATGTTAATTTTACTCACACCAACGTAAGGGAAATTAAATCGTACAAATTGTAAATTGAATTAGTAGATGCATAGTTGACAGTCATGTTAATGTAATTCTTCCGAGAAATTATATTTCATAAGAAAGCGAGTTATTTTTTTGTCTAATAGATAAATTAGTTACTACAGAATGTGTTACTTATTATTCATTGAAGCTCATCTCACAGCTACCTTGAGGCTGCCATCATTCACAAATCTTTATTTTTCTGTGATCAATGTCTGACTAATTAATGACATATAAAGATTTTTGTAAAACATTCTCCCCAAGCACCTTCAGAGAATCAAACCATTTACCCTATTATCACAGCAATAAGAACCTCAACCTGTGTGCACATCACAGACAAGTCAATAATGGGGTGTCTGAGACATGTCCGAGGAAGCACCATCCGTAACTCTCTAATGGCAGCAACATTTTCAGGCATTACCACAAAGTCATGCTGATTGGCTCTTTTCTCATTACTCACAATTATAGACTAAAAAGACCTCTGCTTGTTTGTCACAATGCACTGTAGCCGGTTTCTGCTCATCCTTGTTGGAAGATCATTATCATTATCAATTTGTTTTGTAACTTCACGTTTTTTAGTGAATTTGTTCAAGTGCCATCTTCCTTTTCTGTATTTGAATAAGAGCACACATTTATGTCAAGTCAATACATAAAGTAAAACTAAAATTTTAAAAAATTTTATAAACAAAAATAATGATTATTCTCTGTGAAAACCTGTATTTTGTATTTTTCAGCTCTGAAGATGAAGATACGTTTGATGGGGATGACTCAAAGCAGTAAGTTGAATGATTATTTATATTTGAGCTCAGTCATCTTTATTTGGCTAGTGTGTTAATTATGCCAGCTGATCTGTCAAACAGTGACTATCACGAAAGATGCTCGGATGCAGAACTCAAACCTCTGTGGTCATTTTGACTATAATATTACACATCTGACAAACAATGTTGGAAAATTACACAATGTGGATAACAAAAATGTTATTTTTTTCCCTAAACATGTTTATTTTCCCCCCAATATTTAATTTGTCATTTTGATCTACTTCAATTTGCTATTTTAAAAGAAAAAAATATTTAATATACCTCATAAATTGTAAAATGTGTTAATTATCAATAGATAAGTAGATTTTAAGTAAATAGAAAATATACAAAGTTTTTGATTTCATTGTTGCTAAATTTAAGTATGGTACTTATTCTGAAGTTTTAGAACAACGTTCCGGAAAATGCGATTTAGGACTTATGAAATCCAGGATGATGAATTCATTATGTAAATTTTCATAAAACCGTATGATTATCAGTCTCATGTCATATCATCTATTTCAATACTGCAGACTTTCATCAAAAAGCAAGAGTCCATTTTGTTTGTATACTTCTTAGTAGAGTATTGTTTATTAAGCTATTGAAATTTTAACTTTTGATTCACCATAAGTGATTCAAAATATATGCTTTTAGATGAGAGACTAAGGTAATTTTAAAGAAAAAAGTTGGTTAATTAAGACTTAGTAATTTTGTTTATGGTATTATCAGTCAAGGGTTCGAATTTAACTCTTATTAGAAAGAGAGTCCAGACCAGTCAAGCTGGCTGGCAAAATAACCAATTTCCTAGTATATATGGTCATTATCTAGGTTCAACCCATTGTAAGGAAATGCGAGTCTGGCAAGGTAGGAGTAGACGGTTTTGCCAGGCCATCTGAAAGTAGCTAAAAATCCATCTTGATGGACATTTAAAGTAACCTTACATAACCACTTGATGAATGTTCAGTTTAATCCCAGTAGCCATAAATCACCATTGCCAGAATGTTTCAGTGGTGGAAAGTGACCACCAGTCTGGTATAACAATCATCGTCAATCGCCCCCAAATCCATCTAAATTCGAACCCTGGTCAGTTATTTATTATTTTAGTACTTCGCGGTTTGTATAACCATGTAGGGTAACATAACCAGTTTTCGACGTCTTAAAGGCTGAATAGTGAAATTATGTCATAGAAGCCAAATACCCCTGGTTTCAGTATTCGGCCGCTGTATATGTTTGAAAACTTCACAATAAATCAACTCAAACTTTTGCAAGGCACAAATACAAACAATAGTATCCGCTTTGGTTTTGTTACAAAATGAATTATATCACAACGTTCATAACGTTCTCACATTATGTGCCGTGCAGATATGGCATCAGTCGTCAATAAAATACACGGGGGCTCTATATTTTGTGGCAGTTGTGTGACTCGGGGAAGAGTTATTAACAACATTTAAAAATGTAATACACATAGTTCATGTTATGATTGTATCAAATCTTGAATGAACTCCACATGTAAAACCCCATTCAATTATCTAACCCCTACCCACCCCAATACAGAAAACAGACACAGAAAGCAAATTTATAAATCAAGTCTTCCAAATTTTCAGTATCAAACCCAAACACACCGCAGAGTGCTTTTCTTTGCACGTTCCTATAGGTAGAAATCATATAGATTTTAATAGATAGTAGAAGAGACAAAAACTAAAACCTACTGCGGCTGTAAATTGGAACCTATTTTTAGCACTACATAACACGAACTTTACAGGATCTGTGTCAATATTATCTACTAGTATGAAGGAAAAATTTATATAGATATATGTCATGATCTATGTGAAAGACAGTTGTTGGTAGATTATAATGCGATTCACAGTGCAAATCTACGTTATTTTAAACGAATATAATTGTTTTTTTCACTGCAACAGCCGAAGTCTGAGACAGCTGAATTGTGGTTATGTTACTGTACAAAAATGAAGTTGTTACGAATAAGAAAAATCCCTCTGCATTCAAACCTTTGTGATAAGATCCTCTAATGAGAAATAGCAAACTCTGTTATAATAGGGAAATACTGAAATCCCCTTTGAAAAGTTACTGATCTAAGAGGAAAGTTGATGTTTGCTTTTTAAACTAAAAGGCGCTTTGAAGAAAAAAGATTTTACAATCTAGAAATTCTTGCAAATTACATTGGTGATGTTCTTTTTCATGTGTGTCGTGAATTTGAAAAATATTTCTACTAGTCTCTCCAACTTTTTGCTGTTATATTTAGCATGTATCGAGCGAATTATGATAGCTTCATAGGTGATAAAGTGTGTTAAGTTGGTGTAAACTTACAAGTATTGAAATCTGTGTAACTAGTAGTCATGGACATACTGTCTGTACAGTACATTGTACTTAAAATAACTTCACCGGATCATTTAGAAATCTTAATGTTGTTTGCTTGTAAAATATTAAAACTAATTCACAATAATTGTATTCAGTTATGAATTTTTGTTCACCAATGTAAAAGCTGCAGACTATAGATAAATACTATAGATTGTGAATGGTGTGCTGACTGTGTACTTTGTGTGTTTAGCGGGGATGGCGGTGGGCAGCCACAGGCGGGTGCTGGCCGCAGACGCTTCAAACCAGACTCAGAGCTCACAGAGAAAGAGCGGCAAGGAAGGTATAATATAGCAATACTGCATTCACCACACCGTCATGGGTGCGTCACCAACTGCAGGACAATTTTCAACACTTGCAAGAATTCACTCTTTGATAAGCGTGTAAAGTCATAATCTAGGGATTTCTAGATGAATGTCTTGATGAAAGCTATACCGTTGGGTGTTAAAGTGAAAGATGAAAATGTTTTTTGAAACTTTTCTGAACTCTTGCAAGTCTCGAAAATAATCCTGCAATAGTTTTGTGGATAGGAAGCAGCAAATGGCACCAGTTGGCAGCACTAGAAACTCCATCCTCAAGTAGGCTTGACATTGCTGTGAAACGTGAAATAACTGTGTACATGGTAATTTCCAGTGAGGGCGGGGTGTCAACGGTAGGCAAGCGCCGCATTCGGCCAGACTCTGACCTGTCTGAGAAGGAGCGGATGGCAAGGTACTGTAGCCACCCGGCTGAGCTTGGGGATGGTGGAGCTTCTGTTCATCAAAGGCTAGCAGTGAATTTCTCCTATCATCTATTTTAGACTCAATTTATACATTAATTGCCTTGAAATGAGAACAGCACAATTTTAAAATTCTTGATGAAATGTATCCTCTTTACACAACCTAAACTATTTTTTTCCAATTTGAAAATCACTGCTTTGTTGCATTTCTACAATCATGTTTTGTTCTACCATTTATAAGTTCTTTCTGATTTAGATATAATTTCATAAATTGTAGAGAAAACAATAATGAATCTGTAATTTCATGAGGTTTGAACACAAGAACATGCCAAATTCAGACAGAGTCCATCTCTTATTATGCGCTTTTCCCCTCATAATATTAATCCATTGCAATTGATTGATTGATTGATTGATTGATTGATTGATTGATTGATTGATTAAGATAGAATACCTTTAGACAAGTTTTAGTTATCTCAAGCTCAGCCATATTGCTTATTGGTTATATTGCGTCTGCGAAAGTCTGCGAAAGTTTTGTGGTTGCAATTGTTGTTCATTCTTTGGAAAATAGTCAGCTTTTTGGCCATTTGATGATCGTGATTGTATTCTTTATCAGGTAGGTTACTTTTTACTCTTGTGATTCTAAAAAAGAAAAATTCTATCACTTGATATAAAACATTATGTATATGTAAAATATCCAAGTGAATGCTTTGAAACAAAGAATTAGTAACTTTTTGATTTCAGTCACTTAATTCTTCATAAAGAAATTTACTTTGAATAAATACTTGCAATAGTTTCCTATACTCTGTAAACTTTGCATGTCAAAAATATTTAAAATAAGTTTCTACGTGAAAATCATGATGCGAACACATTTAATTTCAATGTGGAAATAGAATCAAGAATCTTAGTGGTCACTCCCTTCATCACTGACAATGTCAGCTACTGTCCCACTTTGTACAAAGCATCTGAGCTCCAATAAACAAATCATTTATCTAGCTTATGGAATTGTTATTTAATGCTATTATTGTACGGCCCTGAGCTGTTGTTTGAAAAATTTAATGTAGACATCATTATCCAACATTTGTACAAGGTCAGACAGTTTCAAATTCTGCTGTGCATTAGTATTTCTAATTCATTTGCTTTCAAAGAGAGTCAGTGTAATTGTTGTATTTATTTTGCTTGATTTGGAGATAATTTTTATTGGTCCAGAGTATTCAAGGTAAGCATTGCTACTTTTATGTTTTACACGAAAATTTACATTTAATGTAAACCAATATATATCATTTATCTAATTTTCGTAAAAATCTACATAAGTAGCATGAGATGTAGCAGATTTTTAGAACAATACCTCATTGTGTTAAAAGATTATATATACATGTGAAATAGAATATCATTTAGCAGATTTTACAAATAATACCTTAATGTGTTAAAAGATAATTTCTAAGATATAGTATATGATTTAATTAAATAATCAAGTTATCTTGCATTTTATATGATTTTAAAATGAATTATTTTTCAGCTGTTGTTTTAGGTTAACTTGTTATTTTACACTCTTTACCACAGCATTCATATTAGTGGTATGGCATGTCCTATTTTGTTGATATATATTTTTGTATTAATGTAAACATCTTTCAAGAAAGATCCCCTATATGCGAGGGGTATTGTTACATCCGTGCTTCGGATTCCCATGTTATGATTATTCATTCTGATAAGTAGAATTATAATATTATCATTATGTCTCTTATCTCCTACAAAAAATACATTGAGTTTGAGCGTTCATTGTTGACACACCAAAAAATGAAACAAAAAGTACTACTATTTGCATGCGAGTTTCCGGGATAAAATCAACCAATCAGTCTCCCCGGCATTATAGGGTGTAAAATCTGGGGCGACTACAGTACCCTCAGCACTAAGAGGGTTAACAGAACTAAGTGATGTCACCCTAGTTTTACGGGGTGAATATTCTGATTTCTGACCGAATTGCCGCTGAGCCAAAGAAAAGTGTACCTCTATTTTATCTCTTGTAACTGATAAGACAAAAATCCATGCCTTCCTATGCTGTTGAGCGAAGTAACATGCCACGCCATGACTATGTTTGCTGTCTGCTCCCTCTCTTACCTCCGACTCCGCCTTCGACTCGGCGGTGGCACGTCTTCTCACCACCTCACCACTACAGAAGTGCCCTGGCTGCTTCTAGGGAGTCACATTGTGAGATTGAGCGGCGGCGGCGCAACAAGATGACAGTCTATATCAACGAGTTGTGTGACATGGTGCCCACGTGTTCAACTCTTGCTCGCAAGCCCGACAAGCTCACCATTCTCCGCATGGCCGTCTCGCACATGAAGAACCTGAGAGGTGACCAGCAGGATCCTGGGTCCAGCAACCGCTAGCCTTTAGTTTTTTGCCACACCCACTTTTTTCAATGTTCTGACCCATAGCAAGCTCATCCCACATGTTTAAACTTTGTTTTGACACACCCAAATTGACATATGAAAGAGTAATCTCTTGCGCATTATTTACAAAATTGGATCTTATAAATAGATTGTTATAGATATAATAACTTAGAGATTTTGCCATGGGTCTGTGATCGAATCCTTCCCAGTTTGTTTTTCTTTGTTATTCAGATTGCAATTGCAATGTCATTAAGGTATTTTTGGTTAACGCTTGAAATTAGATCTGCAGTCTGGAGATAGAGATAAAAGTGGTTATGGTTCTGTGTTTAATATGACTTACAAATTAACAATTCACATAGTTATAAGAAGCTGTTTAGCGTCGCGATACTTCCTTAAAATTCTGAGAAGAATAAGATATTCAATTATATTCATGATGCTAATGAAAGACAAAAGTTTAGGAAAAACTGTCCAGTGAGCACAATGCAAACATGATAATTTATAGTTCAGGAATATTGTCACGATGGCACCTGGGTCTAATAAAACACTGATGACTCATATTTATAAGCCTTTCGGGTCACATTGGGTTCTAAAACTATCTATCATCTTAAGCAACTGGATGATGAGAAAAACAGTAAATTATTTCATTATTTACATAAATATTTAGAAGTCAAAGGAAGATTTTAATACAGTTTATCAATTATGCTATTATTTTTGTGTGAATGTGTGGGTGAATGTTACTCTCTTATTTTTACTAATTTATTTTTTAAGAACCTTGTATTCTATTTGAACTATTGCCTATTCAATAGTACATTTGCATTTGAGATTAATATATTGAAACCCAAGCTATCAGCTACTACTAGGCTTTATCAATCAACTCCTTATGTCTGGCATATAGCTACTAACTCAATGCAAGAATATTCCATAATCAAAAAGGAACCAAAACTTCGAGACAAGAGAAACAGTATTTAACTTTTATTGGTATTATAAAGTAGTGAACAAGCAGTGGTGAACAGGATGTTAAGAACGTTAACCATTTTTATCTCCTACCTCAGGGACTTACTTCTGCTCTACCCATTTTATGTTGGATTGGCACCATGATTGTGTTGGATGATAAGCATGAGCGTAATGCTGTTGCTGCAGCTGTAAATATTAAGTTTTATTGCAGCTTGTTAATTACATAATCAAAGCCCTCGGCATGTTTTAATTTACTTCTCTTAATTTCCAATAGGTTGCTTTTTGTTTGATCTCCAGCACCATTTGCTGGTGACCGTATTCTTACTATAGTTTAATACCAGCTTTTTCTTTCTTGATTATCTTTAATTAATTTTCATGTTTCAATATCCTGTAGTTTCATTATCATTTTCTGCATTATTTTTCATGTCATGAACAGGCCTGTTTGTGAACATTTTTTTTTCATCCGTTATTATTGCTACAGTTATTATTATGTTGTCAAACAGATGACTCCTTGCATGAAGTTGTGTCAAGCAAAACAAGTCGTTTGATCTCACATCACATCATCTGACTTAACACATGTTCATTTGGCCATAAGAGATGTTTTTGGTCAATTGAGTTTGAGGCACACTGAGTCACATTCACCCTCGTCGAAAGGAAAGGCTGGTCATAGCTGCAGCGGTTATCACAGTTCTTTAGTGGTCCACAAAACCAAACACTCGATCATTCACGCACCTGTGTTGGGCAGCACACTCTTCCCTCTCTAGCGGGGGACTGAGCAGTATGAGCACTGATGACTGGTGGTCACTAACGAGGCAGCGCCGGCGCTGATCATTGCAGGGAGTCGCATTGCGAGATAGAGCGGAGGCGGCGCAGCAAAATGGCCACGTACGTCAACGAGCTGTGTGACATGGTGCCGGCATGCTCCACCCTCGCCCGCAAGCCGGACAAGCTCACCATACTGAGGCTCGCCGTCGCACACATGAAGGCGCTCCAAGGTAGTACTACGCACACCACTTTGTTCTGCTGCAGTACAGCACTGGTGCAGTACCAGGTATTGTTACGGGGGTGCTTCGCAATACTAGTGCTCATAGAATTCCACCCCAGTACAGCACCAGGTATTGATGAGAAGTTGCCGGTGATAGGCACTCAGTATCAGGTGGTTGTCAGTAGCTGCTGACGTCTCGACCAAATATGTTGATTTACAACAATATTACATGCAAGCTCTCTCTCTCCACAGTGCATAGAAACTACAGCATGTATGTCTGCCATGAGCGAAGACATTCTATTTTATTTGAAATCACTACTTATTTCATGGCATTCAGCTATATTATTAGATATGCTATAGGTATATTGGCTGATAAATTCATATTACACCATATGATAGTTGATTTTTCAAAGTTTAATAGCTAAATTGTCTTAACAGTTCTGAACGTTTTATACATTTTGTATCAAGAAGAAAAGATATGTGCATATTTTGTGTCCATTTGTGTACATAAATTGGCACTCAAGTTGCTTGCTAGAATCAAATATCAATATTTAACAGTAGATAATTCTCTTCTACTCTCTCTCTTTTGAATGGACTTATAGTTCACGTGCTTATAATGTATTGTTTTTGCACATTCTCATTACATATGTACACAGACGTTTGGATAATGCACTCCTTGATATTTCTTACATCAGAATATATTTTCAAACTATGATCTCAGAACTCTATTGCATAATCATCTCTTTGTACCTCATCTTTAGAATAAGATCTATTTGAAGTCACTGTCATGTATATTGTTCAGCTAGCACAAGAACGCTATCATTATCATGTCATGTTTAGATAGTATTTTTTTAAACAGTCAACATTCTTATTTGGGTGAATTGAAGGCGAGGTTGGTTTATTGAAATGTAAATATAAATAAGGTTCCAGCTTCACCCATCACACAAATCTCTCATCTGCATTCTACTGCATCCATCACAATCTCATTTATATCCACTTCTTAGAATCTATCTCTAACCTTGCAGTAGCTAGTATTCATATTCTTACCCTAACATGTTGCTTTCTCTTTTTTCACATGCATATATTGACCGCAATTATCATATTGCATTTTAGATAAAACCTTTAGAAAATATGAGTGCAATAGTAATTATGGTTTTACTTTTATATTGGGGATTTTTTTCTGACATGAATCATTTACACAGAGCTTCTAAAAGTGAAGTTTAACAGAAAAAAAATCCAGATGAGCGTATTCCGTTTGCATTGTGTTCATAGTGAGAGAACTGATGAGCAAGGATTTCGGTGGAAGAAGTTGCAAGTGTCATCATCAGTATATAGTTGTAGCTGATATTCTTCAATGTAATGTCTCATGTGAGACAAAAATTGATTTTGTGAGTTTACCATTTTAGTGATGTGACATAAAAATTATGACCAGAATACAACAGTAACTAACCATAATTCATTCTCCTTTTGCTTTTCTCTGTGCTTTTGGTGTGCGTTTAAACTGTTCTTGTTGCCTTGCATGGAGCATGCTATCCTCTAAAGTCAAATGTTATAGAATAATCTTCTAAAAGATAAACATATGTTTTGTACTTTAAAATCTGTGCTTACTATGTATCAAACTACATAATTATGCAATGTAGGTGGAGGTCAATATGTCAATTAATTTTCATATAAGATAAATTTCTAATTAACTGTCTTGAGTTTGGCAGAAGTAGGAAGTACATTTTTACATGGCTAATGTAATGAAAAATATCATAGTAATTTCAGTTCTTATGATGCGTAAATTGTTTGTGTATACAGAAAATTAGCAAAGCAGAAACTATTCTTATGGGGCTATTTTCCCAGCTATTTTCATGTACGGAGGTGAATGCAACTTCCCATAATGAACACAAAATTTGATAATGTGGTTTTTAACATTTTTAGCTATTTATATCAAATGAATTAATATCTCCAAATTTCTGTGATATTTGATGTTAAGTGTTCTAAAAACATTCTCAAAAATTGTGTTCATTAGCAAATTTTTGCTCCGTCCTGTACATGTGTGTTGTTGACCAGGTACAGGCAACACGACGCAGGACTCATCCTACAAGCCGAGCTTCCTCACGGACCAGGAGCTCAAGCACCTAATACTCGAGGTGAGTGTGGGGAGAGTAATCTCCATGTTTTTAAAAAAAAATCTTTTACACCATTTTAAATACATGCACATGTATGTGTGGCAATTGTGTAGCAGCTTATCATAGCGTAAGAAACATTAAAAGCTTATTAATATACTGTAAGTACTAAATTGATGGCTATTGTCAATTTGATCATCAAGTTCAATATATTGGAATATTTTTTAATGTTTGATGTGAACCAATATTTGGGTTCTGCGTGTGGCTACTCAAGATTCCAAGTCAAATTGTCTGCTACAGCTTTCCTGAGAAACTATAATGATACGGTATCTCTAAATTCTGAGGTACAGATTAAATTGACAAATTTTCACCTAGTCATTTACGTGAGTGACCTGTACATGGTGGCAAATAACCCTCATCCATATATAACTCATGATAAAATGCGGCTTAAAAAGATTGCCATAGTCCAAGTTTCTGCCATGACCATTGAAGTCCAAGCTACAGAAAATCAATGAATTAATACATAAAGCTCACAGGCATATGGCATGAATGTTGGACGTCGTCACATCAAAAGTCAGTTCTCAGATTGACAATGTACGGTATACACAAATGTTAAGCAAATTGCTCATACAGTGAATTTCCTTCAAAACGGAAGAGTGTACGATGGAAAAACTTAATAACGGAAACTTTTCTCATGCATTACCTATTAATAATGTAAGTAAATTATGCAATAAACAATGTAAGCCCTCTACAATGGAAGGATTTGTAACTGCAAATTGGATTCCGTTGTTGAGGAGATTCAATGTTCTTTGTGCCGCGTTTGCCGGCGGGTGAGCTCGCCAGCGACGGCGCGTGTCGGTGTTGTAGCGTGTGTTGTCATCGTGTTGCAGGCTGCAGATGGCTTCCTGTTTGTGGCGCAGTGCGACAACGGCCGCATCATCTACGTCTCAGACTCCATCTCGCCCGTCCTCAGCCAAGCACAGGTTAGACTCCTCTGTTGTCATAAGAACGTGTTTTTTCTCAGAAGCTCTCTCTGTATCTACTTTGACAGGCTGCCAACGGCTTCCTCTTTGTGGCCCAATGTGACAATGGCCGCCTTATGTATGTGTCAGACTCTGTGGCCCCCGTGCTCAGCCACCGCCAGGTACAATAGTCCACTTTCTCAGCCAATCAGGATTCACGCTGTCTACAGCCAATCACTGACCTCTCATGGGAAATAAGGTTGTTCAAGTGTGTTTCCAAGACCTGAAAATTTGTGGTTTTCCTATAGATTATTGAGTCTTCATCAAAGCAGATCTATTTCCGTACTTATAAGCTTCTGTAAATTTCTAATGATGTTGGTTATATTAAAACCTTTAAAAAATAAATTCATAAATGTAAAATGGTTATGTGAGGGAACCATTTGTGTAACCAATTCTGTCTGTTGTTAAAATTTAGAGTTTTTTGAGAAGTGAGTGTTAGTTTTGCAACTGAGCATGTTAATGCCTTACTATTGCTTCAGTTAGTTTCATGATTTTGTTGATAGGTTTTTGTTCTTTTGAGAGGACTTCAGTTTGCTTTAATTCTTTTGTTACACTCTCATTGGTTATTTTGATTTTAGCTTTCCACCTACAATTTTGTCTATGTTCAAACTCAAGATACTTACTTTTTATTTTGTTTTCCAACAAAATAAGTTGTAATAGGTATAGCTGATGAAACATATGGTTTTCCTTAATCTTTAGCTTTTATTTAGAGTTTATTCAAACAAATTATATGCGAAGCAAAATGCTAACTGTAAGAAAACTTGCAACTTAATCTGCATTTTTCTAATATTGAATATTCTTGCTTACCCGATACAATCACACACATCGAATAAAAACTATGTCTTAAAGATCAGGATTGGTTCATGCAATCCCCGTGTATTCTTTATTTGTGAGGTTGTGTGTTTATAATCAGGGTTGTTGTTGCAGTCTGACTGGTTCGGCAGCAGCTTGTACGACCTCATCCATCCCGATGATGTGGACAAGCTGCGTGAACAGCTCTCCACGTCAGAATCACAGAACACCGGCCGGATCCTCGACCTCAAGAGTAAGGCCCATGATTCTTGTGACTCACTTTGCTGATAAAAATTTGCATTTACAAGCCCTTGAATTTGTAAAACTTGTAAGTGTGAACTGATGTGAAGCTGTTTATATGTATAGAATTAACAAGTTCAAACTGTAAATCTCAGAACAAAGGTAGGGTCGTTGGTAACAAAGGTAGCGTCGTTGGTCTAAAAAAGAAGGATGAGCGTAGTCTCCACTTATGTTTGTCACATAAATTAGACAATTATTATTTAGAGGTTTTACGAACTTATCGGTAAGTTTCATATGTTTTTTGCCTCCGATGGAATAGCAAAACTGCCGTGCATGTGTGGCTGTCAATTTTATAAAATTTAGAATATTGATAAAGATACATATTTTTCATATGTTAAGTATTAAGAACAGAAATTACTATTTGGTGTTCAAGTTCGGGTTAATTATTCTTTAATCTATGATTTGTATCTTTGTAGCTGGAACTGTCAAAAAGGAAGGTCATCAATGTAAGTGTCTTTTGCAACAGTTACAATAATTTCTAGTTATTCAACATTTTCTTATTCAAAGGATTGTTACTCAGAAATTCAAATTAGAAGTGATTTTAACTCATAAAACTGTTTTCGAAACCAATCACCTCTGTTTTGCAGCATCTATGAGGTTGTGCATGGGATCGAGAAGAGGCTTCATCATCCGCATGAAGATCGGCAACATGCCATGTGACCCTATGACTTCCAGTCATACTGTGCGCATGAGGTATGGACAGAATCATACAAAACCTGTGTTTTTGTGGCCTGGGGTTTGTGGGCCTTCTTTGTTTGTTTTTTTAAAATGAAACTTTCCTTAAATAGACAACAGTTTGTGTATCTTTTGAAATATACCAGACCAACTTCAATTTCAACAGATCTCAAATGTTTTTTTTTTTTAATTACAGTGTTTTACTCTCTAGAACTCATCGATAGTTTTTATCATGATATTCCAGCACTACATATCCTCTGTGTCAGTGTCAGAAATACATTAGAATTTGCTTACAGGCTACTGAGCCTCAAACTATGAAAGTAACCGACCCTGATATAAAGTGGTCAAATGCTTATGTTAACATGACTGCCGGTCAGAAAATAACATTCTCATCAGGCCATGAACTTTTGAAGTCAACTGGTGGGTAGTGCTTATTTCATAGTGTGGTGGTGTGTTGTAGGTCTCGTAATACACTCGGCACGTCCGCTGATGGGCAGCAGTACAGTGTGGTCCACGTCACTGGCTACATCAAGAACTGGCCGCCTGCAGGTGATGTATCACGCACATATGTATCACAGTCAAATCTCTAAGCATCCATTGAACACTTCTGAGTGTTTGGGACTGTCTGTTGGCATTTGCAATAAAATTTGTGCTCAAATGTTTTCGTTTAGAAGTAGCTTTAAAAATAAAGCTTTTTGTAGGTGATATGCAAAAGTCGATTAAAATGATATTGTCTCACCAAATATTCTAAAGATTTTGGCAGCTCTCATTTAATCATGATAGTTGCGTTTATCTATAGTTTCTGCATTTCCCCGTTTTCTTGTGTTCATTATCTTTGAACAATGAAACTCACCCATCGTGTCATTGTTGTACATAGCGCCAAGAGCTATTTATGCATCAGACAAGGATTTAACAATGGCACTTGTTAGATGTTACATCAGCCATTGCTTATTATCTGTGACCCCCTGGAACCTCTGTATGTAACAAGCATGGTAGTCTCAATGGCTCGTATTACTGTATACAAACATCTAAGATCCCAAGCTTATGAATGTCCCCCACAAATTTTGTACCATATCAAAATCTAGACCATGGAAATTCAAGTGCAACTACACATTCAAATAAATCCCCTAAACCCCCCTTCCCAAATCCAACAACCAACATAACAACATCAACCGAAGAAAACTCCTCGTGCATTCATATACTCATACATATCACACCGCCCCCGCCCCCCTCCCCCCCGCGTTGTTGTGGATGCCGCGCTGACTAAGAGCCGTGTATGTAACAGACCCGGTTTCAGCAGCGGCGCGCAGCCAGCCGCCACAGCTCGACGAGGACGGCAACCCCACCGCCGGCGCCGCACACTGCTGCCTCGTCGCCATCGGGCGCCTGCAGGTCACCTCCACCCCGCAGTGCTCCGACCTCAACGCCGGCGCCAACGCCACCGAGTTCATCTCGCGCCACTCCATCGAGGGCAAGGTCACCTTCGTCGACCAGAGGTGAGGGTGGGTTGGCGATCTAGATCGTCCGTTCAATCGATCGATCAATCATGTATGGTTTTAGCTCTTCTTGTTTCGATTCTATGACCAGAAGTGAGTCACGGTTGATTAACAAGTTTGGTCCTCAGTATTACTTCAATAGAAGATAATTGATGGAATTTTTGCACCCTGTAAACTGTCTTTGAATTGAAACTTAACTTAAAACTTACCTATTGGTAGTCATTAAATTGTACTAGAGAATTTGATCTATGATACTGACATTTTGTTGTACACTGCAGAGTGACAGCTGTGTTGGGTTATCAGCCTCAGGAATTGCTTGGGAAATCTGCATACGAGTTCTACCACCCAGAAGACCAGGAGCACATGAAAGAAAGCTTTGAATCAGGTACAGTGGCGGGGGTTGGGGCATCAGTTTGTAAAGTTAATATCGCATTTATACGGCGCGAAAGTGAGTAAGTACAAGTGTAACAAAGTCAGCGAACGTACTTCTGTGTCAATGTTATGAGACCTAGATATTCCAAATTCTCATATAATATCTTATTTGATTGGTTTGATACAGCCATGCTGGTTTTACTGTTTACTAAAGCTGGCATTCAAGTTGGATAGTATTAATGGAATCACAATTTTTCTTTACTATTCATCTATTTTCATATAATCCTATTCAAATCTTCCTCCCTTGATATTCTCCGTAATGAATTTTGTCTTTGCTAAAACTTTTGACTTATCAGAATATTTTTGTGTTCTTATCTGCAGTGTTGAAGATGAAGGGCCAGGTGATGTCTGTGATGTACCGATTCCGCGCCAAGAACCGTGAGTGGGTGTGGCTGAGGACGTCATGTTTCAGCTTCCAGAACCCGTACACTGACGAGGTGGAGTACATCGTGTGCACCAACTCCTCAAACAAGTACGTGCAGCTCTCAAATAATGTCCCATTTATCATCATGCAGTAAGTTTCATTTTGTATCCTCTATGATGTCAGTCAAGTTAAGAATTGTTTTGGGTGTGGCATTCCACATGAGCGGCTATTTACATTGACATTTCAATATTTTGCAATCTTAGTTTATTCATTTTGCATTACATTCTTAGGATGACCGCAAGGTCAAAAGTATTTAATTAAAATTGTAAATGGAATATTAAAGATGTTGGTTTTATCATTTATAATTTAAATTATAGTACGATTTTTTATATAATTTAAATCGTCATAGATTCATTAAGTGAGCATTGGCATATCCGTGTGTGTGTACACTATTTGCATGCCCCTTGACCCCTGCTGCCGCCATGTTACAGACAGCAGCAGTCGTCCGCCTCGGCCGACACGGCCGCGGTCACCTCGGACAGCTCCCTGGCGTACAGCGGTCAGCAGGCCGCCGCCGCCTACAGTCAGTACATGCTGGCCGGCGGTGGTCAGCCCGCAGCCACCGACCCCTATGCCTCCTACACCGGCGGCCAGAAGTCGAGCATCCAGTACGCGCCGGGCAGCGGTGGCGCCACCTCGGCCGGCAGCGGTGTGCTGCGCGGGGCGTCGCCCACCGGGGGCACCGGGGGCGCGTGGTCCGGCAGATACACGTCACAGCCCGCCGCAGGCAGCTACAGCCAGATCAGCCCCGCGGCCACCACAGGTCAGGGAGGGGAGGGAATTTTGCTTTGGTCTCATTTACATGTAGTTTTCAACTCAAACTTGATGGGTTAGTTCTAAGGTGGTGCTTTTATTTTAAAGTGGTGCTTTTAATCATGGGCCCCTGTAGCTACATCAGATCATTGTGATCCCCACGGGCAGCAGGGTCAAAGATTGTAGTACAGGTATTGTAGCTGTATGTTGACATTTGAAACGGGTGTTTTGAAAGAGTGAATGAATTTTGCAAGCATCTTATTGCTTTGTTCTCATATAGATTTTAACTCAAACTTAATGGTTTATTTCTAAGTTGGTGCTGAAACTTTTGTGTGTCTAAAAACACATTAAGGAAAATGATGATTATGATTGTATTTCATTGCTTAGTCCTTAAAGACCTTAACACATGTGGTGTATGTTACAGCCCAGACGTACGGCGCGCCGATGTCTGGTCGGTCTGGCAGCTATCAGGGCGGGTGGGGCTGGACGGCGGGCGGGGACCAGCAGACGGGTGCCGGCAACACCAACGCCACGGCAACGCCCGGTGGCGCCGGCGGGCAGACCACAGCCACAAACCCCGCTCAGGTAGGCAAACTACACCCACCTCAAAGCTATTGTCAGAATAGGTCACTGTTTGTAAGAATGATTCTTAGTTGTTTGTGCACCTAAATTGTCTTTTTTTTACACAGTAATTATGAGCTCTAAAGGCTGTCTCAATAATGATAGAGATCAATAGATGCAATTTATGAACTGGTTTTCTGCACAATGTAGCACAACGTAGCTTAGAAAAGATATTTTCTGGTAGAGAAGTTTAGAAATATAAAGACAGTAAATTTTGTGATTCTATGTACTTTAGTCTGGGGGAGTTGACGACCAGACGCCACTGTTCAGTGACGTGCTCCAGATGGTGAATCAGCCCGGCGCCGACCAGTATGACCTGTCCAGCTATTTCAACGACCAATGATCAACAGCCACACACACTGGCCAAGCACAGGGCTCATCACAATGGAGCAACTGACATTGTCCTTCAGACTGAAGCCATTCATAGGTTTTTAAGACATTAAAACCTGAAGGGCAAATGACATGCCTTAGCAGACTGGAGTCGTATGTTATCAGCAATTTATGTATACTGTATGACATTATTTATGACTTGCATGCAAGTGCAAATATGGAAACTAACAAAGTAGTATAAGAGACACGACATTCATTTTTACAGTAACACAAGTGAAATATGATAGACACACGTGGTTCTAAGTGAAATGCTTTATCGAACTGCAGCTACAATGACTTACACAAGAACTGCATTTTGCTTTCACCAGGCGTAGTTTTGAATGGATTATCCTACCCATTGACAATAGGCTAGAGCTTGAGGTTTTCAGAGTTCTAGTGCTATTCAACAGTATGCTATTTTAGGGCTTGCTCTAAACTCACCATAGATTTCAAATGATGCTGCTATTTTGCTCAGTAAAACTGACTTTGATGAAATGTCTATATGTTTAAAAGTCTATATGTTTAAAGCTCTATGACCTTATTTCTGTGGCAACCAAAATGTATTGCTCCTTGATAAATTCCTTACATTTTGTTTTGTCACGACAGTCAGTTTTAGTGAGATTTGTATCAGTGGATGCTTCATATTATTTTGCCTAATAACCACCTGTAATTATAGAATAACAATAAACTCTGTGAAAGGCATTTTTGTAAGCACAACCTAATCAGTGATAACAGTCATGAATTTTCTTGAAGCAGTGCTATTGAAAGTTTAAATACATGATCTCTTTTACTACACATATAAAGCGAAATGTATTCAAAAGCATTTGGTTGTAATGGTCTATTTACATGGGGTTTGTTATTTATGATAGGTAATTGAACAAAACATTTTTAATGAAATCATGAAGACAAATTTGAAATTGCATGTGTACTATTTATGTTTTAAATTAGAGTCGATATGTCACTCATTGCTATACGATAATTTCAAAGTGATGTACATTGAAATTAGTTCTGTAATTGTGAAGTCCTTCTTAAAGAATCGATCATAAGGGGTTGATAATGGTCTGATGTTGGATAGAATGCACTGTGAGCACAAGGTTATACGTTCCCTCCAATCATGTGGTGCAAAGGACCAAATGTAATTCTACTTTGTGTTGTATTATTGTAACCGAATAAATCATGTACATTGAATTTGAAGTCTAAAACACAACAATCATCTGAAGTTTATATCTAATTGTGCAAAATAATTTAATTTATACTAACAATCAGCTACAATGTTTTTTAAATAGTTGGTGTGCAAGTGTGCATTTTGTTAAATCCAGCATTGCTATCAAATAGCAAAGCATGATTGTTTAACATTTTGAAGATTTATCATTATATTCTGTTATACAATGTTACCTGACTGACTTTCTGTCTTCATATATATATTAATTACATGTACTATGGGGATAATTTTTCTGGTTGTTATTGACACCCTCCGATTTATTTATGCACTGCTGTAACGCTTTGTACACTGCCATTACCGCTACATGTTGAATAACAGTCAAGCCTTCCAAGCTTTCTTTGAGTTTTTATGTGTTCTCAATATTAGAAAAGTATTTCTTTCTTAACTTGAATGAGCTCATTCCATTCCCAGACTCTGAAAAAAATTCTCCTGAAGTAAAAGATCTCAATATTCTAGTGTTGGCTACATGTGATATTGTTTGGTTTGACTATTTATTTTTCAAATTTATAATTAAAATGTTTTAAGTCACTAATAAATATTTTTTCCCATTTCAAGTTATGAGTTAAAAATTTTGCAACAGTAGTGTTCTGATAATATGCTGGATTAACCAAATACGATGTTGTGATCATGTATGTTGTATATACGGATCCTACAAAACTACACAAATACAATGTGCTATATAAATGTTGAAATTCATGTTTAATATAGTGTGTATGTGAATGTTTATAAATCTTTATAGTTTTGTTATCTTGTAAATGTCTAAAACAAAAATTATTGTAGTGAAAACTTATATTCCATTTGTTTTGCTAATTTTAATTATACTTTATTTAAAATTATGTGAGAGCTACAATGAACTTTGTCACAAATCTGTTGAAATAGGCAATACATTTTACTTATTTAAAGCACAAGGTAATTGCATGGATGTAAAAAAGTTTTTTTTACCAATTGACATTGTTGAATGTTTTCCTATCATCCTCGTATTATTTTGCTTTATGCATTATTTGAATACATACATGCAGTGGACAAATAAACACAATATATTTCCATAAAAATTATATTTTTGTCTTTATTTTTCCCCAAAGACATTTTCATATTGAGTTTGAATATTTTAACTGCTAACACTTAAGTCTGGGTCACAAACCAGCAGTGTGAACATTTTGACAGTCAGTTTTCTTTTGTCTGCGTGACTACGGCATGTAATAACGCAGGGCTTGACATACAGACTTCGTACTCCCTACTTTCTGTCAGGCAACTGATTATTTGACCATAGAGTTTCCATAGAGCGTTGAAATCTTTTTTCAGAAGAGAAGCAGTAATTGTACATTTCCATTTTAAATTTCAATATTTCAACTGCTAACACTTAAGCCTGTGGCACAACCAGCAGTGTGGACATTTTGACAGTCCGGTTTTTTGTGTCTGCATGACTACGACATGTAATAACGTACCGGTAAGGCTTGACATACAGACTTCGTACTGCCCACTTTCTGTCAGGCAACTGATTATTTGACCGTAGTCTCCTTTTCAGTAAAGATGCAGTAATTCGAAATCTTGAAAATATAGATCTTATAAAATGAACATAATATGTGGGCCATAATAGTTATCCAGAATGTGAAATTCCAATTATTTCCTATTTTATATATAATACTAAAATAGCCAAGCATGTACAATGTTTTAATTCTATAATGAGAACGCTTTCTATGTAAGGGATCAAGGCACTGGGAAGGTCATAATAGTAATTAGTAATGCATTGAAAATTATCTTTTACTATGATATAATAATTTTACATATTATTCTGTCATATAAAAGTATGACGTCGAAACATCAGAAGACAGATCATAATTCAATATTTTATTGTTAAACAAGTATAACAAAAATATACAATGCAATTCAATACTATTTACAATTGCAACAAGGGTAAGTAAATTTGAAAGTACAAAGTATTCCTTAATTAATTTGAACAATATGCAGAATTGATCAATTATATTGCTTTACGATAAAATATTTTTCTTCATTGCACTTTTATCATCAATTATCATTCATACTCCGTTTTCTCCTTTTAATGCCGTTCCATTTTAGAGATCAAGATACAAAGATCATACCATTCACAAACCGTGTCATAAAATCTAAAATAAAATCAAAAGAAATTGGATAAAAACAACTTGGCATTTTGAAACCAACTTTCTTACTTCCATCAATGTTTTCTTTTGAGGTGCATTACCGTTTATCAACCCCCACATTTAAAGTCATATACACGCTACTTGATATCCATTGCCTGTATATCCAGCATACATTACAATGTACATTCACCTATCAAGGACACACACACACTGACGAAATTGACTAGACAAGCGTTGAAGCTGTGGTTGGAATGTTATCACTGTTACTTCGTTTAGATGCATCTAATGGATTGTCTACTGTGAGAAAATTATTTATCTTTCCATTGCTATTGTCTTTGGATGCGTCTTGAAGAACTGGGCTCCCGATTTCAAGTCTTGACTTGCTTTTGCTGAACGCACGACCAAGTGAACCCTGGGAAATACAATAAAGATACATTAATAATACACAGATATTCATCAAAATAAAGACGATACACTTCCCACACTCACCACACACCCCACCGCTCAAAATAAAACTGAAAATGACATCATTAAACTGCATAGCGCAGCCTCACCCTAAAGCTGATCTTCTTTCCCGCGGAGCCCCTGAGGCCGCCTGTGTCACCCCCTGTGTCGGGGCTGCTGCCCCCGCGGTACGAGCGAGTGAAGCTGCGGCCCAGAGACGAGCTTGACGCACTACGCTTCTGCTGCACTTTGGATGGAAGTGAATCCAAACTGGATCTGAGAATGCAAATAGTCATGCGTGTGATGATCATGATTGATAGGGTTTGGACTTGTAAGCAAATTTGTGAAATCTTATGAATAGCTTTTTTTTTCTTCTTTCTATAATGTACTAGATACATGAGGCATTGAGCAAATAGGATTGAGATGTTTAACCTAACACCATTACCCGATACATCTAAATCAATCAAAATAATATCCAGGTTTTCATGGAAACCTGCAGACAACTTTTTCCACGCACTCTGAATCTTTGTCCCACAAAAAATAATGTCCCCTTACAAAAAATTAAATACATGTACTGGCTAGTCAAAGTGCGTAATGTTCCCAAATGGCAATGATAATTCAAATTCCAACTTCTGTGTATACATCGTCAAATGTTTTAGTCAAATGTTTGTGTATTTCACGGCTTTGTGTAACACATTCATCATTATTCTAGTGATTATGCCTTTGAAAAGTATTAGACTATTGAGCAGGTCTGACTGACCTCGCTGGTGAGACGAGGATGTCGAGTTCTGTGGCCAGGTGGCGCCGCACGTAAGACTTTGTTGGCGGGATCCCGAGTGCGGCGGCAAACACGTCTGCTGTGAAGGTCGGCTCCAGGACAAGCAGCGCACCGTGGATCCCAGACTCCATCACGTTCACAACGTACTCCTATAACAGGCAGGAAGGGGGGCGGGGGGATGTAGTTAAAGTATTTGTGAATTAGCTATCATCAACTGTTACGCAGTATTTATGAAATAGTTTGTTCCTAAAATATAGGGGTTTGTATAACATTCCAGCGACATGTATGTATTCAGTAATATTTGGGTCTGTGGTATTTGGGATTTATACATGTGAGTAGACTTTTTGAATGGATATTTGTGAGAGAATTGGTACAATGATTCTGCAAATATGATCATGCAAAAAGCAAATATAAATATAACAGAGAAATGTAGATTGTCAATACAAAAATGTAAATGCTACGAGGAATATTAGTTATCATCAAATCGTATGCTGAGACTTCACATAATGTCACTGAAAAAAAGGCCCAGATGAAACAGGAAGATATCAAGTACTTACATGAAGATCTATGCTTTGCAGCCATTTGACCACTCTAGCAAATGTCCACACTATGGGGTCAGTATCATCGTTTTCGCACTCAGATCTTCGTTTCATTAAGAGCTAGAATAACAATGTATGAATAATAGTGAAAATAAGACTTAAAAATCAGATCAAATTAAAATGTTTTGCACTTCATGCATCATGTTTATTGCAGAAATGGTATCAACTAAAACATACTTCTTTGTCAAACGAAAGCCTTCGCAGCAATTCAATTCCATGTAGAATTGAAACCTGATGAAATTTTCTATGAACTCCTAAATATTTTTCTAGGTCCTTCCTGGTAAGCACATTGAGCAGACGTCCATCAACAAGCTCAGCATGGAAATTTCCAGAATATAGTGCCAGTCCCAAGTCTGACAACCAGCGGTGAGACAGCCATGTCGGGTCCAACAGTGCGGCTTTGGGGAATTTCCTACAGCAATATATAGCATGTCATTTCTCATTGTCGAATATAACAAATATAATATTAATGCTTTCTTCTTAATTTAACACTTCTTTTCATAATAGTTCATTTACCGATTGAACTAATAATAAGTGTACATTTCAAGGCATTCAATATGAAATTTAGGCAAATATGAAATATTTTGAAACTTCTGGAGACATAGTAGATTTGACTTACACAATTGATGGGTCTCTCTTTTCCTCTATTGCCAGCCGAAGTTTTCTGCGATGAAGGACACTTGTGAGGCCGAGGGCAGAATCCAACTCAGCATCACTCAGTCCGAGTAACACCTGAACAGGAAATCAAGTACTGTAATACTACAGAGAATTTACAGGGCAGATATTAACAAGAATAATGTAGCACTTCAGTAACAAAGAAAATAGCTGTCTGCAATGGCCAAATTAAATGTGATTCCCAGGTAAACAAATAGCTACGTGTATAATTATGATAGAAAGTACACGTTTAGTTACAAAAAAGCTAAAAATTTGAAATCGCAACAAAACAAATACGGTAGAAGACCAGTCTCCAAGCTGAAGAGACCCTGCTTGTGCTTAATTCTCTCACCTTGCCACTCTTGATGTTCTCAGCGCACACCTGGCCATACATGGGCATGTTCATGTCGATCTCCAGCCAGGCGAGCACATGGCACGCTTTCCACTTGGTTACACTCAGTTGGCTGGAAGCAGCCACCGTCGACAGCTTCTCCTGAAAAACCAGCACAAATCATGACATGATGGCTTTCTTCTTTTCCACGTGACTACTACTACAAGTACTATTATGTATCTTATAACTTTTGCTATGTCGAAGATAATGCATGCTATTAGTAGCAATGCCTATACATATTTTTGTTCTTGGGAGTCCTGACACAGATTATGAGTTGTAATCCAAAAGACTTGAAGAAGCCCATATCACACAAAAATATAATCTGATATGCGTGTTGACATATTGGTGTATCAAAATGTCTTAACTCTTTCAACATCCTTCAAATAAAAGACTGAGCATTACCTGATAGTTATCCTGAGTGAGCATGCTCACCCGTGGAGTACACGCCTCCAGGTGCTCTGAAATACACATGTATAGTTTTATCTAATGTCTTGTTGGCAAACGATGATCTAACCGTTCATCATTAGCAATTTACATATGGTTTACCTTCAAACTTCTGAGTATCCATCACAGCAACTGATTGTCTAGTTCGAGATTTTCCAAACAGTTTGGAGAAAGTTCCAGGACTTTTCATTGAGCCATTTTTGGAAAAAGATTTTTTTCTTTGCATTGACCTAAAATAATAATGTATATGATCAGCAGCCATAATTAGTCAGCCATGTAATATCTTGAAATCAAAAATAGAGATAAAAATGAATTATCTAATGTAACAAAAATTGTAATGTAACATCGAGAGATAGCAAGACAAAATATTTGCATTGTGATATGAAGTTTGCATTGTGAATTTGTGTACCAAAACAGTCAATCAACTTGCAAACATCATAAAATAGGAAATTGAAGAGGAAAGCTTTCAGTCACAAGAGTTCTAAATACGCGCAATAACTTTGAGACGTGATGGATTCACTAACCTCATTTCATTGTGTAGAGTCACATACACCCCTGAGTCTGCTTTATCCTCAGACTTTTCCGAAAGGGACATTTTCCTTCCTTTTGTAGATATATTGTGTTCTTCCAAAGAAAGGGTGGAGTTGTTAACAGGAGGTTTAAGATCTTGAATGGAATCTATAAAATAATAACCCAATCATAATTAACAGGATCACACATTATCTTAGCATGAAAAGAAATCCCCTAGTTTATTTTTTGTACTCAACGAATACTATTATACAGCTTTTTAAGTATTAAGCGTATAAGCTTACTTGATAAATTTGAGAGTCTGTTGGTGACATTCATGGAGTTAATACTGTTGCTTAGTAACACCTTGCTGTCGTTCGGGGAACCAGCCACCTCCTAAAATGGTAAGATATCATTTTACAACAGTCAGGAGTCAGCAACACACATAAGCTGAGGAGTTTGCTCGCAATATGACTAATACAAAGTGCAATGACTTCTACCTTTAGTTTTGTTATATGGCAAATTCATATGCGAAAAATCATAGTATACCAAATAAAAAGTATCTTTATATGGCTGGAGCATTGGGGTGCCTCATGAGGGTATTGACCAAAGAAATAATCATGTGTTCTGTGTTAATTCATAAATAATAAATAAAAGAACCAGATATGTCCACAATGTAGAACGTTGGTAGTGAACAAACTCATTCATAATCTAGAACTTGATTTACTCGTGTTAAAACTACTGCTAATCTTTAATACTTCTTGTTGTTTGTCAACCAAAAGACAACTTAAGACAACCTGGGCTACACAGAAAGATTTATCCAACAACTACCTTACAGACTGTAATGTTAATCATGGATAAGTAAGTACAATGCATCATGTATGTTTTGTACCTGGTAGGGAGGCAGTTCATCCCCGCTGGGGCTGGAGCTGCTGCGGCCCCCTGGTGGTGGTGGGGAGCACTTCACCAAGGAGTCAGACGACACTGACTCACTCGGCTTGGTACTGACACCGCCGCACGAGTCCCTCTGAAGGGAAATACGTCAGAGATATATAAGTGCATGCAAGGCGCCCATGCAAGGGTCAAATAAAAAAAGAAGGTTTAATTACTTTCTGACATGAATATGTTGGTTTAGTCAGGACATTGTCAATTTAACTTTTTATCATTCAAAATGTAATTATGAACGACTCAGACGTTAGTCAAGTCTTATGCTTTGAAGGTTTGAAATTTAAAATTTCCAGAGGTTGAAATCCATTTAGTTTCATTGTACAAAGATAATACATGAAAATCAGGGCATACCTCTGCTATTTGCGCCTCCAACTGGGCGATCAACTCATCTTTTTTCTCCAGCTCAGTAGTCAGAGAAACGCACCTCTCAGTAGCTTGTGATGCTTTTTTCAAAACTGACCACTTTTCTTGCTCTGACCTTTCCTTTTCTTCTGCTAACTGAAATAGATATTTATAAAAATGTCAATGAAACAGAATATCGTTTGCCTTCATAACAATAAAATAGACCCAT
>CM032665.1:14016210-14071755 GCA_019095985.1 Streblospio benedicti
TTGCCATCTGATAAGAGGTAGGGCATGCTGATTTCTAAGATTTATAGCCTGATGGATGGGCTGCATTTTCTAGAGCTCCATACGTGTCTATAGATTAAGCCTGGCCCCTTTTTTGTAAGGGCCGGTTACGTTTCAGAACTAAAATCCCTATTGTTTGGAAGCATGTGTTACCTGCATCCTGCTCAGCTGAGCGTGCAATGCGCCAATGTCCGTCCTGAGCTGCTCATTCTCGCGCCTCACCCGCTCCAGCTCCACCACCTCATCACACGGCGCCGACGCTCCGGCAGCTAGAAACGAAGCAAGTACCACAGACTTTACATTGGATCTAGAAACTGCATATTTTGTCTCTTTTTATTAAGACATCTTTATGATAGAAACATTATGTTATTATAGTCTCTCCAGATTAAATTGATAGCCAAATAGCCATCATCATCCCAATCCACTGTCTGATTACTGTCATTTTCATTGCACTTCTCAGTTTTTTTTTAACTTGAATCCTTTATAAGGCTTTGATATTGGTGCTACAGTGAATATCCTCAACAACGGAAGAGTAAACTATGGAAAAACTGAATACCAAAAATGTGCAATAGCTTATCATAATGTTAGTAAATTATGTAGTAAACAACAGAAACCCGCTACAATGGAAGGATTCGTGACTGCAAATTGGGTTCCGTTGTTGGAAGACATTCACTGTATTTGTTTTATGAGGGGATCTGGCACCACCTACCTTCATTGAGGTTGGCGCCGGTGGTGACCTCCTGGTCCCCGATCTGACTGAGGCGCCGGTTCGTCTCCACCAGCTCAGCACGCAGGATGTTCACCTGCAAACAAAACACAATGCTTGTCATGGGAGGTTGATTATGCATCTACAAATTTCACATCCCAGAATTCGTAGGACTTTTCCCCGATATCATATATATTTTATATTGTTTTGTTGTCATGTCTCCGCTTTTTTCTATATTTTTTTCCATCTCAACCAGTTTTACCCCTTAACGTATCCTTTTAGAGCCTTTTATGTATTTATTGATAACATCCCACATCTTAATTACTTGATTTGAAACCAACCAACCAAAATAACTACAAATTCATAACCCAATCTTGTACAATATCACTCAATAAACAGAGAATACACAGAACAATTAGTGAAGAATGTAACTCATTTAAAAATTGTCATGGAACTTAATCTGCAATAAAACTTATATCTCTTTCTGTATGATATGAACTATGCAATAATCAAATTCTACTATAAATAGATGCTTGAACTTTTATATCAATGAAGTTTTTTTCTCTGAACAAATTGACCATTGATTTTCAAAATCAGTTTTCGAAGGAAATTGATTATATCACAATCTGGGCAAACAAAAAGTTATAGTATAGTAATTTGTTTGAATATACATGCAAAAAACACAAATTCATGAGTAAATTGAATTAATGAATTTATGAATAATTGACTATACATGTACTGGGAAAGCCACTTCAAAAAGTGTATTCAACTGTTCATCCTAGAACTTTACAATGAAATCACTAATTTGGATGTCATAGAAAATCCTTAAATTCGTTTCACAAACCTCCTGATTAGCGGCTTGGATTGACCCGTCAATTCTGGATGCCAAGCGCTGATTGTCGTCAACCATTTTGCGAAACTTCGTTTGAGCATCAACCAGAAGTCTGAAGAACACAAAGCACTTTGGTTGGCAAAGATAATATCCTCTATCATATACCAGTAGTTATTTTTCATGTACAAACGAATCCGTTTCCCTGTAGTATTACAGGACCTGACCAATCCATCGATTAAAATGCAAAAGCTACTCAAAACACACAAACTTTGGAGTTAAAAACTTGAGTCAAAAAGTCACTAAAAGCTGATATTAAGAATGTGTTATTCCCGCTATTAATATCAATGCATTTATCATTGTTTCTCATTTATTATAGACCAATGTTTTTTCAGTGTAATTCCAATGCACAGTGGCAGGCACCAAGTCCATAATAAGAATGGGACCAAACCATCTGGCACCTTAATACCACACGTCAGTGCAGCTAATATGGATCAATACAGTGATTGGCTCAACTCATGAATTCTCAGGAGGGCCAAGGGTTAAAATGCACACTGCTCAAGTGTGAGTGTGAACGTCATGAGCAAAGCGTGTCTGTTTGCACAGTGAGTCATCAAGTTCATGAGCTTTTCCGTTACCTTTTTTGGTAGTTATATCTTATCTCTTGTTACCTTGTTTGGAAGTTATACGTATGCCTCCTTCCTATTAAGCACTTTTTGTGATTATGACTTACCGGTATTTCTGTTGTAGCAAAGTATCATTTAGAAAGATTTTGTGAGCGAAATATTGTTTTATGTACACATGAATACCGTGTAGAGATGGTGCTAGGTCTGTAAAGGTTGTAGGCGTAACACCATGCATGTTATGGCCCAAGGGTAATAATCTATCGCTCCCTCCTCCTTATGAAGACGATGTCAGGGAGAGAGGTTGCGTGATTACATGCTTAGGAGTTACTTGGCTTTTCATATACCTGCTGTTTTTAACATTTGACATTTTTCTCAAGACTATAACCCTATTACCTGAGAGAACATTTTAAACAAGTAGTTACTTTGCGAATCAATCAATATACAGCAGTTGTCATGTAAATATACACATAAAATGCAGGTTTGCTTTCATTTTAGCTGTCATATGGTAATAATCTTCTCTGTCAAGACAATGAGATCGATGCTTGAAAAACATCCATAATGTTCGTGGTAGCTTTTGACCCGTCGTCCTAACCTCTAACTGATGAGAATCAAGAAGATGCTTAAGTGCGAGGTGGTGGCAAGTCTTAATAGGCAATGTTATGGACTAATGTAACACATCAGCCATCTTGAAACCGAAAAAAGTCTATTTACCATATGACCACAAATTGAAAACAAGCCCATCGCTTATTGATACACTAACATTTTGTTAGGAACCCAGGAACCCAGAAACTGTTTATTTACGTTGCTATGTAATGAATGAACCCCATGCGAAACACTGCTATCCCATTGCTTAGTGAAATAAGGTCCACATTTCATATGGTAACAATAACCGAATGTCAGACACTAATAATCATGCACAAGTGTAAAAAAGGTCCATAAGTGACCATGTGGGCCTCACCTCCTCATGAGTACCATGGATGTCTTGAGTGTCTCGCGGTCCTTGGCCGACAGCTCGTGCTCCAGCCCATAGTCTGGGAACTTGGGGGAGCAGATGTACTGGATGATCTGCTCGTTCAGGTGGTCCAGGGTCTTGATGGCTGCAAAAGACAGAAGTAACAAAACTCTTAAATCAGATTGCAATGAAGTGGGTATTGGTCAGTACAGGTGAAAAGGCTCATGCTGAGAACTCCATTCAGTCTTCGTGGTCCAGTACCACCGACTTGTCGCTGCAAGAAAGGGAAATAATATATTTGTTAGATCTGATTGTAAAGAAGATAGGCATTGGTTGGGCTTAACGCTAGTTTTGATGACTCAGGTGGCCTATGGGTTCTTCATGATTGTAGCCTCAGCTCACAAAGAATGCCCATATCCACATTGAACAGCGTTTAATATTGGGGCCACTAACAAAAAGAAAGCAGTGGCACGAACTAAGCTTGACAATGCTTCTATTGGCATAGAACCACTGGGCTATCCTTAATGTTCAGCGCTGATTGGTCATTTACTGGTGATAATGCTCATGTCGATACCTGTGCAGTTCAGTCAGTGGGTGATCCAGCGACTTGTTGGCTGCAAGTGACAAAAATAACAGTCTTTAGACCAGAAAAAGGTGGGCATGGGTCAATTTGGATGATATACAATGTAAGATGATTATCTTCATTTATATTTCATTAATATAAATCAGCAGTTCATTGCTGTGCAAAGATATAAGTATTTATGCAAAAAAAAACTGATATAAATTTTCAAATGAAAGCAAATACAATCAAAACTAATGGGGAGGTCACACACGTCTGCAATCAATCTTGGTGTTCTTTACAGTTTAACATTTCCTTACTTTCCTTTGCCTTATATAACATTTCATAGCAATGTTAATGAATTGCTAAAAAAAAGTGGAAATCGCATGAACTCTTGTATCAAATTCAAAGCTTAAATACTAATAAAGATGTGTGAATATTAAAAAGATAATAAAACGTTAGATTATATGACAATATGATATGGCTCAAGTTGCACATATTCTTAAAAAGTTGCAAAGTTACCACTTTTGTATGAAATATAGTAGCAGTCGGATGTTATAAAACTTAAAACTTCTATATATCTGAGGTTGAACAAGGACAAGCTATCTAACAGCACCTGTAATTTCTAAAGAATTAATCATATGATTATAAAGAAATAATAGTTTTATAGAAATATTATACTTCCAGATTTGATAATGGAAAGAATTACAATTCATACAAAATGCACATAATATGATGCATTTACTTGATACCTTCTCATTTAAAATAAACATGAAGTGTAAGACATGGGTAAAAACTTGCCAACTTTCATTTTTGTATAAAAGTTTTTATATTTTACAATTCAAATCACATGTACATCTCAGCATCACAACCACAACATTTCAACTTTGATCCATAGAATCAGAGCCATCACCTAATCTAGCATGTAGTACTCATAGGCATTTTAACAATGAATATCTACATTTATATACTGATTCTGGCAAATGAGAAAGGCAGCGACATACAGTATAATATAATCACAGTTGCAATTCTGCTGTGAGAGCTAATGTCCTGGTGTAAATTGTGAAGTATTTACCTGCTGTTATCAGTGATGCCATATCTGTGTCTTCACAAACACAATGCGCAAAAAAATCCAAAGTCACAGTCTCTGTATCCATACATGCACAGTTGATTGTTTCAGTTACATAAACTCATGTTTATGATAGTTAAAAATCCCATTTTAGACAACCATTGCACTATTTGAAGAAAAAAAACTGTCATAATTAAATATTCAGCATTTCATATGTTGATTTTCTCTCAGTAATTACCTAAAAACAACATGGTATCTTAATTTTATTTCCAGTTAAAATAGCATTCCTATTCTAAAACTTAAATTCAACTTTGAATAGGAAAGTTATATTTATGGCAACAAATTTGGAAATTTTGTTGACAGATGAATGTATTTTGTAAAGAACAAATAATATTTCAATACAACACCACACCAATCATAATATTATAACTTGGTGTCCATTGGAAATAGCACAACATTAGAAGACAATGTCGTTTTACACCTGAACACCCAGATCCATATATTTGCCTTGCACCACCATCGAATCCATGTTTTACCTAACGAGAATTACATGCACATAAATACAACAAATTTGATGTATTAAGATAACCCAATGGTCTAAAATGACCATCTCTCCAACTTTACCACTTTCCTTCTTTTCATACCAGTACTGATCAAACCCATCTTCATTGACCACCTTTGTAATGAGACTACATACTGTGAGGTGGTCTTTTGCACAGGTTTTTCTGTATTATTACATAAGCACGTAATATAAAAAGAAAAAAGCCAATTAGGGTATTACTATTGCACATTATGATTGCTGGTAATATTTACCAATGGACTGTAATATCCTTATTCTGCACATTCAGAAATTAGATTTCTTTTCAAAAAACAAGAGAAACACCAGTTAATATCTAAATTAATTTGACAGCCATCAATCGAATTACCGGTAGTATATTATTCCAGAATGTCAGTTTATCGTATCCTCTCCTATTACATATAAGGCGATTGTCATAATATCTCATACAATCTCACTGATGGAGAAATATCAAGCTCCATTGCCTAATGCTTCAGGTGACACTCTCACAAAGCCGCATTAATAAACTTAAAAGGGATACAATCAAAGATCTTTGTCACTAAGAACCATACACGAAAATGATGTATAAGATAACGTTGCTTCAAGTCATCTAAGGACAAAACCTGTAAGTGTTTCTACTTGTAATGAAACTGACTTTTCCAACTGTGGGAGTGAATATAAGGTGTTTCTTTGAAGTTGCAATATAAATCAAATGTACATAAGGTTCATATTCATCTTCTATTTGCATAAGGTTTTCATAATTACCATTCAACTTCCTAGCACAAATTGTTACTCACACATTTGCATGCTTAATTAATTTGGTTGGTAACTTCAAAGAGGATTGAATTTCCAGTAATAAAAGCACGGGTCGATTTAAAAAATGCAGTCCAGTAAAACAAAATAGCCTTTTAACACATGCTGATACAATGTACATGCGCAATTATTAGAGGTTACATGTGGACATGACAGTCACATGACACATCATTTATAAATCATGACACACTAATGGCCACAAATATGTGCTCTGCTTGATGTAGTCAAATGTAGTTTCCATGGAACTGATCCAGAGGACAGAGTTCCAGAAACAGAATAAGTACATTTGTACGATCAATCTAAATGTTACAAATGGCTTTTGTACTTACAGGTTAATTATCTATTGGTAATAGCAAGGAGACTGTAATAATTTGCTGATAGTAGTTTCTTTCATCACCTGTCTTCAATACATTCTAATGAGTTATCCCCATGAGATAGAGAAAGAGAATAGAATTGTCTTCAATACAAATCAAACACAAGTACTAGTGGTTGTTTTTTCTAACTTATTTTTACTATTACATTGTATATTTTACACAGTTTTCAATAATGTATAATCTATTTTCTATGCACATACTGCAAAAGTAAAACCTATTTTGAACCTGATTGAAAATACATTTGGGACACTGCACTATCATTTGCACAAGATGGTCTAAAACGACTATAAAAACACTCACTGAAGACACTGCAAGCATAATTTTGCATAAAAGGGCCATTTGTACTGTGATAAATCTTAATTGATGTGCTACCGAAATGTCCTCTGGGCAAAAGGCATGAGCAGAACAAAAGAAAATATGAACACGTTAGTTCTACTGGTAGCTTTTCACATTCAAAAGAGAGTTGAAAAATGTCAAAGAGTTTCCAGTCCATTTATCACGAAAGAAATCTAATTGTTTTCTCTATTCATCTCGCTAATTCTATTAAGTTGTCTCCATGTTTTATTTATTGCCTGTCTTAGAATGACCATGGATCCTGGAGGGCTTTGCAGCTCTTCATAACTTTGCTGGTAAAGCAAGTTAATACGTTGCTACCTGGTAGTCATGTGCCAAGGATTTTCATACATATCATTATATGTCTAATATTTAGAAATTAGTTTCTTAAGTTCTTAGATTATATGAATTTGGAAAATGTAGCACACTGATGTATTGCAACATTTAAATGTCCATGGCCTAATAATAAATTTGGAGTTGAATTTTTACAGGAATGTGTATTCACATTCTAGGTAGATGTTTTTTATTGCACATATCATTTCAGATTGATTATTTCACATGTCATTTGAGATTAATCTCTTTACATCAACATTATGATTGCAAGGAAAGACAAAATGCACAAAAAGCCCAGACCATCTCCTTGTAAGATGACAATACAACCACTGGCATATAGATAACATTCCTAATTAAAGACTTGAAAGACAATTCTATCATAAAACTCCATTAATCATATGTGAGATGAGAGAGCCAGGCCCGGAGGCTGCCACTGTCATGCCACGCTCATTACACCACATTACTGTCGAATGACACAGTGCTAGGGTGACCAACATCTTCAGCGCTTTTCAATTATCTTTTACATAAAACGAATTCATGTGCAAAGCAAGGTACTAAAATGGTGTGCCTATGAAGTATGTTACAATGAAGCGCATTGAGTATAATATGTATCGCCAAAGCAGCACTACATTTCTTAGCCAAATATGGCAATTACGCTTACTTATTGATGACCCTTGAAGGTGCAGCTTTCTTATGAATGTCCTACGGCAAGTACAAATAGGCTTCACACATACACAATGCTTCATTAACGACTCTTGTTTATCTTGCTATGGATGCAATTATCATTTCCCAACAATCCAAATTATCATTGTATTTGCCATAAATATTACAATATAAAGACAATCCCTTGTCTTGGAAGATGATGTACATATGTGTAAGTCAGGATTAGGGAGGGGCCATTATATTTGGCTGTCTGGGTAATAGCGTTATGGGTTTGAACTGTAGGCCTACATAAGACTATGTGGATATACCTTCTAGTCCAATTTTGATTCAATGTAACACGTTAACTATAATGTAACCGGTGCTTTACATAAATATGAGTGCAAACTAAGACTAAAATCCAAAACCATAAAAAAGCCAAATTATGAAGTGTGAATAAGGTGCTGTATCTCTGAGTGGCTTTTTAAGACATTTAAAAGTTTCCAGACCATATTTAAAAATGCATCCAGATTCGAGAACTTATAAGATTATATAATTAAGTACATGCATTAAGATTTCAAACTGTAAAGTTTTACATAGTAAAATTCCATCAGTCAGCACATGCCAAATACGGCTGTGTTACCACGTTAGTTTTAGTCCTTTGAGGTAACCAATGTATAAATATCCTTTCTATAATCTTATGGTCAGAAGTGAAATATGATCATATTGTGAATATAATAGATACTAAACACTAAATGCATCACATTATACACTACTTATATTATACTACACAATCCTAAACAATTATAGCTCGATTAACAAGTCAATCGACTCAAATTATCTAAATACACATTACATTCATACAGAGAACCTATGCCTTTCAAACACTAGAATTCAAGGGCCATCATATATATTGTCTGAGTGTAATAAGTTTACTCATTGGATTCCAATCAAATCTTTATGAATTTTTCATTGGACCGGATCATGACAGAAGTTTCCGTTTCTGTAGAATGAGACATAAAGGTGGTCATAAGGATACTTGCCAAGAAATGATTTGATTACATACATGAAGTATTCACCCTAGGAAATTCGCCTTGCTAAATGATCTCTTTGCTATTTATTTTTACTTTGAGACATTAGACCTTTACTTTGACATATGACAAAGTAAATAAACCTCTTTCCAAAGGTAAACTAAAAGTTTTCATAGTAATAATACATGTATACATGATATAATACAATGTACTCCCATTATCAAAGGCTTTATTGGTAAGAAATTTGAGACCCACTATTACTTCCTACTGCCTTAAAATTAGATGGTGGCACGTTCAAAATCGCGCACCTACTAAAAATATGATCTGAGAATTAAAAGTTTTGATGGTTAACCAAATACATCCAATTCACACCAAAGTTATTTCCTCATATTATTCATGTACCATAATATTAGTATATTCTTGCAGGTCATGCAAGTTCAAACCAATTATATATGAAGATAAGCTCAGTAAAATATGACTGACACTATAGGAAAATGAGTGAGATATGGTAATGGGGTGAGATATGACTTGACTTGACTTGGTAAATCTGGTATCACTACAAGAGACAGAGCTGCATGTACTCCCAAGGGAGTTGAAATGAAACAAAGCACAGTCAAAAAATGCCAATCACATGGTGCAAATATTGAGGTAATATGCACTTGCTTTACAGTTATTTATGACACAAGCACAATGACATTTACATGGTAACTTACATGTATGTACATGCGCTGGTTTTGCTTGTGGCCCAGTAAAATGAACCAAACACAAGTAATATTTGCTTTACAATGCCTCAATGACAGAGGTCCTGCAGGCATGGTATGATTGAAGTCATATATAATACTGTAATACTTAAAGAAGCCTTTAAACTTTACTTCTGATCTAATTGTGTGAAAGTTTTGATCAAGATTAGCAGACGTTGTTAAAAAGATTATACAAACTTAACATTCCATTTTAGAAAGAAAACTTAGATCTATATCTTATGTGAGATAAGTTCTTAATTAAAGATATCCATACTGTGTTCAAGAATTTTAGATAAGAGCAGAACTGCTAATAAGATTAGTTTTGTGGGTTTTTTTTATATTGAAAATACAATTACAGATGAAAGCTTTTCTGAGTTTTGATAGATATAAATGTACATATATAGAATTCATACAAAATCCAGACACCAGTATATATATTTCTTTCTCAGTAAATTCTGTAAGATATAAATGATGTCTTATAATCCAGTATGTCAATCACATATTTTTCTTAATAATTTTATCCCAAATTTTCAGATCTGAAAAACAACTTCATCAAATATATCAAATATGCATTGTAGATAGTATGAAATATCTGATTTCCTTGATGTGACCTGAGCAGCTTGTGTTTTGTTATCATATTCCAAAGAATGATTGACATAAAACATGAACAAACTTTGTTGATGTGCACAAAAAATGTTAACCATTAGATGAAAGAGACCCATGCAATGATGATCCACGTCTTCCTATATGATACTATTCATAATCAGTAGCAAGTTCTAAATTACAAGAATCATACATATAGATTAGTTATTATTGATGTTTATATTTCTTGGCATCTGAATTGATCACATAAAAGCTGTCTGCTGTAAACACCTACAGTGCTATGCCTTATGGCAAGCATAATTAATGGGTCGTTACTTTGGTAAGGAGACCGGGACATTGTACTTGTTGTAGTCATAGTCTTTGAAAAGTTCCAAAATAACCATGTTTAGTGTGTTGTGAGGTCAAACAACCAACTAAATACACTTAAACATCATTTCATGCCATGTAAGCTTGAGGGCTGAAATACAGCAGGCAATTTGGTGTTTCATTCGTTGCTTGGCAGGCAATCTGTAGGCTACAGTTCCAAGTTGCTGTCACTCACATGCTAAAACAACACGCTACTAATCATACATAAATAGCTTGATTAGCTTTATATAGCACCATCATCACGATTAATGACCTTCCATAATTGCGCTTGTGTCAATCATGTGGCTTCACATGACAGCTAAATAAATACGAGACCAAAGATTTAAACACATACAAAACTTGGCGTAAAAGTTTTAAGATATCCTTACATTTCTCATCCTCAAATAGTATTACTCAATTCACAAGTTATTGAAGATAAACCCTCAATACAAGTTCCTGATTATGCTGGAAGTCAAGCTATTAGCAGCTAAAGCCGAAAGCTGACTGAAGGAATCTCCAGTAACATCAAACACGGGTGCTTACGTGATCAACTTTGCAATGTACATGCAGGTCTCAATTCAGCAAGATTTTTCAATTAGAAATATTCATATTTACCCACAAGTAGACCTGGTAGACAATGAAACAATGCCCATGTGCACTGTAAATGAAAGAGATTTAAAAAAAACTATTCACTTCTAATCAATAAGTAACCTACAGTAGAACCTATTTATCTCAATATTGCTTATCTTGAATTTTCTGTTATGTTGAAGTTTCATTTCCCTTCAACCAGACTATGAAGCTACATTGTATTTCAGTTGTCAAAGTTGGCATTCTCGAATATTGGCTACCAGAGCATTTTACTGTTATCCCTACCCATGCAAAGTACCCAGTTTCTACTGCACAAATATTCATAACAGTAAACCAACAATGCACCACGTCAAGAACGTAGCATAAAGAAGCGCTACGGTAAGCTCATCAGTACAAAAGGAATGTGGAACCATCTGACCAATGCACGGCATTTCTTTGTCAAATAGAAATATCCACAAAGCCACGGGATACGGTAAACATGACACTGGACAATGGTGGGCAAACGTTGTTAGGTGTGTATGTTCGCATCATGGAAACGTTGTTACACACCTCTGTCAGACCTATCAGTCAGTGTAGATGGTGTGCTAATAAGTAACACAGAAGGCAACAAGCATCTACAGCAGGCATGTTATACACACTACATGTCATGGTGTGAGTGGAATAGGCAGGGCACACTGCTGTTTTCTTTGGTAGACACGGTCATTACATCTCACTGAGTGATTGACCAGACACATGGACAATCTGATCAATCTGTCTACCACTCTACACCAACCACCAGATTAGCATTTTTTTTGCAGTAAACCAGTCAGTGGGAACACAAATTCTCCTTTGAAAGACTCGTTCTCTCGCGTTGTACAATGTGTGGGGACATGAAAACTGTAATTTATTACCAAAAAAATGCAACACACATATCTAATGCAACATGTTGCTACATATCGTATTTATCTTGTAAACAATCTCCTTTTACCACGGATGCACAGTCTGTTGGCTCTAGAGTTTTAAGTGACTACCAGGTACATGTATATGAGTTATTATGACATATCGGTGCTTCTTTTATATTTTCACAAAGAGCTACATACAAAAGATAGCATACACCAGTATCAAGCTGTAAGGATGTAACTAAACGTTTGGCACTCCTTAACATGGTCATCAAGAGGTGTGATTGTTTTTTAAATTCAAGTTGTATATTCTGTAAGTATGGTAATGCTATAATCTTACAATTAAATAATTTGACGAAAACTATTGGAAAAACTTATGTAGGAAAACTTTACGTAGGATCAGTGCCATTATTTTGAAACAACAATAGGCTTAATCAAATTTATTTGGCCTCCAGGGGCAGGAGCAAGCTAGAGCAGAGCACTTTGCATAGTTGACACATCAGAATACTTGGATGTTGAAAACTATGTGTATACCACAACTATAAGATATCCAACACTCCACGAAATGAATATAAACATTCAGTAATATCTCAATTATATTCCTCTCAATATCTTACTAAAATGTTGTGCATAGTGACATAAAATGACTAATACAAATCCCATACACACCATACACCCAACAATACCCAGAATCAATGACAACTTTGCATACAATCCTTACAGGGTGCTCTCAACAGTTCGGTAATTAGTTTCTATCCATTTAGCTTATTACAGGCTATACGCCGATGTTAAAAGGATAGTTTATATCGGCACTATCAATACACGTATCCAATGAATGTTACCGTTCGAATAAAATGTATTTCCACTTAAAAAGTAAGCTAAAAAGTTACTAAAACATTGACTGAACAAATATGACACTGCTTCCCTTTTCTAACTTGACTCTAATCTGATATGTGAAGGTAGACAGCAGTACGGTGGGTAAAACAGCCCAAGTGTGAGAGATATAAACTGAAACCTGAGGCTTTTACCTGGTGTGGATTGCATGCCTTTGCATTGCAGTGACTCTTGCGACGCGAGGGACGGACCATTAACCCTTTCAACACCAGTCTCCAGGGAGTGCTTTTTCAATTAATTAACATCTGATCAGTATCAATAGTTCTTTCTATAAATGTGCTGTATGTCACACACCTGAACACTGGTAATCAACAGGTATTTAAATGATCTTTCAGCATTAAGTTGTAAATCATTATTCATTTCACATTTCCCCAACAGATTTTAAGGGCATTTATGTAATTTAAAGATTATGTTGACAAAGAAAGAGAGGAAATACATGTAAAGTATCCACCCGGTTCCACCGGTATAAAAAGGGATTGTTTTGGCCCATGCTTAAGTTTGGTAATAGCTTCTTACAAAGGAGTTTAAATGTAGATATAGATATAAAACCCTCACAATGCTTGCCGACTAGAGCAGAAGGTTATATAATAAATTGAAGTTTAAGAAGATTGGACGTAAGTTAGGAAATAAAGTAATCTTTCCAGTTGGGTAAAAAAAAAAGGACGTAACAATTTTGAAAACAATGTAATCCAATGCCTCTAATTGTTGTTTGTTCAGTCATTTGGCCTAGTCTAGAACAGTAACGACTATATACACAAATATTGGACACCTTATCTAAATGATATCAGTGATCACCTCTCAATTGAACCTTACAGCTTTTCGGCCATCCAACTTTCCAATCTCCTACTAATAAATTGAGACCTGGTGTGCTAATGAGTTACTACTATTAGGATGTAGTGAAAGAATAAAGACGACAATGTATAGGAAACCAACACCAGTATGAGTACACCATATAATGAAACCCAGCAGATATTAAATTTGATACCAACTTATCAGCACAGAAGCAAATACATACAGTCACACACGCACGCTTATCTCAACTGACAACAAGTTCACATAGAATTTCAACCACGCCATCTTAACGTACATTGAGAAGAACAGCAGCACAACTTCAGTGTAACAAGTCAGTAATATACATAACGGGCTCTAGGTAGCTCGGAATTTAGTCTTCAACGCGTGACATGGGTTAAGCCTCTTGTAGAATCCGTCATGATTTATCTGCGGATCATACCCAGCAAAGAAGTGACCCCTCGTAGAGTGTTGATAAACAAATATCAACATGCCAACAAGTTGATGAAGTGTGTGGTGTTTTCCTGCTCTTCTATCCAAACAATCCTGCGGCTTCGTTCAATTGTCGGTGCATGCAAAGGCTTCATAATTGGCCACTTTACTCATTGTTGTGGTATAATACTGATCTACGATCTCAAACGGAATCTTCAGAACACTATAAATCACTGAATGATGGCACTTGATTAAATGCTCCAATCTGCCTTTCTTTCTGGTTAATGGTTTATTCTATTGAGAAACGCAGGCGTCGATTGGGTGAAAGAACAGTGGGTGTTGAAAAAAGACTGGGGAAATATGATATACATTGTATGTGTGAACTCACCCATTATTTTTCAAACCATCCCGTACGTAATTCATCGAACAACACGTTTTCATGTGGGAAGATAAACATGACCTCGTGGAGATGAGCACGCAAGTGGGTACGCACGCACACTCACACATGCGCACGCACAAACGAACGCACACACGCACACAGCATTAACATTATAAATCATACTTATGTGGGTCTGAGGTCTTGCCAAGCTTAGCATACTTTGGAAGATCATAATGGTAGGGTGCCTCCTGCCGACCCATCACACTGAGCCCAGGTGTAAGCGCCAAGTCATTAACCTTTCAGCTAGAAGTCAGTGTTGTGTCTGACACCTCCAATAATCCATGTCCAACGTCTCCTCCAACAATAGCTCGCAGACTTATCTTTTCCTCGTCGTACTTTTCCGGATATTCATGGAATGTTAAGTGGCTGTCATCACTCAGATTAAGACGATTATAGCAGACGAATGGCAACCGCAAAACGAGCAAAGGTCTTGGTTAATGAGATTTTAGAATTATCACAATGTAAACTTGAACTTGTTGATGGAATGTATGTATATTAATGGGCTTAAATAGGATTGCATTAAACGTTAACAACATTTACTCATCGCTGAGTTATGATTTTGAAGTTTGTTTAATCATAGACGTGTGCTCGTATCATTATAAATGTAATTGTGTGCGTTAAGGATTCCCTTGCAACAGGAAATGTGAAATCACAGGCTAGAGAACAGCTATATATTAAATTGGCTTTTGGTTGCTGTTGGTAAATTTATCTGTATTTTAAAAAGAGAGAGAGAGAGAGAGAGAGAGAGATTCATGTGGCGTGTCTGTACCAGCCATGTTTACACACGCGACAGCCGGACTCGCACTTGGCACCACGGAGCCACACCTGCCTCTCGCACCTGCTACAATGTCCACATGCAGGGCTCATAAATCTCGCATGATCCATCATCCTACATTTGACGAATTCATAGTTTTCTACCCAATGTGCTACTCGGGCATGATGTATGTATGGCCTACGTGAAATTTCGTGTACAATAGAGTACAGACGTGTATAACATTTTTTTTATTCATTTGTTTGTTTGTTTTTGTTTTTCAACGGTCATCGCCAGTACAGTGACGTAATCAAATTGGCAGTATATTTACGTCACCCGGACAGTGAAACCTTTTGCCTATTCAACAGGTCCTGCAATCTTCCCGCATTCTTATTAATATAATAACCGTTAGGCATACAAGAATCTACAAAGAAATGTATTGCCGTGGCTTAAGAAAGTCGATGTACAAACACATAAATACATTGCTGAATTGTGTGTGTCAGAGTAACTTAAATACACAAGCAAATTATCCATAACATAGATATATACAAGAAGAAAATAGTGCACGCCTAGCTGCGCATGGCGTCTCCTAGAGTCTACTAGATTACAAACCACTCACCAACGCTATAAATCTAATAGCTAATCTGATAAATGCGCGAGGATGCAGTAGAAACACGTTATCTATGACTTTGGACATGAAATAAAGTGACCATCGGATATATGATGTTCCGAAATAAATGATGTCAGTATAGCAAGGCTGTGCTGTATAAAACAAAACGTATAGTTTTCTCCCCTTTTCTCAGAGGACCAAGCTCAACAGACTGTAGAGGTCCATGTCATCGTTTCTGATTTACTGCCATCTAAATAACCGATGAACTTTTCTTGTACACAAATATATGTTTAACACGTAAACACAGAATGCAAACAGTCCAGAGGGTAAATATCTCATTATTATCTCACTGTAAACATGTGTTAAGATGTTTCAACATATAGTCGAGATATGATTGTCGATACAACTCTAAACAATTTACTACAACCACATGGAAACACAGTGCATGATAAAGACTACACAGTTGGTCTTCTCCGCGTTTTTTTTTTGCGCTACCCAAAGAATACTGCCAAATTGATTAATCTTTCCTTAGATTGAAAAACAAGCTGTGTATGTACAACAATACCTGGACGTAACGCTATCATCTCCATTTAAAAATAAATATATAGAGTTTACACATAATTTAGCATAATAGCATAATCATATTCGTGCGGGAACTTTAATGATTATATTGACGCTCGTCAAAGTCGTGTGCATTTTTTCGTGGCGTATTCGTATCTCCGTGCCAGTGCGATAACAGCTTTTCCGCCTTCATAACTCGCGCCGTAATGGCTCATTTATTGCTACATGAGCGAGTCCTGATGACGGATTAATACGAGTAGGAATGTATCTGCTCAGGCGGTGAAATACGTGGCAGCTCATGAAAATAAGAGAGGTCAAGTTCCGCAGCTCCCCTCGACCGTGGTGGTGCGGCACAGGGGATCTAGATACGATCGTCACCTACAAATCGTCTTCAAACGATACTGGGTTTTATGGTCAGCAGACGAGCTTTGATTTTTTACTACCAATAGATAATGCAGTAGTAGCCGTGGCAATTGGGGGTGGGGGACTTCTGCCAATTTTTCATCGTTTCGACCAAGTCTCTGACCAAGATGTGTGCTTGTGCGTTAAGTTGTGCACATTTTTTTCCAGAGTCCTCCATTCCTAGAAATGCTGGATGTGCCAGTTTATTGGATGTTTATTATCTGTTGATAGATTTGACATAAATTAAAACTAAAACTGGTCACTGTATGAACAGTATAATCGGCATAGTCCAACCAGGCAGTTAGTACACTCCAGTTGGTGCGGTATGGTTGTTGCCATTAGGGCATGTAAATAATAAATGCCAATGATAATTCAAGAATGCAAACCACATTTATAATTGGGACTCTGGTTTCTCCCACAACAATTGCAGAATGCGTACATTCAAAATAAGACTATGTACATGTAACTAGATTCTTAATCTTTACTCACCAACTATAAGTTCGTGTGAAATCAGTCACCTTCCAAGACGGTATTTTTATGACTACTTCATACAGGCAATCATGTAAATGTGTAAGCTATAATTCCAGAAACAATAAAAAGAGACGCCTAAAGGGTGTATTTATTTGAATACATCATTCAACTTTTTATTGGAATGTGCGTGACTTCTTTGATCAATGGAAAAGCTAGTGAAAGTGGATATCTTTTGTTGAAACATACACATCAGTCATCAATTATACTTTCATATGTGATGTTTTGGATAGTTAGTTATCATAGCTCTAGGAAATAGAGCTAGACCAAACTACAAAAGTAGAATTATTCTACTTGACCGTGCTCTTATTCAATTGACCCAGCAAACCACAAGAAGAAAGTGCTATAAAGATAACCGTCTAAAAAACACAGATGTACGAGGAAATAGATAATAAAGAAATGAATAGGTGTACGAAGCTGCAGTTTTCGACAAAAGCATTCCCATGGATCATGTATCTCAAAAAATGCCCTTTGGCTCAGAGCTGAAATTATGGTTGCTCAGTAACATCAATATATGTCATAATTTGAATACAGTACGACCCGCCCAGTTTGCACACTTTAATGGATCTGTCAGTTAATCTAGTTCAGCTAATTATGCATATGGTTTTACATTGGGATATGTTGATAACAATCTGTCCTCAGCCTGACACTTTACGGGCTGAAGGTTCACGGTTCTATCTCTTTATCAGAATAGTGCTACTGGCTGAAGCATGTCAAGAGATGGAAATGAATATGCATTATAGAAATCTTTTGAACTTCAACAATTAGCTTTCAAGACAAACACTAGATCTATGGTTAATAATATACTGTTAATTAACATAACGTTAAACTTACCCATATCCACAAACAGCATAAACTTTCCAAAATTATTCCAAAAGTCACAATTGTTTTTATCGCTATCACCTGCTTCCGTATCCATTTTAGTAGACGTCAATGGTATCCATACAAAACAATACCACTTACAACACAAATACAACCCTATGATTGCACAAGCAAAATAGAAAAAAAAAGAAGTTTGAATGATATCGCACAGCCTGGTAACAAATCCCTATTTCAAAGATTTAATTAACATAATTAGAGCGTGAATCAATCACAAATTGAATAACAGCACTGTTGGCATAGTAATAATTACAGAACATATTACAATCTGACAACCGGGCCGTTGCTGGATTAGCGATTATTGCCAGCTGACACCGAGTCACGTGACGTGGGTTTGCGCATCTCACGTCTATGACGTCATGACAGAGCAGACGGCAAACGCGGTGTGGTCCCAGGCAGGTTCAACCTCCAACCCCGCGTGTGTGGTAGTAATAATCATAGTTGCCTACGTACATAATATCAAAGCACTAAATAACCATGTATATTCGTATGTACAGTGATATTCTGGGGCAAAACCATACTTTTATAGTCTATCCGTAGATTGACATTTGTGTAGACTTCATTCAACAAATTTGTGTAGACTTGCTTCACCCAACAATCTCTATTATACACACTGTATGGTTATTATAATCCCCCCAGTTTCTAACTTTCTATCCTTTACCAATTAATTTCCTTTGATTTATGCTCTTTCTATACTTTCTATCCTTGTCTTTCTTTCCTCATCTCTTGATAAAGTAGTCCTATGCATCGAATAATCAGATATGGAATGCTCGTTATGTGATCATAGTGCTACAGAATGATGATATATGAAAAGCAACCAAGCATTTTATTATTCCAAAAACTATAAATCTTTATGCGCTTAAGCACCTATAACAAGATAGCTTTAATTATGCACAAACACAGTCTATGTCTATCACTGTTAGAATTTCATTTACTTTATCAACCTACAATTTACGTAGATAGATAACACAAAAGAAGGGGCTCTTTGTGTGAGGTAAATATATACCCTGTGTTTTCATACCATTGTGTCCAATCGCTTTCAGTAATTATTTATGCTTCAAATACAATGATGGATTTTTAAAGTTCATTTCTACTTCTGAAAGTGGGGTCGTATCTATATTTTATAATACAATTAATCGTGCGTTCGACAATGCAAGACGGTGTGGGTTTGAGTCTGGCCCAGCATGCCACTGTATGCTACCAATTACCAATCCATGTTCTTGGCATAGCAATGTGCTTGCTATGCGATGGTATACAGAGCTGTGGAGATCATTGTTTACACTGGTGTACGTAAATTAACAATCCAATACAAAACGTGTATGTATACGGCAGTGGTATACGGACGTATCTGGAATTGTATTACCCAATCATGCCAGCCCTAGAGTTACTCTGCAGCTATGAGCGTGGCTGGACAATGTACCATCTAGTGATGACCCTTCATCCCACACAGGCGCGAGTTTTCAGATATTTTCATGTGTATTGCATTTTATGTAATTTGATTGTACACATCACAACATTGTATGTTGCAAAGTGTGGGTCAGGGCTCAAGTTTATCAACGCTATCGGCAATACTGTTGGTAACGTTATTGACACGTCTTCTGGTTATCAGTGAACACTCGCAATACTTCACACAACAATACACTTGACTCTATTGACTAAAATGACAGAAATAAGCTGAAGGAAAACCCCAACTAAAGAAATGTAAATGAAGCCATTATTTTCTAACTATTCCCGCCACATTGTCCCCATCCTGTAGGTCTATAATATACAATAAGTGCGTGCGGTTTGCCAACCAACAATAGATACTATAAAGAATTCAGATAAAGAAAAGAACGACACAAGAGGGTAAAACACAGCTCTAAAAACCCACAATACTTCATAGTGAGATCAAACGACTTCTGTGAAATTAGTTTTCATTCCCCTGAAAATTAGGCGTGGAAGTAGACGTATCGTGGACCCGCGGCGATGGTGAATTATTATCGTCTGCTATTTCAACTGCCGCCACTATCTCATCGCAGTTCGTGCGATACTGGGATAGCAGCGAATAAAAGATGGCTTCTGTCAGTAGAAAAAACTCCGGGAGAAGTTTTTATTTTTAAAAAATGCCACTGCAACTTGTTAACACTGATTACATTTCAAACTATATAGGCGTGTAACAAGCTCACTGAACAAGTCGTTTGGAACTGAGTTAACTGAAATATCGTAGCGAGTGTGTTCTTATCTAGATTGGTTTTGGATACATGGTGCAACCGCAAGAATTAACAATTGATTTATTTATATTGTTATTTATTGAATTGCCAATTATCTATGTAATCGTAAATAATCTATACATATCATCAAACCAGACCACACCTTTGCGTTAGCGGTTAACCACCAGACGCCCATAACTGATCCTTTCTTAGAACCCGAGGATCACAGACAGAACATACATGGTCATGATAAGGAGGGGGATGTCTATATTGATATCTTTCTCAGGAAACTGCAGTCTTGTTTATCTGCCTATACAAGTATGTGACCTAAAGGCCAGGGGCTGTATGCAATGCCATAAGGGGATACGGCTGGAGTGGCGGTGCTAATTATAAGGCATGAGCTTACAATACAAGACCTACAACGTGCAAACCGTTATGTGATCTAAAGTGGACATAGTGACCATGGTCATAGATGTACGAATGAGTGGACCTATTCTCTATGTACAGTAGTTGTTTGCAGACCATCACCACGTGCTATCGGTCCGAGCAGTTCTCTCAACGCCACTATCTTTACTATCTGCTTCTCCAGTTTTCTTTGCTAATTCCCCAGTCTGTATTGTATTTTCAGGATGTTTATAAAATTGATGAAATCTGTAGAAGTTGGTTCTCTGATTCAGACAGACGTTTTATATTTGCACGGTTATGATGATTTCTCGTCACAATGCACCAACAGATTGCCATGCTGCACCACTATGCAGAGTATGCCAGTGTCAGGTTAGAAAACAAAAATATTGAATGTCCTTGGAAGTCGTGATTGATAAAATCTGAAGAACTTTCCATGTTATATCATCCACGGCATTGATAACACGAAATGATTTAAAATCTAAACAATTGAGATATGAACACCGCGTCATATTGTTTGTCATGTCTCTGTGTTACCAATTATTCACCCATAGTGTCATCTAGATGATCTCTACTCTCTCACCTGGAAAGAGATATTTTTGCAAACTATTCTACTTATTTCTCATTGTCAGCATCAATCTTATAAGATTTGTCACTTGGACATAGTTCTGCCATGAAGATTTATCACAATAAGTGTCTTACTGGTACTTTGACGACAGAGCGTTCCGAACAAAAAGTATAGACAGACTAGACGGTTTGTGGACCTGTAATACAGGTATTGATTTGAAGCGTACGTAGACAAATTTATTTCATAGCATAGGTCTCCGCAAATTAACTTGTAGCACATTTCCAAGACATCACAATGATATATCTGTAGCTGAAGTATGAAGACCGTGGCTACACGTGGGTGGGATTTGCAGTAAGCAATGAGAAAGGACGTTATCATAATGATAACATTTGAAAGCATTGTGCTGATGTGTATTATTCAGAATACCTTCTACCCTACAAATGAGTGATGAAACACGCCCCCCCTCCCCAAACACGCATTGCACACACACAGGCAGGAACACTTACACCAGACCATTAAATAATTAGATTGATTGCACATAATTATGCACATCTGAATATGCGTGACGGATGTTCCGTCAATGTTCTCAACAACAGACTCCACTCACTCCACGACGTATCTATCCACATTGGCATATCCGCGTTCTCTTTCTGTCCGTGAAGTAGTTGAAAGAACCAAACACTGGTCACTGTATTTTTTCTACTCACAATATTTGCAGTCGTTAAATCATCCAAACAATACTCGTTACCACATTTTGTCCACAAGGGACTATACACCGCGCGATCACATCACACATGCCTGGTTAATATGAGTTCAATGTTTAGCTTTCTGCAGAATTTAAAGATACAGATACAGATAAATCAAAGGATTCATACAACTTCTAACACAAACAGCGGTGGCAGATCCAGTGTTTCGCGCTATCATGGCCCCCAAAAGCCCCACCGCACCACGCCTTGTACGAAAGACGCATCCCACATGATCCAGAAAATTGTCAAAATGATGACAAATCTGTCTGGATATCTTACTTCACCCCTGATCCTCCTACCTGACTCGACTGGCTCGTTCATCCTGCCGATGATGTGTGAGAAGCCGCCGCCCACCCCGGGGGATGAGGGTTCGGCCCGAGGGTGTCCAGCCGGCTGGTCGCTGATCAGGTCCGGGGGCACGGAACTCTGGGCCGGGGCGGGGGTGGCGACTGGGCCGCCCTCGCTGCCGGGGTCGTCATTCCGTTCGGGCGTGTAGTCACCCTGATCTGGCTTATTCACTTGCGAGGCTGGTGATTGGATGGGATGTTTCAGGTCTTCGATAAACACATTATCCTGAGCAATTGCATCCTTGTCATTTTCTTGAATCACTTTATTACTCATGTTTTTGTGCGCGTAACAAAGTTATGACTATGACTACTAAGAGTAAACCCACCAAAGCAGACGTTCAACAATCAGTAGTGATATCCTGCGCTGTAGACAGCAACTTGCGTTTATGAATTAATTCTCATGTTACACCCACAAATACCTGTCTCAGCAAGTTTCTGCATTCACCGTCCGTTCACACCACATTAACTAATAACCTGTCACTGGAAAGTAGAACACGGTCCGCAGAAATAGTCTCTTTCACGTAGTGTTTATGTATAATTAATATTTCTACTGGCTAGCTGCACTGCTCAATGGTCCATACACCCAACACTAACTGTTACACTCATACAGCTTGTGCACCAGTCTGTAAAAGCTGCCACCTGTTTTAATTGCATTTTCATGATACTCAACCTATGTAGGAGTAGCTGCTATTACTCAACACACTTTAATGATTTTCGCACATGTCTAGTTGAGTTGGGCGGCAGCGGCGTTTCAATCTTGTTTGAAATCTAACAGGTGAATCGACATCTGAATGGAATTGTAACGAGTTCAAATGCTTTCCTGCGGTTGGATATAGGGAAAAATAATGTGCAAGTTATTGTGTGAAGTTGTTGTGATTACAAATTCACAATTGGCAAACACTTGTTATTCACTGAGCAAATATAAATGAATGTTTACAGTAGAGCATCAACTACACACGCACAGTTGAAAGTATTCTCAGAGACGGGATTAATCCAGTAGGTTTGGTGTAACAAGCAACAGAGCAATGTGATAATATCCTGATAGGAGTTTCACCTCTTTCATCCCCAGAGTAATAATAACATCGGGGAAACATCCACGTAAACAGTTTCATATAAAAAGCGCATGAAAGAAAGAACCGAACTCATCTGTTTTTAACCAAAACACCATTTAGAAGAAGCTCGGTGTGTTTTCTATGGTATCGTCTGCCGTCTACTGCCGCCTGTGTTTCCTAATCCCCCAGCTATTGTTATCACAATCAGTATTTCCGTGTGTCGTGTGAATACCAGACGTTTAAAAGTCAAAATGTTGCGATTGATAAGAGCGATAAGAGGCAGCGATTGGCTGTCTTTTGCATATATGCAATAGTCATAATCTATCTTTGTCCTTATTTTGCCTCATAATCTGTTCACATACGATAAAGCTAATCCCCTAGATTTACTCATTATATTGATGAGGTTATCACGGTTCTGTTGTATGCCATTGACTCTTGCAATCTTTACACAATGATAGTGTATATATTACCTCATGATGAGGAAGATAAAGAAAATTCTATCGCTAGTGCAAATTGATTGTCACAACAGAGCCTTCAAAGTAAGAGAAGTTACTGTTGATCGTATCACTTGTAAATAACTTGATATGCCTCAGCTATTCATCCTGCACTTGTTTAACATCCAATAATCTACTGCACAGAGACCACAGTCCTTCGAAATAAGAAAGTGTGTTTGCCTCTGTCTAGGTCCACCTCTGCCTTTTCACGTAAAGTACATATTAACTTGAATATGTTATTTGCTCTGGGACACGAATAACGGTGTAATCTTCTGTATAAACCTACCAGACTGGGAATAACGTGTTTACCGTGTGTGTGGGAAGAAAACTCTAGATCTATAACAGTTAGCCATTCAATATTTGTAATATCCGTAAAATGTACAGGACATTTGCTTAACATATCCAAACAGGACACGCTATCATTTACATCTATACATGCTAATACACATAGCAGTACTTATCCAATAACTTATCCAACAACTTTTTTTGTTTGTTCATGAATGAAGCATCCATTTTATCCCTCGGTTTCAATGGTGGAGACAAAACAAAGCAAATCCAATGCGTGCATATTGATTGTGAACCAGAGCCGATGCACAGATGTGAATATGCAAACGGTTTTAGTACTACTCTATCTACTACCAAATGTGTAAAATACACGCACATCACTTTTATAGCTCTTGATTGTGAAGTTGCCACAAAAGACAGGTACTGTGCATAGTGTCAATTGGTCATCACGGGGGCAAACAAGAACTTTACCACCAGCTCTTCTCGTAAAGGTGGGGAGAAAAATGCTGAATGGGGCAAAGAAAACACCAACGGAGTCCTCTCATACCCTCAATATTGAAGCCCATTTAGCGTTATGTAACCATTATAGTCTGACAACCTGACACACGAGTGGTATTTTGATTTGATTATAATGGACCCGCACAGTGACTAATTGCTCCGTGAATGTATAGAGGACGATGGAATTAATTTGTCCAACTTTTCCAAGTACACGGTGATTTTTATTTGTCCATACACGTAGCCAGCGCTAAATGGCACCTTATATTACACGGTGTTTCAGCTGTCGATTGGGAAAGGTTAACCATGTGTTTATACCAAAATGCCCCAACAGGGTGCTACTAGCTCCAAATACAGTTTTAACACAGCCATGTTGAAGAGATTTCTCCAACACGGACGGACAATTGAAGCACTGTGCATTATAACCTATTGAAAGCAGGTAGGCTGAAAGGCTGTTAAGCCCACGTTCAACTGAGACGTAGAATGTTCTTATTGATAAATGCTCTCAGGTTCCAATTTCTATCCTGTTACGTGTTGTAATTGCAATTACAACTTACACATTGCATGATAGCGTGAAACAATATAGGGGCAGGTTAGGGAAGTTAGATTTGTGGTGGGGATTATGACCGGTACGTTCGTCAACAACAACTTATCGCATTAGATGTATCTATAGTATAGAGCTGTGTATATGTATTATTACAATTGAAAACAGCCAATAATTCAACTACAACGTTTTTTTGTTTAAAAAATGTAGTCCATATTTTCAAATTCCCGCTGCCCTCATAACTTATAATGATTTTAAAATGAAACTGACAGCATTGCTTTTACCAGTTAATTTCAGTGTGTTATAACTTTATTTATATGCTTTCTGTACTTGGGCTGCTGGACAACCATAATGCATAACGTGACTGTGTGTGAGATCGCTCAATTCGGGCGTGTGGGGGGTTAGCGGTGATGGGGTGGGGGTGGGCACTAGTTTTTATGGTTACTGCTTCCTAAACATAAACTATTTCTTCATATCAAAACTAGGGTGTGTTTTAAGAAGAGGTTTAATTACAGATTTTAACGTCCCGATCAGAACACCCCGAGACAGTTGTGCGCGCCAAAAAAAAAAAAAAAAAAGAAAAAAAAGAAGAAAAAAGACCCTGCCAAGAAAGAAGAAATATGCGGAGTTGTGCATGAAATAAAATGTGGTGGTATGGAAGAGAAGAACTGTGCAAGTTCATATATTGGCGGAACTTCCAAAACTCTTAACGAGACTTGCTGGAGGTAAAAAAATTCTCAAAATGTCCTTGTTTTTTTTTGTGTTTTTTTTAGTATAAAAGTACATTCATTTTTTAATGTATAACACTTTAGGGGTTTCGGGAATAGAATTTAGTTTATGGACCATACAAAAGATCATGTATACAATTTCGGTACAGGCAAAATTAACATTGACGGAATTTTTTATTGTCTTTTGTATGATCTTTTGTATGGTCCATAAACCAAATTCTATTCCCGAAACCCCTGAAGTGTTATACATTTTTAAAAAGGGAAATGAATGTACGTTTATACTAAAATAAAAAACAAGAACATTTTGAGATTTTTTCCCCTCCAAATTCTTTTATCTCCAGCAAGTCTCCTTAAGACACGTTTTGACCAACATCCATTTAAAAGAAAAGTACGCGAGGCCATTTATATCAGGGGCCTCAGACCAGATCTGAATAGCAATGTGGGGGCGCTCGAACTTTCGGCAATAGATGACAACATTCTGGGGACCGACATCTTCACACCACAATCTTGTGAAGACTAGGTTGCATTGTGGAAAAACTATATGAGAATGTCCGAAAGCTTCATGTCCAGGTGAGCTTTCCTCAGATTTCACTAAAAAAAAACAAAAAAAACAAAAAAAAACAACAACAAAAAAATAAAAAAAAATAAAATTAAAAAAAAAGTTCAGAGTGCAGTATACAGCTAGATTACAAGAGTTCATTAAAAATTATCGTTGCACATTTGATTTAGAAATTATGTTGTAGGGTTCATATTGCAAACGTTTATTGCACGTATAGCGTCATGTTTCGCAGATATAATAGAGTTGTAAGATCTTTTATAAACTAAACGATAAATGGTGGCCTCTTATATCTAGCTCAATCAGCTCTGGTAATAAAAGGGGGGATTTAAAGACTGACTGTCCAGTCGTGAGATCTCTTTGCTGGGTACTGATTGCATTATGATTAATGAAGATCAACTGGATTTTATTTGTGTTTGTCTTGAAATTGATTTTTAATGTTCAAACCACGTATATATTATTATTTACAGTAATGAAACATTATCAATTGTAGAATCACATAATTTATAATGATAGATTAGTAATTGCAATGCAACCTACCAACCTACCAGAAATTGATAGTGCCCTTTACTAGTACGTACTGCCCCCAACAATCCGAATAACATGAAGTAAGTATTAATTAGTAGGTGTAGATTTCAATTTTTCATTTCAGTTGACCATCAATGATAAAATGTTGCCATTTTGAAAAGTTTTTATTTTAATAAAAACATTTAAATCCATTTCAAAACAATAAATTCAGGAACAATAGTTGCAAAATAATAGAACACACAGTCGTTTGTTTTTATTCCATAGGTAAGAGGATCACAATATATTATATCATCTGGAATTAGAAAGAAAAAGTTTTATTTTTTAGGCAGTAAATAATATACTGGTATGTACAGTTAAGTTTTATGGTGACTTTGATTAGAAATCTTGAAAATCTTTACATAAAACATAATTTATTTCAAATATTTTTTTCACATTTCTATATATTTCTATAATCTAAGACAGCATGAAAAGACAAACAACAACACCATAATTAGATACTATTTGATTATACCACACCGGTAACTTTAGCTAGGTCACTTTATCTCCACCATGTTAACAATCTTTGTGCTTTACATATTAGATTCTTGATATAACACTTACAATAACTAAAAATTATACAATAATCCACGCACTATTTTAAATACAAATGATCAAAAGTTATTTGAATCACGACACACAGATTACTACCGTACGCAACCATTCAAGGGCCACCCTTATGTAAAGGACCACTGCATGGGGTCCCCCCAACAGGTTGGAGCGCATGAAAATATAGACTGATGAAATGTAAATTACACATTCATGTAACTTCCCATATCTAAATTGACAAATTTCCAACCTAAAAGACAATGGGCGTTAATGCAAAATGTTTGTAACTGTTACCATTGGAATCAACTAATTTATCACACTTACAATGCCAGTGTAGATGAGGCACACCTTCTGAATATATGATAGCTTCTTTAACTTTTATTTCAGTAAAAGTACCTTTCACATATTTCATCAACAATACTTTAATCATACACAATATATATGTATATATAAGATTGGTTTTAGAGCCTAATGACTGTACGTGTCAACAGGCTAAAGATATCATATTGTATTATGAATAATGTAAAATATAATGACTGAATTAACACTTACATTCATTGAAAAGCAAATTGTATCACAACAGCTTTGTAGAATGAATTGGTTTCATCATTACATCTACATCAATTCAAATCAAAGTGAATACACTGCATGTGTTCACACATACAATAATATCCACACCTTTTCTACATCACCATATACAAATTGTAGTGCATTTGGTACAATTATAGTAAGAAGTATGTCTTCATTGTTGTACACACAGACACATACAATGCAAGAGAAATGCTGTGACAACACACCATGTTTCATTTTTGCGAAGCATAATTGCTTTTTATTACGTTTTTCAGTAATGCACTGCACCGCCACCCAGCTGAACATCAGATGCAGGTTTGTGCATAACAAAGATGGTTTGCCACCTCAGAATGATTCTTTACTAATATATACATGAAATAATATAATTATGTGCTCTTGCAAGTCATTTACATACTTGCAGTTTCATGATAACTTGTGATGAAAAACGTTTCAGAAAAACAGATAATAAAAACAAAATAAAATTTGTTTCTTACAATATTTCATTTTGTTTCTTAAAATAATTGTATATTACCGAGTTTAGTTTTTGCAGTAATAAAGTACCAAAAAAAGAGGTTACGTTATTGCTCAACTGCAAGTAGTGGACAAGCGTACCATGTATCGGATATATATTTTAAACTCTGATGGCTGAAATTCTATGTGACTATGTGACTATATGACTATGACTAGGTGAGATAAATTTCCCTTCAAAATACAAACTCTTCTAACAATTTTAACGTATAACTTGAATCAAGCAAGCCTGATATAATAGTGTCTTACAGTTGACACATCATTACATCAGGTGACTACATCACCACACAATTACTCTTTTCACTCTGGCGTGGCTGAGCGCTGGACTTTGAGTAGTGTGATGATGTAGGCGTGTTTGAAGGTGAGGAAGAGGATCGCTGAAAAGCAGCGCTTCCTCTATTAGCTCCGTAATTTGTTGAAGAGCTGGATGTTCCTCCATAGCTGGATGATGTAGATGCCCCAGACCATCCGGAGTTGGATGATGATGAATTGTAAGCTCCTGCTGTTGGATTAAATGAAGCAGAAGGAGTGGTATTTTGAGAGAACAATGGTGTAGCTTGTTGTCTTGTGGGAGGTATCGGGGGATTTGAAGGTACACGTGAAGTATGACTCGAGTAGACGCCATGCTGTGTTGACCGCTGATATCGCACTTCTACTTTACTGTATTCAATCATGTATTCTGGGTAACACTGCTGATTGTCATAAACGACGTAGATCGATGGGTTAGATACGTCATCTACCTTCAAAGGAAAATAATACCAAATGAAATGATATATGCAGAACTGCAGAATGGGTAGTAAAAATACTTCTCTTGGCTGATATTATATTATAATGATTTACAGTAAATATAGCAGCGAATTTTAATAAATGTATTCGGATCTCTGAAACAATTGTTAGTTATTCTGCATTACATGTTTAGCAGTATCTTATATTGGTACGTCATTAAAAGCGCATTCACTGAGTCCAAATGTTTGTTTACATCTAGGGACCGCCCGCCCCCCCACACACACCGACCTATAGTATACAGTATATCATATATGTGTTGAGGCAAGCTGTAAAGCGTTGTCTCTTTACAGCCTGCTGTCAGTTGGTGACTTGGCGGGGAGGACAAGAGAAGCTTGGCCATTTTGTGATTCCCGTGGGCCATCATGCGCTCTTGCATTTGGAAGCAAATGATGGTGGGGGGCCTCAGGGTAGGTGGGGCGTTACGTGACCCGTAGTTGGCATTGGCCCACCCAAAATGTGGACAACAGCAAAATCTAGATCATAGAAATTCGAACATAAATTCCCATTCATGTAAAATGCCAATTGCCTAAATTGAAAATGTTTCAACCACATGGGCTTTTGGATGGTCGTATACAGAATATGATATAATAAATCTATAAAATAAGCTTACCGTGGAATCATAAAGAGCACCCCATTTCTTATTAGGATCAACTGGGGGTGGTCTCTGATGCTCAGGCGAACCCCTCGTGTAACTTCCAACCAACACAAGGGCAAGGAACATCGTCTGCTTTCCTGTGCTTCTATCAGTGTAGTTATTGCTGTATTTTGCATCTCTTGCAAAATAGGCACCTGTCGAATATCATACAGAATATATCTTTGATACTAGATATTCACAGCAGCAAATAAAAATAGCACAAAATCAAAGAACATTCTCAATATTCACAGGAGAATAGTATTATTTGTAAATAACAAATCATCAGTCATCCTCCTCATAAGTTTACTTCCCTAGTTGTATAAATGAAGGGTTGTGGTCATTATGATAGTCACCACAATGAAGCTATGTCACGACAGGAATACTTATTTTCATATGACAGCTTGGCACAATATCATAAAAGGCGGGAATACATGTAAAAGAGGCAGCCTACAAACAGTTTCCGACAGCTGCAGTGAAGGAGGATATAATGTGGATTACCAACTACTTTAAAGTGACGAACCATACGTTTTAAACATAAAATGGCTTTAGTACCTTTTCCATACACAGTTCCATTTTTGCCACACATGCGTTGATCAAAGTTTTGGTGACAGATACACTGGATAGTTTCTTCATCATTTGTTCCATGAAACAGCTTAAACTCAGTTTGCTTTCCATGCTTATCTATAAACTCTTTTCTTTTTCTGTAATGACAGAAATAGTTTAACCGTAGGTAATTGTATTGTATCAGTTTATTTTGCTTATACTGCATAGTAAAATATCACAGTACAGATTAAAGTCTAGTTACATTAATTAAACATATTCTAAAAAAAAAAAGCTTTCATCAATTTAGAGAGTGACTAGAATAGAACTTAAAAATACACTTTGAACTATATCTGTGTAATAAAATTGTTACAACTAGAGTAACCTACATCTAAAATTTCCAATAGCTTTTCTATACAAAAATTTAAAATGGTCTACGACATTAAATATATAATACATGTACAGGGGGGGGGGACATGCTAACACTCTTAGAAATAGCAAGGAGATGCCTAAAAACATTATTACACGCTACAGAAGCATTTTTGAAAATATTATCATTAAATACGGTCCAAATTTGACTATTCCATACATACTACTAATAAACGTCTTAAAAAGAGATTTTAACATAAGTGTTAACATAGTAAGTTTAGAATTAGAATTTGCACATTAATTCTTAGTCACAGTTATACGGCAAAGAGTCAATTTAGGCTTTTTTGTTGGAAAAATCATAAATTATTCTTTCATAAACTTTTCAATTGATCTGATGCCCCTCTTATCCGAGAGTAAAATTCTGCTAAGAATTGCAGATCCAAAATACATGTAGTTTTTCGTTAAGGGTATATTTTGCATAAAAATGATTGTACTATATAATATAAGCAAATTGAAAGGTTCATAACATTAAAAAAATACATACTCTTCATATTTTTTCCAGTGAACTAGATTCTGAATTCTATAAACATCTTGCAGTCGATATTCTTGTTGAGACATAGTCTTGAAAAAGTGTCTCTCCACCTAATTAAAAAGTTTTTGAAATTCAACATATCTTTTAAAATACACATATCATTAAAATTATATTATACTCAGCTTCCATAAGTTTATTCAATTTTATAGAATTTTTATCAGATCTATAGTCACATTCATGTTCATGTCAATATCACACTGTTATGTGAGAGAATGAAAACCACATATTGTATCCTATAAACTTATAATGACACTATAAAACCCTTTTCAAATGGACATAAGATAAGTTGAGAGTGGGTTTCAGTGGTTATGAATAAATATATTGAAATGACAGAAAGACAGGTATGACAACTGTAGCCAAATGGACAACGTTTCTTATTCATTATAATTAGGCCTGGCGAAGCTCTTGAGTGAAAGTCTAGCCAAGGCAAAATGGCGGGGTCCAATAGGTATGAATTTACTTTATAATGAATTTGAATAATGGAACCCAAAGCAAATATACATGAAGGTTCCTTATGCTTGGCAAGAAAGTTTGAACTCTGATTGGGCAATAGCTGGCAGCTGGATGGTGGCTACCAATAAAATAAAGCTAAAATAAAAGTGCAGATCACATTGGTCCAAGTGCTAATAGTAAGTACAATGTGTTATCACATTATCATTGTGCAGCAATTGTTTGTTGTTTCCCACGGAATAAGGACATACTGTAGTGTGCTATTATGTGGTTTAATTCATTGTAAGTGTGAATCATTAATATGCATAAGCAATTTTCCATATGACACAGCTCAAGCTGTATTTTTCTACACTAAGCCCTTATAAATTAAACAAAATACATACTATGGTTAAATTTCATCACAATTACAGCATTAGTTTTTCATCAAGCGAATACAATGCAATAGAACACTTTTAATCAAATGCGTTGAAGCACAATCTAAAGAATGAAACTTCATATTAAGTTTCTTATGAAGGTCACCAATCTTTATCCATATAATTCTAGTGCTTAAAATTCACTTTATAAAAATAAAGTGTAGAAAAAAAGAACAAAATGAAATAGAATCATCTGAATCTTCATATCAAATATCCGAGCTATAATAAAAGTTTGATCTTACATTTTTATATTCTGTTGTATCATCTGCCACATGAACTTTGTCGTATCCTTCAGCAATTTCTGTTGCCATTGGAGACCAGTGTTGTGGAAGATTGGACTTGCAGAAATGTCTCGGTTTGGCGGGACAATCTGGACTGTAAAATGTTATGCAATTCAAAATATTCAGACTTGGAATGAAGATCATGAATTTTGAATAGGAGGTTTTTGTGAATAGTTTGCTAATTGTGAATGAATAGAGAAATAAAAAAGGAGAGAATTGATGTTGACTTACAAATTTTTAGTGAGAATGTCGATTTCACTAACATAGACTGGTCGCCGCCGAATATTCCTCTGCTGACCCGTTTCGAGATTTTTTTGCCACATTTCCTACATTGCAAATAAATAATATCATTTCCATGATTGAAAAATATAAATAGTTTAATATCTGACCTTTACATACCTTTGTAATCTATGATATTTATATGTATGTTCTAAAATTCTTGTTTTTAATTTGTAAGGTAAAATAACTGTTATGTCGAATAAATACCTTAAAGTTTAATTGATAGTGGAATCTTCCATGTTGGAAGGATGTGTAAGTCTCCTTTGCCACATACTTAGCTTCCAACACATCTTGAAATGGTGGCTCTCCATCCTAAACAGGTGGATACCATCAATATATCATTTGGACACATGGAGTAACAACTATCAATTGTGCAAAATAATAATGTTCATAGATAATGAAGGAAAGTTATTGAGTACTCAGAATTCAACAGATAAGAACAACTTTTGGTTTATATGTACTTTGAAATTGACTAACTAGAACCAATTAATATAATTTTTACAGAAACATTTCTCAATTTCCAAGTATTTTGCTAGTAAAGAGAATACTTAATAGGAATACTACATATACACTGTACTTACACATCCATATTTTTTCCATACATTTCCATTGTCTTCCCACCACCATGTCCACTGGGTGAAAAAATGGTCAGATTTGTCTTCAGCCACATAAGATTTTGTACTCAGTCTACGTACCTGGTACAAAAAGTATAAACAGAGTGGATGTGAGAAAGTGAATATGGAATGTCGATGCTACCAATGATCTGATGTAGATTAAAAGGCACTAGGTAAGGTTACAGCTGCACTGTAGACCAAAACAAGAACAAAACCTTTTAAACAAGAACATTATGGTTCTAAATTCCTGATTCCTATTAAAAAGATATCTTATTATCTTGCTCTGGACGTAGTGACACATTGAAATAATGTGTATGAATTAATAAAATGAATGGAATCTTTATAGCGGAATAATAACAGTCAGCCCATTCTTTTGTATCAACATCCTGTGAATGAACCATCAGTTATCTTACATAATACAAGGTAAAAATAAAAAATGCCATGTTTATTAGGCCATACATGTAGATATTTGAAGTCATAAGTATTTTTCAGTTGGATATTTGAATGTGTTATGTTTTATTGTAATATCAATTATGTGTTTGATGCTTGTTATCAGGTAATGAAATAAACAAAATGAATACATTACCTTCAGCGAAATAGCATTAGCATCATCAGAATGTATTTTCATGTCATCAAAAGTTAATTGTAGCAGTATATTGGGATCAGGAGCTAATTTTCTAATACACCCCTACAAGTATAATCAAACAAAATCTCAAGTCTAAAAATGTAATCACATACATTACTTGGATGCATATGTGAAAACATTTTACAATGTTTTGAACCAATTTAGTAGATAAATTCTCAATACAGAACTCTAAGAATCTGAATGCTAAAATGAGTATCATCTAAGGATATAAATTAACAAAGATATTAACTCCTGCATGAGCCTACAAATATATACTGTACTTCAAAATAGAATTATTATCAAATAATTACAAGTACAGTACGGCTACCATCATATATCCCACAATCACAACATTTCCTTCATAGTCATGCTAATAGGTTCAAGCTATTGATAAAGGTTTTAGATTTATGATCTTACAAATTATGTCCAGAATGTTTACCCTAAATTATAGACTATTAAACCCTACCCTTCCTTAAAGGCAACTGTTGACAGTGTCCCCATTAAGATACATTTCACAAGTTTTATATGCCGTAATTTGTTCATAATATGCAAGCTGTTTAGTTGTTCGCATGTGCAATTGGTGCATGTCCGTCTAGAGGCATATAGATTTTTGTTTATTTTTCATAGATGCAACAGGGAAAATATCATATCTGTTTTTGCATCTGTGTGGGATTCACCAGACTAGTTGTTATTATCATACCCCATTCACAGACCAGCAGAGCATTCAGTTAGCTGACAGTTATGTGATGAAAGACATACAAATTTGTTCTAAAGCCACATGCTATATATGGATAACTGGATACACATTCGTTAAGCAATATTTTTTCCTATGCATCAATTTGCTCATCAGATTTTAAGTAGTCTTCACAAGAATTGCCGAGAAGAAATACAGATATAAATGTGATAGAGATTTGAAAGAAAAAAGTAATTCTTCATTAATTTAGATGGTTAAAGATGCTTTGCATATAAATCTATAAAAATGTCAGGTATGTGTAAAAAAATTTGGAATTTGCTTATTCCACTTGACGTAGTAATTGTAATCTCATGATAAAAATTATATCATTTGACTTGGTTGATGAAAATGACAAGATAAACTTAAGAGGCGCCCAATTCAGACAAAATACAGAAAAAAACATGAAACTGATGTTCAAAATTCTGCTGACCTGGTTTGCTGGTATGCTAGTGGGTTAAGGGTACTTTTGAATAAACTATTTAAGTGCATAATGCTTAGCTGTGGTATTCAAGTCAATTATCTTAAAAGTCCCATTGAAAGTGTGTAGGTCATTATTATTTGGTTGTAACTGCAGCAGTTTAACCCACTTGTGTTGACCTTGAACACAGTAAAGAAGCTTTTTCAAATTTTGACTTATCAGAGCCATGTATAATTTGATGTACTACAAAGGAAAATGAATATAAGCAAAATCTATTCAGAATTTCAATTTAAAAGGAGGACAACGTAAAGTGTTCCAACTGCATGGTGTTAACATTGGTGGACAAAATCTCATATACATTTAGTTATTGACAATCAAAGCTGACAGTATTTTACCAAAGGAAAACAATGCTTGCCTTCTTCTGAACACACAATTGATCCTCCACACAGACTATAAAAGAAGCTCCTAAGTGGCTGGGATGGTGTCAGGTTGAATATGTATAGCAACTAATTTTACCATTGGAGTTGTTGACGTAAATTGTCTATTTATTTTGTATTCCCCATCTGCAAATAGCATCCCCTATCTGTGACTATCAACTTAAAAAAGCTGTGGATTATACAGTTAGCAGGCCATTATTATTACTTTTATTTTGACTTTAATTCAAATTACTGTGTATGTTTCATCTTTCAGAGAAACCTACTAAAATGATGGGGAGACTAGAGCTGGTCATCGCATTATGTTTCTACATGACAGCAGCAGAAAATTGTGAATTTCCCGAATTTCTTACCAAAAAACCAAGATGGGAAAGTGGTATAACAAATGAACACCGCACAACTGATCATCACTACCGCTTTGTGGGCTCATTGCTGGAACATACAAACTATATGGCAGAGGAGAAAGTAACATTTACCTGGACGTGTAAGATAGCGTTTCAAGAAAACAGATTCCTCATGAAATTGGACAAGACTAAGTCAGGTGATGACTACGCATGCATGCAATTCATTCAAAGAAGTCCATACATCGTCCAGAGGAAGTTTTCTTCTACTGAGTCTGTCTACTGGGAGGACTTGTGTGATGATGAAAATCTAGCCTTGGACGATTGGCCTCTGATATGGCCACAGTTGAACAGTGGCTATGCAGCTTGCCCATTCGTTGGAGGCTACAGCTTTGAAATCAGGGAGCACATTCTGCACGATGTTCTGTGTTATGGTAACCTCAAACCAAGAATGGAAAGTGAGTGTATCACTGGCGAAGGCATCACAATCAATTTCAGAAATTTTCAGTGCATTGGTGATCTTAGCATGAATTTGGTACAGCAAGTAATGTGTATGGGCATTTGGGAGGATGGCAATCACATGTTTACCGTACTTACCAATAGAGATGACGCATGGCCAAAGCTGTGGCTGTTGAGAATTGAGAAAAAAGAAGGACATAGTACTAATGAGCCCCTGAAAGCAATAATTTCGAAGGACATTCTATCAGACACTTCTGAAATCTATGGCAAGGAAGGACTAGTGCCCCTGGAGAGAGTCTATGATTTGATGTTAAACAATGAGCTATTTCCTAGCCTGTGTGAGAATGAAGCGGACAAATGCGATCTAGAGTCATTATGCGGTGACAATGCTATATTCTGCCAGAAACAGTGTGGGGTGTGTGAAATACAGAGCAATATTGATGAATGTACATTCCATCAGAGTACTCGAGGAGAGTGGAGAGAGATTTCCGCTTCAGGTGGAAGCAGGGATATCTCCATCACCACGTCCATGTTATACGTTGATGGGCTCATGCCTTATCACTGTTATGAGCTGTATGCTGACCGCTGGTATGAAGGCACAGGAAGGAAGGCGCTGACAACAATATACAGAAATGGCTGTAAGCCAAGATACACTTGTGTGGAACTCAACTCTTTGTCTCCTAATGTCATGTCATACCGCTTGAGTCAAAGTCTTGTGTGGCCTGCAACTTTAAATGTTAATGCTGAGGACGTATGCAATCCAGGCGCGTTCAGAAATGACGAACTTCCTCTCGGTAATCAGGTTCATAATGAGGTTGAAAAACTCCTTGTGAGAAAGGAAGACTCTACAAATAGACATACATATGTTCCATGCAATTTTCCTAATTCATACAGTCTAAATGGTACCAGAGCAGATGGTAGTGCCATTTTAGGTGTTATGTGGAATACAGTGGAAAATCAGGTAGGAATGCACGATAGCATTTTACATGAGACATGTGTTGAAAATGAAAACATGCCATTTTACACATCAAGGAAATTGAATTGTCTTGCCTCGTTTCAACTAAAAAATGAAACAAAAGTTGTTGTTGTCAAAGATCAGGACAATCCACAAACTATTGAATGCTGGATTGTACATCAATATGAATGGCAATCTCATCCAAAAATATATGTGGTGCACCCTTCGGACTGTAATGCAAATACGCCAATACAAATTGATTTTGCACATCATACAAATTTCATTGCAAAATATGACTTAATTCCTGTGAATAAAGAAGAAACCCACCCATGCAACAAATGGGTTAAAACAAGATTCGACACTGATACACAAAGTAAACAATTTACAACGCCTCTAGAATCTGAGGATATCATAAACATTGAAGTCATTGAGGACAAAGTTGAAAGTAGTAGAAACTTATCCAGCCCTGCAGAAACCTATCCCATTAGCTGCTATCTTCTAACACTTACTTTGGTTTTGGCAATGTTACAAACCTTGTCAATATATCACAAGTAAAATCACATATACAATTGTTGTAATATTACTGGTGTGCATATTCGTGTCAGGCGCTGGAAGTTCAAAACAACAATGGCAACTTTTTACAAAATCATAAAACAATGCATCTTTTTGTTTTAAGCTTCAATGAATACTAAAATATCTTAAAACAAATGCACAATTTGATATAGAAGTTATTTACTGATTTTCAGGGTGATATTAGTCTAGTTTGTATGAGTACAATGTAGGCGTACATGAAAAAATATCTGATAACATATAGCTAAAACTTGATGGTAGGTAGTAATGTCATGCATAAAGTAAACACTGAGGTGTTACTTAAAATTACTGTCGACATGTTTTGGTTCTCAAAATTAGGCTAGAAAAACTTGAACATAAATTATGATCAAGAGCTAAACAAAAATGTTGATAGAAATTTATGCACTAAATAAATATATTTGTAATGATAATATCTCAGCACACAATGACATTCCACCATTTGCAAAAATTAAGTGTACTACAGTGGGACCCATTTAGCGTATAATACGACCATCCAAGTGCCCACCCTTGTATAACAGCCCTCCCCCTCTTTTTCCTAAATGTCCATAAGAATTATAAAGTAACTGCACTCTCATGTAACAGCCCACCCCCCAGTTTGAGAAAATTTCATTTTAACGGCCCTGGGCACTTGAACGGTTGTATATGGTATGTTGAATACTGAAAAGTTGAATTTATAGATTAACTGAGCAATTCAGCTTTTCCCTTCTTGTGATTTTACAATATTAATCTATAAAATGTATTATTTGTAGATAAGCTTTTTATGTGTTCTTGATACTGTGATCATTTTATGCATTTTACGTTAATCATTTTCTAATAAAATATATGATATATACACACATATAGATGTTCATATTTATGCATAATGGCACACTGGTGTTTTTACTTTTTAAGTAATCACTTCCCTTTTGGTAGAAATTACATAATGACAGCAATTAAATTTAGGAGAACTGCCTTAATTTTCAATGGTTATATACATTGTAATAAGTAAAGTACAAGAAATATTTCACGAAAAATGTAAATTTATATAATTGCAAAGCATTTGTAAAGTATTCCCACTAATCATCATTCGCTTATTTTGCCTTTTCATAAATAGGTGAAATACTATAAAAAGTTATCAGTATTTAAAGGCAAATATTTCTACCTGGTATGTATGGTATGTACATGTATAATCAGGTGGAGATTAAGACTTTTTGTAAGGACTGCTTATTTTTAGGAAGGAATGGTCTTGCTCTATGTCAAAACTTGAAATTGAACCCATGCACATACTTGAGTATAGTATCAAATATACACTTTTGATTGAGAATGGCATGTGAGTGTACAAGCAAAAAAAGACTTGGAGGGTGAAGATCAAGATAGCTGGGGACGGAGATACAATGATTGAGCCCACTAGTACTCAATTCCCGATAACTTTAGTTTTGTGGTTGTATCTTTTGTACCATAAAAAAACCCCTCACTGCTGTTATCCAGTAATCGTTGACATTGACATCACAAAACTTTTCTTCCATGCTTTGGTTATCTGCAATATCAACTGTTTCCCACACTTTGTGGCCGTCCAACGCAACCTACAATCAAAATTACGAACATGAAGCTGATTATCTATGCTAAATAAAGCTATGTAGAAAGAAAAAAGTGTACAGTTTTAAGCAAAATAATAACATATATAATAATGCAACATTATAACACTGTGATGATGACTCTTAAGTCACTGTCACAGAAAAAATGGATGAAACACGTATGTACCACGGATAGGTTTTGTCGTACGTCTTTCATCCGTGGTTCATCCGTGGAGATACGCCGGCCATCAGTGCCTTGTCCGTTTTATACGGCGAATTACGTGAAGAGATTTTACGGGTCGAGATGTCCGCGCTAATCATTTTGGAATGTTCAAAGGTATTTGCGCGGATAAATTTTCATATCGTACGTGGACTGTACGTGATATTACAGTGATACAAACGTACATTGTCCGTAAAACGTCCGCGCAATACGCTATTTATCCGATGTTCATCTGTGCTGTTTTTTTTCAGTACTTTGCAACCAAAATATCATGTTCGTGTGAGTGTATGTGGAGTGTACGTGGATAATTTGTGTATCATCTGTGTTTTGTAAGTGTATTGTCCGTGTATCATTCGTGTTAAATCTGCTTAAGGTTTTTGTGATTTTTTTCACGAAGCTCCGCGTATCAAGAAAACAACAAAACATTTGTACGTCCTACATACGCGTTTCATCCGTTTTTTCTATGTGACAGTGACTTTACATCCATAAGTGGGGAAATAGAAGGTAAAATATATTTTTCTTTCCAAATAATCCTACTTTTGATTCTTTACAAAATATTGATATTGCTACTCTACCTGCCAAAGGTAAGGCCACGGCACATGGTGCTCTGTGCATTGTTTCTTTTTACATTTGTCTTGAATATGATATTCACAAATGTGAGGACCTTGCCTGATGTCAACAACTGGAAGAGATAATCACAGTTGTCTACTAAAATGATCAAGACTGATATATTGTGTTTAATTAACTCGTGCATATTGTAATGAGCCAGCTTCTGCAAACTTAAACTATATCTGCATTTAAGATTCAATTGCATTACCTTGAGGAGGTTTTGAAGTGTTTGATGCAACATTACCAAGGTCTATCAAATCTTTACTTCCTGAATCAACATCCGAGGTACATTTGTCCTTCTCTTCCAACTATTAAAAAGAACACAATATTTCTAAACAAAACAATAAGCGTCACTATATTCAGCCAACCAAAATATTATGTTTGTTTCCTGTTTCCACCCAATCCTCAGTTTTATGCCGACCTAAAAGTTTTTTCTGATTTTCAGTAAAAGATAAAACCAAAAACACCGTCCTAAAAAAATATCAAAGTAAAAAAATTCTTAAAACAGCCTGAAGTATTGAACATAGAATTTGCGTAGGCCAAAAAAGTGAATCATAATATATAATATATAATATATAATATCTCATGTTACCTTGTCTTATCTTTCTCTTGCTGTTTACTTATTCCAAAAAAACAAACTTTTCATTTACATTTATTTTACATGTTTCAAGTCAACAGACTCCTTTTCAAATTTGAAAAGGAGTCTGTTGACTTGAAACATGTAAAATAAATGTAAATGAAAAGACAAGGTAACATGAATCCATATGCTGTATACCAAGTAACTAGAACAATTTATATATAATATCTAATCTATACTAGTGGAAATTATGTACATTAAAACAGACGTTTCATATGGCATTAGCCATATTTCTTCAGTATTGTGACGTACAACATAATATACTATATTGACGTAACCCTAAGATGGCCGGGGTTACTTTGGTGCTGCTCTGCCAGGGCAGGGTCCCACGCGGAAAACAGTTCTACTCTAAGTTCCCCTTTTCTGTTTAAGATAGGGTGACGAAGTCTCTCATAGACTGCTTCTCTTATGCCCCGCTAGAACCACCTAGGTTCTCTGTCCAGTCCAGAATGTCTGTTGTTTCCATGCTGAAAGAATGTCCTTGATGTTGCTGGATATGATGGTAGATCGCGGAGGAGTACTCACTAGCGCTGGCTCTCTGGTGTTGTTTGAACCTTTCTTTCAATGGTTGGCTAATTTCTCCAATATTGGTTGGCTAGTTTCTCCAATATACGTGTTATTACATTGGGGGTCCTCACAATTCAGTCTATATACAATGTTGGATCTTATTTCTTTCTTGATTTTATCCTTAGGGTGTACTAGTTTCTGCCTCAAGGTAGTGTAGGGTTTGAAACTGGTAGAGATGTTATTAGACTGGAAAAGTCTTCTTAGTTTTTTGGAAATGCCGCTTATGTAAGGTATGGTGACATTGATGGTCTTCTTTCTGTCTATTGAACTGGTGTTCTTGTTCTTCTTTTTTGACTCCCCTGTTGGTTTAAGGGCCTTGTTAAAACACCACTTTTGATAACCGCACTTGGTTAGAGCCTCATGGAGATGTTGGTGTTCAGCTGTGATCTGAAGTAATGATAGTGTTGGCTCTATGATACAATGTTCGTATGACCCCAAGTTTCTGTTCAAGTGGATGGTGGGATTCGAATGCCAGGTACTGATCAGTATGGGTGGGTTTTCTGTATACCTCTACTTCAATGTGGCCATCTTCCATCATCACTAGTTTAGAGTCCAAAAATGGCAGGGTACCATTCGTGCTGTCTTCTTGGGTGAACTGAAGAGACTGGCAGAGCAGCACCAAAGTAACCCCACCCATTCAATAGTATATTACGTTGTACGTCACAATACTGAAGAAATACGGCGGATGCCATATGAAACATCTGTTTTAATGAACATAATTTCCAGTATTTAGATTTAATATTATATATTATATATTAACCTGAATGTCTAATCTTCATGTTATTACAACCAAAGTAATGGCCATACTTTCTTGTTCTCATAAGGCCCAACTTAGCTTTATCGGCACACGTCAGACGTACCATGCGCGTGATAATAGAGATGCAGATCTGTAAAAGCTGGGTTGGCGTGAATTTACAGGATGATTTTTCATTTATATCTGCACTATGACAACTGTATTATTCTTAATAGTACCAAAGACCAACATATACCAAATCACAGGATATATCTTCATACAAACTGTGATAAACAGACTATAAATTATTGAAAAATAATAAATAATGATTGAGATTAGATGCAATAATATAATTTTAATAATTATTATATCAAAATTATATTATTGCATCTAATCTCAATCATTATTATTTTTCTAATCAATGGATGCGGCACAGCAATTACTACATTTATTTCATATAAATTATTGACATGTTTAGTTGACATATGTCAACGCTGAACACCTGGTTCTTTAAAATGTGACTGAAATCAAACGACTTTTGATTAGCCAGACCATTAAATGATACTATCTGCAGGTAGTAAAGCAATGTTCACAAATTACAGACATTCACGCTGAAATATATATTTGTTATTTGTTGAATTTTCAAAGAAACCCCTGCGTCATAAGTCACGTGATTTCAACCCGTGAGGTGATAACATTGACACGCGACCGTATAAATGAACGGGAAAGTGGCTGTTTTTGACGTGATATTTCTGTACTTAGTGACTTGCATGTACCCCAACTCCATACTCACTTTATCACAAAACACAATATAGTAGAACCACAATTGTGACCATTCAGAACAAAAAAGTCCTTCTGAGGAGTACTATATGAATAAAGATATTTCACAGCTATAGTACTGTGCAACAGATACATAGGTTTTTTTATGAGCCAAAATAGTGAGGTATTATTATTCCACCTATAAAGCATGTAACTAAACATTGACTTACATATTTCTTAGCCTGATTCTTTAGGTAATCACCACAGCCCTGGATTTTATTTTTTGCTGCTCCACGTATGATTACAGCATTGGGAGCGTCTTTCTTTCCCAGCCTACCTCAAACAAAAATGCTTTTCAATAGCAGTTTAACATCATATTGTGCCACTGTCATTCTTATCAGACATTTGATGAATATATTTACGCCATCCCATTAACAAGGAGTAATTTCAATTTTAGATGGGAAATTGTGGAAAATCTTTATATTTCAAATTGAAATAGGTTTGTAGTTAAAATTTCTTAACTATGAATTCACCATGTATATGCAAATTATAGGAATAAGTTGCCTAAGTACCGAACATGTACTCCATATTTTTCATTTGTGGCTCTAATTGTAGCTCCCTTGGGCCCTATTAGGAAGCCGTGAGCTTTCTTGTCGATTTCAATTTCTGCTTCAAATATTTCCTGTAATATAATCGAATATTATAATCTAAAGGATACTCATCAACACACTAGCAGCCAATGCCAATGTGGTGGTGGTGGTGGTGGTGGTGGTGTGTGTGTGTGTGTGTGTGTGGGGGGGTGGATAAGTCATAAACCGTGAAACTATTTACATCGAAGAAATATTGACCCAGCCTGCAATATTTGAGCATGGTTTATGACTACAGTATAAAAAAAAATATTTGTGATTTATATCATATAACACACAACAGTTTGTTCATAAATTAACAAACCTTATTTGTATCATTTGATGTAGACTCATCAGACATATTTTTTTCAAAGTGTTCATCAGATTTAGCATCGCCTGTGGTTTCTACTTGTTTCAATGGATCATTTTCATTTTCATTTACCATAAGTAACATTTTACGTTTCACTGGTTCTGGCATCTTGTCTAACCAGTATTCAGCAAATCTAGAAACAAATATGAACATTAAAAGGGATTCACATTACCTCAGTGATGCTTAAGTAAACAATGTGTCAAACATACACGCTAAAATTTAAAAACAAGCCAACATCTTTTATAGTCAGTTGGATCATAACAATTGAAATACAGACCTCTGCTTGTTATTGTTGTCATCCAAACTATGGCCTTTTTCACAACCTGGGTTGAGACAATGACGTCTAAGGTAGTCAGCACAAATATGGATTCTTGGGCATCGTTTCTGAAATGAAGGAAAATTTAATCAAGGGTGGCCTACATACGAAAGTTAGACGTACATTTCAAGATTTATCAATAATTTTCATTTGATTCACATCACCTATAAAAGATTGATTTTAGGTATGTAAAATGCAATGCTAATTAGATAAAAATGAACACAACATACGCAATGCACTGAAACATCAAATAAGGAAAGAAAAAAGAAAAACATAATCTATACCAGAGGTCATCACGTCAGGAGTTGATATATATCACAGTCATAGGCTCAGTTGTTTCTGCTTTTTCTTTAGTAAAATGATAAAAGAAAATTCTTCAAATGAGAAAGCAAAGCCTTGCATGCAGTGCATCAGCAAACACAACAAATCAGTGCCATACTGCAAAGATTTTGCTTGATGCTCCCAGATAGATGGTTTTAGGGAGGTGTCATTATTTATGAGGAGGAGGGGGCAGTCGGATATTTGATCTTGATGTTAATATAGTTTGAACAGTGATGGTAATCATCACTAACAACATTATCAGTTTCATCTGAACTATTATCATCATCATTGGGAACAACCTGAATAACAATTTCTTCATCACTTAATTCATCATTTGTATCACATATTAGTATTGTTGGAAGAATAAAACTGTATCAAAGATATTTGGTTTTATAGGCTTTCTTGCTATTTGTTTGCAAGTAATGTTAAAATCGTATATGAAAGTGTGAGATCTAATATCTGAGATGCTCGCACAAAGCGAGAAAAAAATCCATTGTTTTAATTTTTTGCTGTAAACATAATGCACTGAAATTTGACCCACCTCCATTCCCTTGCATTCAAATGTGACCCCCCACCCCCTTAAAGTTCTTGCACTGAAATTCTCCCCCCCCCTCCAAATCTGACCGCTTCCCTCCCCCTCATAAATAATTACGGCTCTCTTAGACTATGTTAGTACAATAATGTTTAAACACAAGGCAAGAGCATATGAGCGGATAACGTTTATACTCTAAAGATGAAATAATTTGGTCAGACCTCCATGAGAGCCAAGCACACGCCATCTTGGTTCCATGCATTGCACACCTGAGGAGCAGTACTTCGGATCAAATCAACAATCTGCAGGATAAAATAGTGCAATCGTAAGTCACACTAAACTATAATTCTCCTACAAATAATGAATCCGCCTACATAATTGATACTTCAATGTCATGCAGAAAAATTAACATATGTTAACTTAAATAAATATATTAAAACAATTTGCAATAAACATCTGGTTGCAAATACATACTCAGAGTCCAGTCAGATGCAAACGGATTTGTAAGGATAAATATATCTGTACACGCTTAATTGGGTGTGCATGTCAATAATAGCATCTTTTTAAGTTGAATGTGACAGAAATCACCAAACCTGAGATTCTGTGAGATGGCTGACTCCATTCTTTTGTATCAACTCGCGATTGTGAGGAGTAGAAATACTGTGACTAAACTTGCATGCATTTCCTCTTGGACAGTTATTGCAAATATAATCCTTACAAAGATGCAGGTATAAACATGGCTGAAAAAGTACATTTCTATTTAGAATGATATAAAACTAATTTCAAAATTACAATACATTATTACAGACAAAAATACAGGCAACCTATCTTCATACCTTTGTTTCTGTACTATCTTTAACCTTTTGACCATTACAACCTTTTCCTTCACAGTAATAAAAACATAATCGCATGGGCCTCCAATAAGCAGATATGGCAACAACTTCTTTAGAATCTTGCTCATAAAATAAAACAAATCGCCGAGATGTGTTTGTTTGGAACCATGGCAACATATTGACGTCTGAAAAAAAACAGGATATTAAAAGATTTTGCAATTGAAATTTGAGTTTAGCTTGGACAGAAAATGTAGATAAACTTTATCATAAAATACTTTACAAAGATACATTATGTTATTACACAAGCTAAACGTTTTTTACGTACTTGATTGATTGAAAATGTCTGTAATATTTGTATCCATTTCAGATATATAGCACCAACCATTATGATGGTTGAGTAAGCTCATGAATACCTAAAAGTTGAAAAAATAGCTTAAAGATATACAAGTAAAAAAATTGTAGAGATGTTGTAATTTTAGTAGTCACGTGGTAACAAACCTCTCATTTGTAAAACCATGAACATGACATGGCTGCATAACGTCTGGATTAATCATAGAATACAGGGCAGTATTTCAGCTACATAGCTAAGCATAGGCATTCATCAGTGTAATGATTTTGACGTAAAATGCTTTGCTCAAACCATGGGAATGACACAGAAAGTCCAAATGAACAGCTTGAAATAATTTACTATTAACATATACTTACAAGGTTTTCATCTATTTTCAGTTTGGTGCCATCCTTTATACCTGTAGTACTTGAAAAACAAAATATGTAATGAGTAAAATATTTCAGAATCATTGTTACTTGTAAATTACTGGTATATATCATATGTACTTATGAAAAGTGAAAACTAATAATAGAAATAAAAATTATTGTCATTGCACTCATCTGTCTTTCAAAGATCTTTTAAACATCATATAATTATATTACTGTGCCAGGACACAGTGCCAGGACACTGAGATAGCAAGACAGTACATGAACATACTTCCAGCATATACCCAGGGTCAAGATTAGCCACTCGTCCGCTTGTATAGACCTGTGAAAGCTCAATGAGGACGAGTAAGAAGTTTTAGTAACTTGGCCTTTTGACGAGTAGCAATTCTGTTCAACTTAGCATACAGATATAGAGTTTGTGCCCGGAGGATGAGTATAATTTTTGTGGGACAAGTAGAAATTTGAGCGCTACTATTCCTGCTGACCATTAGCACTTTTCCACCTAATCCTGACCCTGATATACTTGATGATCAGTAAGCAATGAAATTACGATTGTGTATTTTGTTTAAAGTAAAAAATATGCTTTACATTATGAAGAGCATTGCTGATTTGCACTGCTATCTTACTAGTACCTTATATCTCCAGTTCTGTCATTTTCTTTCTCATTTGGTTTTTCTACTTTATTCTTTTTCTGTTTCTGACGCCTCTGCTTGTGAGCTTTGGCTTTAGTTGCTTCGGTATCACCTTGTGCTTCTGGAAATTCATGGTTTTGATCCTCAATAAGAAATACATTAGCAATTCTATATGCATTTGTTTTAGATATATAGTACAATTGTGACATTTTCGAAGATAAGGTAGAATCTAAATCAATGTACATTGTCCCGGTACATTGTACGAGTGTAACTAAGGCTAATGGGTAATACAGGATGAAACAAAGTTTCAAACACTTACGGCCATTCCCATCATTTTTGTTTTCCTCTGAATTACCATCTGCTGCAGTGGTTTCTCGCTCATTTTTCAGTTCTTTCTGCTTTTGTCTTTGTCTCTGTCTTCGCAGTGCTGAGCGAGTCTTCTCTCCAGTGTTTGCTAGTTAACAGAATTGCAGAATTCAAAGAAATTAAAGAAATTATATTATTAAGATACCGAAAAACATATATTTGATGATGTAATTATGCTAGTTAATACTTATCAAATACTAGCAATAATAGGGTAAGATTCTTGATATTTGTTTATCAAACAACCCATTTCCTAAAAACAAGGTATGTAGAAGGGATATTTTTCCCAATGATACACTTCATACAGGATCCATCATAAAACATTGCACATCTGTGTGTCCAGTAACCATAATAAAACACGTTTTAAAGATAAGATAAGAAAGTTTATTGCTCTAAATCACATTTGGATTATGGCATCTAAAGTAACAAAGTAATATAACAAAGTGATTAATTACATATCATAATAACATATAAGTATCTATATATATAAATGAAGAGGTGATTTTTTGTATCACATAAGGCTTTTCAACCACAAGACGTACACAGTCCAAATTATGTATGTACAATCAGGACAACTTGGTGGTCGTTATAATGTCACATTTCAAACCAAATAAATTGGTTTTAATGATAAAAACACGAAAAAGGAATTCTTTAGAAAGGTTGCTTACAGGACCATGTTTGTTAAAGGTATGTAATACGTTAAACGTTTGTTGCACGTCAAACCACACAACGAGGGAGCTGGGAAAGGTGTAGTCTCGATCAACCAGACTGATACTACTGCGTTCGAGAGACTTGTAGGTTGATGGAAAGTAAGTGAGTAAGAGTAGGGTCTGGGTTGACCGAGACTAGGAAAAGTGGTGATGGTGATGGAGGTGCATTTTATCTGCTCCGTACCTGTTTTTGAAGAAAGGGTGTGTGTCCATGGGGTGGCTGGGGGTGAGGCAGGGAGGAGCATTTATGTTCCAGATCTCATCAATTTCAACCAGAGCAACAGCAGAAAGGGGGGTGATTGAGATGCACATTTAATGGTCTACAGGGGTAGGAGTAGCTGGGGGTAGGGTTATTAGAGGGATAAAGCATTACCACATACATGTAGTGTGTGTATGGTTGTTACATATGACTGTGGGAGGAAGGTGATGGAGATGTATTTAATCTTTTCCTAAGCTGTATAGTGGCGGGAGCTGGTGTGAGGGATGTGGGACAGGGGAAAGAATGGGAAGGGAGGAGTATTTAATATGTTCCAGATCTCATCTGTTTCAACCGGAGCATCTGCAGGAAGGGGGTGCATTAATTATGGACCTGTTTAGATGGGGATGGGGATGAGCGGGTTGGGGAGAGAGAGGGGGTGGAGGTAGGGGTGGAAGGAAGGGATGAGTTGGATATTTAATCTGCTCCGCATGTGTTTACCATGGGTAGCAGTAGCTGGGGGGAGGGATATTAGAGGGATCAATCATTGCCATATGTGGTACATTTAGTGTGTAAAGACCTTGTAAAGGGCTATGATATATGACGATGGGAGGACGTTGATGGAGGTGTATTTAATCTGTCACAGACCCGTATACTGACGAGAACTGGTTTGAGGGAAGTGGGACAGGAGGATGGATGGGGACGGAGGAGCATTTAATGTGTTCTGGATCTCATCTGTTTCAACCCGAGCAACGCCGGGTAAACAGCTAGTAACATATAAGTTATAAGTAGTATAACAAAGTGATTAATTACATTGCATGATAACATTACTGTCAGGGCATTTACAAAGATGCCAACTGTTTAGGACAAAGACTAATTTTTTATTTCATGTAAAGTCATAGCGTGGTCACGTGATGACAATTACAAGTACAAGTAAGTTAAAATAAAGAGTGACAAGTACTTTCCAAAACATCTCCTTTCTTCGAGATTAATCTTTACATTTGCTAAATATGGTATAATTTAAGAAAACAAATTTTAATCAGAATTAAATTCAAATTGTAGAAGTAGCAGGTTGTCAACACAAAATTAATTATTTCAAATTCTGTTTTCATTTACAAAACAATTTCCCATGTATGCATTAAAGAGACACGCACAGGTGACTTACAAAGTATATAATAAATTTATGTCATGTAAATGGTACTTGCTAGGTCAGTTGAATATATACATTTTCAGCTATTTGTATCATTCCATTTCTTCGTAATTAAACATTTTTTAACTCTGGGAAGATGTTTTGTACCCACACATTGACGATGTCAATATTATTATTCTATCAGCCTTAATAAACATTGCGTACATGCAAATTTCGGCTTGCGGCGCACGAGTGATAAAGGCTACAGTCCTGTTTTTAGTACGGAACCTTCCAATGTCAATCTACTCGTTTTTCTCTATGTTTTAATCTATTTATATTTTTCTATCAAACGCGTGTTTATGATTGTAAAATTGGAAGTTATTAGGTGCAACATGTCAAGTATATAGAAAAATAAAATTATTAAGTGAAATTGTCTGAGGAGGTGGTTGTTATTCATGTCGCTTTAATAAATAATTACGAAAACCGGCTGTTACCTACTTTTGGCCACCACCCCCTACGAATCTCGGAGATGTATCCCTATGCTCTTATCAGTGGCATTTCAGGGCTTCAAAACTAGACCCGCTCCCTGTTTTACTACTGTGTGCATGTTGCCATGTGCACCATACCTTTCATTCTCTACTCATTTAGGCCACTGCTTCACCAAACCTGCTTGGCAATGCTGATTCGACGAAAATGTGACATTTTTCCTCTCCTGGCGCTCACCACTACAGTTTTGTCACTTAAAAACTTCAACTTGAGCTGCGTCAGTAATGTAGAAATCGGTTCACAAGCCGCACACATTTAATTATGTCATCATTTATGAGAAAACTGTTTTGAAATGGTAAAAAAATAACTAGCACGATAACTCGAAGAGGCCATTATTTCCGGCCACGTAGTCAATTCGACGCAATCGTTTATTGACTGATACAACGGTTTATTATTACACAATTGTCCACGGGTCAATCTGCCAAACAAAGGTGTAATAAATTCGCTATTATCCATTAATCAACCTCCCAGGGTCAACCTAAACAAAGACATTGTTCAATCTAAATAAGGATGTATCAATTGTTTGGCGAAATAGCTTAAGATTAAAAAGAAAACAAAATAAATTTTGATTAAACAAGTACTGGTTGAGAACGCCGTAAATCTCCCCTTCCCCGATCAGGCCTCACACATACAAAACACTGTTACCAAGGCAAACCAAACCCTAGGATTCTTACATAGAAACCTAAGATCATGCCCAAAGAAACTTAAAGCCACAGCCTACATAGCTCTGATCGACCACTGCTTGAGTATTCATGTGCAGCATGGGACCCATATCGAAAGGGGACATCAAGCCTGGAGAAGATACAACTGTCCTGGTCAAGGGCGTGTTTTGTCTTGAACCAAAACAAGCCCCTACAGGATCTCTACTGCGATAAAGGATCTCAACTGGCCAGAACTCAGTGAGAAGACGCGGCAGCAGAGACTGACAATGATGTTTAAAGTCATGAATGGTCTGGTGGCCATTCCAGCAAATGTGTATGTGAACAGGTCTACATCCAGGACTAGGTCAACAAATTCAGTGAGACTTGACCAACTCAGAGTTCACACTGACATTTACAAATATTCATTTTTCCCTAGGACCATAATTGATTGGAATTCACTTACTGATAAGATAGTCATCAGCACAACACTTGACACTTTTAAAAATAGATAAAAATCTTATCATTAACTGTACCTTGCACTCGCCGTGCAACGCAACCTCATCCTAATCATACTCATTATTGAGTGCTAGGATTATTTAAAATAATAATAATATATACATATTTATATAGCGCAACCCTCCAAAAAATAAATGTTCAAGTGCGCTGCATAGAGGAAATGTCCTCAGCTCTCGGTGAACAAATACGTTTTTAACATAGCTTTGAATTCGTCCAAATTTTCTATTTGTCTTATATAGAGAGGGTAAACTGTTCCACAAATGTCTAGCTGGTGCTTTGCTGAATGCTCGGTCCCCATAGGACTTAAGCCGAGTAGCAGGTACATGTAGAAGCCTCTGTGATGCTCACACCTGAGAGAGCGACCTGGTTTGTGTTGCTTAATAAGGTCTTTGAGGTATGAAAGCTGGTGTGAAGGCACTTAAAAAGTCAAGGTTATGTTTTTTATACTCAACTGCTTTGGAGATTGGAAGCCAATGAAGAGATTTTAGTACTGGAGAAATGTGTTCATGTTTCTTAGTTCTAGTCAGTATCCTTGCAGCTGTATTTTTGAATGCGCTGAAGACGCTGAATTTGAATGGTCGGTAGTCCATAAAGTAGGGAATTCCCATTGTCAAGTCGTGAAGACAGGGAATGCGTGGATAACTTTTTCTGTTGCTGCTGTACTAAGAAACCTTCTGGCTTGGCCAATTGATCGGAGTTGGGCATTGCAAGATTTCACTAGTGAGGATATGTGTTGGTTAAGGCACATTGTGTCATCAAAAGTTGCACCTAGATTTCTGGCCGTGCGAGATGATTTGACTGTACAGTCCCCCAATCTTAATGCTGTTGATGGATACTTTATGGGCATGTCTGGCTGGTGCAATAATGATCAGCTCGGTTTTGTCATCATTAAGTTTCAATTTGTTGAGTCGCATCCAGGTTCTGATGTCATTCACACATGCCTCCATCCTCCTGAGAGGTTCCTGCTGATTATCGAAGTCAAAGGCCACATAGAGCTGGGTGTCATCAGCATACTGATGTATACTGATGTTATGTTTTTCAGCAATACTATAGACAGGGCACATGTAAATTAAGAATTCGAAAGGTCCCAGTACTGAGCCCTGAGGTACTCCATACACTAGTGGCACTGAATCAGATGACTGTCCCTGGATATGAACACACTGGTAACGATCCGCGAGATAAGAATGGAACCAGTCTAGAGCAGGCCCAGTGATTCCGATTCTACTTTGCAGCCTTGACATCAATATGGTATGATCGATGGTGTCAAAGGCTGCAGAAAGGTCCAAAAGAACAAGGATGACACCTTTTCCGGAGTCTAAATGAAGGAGAATATCATTCTGGATCTTGACCAATGCTGTCTCTGTACTGTGTTTAGGGCGGTAGGCAGACTGAATGGGGCAGAAGAGGTTGTTATTATCCATATGGTTTAAGAGCTGGTGTAGGGCTGCTCTTTCGAGAAGTTTAGAGATAAAAGCCAGATTGGATACTGGCCGATAATTTTTAAGAATGGATTTATCAAGGTTCGCCTTTTTCAAAAGTGGGGTTACCCTAGCATACTTCAGAAGAAGGCCACTTCCCCGATCATGCCATTTTAGGTCAATCAATTTTAAAATTAGTAATTCAAATGTATTGTCATACAAAATGTCAAGTTTGGTGATGATAGATCATAAAGTCTTTCAAGGAGACAGATAAACACAAATTCATAATAATTTGTTTTTAAAACACATCATAATTTCATCAAAAGCAGGCCAAAGTACACCAAAATCTAATCAGCTCTGGAGAGTGGTACAACGAAGCTAGATATGAAGTTTGGTGACCATAGGTCAAATACTTCTCCCTGTACAGTGGTAACAAGGTTTATTATGTAACGCTCATAAGTTCATAAAAAGTAGCCCAAAGTACACCAACGTCAATTCAGCTGTGGAGACTAGTATAGTGAACTTACTGTAAAGTTTAATGACCATAAGTGAAATACTTATCCCAGTGCAGTGGTAACAATAGTTTTATTCGAATATTTAAAAAATCTTTTAAAAGTAGGCCAAAGTACACCAATATCAAATCACGTGAGGAGAGTGATATAGACATACCAAATGTCATGTTTGGTGATGATAAGTCATAAACTGTTCCCAGGAGACAGATAAACGCAAAATCATAATTATTTGTTTTTAAAAACACATCGTAACTTCATCAAAAGTAGGCCAAAGTACACCAAAATCTAATCAACTCTGGAGAATAGTACAACGAAGCTAGATATGACGTTTAGTGACCATAGGTCAAATACTTCTGTAGAGTGGTAAAAAGTTTTATTATGTAACGCTCATAAGTTCGTAAAAAGTAGGCCAAAGTACACCAACGTCAATTCAACTGTGGAGACTAGTATAGTGAACTTAACTGTAAAGTTTAATGACCATAAGTGAAATACTTTTCCCAGTGCAGTTGTAACAATAGTTTTACTCGAATATTCCCCAAAAATTTCAAAAGTAAGCCAAAGTACACCAATATCAAATCACGTGAGGAGAGTGATATAGACATACCAAATGTCAAGTTTGGTGATGATAAGTCATAAACTGTTCCCAGGAGACAGATAAACACAATTACGTAACAATTTGTTTTTAAAAACACATCGTAACTTCATCAAAATTAGGCCAAAGTACAACAAAATCTAATCAGCTCTGGAGAGTAGTACAACGAAGCTAGATATCAAGTTTGGTGACCATAGGTCAAATACTTCTCCCTGTAGCGTGTTAACAAGGTTTATTACGTAACACTCGTAAGTTCGTCAAAAGTAGGCCAAAGTACAAACAAAATTTTTTGAGAGATATTTTTTTCCTCAAACACAAGACCTATTCAATTTGTAAATCAATAGCTCAAGTAGTCTTTGAGTTATCAGCCTGTTTATTTCGGAAGGACGCACGGAAGCACGCACGCACAGACAGAAGCAAAGCTAGAAATCCCCCTTCGGACTTCGTCCGGGGAGATTTAATACATGTAATCATATCAACTGTAGGGTGGTGATTTTTAAGTCACCTGGTTTTGATTATCAGTCATACACAATAACTGTGCAAAAAGTTGCTTGTAAATAATAAACATATTATCGTTCTTCAAAAATGCTCTTCATTAGTCACCAAAACAATTTCTTGATTGACAAATGTAACAGTTACGTTCTGTTATATACATTTTTGTAACTCTAATGCTGTGTATTTCACAACCAGGCTGGAGAAGCTTGAGTAGTTCAGGGTCGGTTCCTATGAACACTAGGCACAAAAGTAACATCGAAGACTGTAAAATACTGGGAAAAGAAGATGAAACCAAAAGATAAGTACTAAAAGCTGTCAAGATCCACCAGAGAGAACTGATCCAGAGCTAATGGCGACATGTTGAGATTCCGACAAAATAACAAGCATTAGAGCTACAAAATGTACATGATATGAATTTATCTAATGTCTACAATCAGTTAGTTGAGTTCTAGTTATGATCTGGATCTCGCTGTTAGTCGGCAGGGCCCCAGATTGAGGCATCACAGCGACGGCATGATGGTCATGTATATTAAAATACATAAAAAACACACTAGAAGTAGAAGTACTTTTCTGAACATTTACCTGCAAATAGTAGTC
>CM032665.1:14071855-14177003 GCA_019095985.1 Streblospio benedicti
CCTATGCTCTTATCAGTGGCATTTCAGGGCTTCAAAACTAGACCCGCTCCCTGCTTTACTACTGTGTGCATGTTGCCATGTGCACCATACCTTTCATTCTCTACTCATTTAGGCCACTGCTTCACCAAACCTGCTTGGCAATGCTGATTCGACGAAAATGTGACATTTTTCCTCTCCTGGCGCTCACCACTACAGTTTTTGTCACTTAAAAACTTCAACTTGAGCTGCGTCAGTAGCCAACAAATCGGTTCACAAGCCGCACACATTTAATTATGTCATCATTTATGAGAAAACTGTTTTGAAATGGTAAAAAAATAACTAGCACGATAACTCGAAGAGGCCATTATTTCCGGCCACGTAGTCAATTCGACGCAATCGTTTATTGACTGATACAACGGTTTATTATTACACAATTGTCCACGGGTCAATCTGCCAAACAAAGGTGTAATAAATTCGCTATTATCCATTAATCAACCTCCCAGGGTCAACCTAAACAAAGACATTGTTCAATCTAAATAAGGATGTATCAATTGTTTGGCGAAATAGCTTAAGATTAAAAAGAAAACAAAATAAATTTTGATTAAACAAGTACTGGTTGAGAACGCCGTAAATCTCCCCTTCCCCGATCAGGCCTCACACATACAAAACACTGTTACCAAGGCAAACCAAACCCTAGGATTCTTACATAGAAACCTAAGATCATGCCCAAAGAAACTTAAAGCCACAGCCTACATAGCTCTGATACGACCACTGCTTGAGTATTCATGTGCAGCATGGGACCCATATCTGAAAGGGGACAAGCCTTAGAGAAGATACAACGAAGAGGAGCGCGTTTTGTCTTGAACCAAAACAAACGCGACTACACGAGTATCTCTACTGCGATAAAGGATCTCAACTGGCCAGAACTCAGTGAGAGACGGCGGCAGCAGAGACTGACAATGATGTTTAAAGTCATGAATGGTCTGGTGGCCATTCCAGCAAATGTGTATGTGAACAGGTCTACATCCAGGACTAGGTCAACAAATTCAGTGAGACTTGACCAACTCAGAGTTCACACTGACATTTACAAATATTCATTTTTCCCTAGGACCATAATTGATTGGAATTCACTTACTGATAAGATAGTCATCAGCACAACACTTGACACTTTTAAAAATAGATAAAAATCTTATCATTAACTGTACCTTGCACTCGCCGTGCAACGCAACCTCATCCTAATCATACTCATTATTGAGTGCTAGGATTATTTAAAAGAAGAAGGCCACTTCCCCGATCAGGCCATTTTAGGTCAATCAATTTTAAAATTAGTAATTCAAATATATTGTCATACAAAATGTCAAGTTTGGTGATGATAGATCATAAAGTCTTTCAAGGAGACAGATAAACACAAATTAAGTAATAATTTGTTTTAAAAACACATCATAATTTCATCAAAAGTAGGCCAAAGTACACCAAAATCTAATCAGCTCTGGAGAGTGGTACAACGAAGCTAGATATGAAGTTTGGTGACCATAGGTCAAATACTTCTCCTGTACAGTGGTAACAAGGTTTATTATGTAACGCTCATAAGTTCATAAAAAGTAGCCCAAAGTACACCAACGTCAATTCAGCTGTGGAGACTAGTATAGTGAACTTAACTGTAAAGTTTAATGACCATAAGTGAAATACTTATCCCAGTGCAGTGGTAACAATAGTTTTATTCGAATATTTAAAAAAATCTTTTAAAAGTAGGCCAAAGTACACCAATATCAAATCACGTGAGGAGAGTGATATAGACATACCAAATGTCATGTTTGGTGATGATAAGTCATAAACTGTTCCCAGGAGACAGATAAACGCAAAATCATAATTATTTGTTTTTAAAAACACATCGTAACTTCATCAAAAGTAGGCCAAAGTACACCAAAATCTAATCAACTCTGGAGAATAGTACAACGAAGCTAGATATGACGTTTAGTGACCATAGGTCAAATACTTCTGTAGAGTGGTAAAAAGTTTTATTATGTAACGCTCATAAGTTCGTAAAAAGTAGGCCAAAGTACACCAACGTCAATTCAACTGTGGAGACTAGTATAGTGAACTTAACTGTAAAGTTTAATGACCATAAGTGAAATACTTTTCCCAGTGCAGTTGTAACAATAGTTTTACTCGAATATTCCCCAAAAATTTCAAAAGTAAGCCAAAGTACACCAATATCAAATCACGTGAGGAGAGTGATATAGACATACCAAATGTCAAGTTTGGTGATGATAAGTCATAAACTGTTCCCAGGAGACAGATAAACACAATTACGTAACAATTTGTTTTTAAAAACACATCGTAACTTCATCAAAATTAGGCCAAAGTACAACAAAATCTAATCAGCTCTGGAGAGTAGTACAACGAAGCTAGATATCAAGTTTGGTGACCATAGGTCAAATACTTCTCCCTGTAGCGTGTTAACAAGGTTTATTACGTAAAACTTCGTAAGTTCGTCAAAAAGTAGGCCAAAGTACAAACAAAATTTTTTTGAGAGATTTTTTTTCCTCAAACACAAGACCTATTCAATTTGTAAATCAATAGCTCAAGTAGTCTTTGAGTTATCAGCCTGTTTATTTCGGAAGGGACGCACGGAAGCACGAACGCACAGACAGAAGCAAAGCTAGAAATCCCCCTTCGGACTTCGTCCGGGGGAGATTTAATACATGTAATCATATCAACTGTAGGGTGTTGATTTTTAAGTCACCTGGTTTTGATTATCAGTCATACACAATAACTGTGCAAAAGTTGCTAGTAAATAATAAACATATTATCGTTCTTCAAAAATGCTCTTCATTAGTCACCAAAACAATTTCTTGATTGACAAATGTAACAGTTACGTTCTGTTATATACATTTTTTGTAACTCTAATGCTGTGTATTTCACAACCAGGCTGGAGAAGCTTGAGTAGTTCAGGGTCGGGTTCCTATGAACACTAGGCACAAAAAGTAACATCGAAGACTGCAAAATACTGGGAAAAGAAGATGAAACCAAAAAGATAAGTACTAAAAGCTGTCAAGATCCACCAGAGAGAACTGATCCAGAGCTAATGGCGACATGTTGAGATTCCGACAAAATAACAAGCATTAGAGCTACAAAATGTACATGATATGAATTTATCTAATGTCTACAATCAGTTAGTTGAGTTCTAGTTATGATCTGGATCTCGCTGTTAGTCGGCAGGGCCCCAGATTGAGGCATCACAGCGACGGCATGATGGTCATGTATATTAAAATACATAAAAAACACACTAGAAGTAGAAGTACTTTTCTGAACATTTACCTGCAAATAGTAGTCTACTAAAAACTAGCATCATAAATAAATTAATGTTTACCTTCACTGCTGTCTGACTGTATGCTTTTGTCATCCGGTAGTGATGATCCTTTAGATATTTCATTAAGTTCACTTAATTCAGATGTGATGCTCTCTGCACTACCAGAGAGCTCTCCAAGTTCTAACGAACCTAGTGATGTCTGCTCTTTATATTTCCCACGTGTTGATTTACAATTTCCTCGTCCACGTCCCCGACGATTGCCTCTATGGCTCCCATGACCTCTCTGGCTATGTGCACCATTGCTTCCACTTCTTGGTACCTCACTTGGATGAGGAGCCTGATTTTGATACAACAAATTGTGCTGAAAGCCTCTAGAAGGTGGTCTTTGTGTTGCATGCCATTGTAAATCTCTAAGGTCTGGCACTAGCGGAGGTGGCATCTGTTGATTACTTCTCCAATGAGGATGATCTCCAGGAAAGTTTCCCAACAAACCCGGAGACTGGAACCTTCCACCACGACCATAACCTCCTTGATTCGCCATTTTGTTCTATCTGTTCATATTGTTTTCTATTTCCTGAATGCAAAGACAAGAAGGCATAATATTGTTAATGTTGCTGTATACAATTATAGCTAAGTATTGAAATAAATGATCAGAAAATCATTAAAAATACATAACAAAATAGAGCAGAATCGAGAACCAGCTACATTCGGGCATTAACACCTCGGAATCAGCTCTATAATCCCTCGTCTCATTGGTTCCCCTGTCTCATTGGTTCCCCGTCTGGTTGGTCCCCCATCTCATTGGTCCCCCCCCCATCATATTGATCTTATTGGAATACTGTTAGATATATACAGTTAGGATTTCAGGGGTGGATCTACATGTATGTGCTGAGGATGAGGGCTATACGTTAAAGGCCAGAACCCCACCTCCACAACCCTCAAAATATTTGAAATTCTGAGTGCTCACAGGTTGTGGGAGGGGTGGGGGTGGTCATCATCTGTCACCATAGACCATCTACTGCAGTTAGAATAATATTTCAATCAGTATTGGAAAAAGTATTTGGTGTGTTGTAATTATTACGAGTAATAGGAGATTGTGTTGTAGGATGAGTATTGAAATAAGGAGTAATAATTGGCAGAGTAGGAAGTGAAATCAAGTAAATGAAAAGGATATACATAAACTAGAGATCTATTCATGCTTTGCTCAAACTTTTGACAACGTTCATGAGAAAATAATGTTGTGCTGTATGGGGCACACGCTTCCTACACGTACCCCCACCCTCACTTGATCTGCCTATGTACTGCCCATCTGATTGAGATTGCTACATGTGCTCCCATGGCCGAATGGGCAGGAAGTTGGACTCGTGACCAGAAAGTCTTGGGTTTGATTCCTGGTCTGGCCTGGAGGTGGGTGTTGAGCAAACTCATATTTAACACGCTGCATACTGCTCCTTTGTACCTACATGATACAAGTTAAATAGGTACAGGTGAGGCGAGTAAGGATGCCAATCACAGTCACTGAGTCCCAATGTTTGTTTACATCTAGAGACACGCCCCCCGATCTTCGATAGTTCGGGGGCGTGTCTAGATGTAAACAAACATTAGGACTCAGTAACTGTGACGCCAATGAAATGCGAATCCCTAGAAACACAATAACAGTGAATTGCAAGTGTAAGTTACTAACCATTTACATAGAAAGTATACAGGCTTTTTCACACTCAACAAGTGTCTGCTTCGTTTTTATAATAAATAAGTTTTATCATAACGTTCTCATGTATGATCAATCTCCCAGATTGACACTCACAAAAAATAGTTCATATCCTTCCGTGACGTCATCAACTGTGATCGAGGTCGTTCCCAAATGAAATATTTGGAAAGCAAGTAATGTTTCAGCATCGTGTTTGGTTTTGTTGAATTCAATGGGCCATAAAGCATCTGTGGAACTCATGAAATACATTTTTTAACAAGTTTGTACCATATTATCATGAAAATAAAAGTTGACATGAGAACGTTGTGTTATAATCTATTCTAAAGATAAATATGATCACTTTGCTGTAAGACCTGTTTCAGAATAATCGTATATATAATGTCCTAAAGATTGCATGTTTATAATGTAAATTTGTAAATTATATTATTGAAATCAACATGCATCAATAAACATTCTGTTTTATTGAAAGAGGATTGCTGTTATATCTTTATATGACACACTTTTTCATTATCTGACTGGTATGACGTGAAATCACAGTTCACTTTGAACGCATATTTCGGTGAGGGCGCATTTGTGCAACGCAAATCACCTGCTAGTACCGGATTTTAGGATAGAGGTCAGTTAGTAAAAGCATTCTCCAGAAAAATAATGTTAAATATTAAATTCTCATTGTAGTACAACCAATATACATCACATCCATCAAAATCAATTATAAAATACAATCATACAAAGTATTATTCACACAAATAAATTTAAGCAAAAAAAGTCGACCACTCGTAGAGAGTGAGGCTTTTTATAGTTTTTATCCAGGCTATTTGGTGTGGATGCTGTTGCCCGTGCGCGCTTGTTTGTACTATTTATGTAAGTGTATATTGGAATTTTGATAATTTGAGGCTAGTGTGAAGAATCAGCAGGGTGATTTGACTTTGAAACCTGCGCAGGACTCTGACGGTTACCCTACATCAGGGCCAAGAATAGGAGAAAAATCATACTTGTCCATTGGACGGGTATCCTGAAAAATATACCCGTCCTAACTAAGATTTACATGCCAAATCACCAAACTCAATGTAAATTCAATTGAAACTGCTGTCTGGGGTGACAAGTAACTCAAAAATTTTACCCGTCCTGACAACACAGATATCCGTCTCGGACGATAGGACGGGTACTTATCTGTGGCCCTGCTACATGATCATAAAAATGCTGCTGCTGCTGCTGCTGCTACTGCTGCTGCTGCTGCTGCCACTGCTGCTGCTGCTCAACACACGTTAGCTGGTCTCTTTCCTTTCATGCTTGGTCCCCGTTTATTCCCGTGCTACAGGTCATTTTATTTGAGTTTGAGTGCTCAAATATGATTTGTCAATTGAAAATGGTGACCAGTGACCACACCCACCCACATGTTACATGCATGAACCCAGTCAGTCTACGTTTGGTTTCAATCTGGACCATCATTTGGTCAAATATTTACTGTTACCCTTCCACAAGTCACATTGTAAGAGCTAGGGTGCTATTTTCTTGTCAGATTGTCAGTCAGCCATCATAATCACAACAGAAACTGTTTGTCTTTCTAAATTCTACATATTGGTCAGGTATAAAAATGGGTCCTAATTCTTGGCAATGCAAGGTATAGATCTAGGGATGGGTCTTCTTCTGGACTGCTGGGGTTTTGGGGTAACCCCCAGTGTTACATTTTCACTTAAATTAACTATCATTCAGTGATGGGGGGGGGGGGGGGGTATATACGCAACCCCCCCTCCCCACTTGATCTCAAAATCTCAATGAATTAATGTTTAATACAAATCTCAATGCAAAACACAGAACTGTACAGAACTATTAGATCATTCAAAGACCATCTACAACTCCAGGCGGATCTTAAAAGTCTACAGAAATGGGCGGAAGACTGGGGTATGAGATTCAACGCCATCAAGTGCTACAAACTCAGTTTCAAAAATAAATCAAGCTACATGTACCAACTCTGTGGGACTATCCTCAAGCAGGTCAAAAACAACCCATACTTGGGAGTTATCATCTCCGAGAACCTGGAATGGGAGGAGCACATCCTCAAAATAACGAAGAAGGCGTCTTCAGTGCTAGGACTACTAGAAGAAACCTGAGGACCTGTCCTGCACCAATCAAACGTGCAGCATACTGCACTCTGCGTCCGACCGCTCCTAGAGCTGTGCGCATCAGTATGGGACCCTCATCTCCAAAGGACATCGTCCAACTTGAAAGAATCCAGAGTAGAGCAGTTCAAACATCACAGGCGATTTACAAAACCCACATGCCAGGCTTCATCACAAACAAACTGCAAAAGCTCAACCTACCCAGCCTCGAAGAAAAGGAAAAAAAAAATGCCAGACTTTTTAATGTTCTATAAGATCGGAAAAACCTGCAATTCTCTCACACCAGACAGTTCCTAACACCACAACGTGAAAACTGTTTGTCTTCCTAAACCCAGAAGATATGAAGGTCAGGTATAAAAATGGAACCAAACAAGAGCATGAGAGGTCTATCAGTATGAACAGCCAGTGTTATGTAGTCCCCCAAGCAAGTTTACAACACATGGGGGGTCATTCTTTGTAAAAACTGGACTGTGGAACCATTTGGTGGGTAACCCCCAGTGCAGGTACTGTTTTCAGTTTGCTATCAATCACCTTCAGTCATTAATTCATGCGCTCCCCCCGTCGCCCTCGATAACAGTGGTAACTGTTCCAATGAAGAGAAATCAAGAACAAGAACATTTACATGCAAAAGCCCTTTTCTCAAATCTCAATCTATTCATCTCAATGAATTGAAAGGTCAAATCCCAATTCTCAATGAATTAAAAACCAAAATCACAACTCTCACTAAATTGTACATAGGGGTCTACCGCCCTCTTCAGTGAATCTAACCTAACGTATTCGCCTTTCATGTGTTTTCATGTTTTGATTTTTTGGTCGACTGCGTCGACCAAACCCAGCCACATATATTTGGTTACAGTGAATCTACAATAGCAACAATAGACCATAAACATGACATAGTTTAACAGTGCTTACCTTAAAATTTGTAAATTTCTAGTTTAAACAGTACACAGAACTACTAGAACTAAATGTTTACTATCACCAATCCCCATATCATGCATATGATATGGTTTTGTTATCATTTGATAAAAACTGCTCCTGTCCTCTTCCTGAAAATATGTTGGAAGGTCTAATTTTAGAAAGTGAAACTAATTTCTACTGGAAACTAGTCTAACTTCAGACACATCTAATTTATTCTAACTTCAGATTTTGCCATATATTTCAGCATTATTGCCATCAAAACAATTTATATGAAATCTATCAATAAAAGTCAATAGTCGTAGCTTTATATTCAGTCTCATTGTGTGTTGGGTCATTTGATATGGGGGCTATAATATTTTATTTTGAAAGACTTGTAGCTAGTCTAGGCCCGAAGACCTTCACCTTAAAGAATCCAAACAAAAATGGTGGAAAGCGTGAAGCCAAAATTTAAATTTCCATTATCGTTTAATATCAGGTACTTAAAGCATATTTTGAAATATTTTTAATGAAATTGATAAATCAACTTTAAATTTTCGATAATTTAACGTCTTCACTGTGTATGTAACATGTTTGTTAACAAGCTTTTCTATGCAAATGTGCAATTATCGCCCACACTATGAGAGCCGTTTTTTTTTGACACAGAAAATACTCTAGATTAAGTAATATTGGAGTATATCCGCCAGGGCCACTTCAGCACTTGACAGTCTAATGGAAGCTTAGGTGTGTAAAACCTGTTTTCAGCTATATCAATACAGTGGGAGCTTGCTTGCCATACAAAACATAGAGAAAAGCCCATAAGTTATCAGCTTCAATCACTGAAGGAGGCCTGTACTAGTACTAGTGAAATCTGAAAGAATAAAATTAAATGTTTAGTAAGTTAAAAGTGCTAGTACAGTAGTATAGTAGTACTATCCTTTCTCCATTTACCAGATACTATCAAGTTACTGGATATTTGTGTACTAATTCTTGTATTATTGACTACGTCTTTTTCAAAACGTCAACATAGAGATAATATACGTCATACGTACATGAACGATGCAGGTGGCGTGACATGTAGGTGTAATGTTTTCTAATTTAGGACTAGTAAAAGAATATAAAACCAGCCTCTGAAATTTATATCCATAGTATTTTTATCAAATAAACAATACTCATGTACTTGATACATTAATCTGAACTAGTCTCTAAAACGGCCATTTCGCACTGAATTCATTTGCAAATTATCAGGACATGGAAAAATAGATACACTTTGATTATGCAGGCTTAGATGGTTAGTGACTGCATATGTGTTCCCTGCAAATGATCTTGAATTAAAACCTTGTTTTGACTGACATCAATACTCAAGCACTGCTTAAATTTCTTAAAGATTTGTAATTCAAGCTCATATTTTTACTAGGTTTGGCTGAATGCATGTACAATGACATGTCTTTATTAGATTTGACGTGTGGCATCGGGAGTCCTGTGCATTTACGGCCTTATCCTTAATCATCCGGTAATAGGATGCACGATAGTATCTTAACGCAATGTCACATAGAGAAAAACTGATGAAACACTTATGTAGGACGTACACATGTTTTGATGCTTTTTCCATACTAGTACATGGGGTCCCGAGAAACATATGACAGTTTATTGGCAGATGTAACACGAAGTAAGCACAAATTAAACAATCAAAAATGCTTAAAAGGCTCTAATGCTGCACGGATTGTGCACATATACCGCTGGAAGCTGCAAAAATAACAATTTTAGGTTAGTTATTTTTTTAGCTCCAACCATCACAGATGAACAGCTGATAGATAGCAAAATGCATGTACGATTTACGCATTATTTATGGTTCTACCACGATAATATCGGGTGTAGTTTACATACGATATGAAAATGCATCAGCACCAATACTTTTGAACATTCTAAGAGGATTAGCATGGATGGTGCGGCCCCTGAATTCATTTCGCGCAATTCACCGTATGAAAAACGTATGAGATACCGAAGTTGCGTCGGTCGCCGCATCAACACAGTACGATCAAGTACGACAAAAATCTATCCGTGTTATATATAAGTTTCATCAGTTTATTCTATTTGACAGTGACTTTAATATAAACTTGATTTCAGTATTATGTTTTTTAAAGAGATTTTGCTCACGGTGATAAGCCAGTGTGTGTAGTAGCTGTCGTTGGTAAAAGTCGGTACAACCCGAACCAGACTAAAGCAACTCGTCTTAATTCTGTTATTGGAGCTGATATATTTATAGTGAGTATTTAGAAACATATAATTTAGATAATTTGTTGATGATAAATATTTTATTATTTTAAAGTTTGCTAAATATGTTTTGCTTTATAAATATAGCTTTAGAATCCATGATATTAGTAATATTTCTATTAAAAAAAACACAGGCGCTCGCATCAAGAGACTTTACTATGCTAAACTTAGGGAGTTGAAAAGAGAATTTATTTAAAGAATGACAAGGTATCAAACAGACATTAAAAAATTCTCCTACCCTGACGAATTTTGTTTCATCTCATTCTATAGTTTGACCTTTTCTTAAAACAGCACAATATTGGCTGTGACACCACCCAAGTACCTAATAATTAATCATTTTATGTATAAATTATCACAGTGAACAAAGATTTCCACACTGTTCAGGAAGTTATGTGTGTCTCCTACACAGCCCTTCATTCTTTGAGAGCCTTTCACCGAAAGTCGGTGAGTGGCTGTGAAAGAGATCAGTTCATGTTTTAAAACCGCCTTTCAGCTAAGGCACACTCTTTGACACAAAACTATCTGATTTGGTTTTTTGCTTAAGTGATCATTTAATTACTCAATAAAGTAACTATAATTATTAATTTATAGTGCTTCTTTATCCTTTTGGATAAAATGTGACTTGGGACCTATAATTGTGGGTTTGCATAGTGCCAAATTTTTAGTGGAGATTTCTGTTGGCATTATTACAAATTTCACGTGAGACACCTATTCCACTTCCGGATCTTAGAGGAAACTGTAGCTCAAATGTAAATATTGCCAAATTTTTCAAACAAAATGATGATTATCCTAGTCTTTGATTAGTGCCAGTGTTTTTGATTGATGAACTTTTAAGTAGTTTGATTCAGAGAACAATATGATAATAGAAGATTGCATGGTAAAAAATCTGTTTGTTACCTTTCTTTCAAATTTATTTTTCTCAATTATATAGTCATAGGGCTATTAACAATTTAGTGTACTGATGGGACCGCCTATGAAAAAAAACGTTTTAATATATTTGTATGATTGTTGATCAATTGGTAATAAAATATTTATTTGAAAAATTCTATAATTTATTTTGTCATTTATAAATGAAACTGTTAAAGCTATGATAAAATTAATGCATGGTGTTATACTGAGCAACATCAACATATTTCATTTTGCTTATGCGAGCCAAAAATTGCCACATATTACACATATTACACATTATTTATTTAGGGTAAACTGGAAGATGAAGCAGCAACGCCAGATGCATCAAACTCTGTGAGTCTTGAAATCATTGTATCACAACTTATTTTGATTTCATTTAGGGCTTACAACCTTGATAGCAAGTCATTCACCTAAAGGTTCTTGAAAATAACATCTAGATTATTAATTCTAGGTGGAGATTTGGGCATATTACAGTTCATCCACGAGAACTATCTACTTGGAGTTGATAACATACTATGACACAAGATCATTTTTTCGTGTGTCTCAAAAGGCTGCGGATCAATTGTCTCAAATGGTAATTTTGCATACTTCAATTTTGCTCAAACATTTTAACTATAGTTTTGTTTTTGTACGAATAGACATTTTTTAATCATTATTTTGTGGATATCTTTATATATTGATGCCTAAAACAGGTTAACTATTTGAGAATCTGGATTTGCCAATGAGAATCATTGCATTAGGTATATTCATAGATGATGACAAAAATATAGCAGTTGCCGAAAATGGGAAAGCTGATGCTAAAACACTAATATTGGCCTATTGTTCATTATCATCCATGTAATGAGATTGTATTTATTATATCTTGAGAGTGATCATGCAATTTAATTAAAACATTCAAAATGAAAAGGCATTCAGGTCGCAAAGTGTGACTTGACCTATCTCCCTATTTCTATGTTGTTACCAGGGTGGCGCTCTAACCTACATGCAGCAAGCGGAGCAGCAGCACACACGCGCTCTACTCTTTCTCTTTGGCTTAGCGCACATCATCATCATCGTCAACCCTGGTAGTACGTTTGACATCACATGGCTCACATACTTCCAAATACTGGAGATAGCACGGTATGTTGCATTGGCGTCTACTGAAGAAGAGAATTAAAAAATATTTAGTAGAGGTAGGACCTTCGGTCGGTTTTAGCCTTCGAACCTTCAGGACACTTTACTGAACAAACCTTCGAACGTTCGTTAATAAGTAGGTGAGTGAATATTAAACTTTAAACACCATGTTTGGAGATAAATGTTGAGCAGAAAAATGGCAGACACAGTAGAACCTATCTTTGTTTGCGTCGTCGCCTTTCTAAAATGGTCACTGTAACACTGTGTAACAGCTCACCTGTTTTTCAATCACAAGGCAATCAGATCATGAATAGTCAAGGTCTTTTAAGGTAATGGTAGACGAACGAAGGTTCGAAGCTCCGAAGCTTCGGCCCACCCCTAATATTTAGGTAGATTGCTGGTTACTTAAGACTTATAAAATTATTGAGGGACTGCAATTTATCTATTCATTGTAGAAAAATCTCTTTTCTTTGGTATAGATTGCTAGTGTAGTGGTATGTTGGGTTGTGAAGCACAGTTGTGTCTCCTACTCTGATAAGCCAAACTTAAGGATACCTCAAGTTCATGACTGTACATTCGTAATGCTTTTCATTACAAAATGCTATACTGCGTCAACATTGTGTACCCATTCAAATAGTTCTCGGTCCCCATGGCTTCTGTGTAAATAGATATTTTTGAATATATAACAGTAATGCGATATTAAATGTTTTTTTCTATTTTAAATAGGAACAAGTTGCAGGCACCGCTGACAGACATTTTGAAGGGCGTGGGTGTGGGAAAAGTGTGGGCTGGGGCCGCTCGACTGTGCTCTCCCAGGGTGCTCTTTGTGTTCGATTCATGTCCATCTGAAATACTGAGAGCTCAGAAGACCAGTACACAGGTGCTTATAACATAATTTACTTCAAAGGGTTTTATATATTCGATTGTTTGAATAGTATGCAATTGAAGAAGTGCCTGTAATTTTTAGAAATAGCCCACTGGTGAGAGCCTTGACAGATAAATCAGAGTTCACTGCTGGTCAGAAATGAATCGTAAAACAATATCCAAAACAACTTCAAAAATCAAATTTTCACATAAACATGCCACATGATGGTTGGCAATGCTTTTTGCTGCAGTTACTAATAACATTTTTTCAGAGCTACATGTATAACTGTTTACTATTTGGTGCATGTAGGTATTTGACAAAAAATAAAATTTTAGGAAAGAATTTTTAACAAATTCATGCATAGATATAATAGTTATCTTCATTTACATAGAAAATCTCACCGATTAAGAAATTGGAGCATTCAATTGAAGATCAGATATACAGAGTGTTACGAAAAGCAAGAATCATCACCAATATAAGGTACAGGTCAAATTTATAGATTTTTATCAAAGATAGTCATTACCAAGACTTAATAATAAATTTCTCCCCAGTTTGCCGTTCATTCTCGATTCTGATTGGTGAAGAGCAGTAGGAGATCAGGGTATCTCCCTACTTTGTGAACGGTAAACAGCATCAAGTTGAATAATTCTGTTAAACTGGGGAGATAAAAAGGCAATGGTCTGTTTTAGTGTTGAGATAACACTAGCTATGCACTTGTGGTGTCTTAGCATGCTCTCGTTCGCTAATGCTCACTCAAGCAGGCTTAGATTCCACTCGTGCAAGCTAGTGTTATCTACACACTAAAACAGACCATTACCCTTATAGTAATCAGTATTCAGATTTAAGTTTGAGTTGTAATGGGTATTAGTGTTATGTGCTTTCAGTTATATTGTAAATTCCTTCTCTTTTATTCAGCAATAACTCGCTATTTGCAATACCCGCAAATCAAGAATTTGTATATATGTGTCGAAGCAAACATCAGGAGAACCGGGACACTGTCAAATTTCTTCTTGGTCTACTAGAACAGTACTGTGATAACGATGACGATTTAGGTTTGTAAATTATATGCAATAGTCAGTGTTTGAAATTCAAAATATATAATTTAAATTGATATTATTTCAAACAAGTTTTTTATTACAAATAATTTTACTGTTATTTATTTTTATCTAGATATAAAACTATCAAATCTCAAATGGATATTATTTGTTAGTTTCAGAATTCAAACCAGTCAAAGATAATTCCGAAAATTCCTTTAAGGAGTTTCTCAATAGTCATATTCACTTGGCATTATCAAAGGGATTTGATGACAACGTTGGGAGGAATCCTGTAGTAGCAATATTTGAGGTACAAGCTCCATTTCATTAAATGGATTTATAAACCATTTGTTAATTACGGAATCCACCATATAGATTTATTATTCATCCATTGTAACATGGTAGAAAATTTATAAAATGTTTATAAGTCTTAACACGAAAAACATTTTTCATAAAGGACACTTGTATTGATGAATAAAAATATTCTTCATTTTGTAAGGATTAGTAGATTCGCAAATTAATATTATCCCTGTTCGTACTAATCATCCCTATGTCAATACACTTTTAAGGAAAAAAACTGACACTTCAGGGGCTGACTGCACACTTTCTCAACGTGTCGGACAAATTTGTCAGAGAGCTTTGAGAAAGTGTGCATTCATCACGTGAAACGTCGGCTACAAAGCAATTTTCTTAAACAAAGTTGTTGGCCGTAGATAATTAAACATTTCTTTTCATCAACAAACCACGTACATCTACTGTATGAATCTTTCTTAAATTGCACACTTTCACATAGTCACCGTTATGGCATAGGTGTGCGTTATCCCATATACATTATTTACACTCAGCCCACCCCACCTAATAACCATACATGTGTACTTCCATCGCTGCGGCCTGCTTACAGCGGCCATCAGTGGTCCAGTGGCTGGAGGCGGCGTCTGCCGTGCACTCGTTCCTGCTGGGCCCTGCAGAGCCACCGCCGCGCGTCCGCTCCCACTTCACCACCATCAACAGCATGCTCGAGGTCGACCTCAGGTTCTCAGAGAAGTGAGCGGACACACAAGCAATCAAATCCTTAACTTGTTTAAGCAGGCCCTAATTATTTCTCATTCAGAGGGTGTGGCCTGCCTGCCCAGTCTACATCTCAATCATCCTCTCCAAGCCTTTCGATCACCAGGATCCATCAGACCCATGCCCAAATGTACCCGATCTTTCTGCTAGATAGCATCCCAAGTCTGTTTTGGTCTTCCCTTTTATTTCTTTCCTTCCTTCTATTTCAAGTTTTCTTGCTTCGCTAATCCAGTCAGAGCTGCACTCAACATGACCTAGCCATCTCAGCGTAATATGATTAAATATCCAGTGTAAATTTTTTTATTCACAAGTTCATTTGAAATTAAATACATATAAGGGAACGTAGCTTCATGATTCCTGAGCCTTGCATGGAAACAATTGAAGAGTCATCTTGTAAGGGTCCTCCGTTCCTGTCTCCATGCTGTCCTTTGTCTCCTATTTAAAACTCCCTTCTACGTGAGCATTTTGAGGGCCACAGAATTTCCAAGGAAATTATAATTGAATGGTCTAGGGCTTTTGCAATGTCATCTTGACTACCGTATTTTAATGCACAAGATCTAATTTGAAACATTTTCATTGCACAAGATATTTCTATCTTACTATAATTTATATTACTATTTTACCATTGATTAAGGCGATGTGCTAAAGTGCTGCCGTTAGCAGAGGGTGCTTACCAAGAGGGACTACCTCCTCATTACACAAAGGCAGTGCACATTGGTAATGTAAGTACACATTATTATGTATTTTTGAATTTTACTTTTGTGTTTTAAATACGTGGAAGCATACAGTATGACTTTCAGGGTAAAAATAAGACATAATAGATGTGTTTACATATTGTGCAGCCATAGTTGTAAATATTCCACATTATATGGTTGATTTGCCATATCCATGTATTGGAACTGCATTTTAATAATTTCATTGGTGTTTTGATTTTTTTTCTAGATTTGACAAAACAAGTTGTTGTTATCAAGTAAATTATCCTAAAATTGTCTAACCATGCTGGTCAGTTTTCTTTCCCCATTCATATGCACCAGCTGACATGCGCGTATTTTGATGTGCATTTTTAATGAACTGAAAGTTTGAGAGATTCCATACGTCATAGTGTACAATTTGCATATTAATTAATCTTTTATATAAAAACTGGATTAGTAAAAAATAAAATAGGTCACATTGTTTGATTTATTTATTAGTTTACTATGTATAGGCAAAAATCCGGTGGAAACAAAAAATTCTTAACCATTTATGATTTATAAGAGAAAATTAAAAGTCAGGAATCTCACAAAAGGCGATGTGACTCGAAGTCCTAGTCATATGACATCATCAACAATTCTTACAAACAGCATTATAGTTTTTTTTGTTCCATTATTTTGGATAGCAAATGATTCTGAAGTTTTAAGCTTAGTGAAATTGTATAGAGTCATGTATAATTATAAGATTCATCTGTTCAGAATTTAGATCATGCATGAAAGCTTTTGAAAAGTAAAATAATATTTGGAAATTCATTTACAAGCACATTTCGGGGGTCAGACAGCACCAGAACATGGCGATCTGCACTGTGTTGTTTGCATTATATGTCACGTGTATTTCCAGCTGGTGCGCGCTAAGAAGCTCTTCGCCCACAATGCACGTGGTGCCGCCTGTGAGAGGTATCTGCACCAGCTGGAGGAGTCGTGTGAAAAGATCTGGAGAAACGGCCGCCAGCTGTGTGAGACTTTGTCCATGACAGGGGCACATTGTGTCATGCAGGTGAGTCAAGCAATTGTCAATGGACTAATTGAGTATGCATGGGTTTTTTATGTATGCTATATTTAGTGAAAGCGAGGCCAATAATTACCTGATAATGGCTTTAATGTTTAACATGTTGACAAGCAATGATAAAGCAGCGTTTGGCATAAAGAAATTCTCATAAAACTTGAGGTTTTTTTTGTCATATTGGCCATCAATTAGTGACAAGCCTCATTAAAATAAGCAGACCACCAGGAAATTTGGTCGAATAGGTGTTTACTTCATAGATGTTTTACTTAGTAATTTGTAAAGATTGAAACATCGAAGAAAAGTCGTTACTTAGGAGAAGTTACTTTAGAAAAATTATCTTTTGAAGAGGATCTTCTGTGTGTGCATACAATCTTGGTATCAAAGCAATCTCCATCCATCGAAGTATATTATATATGAATTTGTCTTGCTCCCTACAAGTTGCATGTGTGTTTTTATTAGCTACACTCTGTCCCGGGAGAGCCAGTCATTAGCGAAACACTTCCCATCATGCCACACTGCAGCAACAAGAAGACGAAATCTGCTTGTAACTGTGGCCGTAAGCAGACAGAGAGAGATGACCCGTTCACACACAAGGTAACAGCAGCAATTTGAATAGATGTATAACTGGTTACTAAAGTATTTGTGTTGTGCGTTTTTATGATGATTTCTATAAGATTTCAGAAGCTTAGAAGCATTGACATTTGTCCATAATGATGAAATTCATGTTGTAATAGAATAGGACCAACTTTTTTTTTATCAAATTGATTACTCAATATTTTAACCGTTCATGTTTGCCTGAAGTTTTTCTATGAATAAAGTGAATTTTAAACATGATGACTGAATGATGCATAGTTGTTGCCTATCTGTGAATTATCTGTTACAAGGTGATCATTCATCCCATCTCGAGCTGGTTTGACGTTTATCTTGTTGTGGGTAGTTTTTTTCTTGAAATAAAAAATAAAAGCAATAATTAGGACCACAAGCGTGAGGGAGACAAATGTACCCACTAGAATCCACACTATCATATCATCTAGTCCTGTGTCCGATTGTTCAGTATTTGTACCCTGTGTTACTGTAGTTGATGAAAAATAAGTATTGCTGGTCTTCAGTGTTGTTGACGGTGAATTTTCTGCTTTTGTCACTCTATCAGTGGTGGTAGAGTGTGATGAGTCCTCAGTAACAGATGATTGAAATGTAGATTGTACTTGATTAGGTATTGTAGCCGTAGATGAAATAGTAATATTGGTTTCGTCTAGTGTAAAAGGTAATGATGTAACAGTTGTATATTCAACAGTCATAGTTGACTGCTTTATCGATGTATCAATGTTTTCAGTTGTTTCTGGCAAAGTTGTTTCTTTGCTAGATGCTGATGTATACTGAAGTGTTGTGACATGATCAGTTGAAATCTGATGTGTTGTAAAATGCTCTGTAGTTGAATCTTCCTGCAATGTTGTAAACTGTTGCGTAGAACCCTGATATGTTAGAGCCTGGTCTGTTGTTGAATTACGGTATTCTAGGTCAAGAGAAACATTTTTCAGTTGAACACACATCTTGAATCCATAGCGATAATACTTGGCGTATTGATATACATAAAATGGTGCTCGAAACAGTATGAGCACATCTTTCGATACAATCTCCAGTGGTGACGATCCATTGTAATATTTGCTTGCATCATATCCACAAAGTCGTTCTCCTATCACATCAGTCATATTTCGTCGTATCTCAACAAAATGGTCACATGTATCATCATAATCTCCTACAATACGTGGCTGGTATGCATTACTTTCAAACCATATCTGAATAATGTGCAAAACTGAAGGAGTTTTAATGTGCCAAGTGCACTGATCACCATAACTGTAACCATCAAACAAGGAATAGCCAGGGCTCGATAAGCATTCCATCTCATCGACAGTCTCTAAAGCTACAACAGAGTTTGCTGGGCTGCAACCTGCAAAAAAGAATGAAACATTGGTAACATTGTGTTATATGTAACTACAGTGCAACCTTTTTTATCCGTATGTACCTTAATTGAATTATTTCAATATCCAGATCCTCTGCTAGTTCCCTTTTTTCCATATGTGCACATGACCAATTCGCCCAAGATATTGAAGGCTGTTCAGTTGAACTACCATTTTATGGATATTGATTTACGATGTACAACCAAAAAGGTATTTTAAACATCTTTTACTATTGTCCATTGTGTTGTTGTCACTGGTTTCTCACATTCGGCACCCCCCTTCACCTCCGACCCCTTTCCTTATCCGTGTACGTGTATATCGATTATCCGAATGTCTGTCCAGCTTCCCAAAGTGTCTGAATAAAAGAGGTTGTACTGAATGGTGAATTTTATAACATTGTTTTCATTTTTATTACCAACTAGCTTCTCCCGTCTCCTACGGAGACATAACGCACGCAGTAACAGAGACAAACGCACGCAGCAACGCACGCAGCAACAACGGTTGCTAAAGTCCCACGTAACAACGGACAAACATAACGCATGCAGCATTTACAAACCCGTGAGACAGACGCATGCAGCAACACTGAAACATAACGCACGCAGCAACAATGAACCGGAAGTTCAATGTAAATAAAAAAAACAATCATTTGTACTCAATTTTTGATGGTACACTGTACGTCAGTTTTCTCGTCAATACTGATGAAAGCAAGCGCACAAAGAACAAATAAACCTGTAAAAGGTGATTTCCACTCAAAATGCGTGAAAGCGCCCCAGGAAAGTGATGCAGGCGAATTTCCAAAAAACCCAAAAAAATCAACCTTGGTCACGCCCATTTCTTCGTAATTATATATAGATACAAAGTTTGTAGAGACGACAATCAAGGTAGTTTAAAGCTGATTGGAATATAATTCTTAGATACAGTGGAAACCACTATTGTATAAAAGTTAAAGTGATTTGACAGGAGAGATGATGATGACAAATGTTTCAAGACACATTATGAAAATTATATCATACAAGTGAACAGCTTGAGATAAGCGTTTTTATCCTGGTAATAGTGATTGCTGTAAACATGCACCTTGTGAGCTTGGTGTGATTTGGTCACACTGCAGGCCAGTGTAAGGGTCTGGACAGCGGCACTGGGAGCAGTTTGCAGGGTCGGGGTAGCCGCCATTCTGGCAGCTCAGCACAGAACCATCACACGTGTCTGAAGTGAGTATGTGTTCGCTGACAGTGGATAGTCATTGAAGAAGTCACAGTAATGTGAGATCATGTGAGCATTTAAGTCTATGACTGGTGTATTGTAGCTTGGTTACAGTTTGCAGTTTGGGAGCAGTTTGCATTTTAGTGGAACTCTACACAGATTAAATATTGAGCTCTGGACACAGATTTAGTTCAAATGTCACTTGACACAAGTTTGCTTGCATATTCAATTGACAATTCTAATCTTCTCTCTCAGCTATCTATACATGCTTGCTAAAAAGCAGTTCTAACTGAGAGAGAATTAAAATTGAAAGAAATAGCTGAAGTTAGGTTTTTCAATCATCCTGTTTGAACTAACCGAAGCAGTAGGCGGTATTGATCATCTTGTAGTCATAGAACGAGGGCTCTCCTCTGTAGCCCATGGAGCTGGCCATAGCTGCATCCTCGGGAACGACAGTATCTAGCCCATTGCTGGAGAAATACTGTCGTCCGTAGTGCATTGATGACCCAAAATCGTATGGAAGGCCATATGTGGCATAGTCATCAGCCTCTTGGATGTTGAAGTTCACAAGTTTGCCAGACTCGATGTTCTCCTCCATAATGGTGACATAGTTGTCTCTGTCGTGACGTACTTGCTGATGATGCAGTCCTAGTGCATGGGCAAGCTCGTGGGATACAGTGCCAAACTTAAATGTATGCAGTGTATATTCATTAATGTATATATGTTAACTTGCAATCTCAAACATAATGTTCTAATAACATAGCAGGTAACTCTAGTAAGGTATTAGTTATTGCATAAAACATTGTATTTTGACATTGTGATCATAAATTTTTCGTTGCCGGAGAGTGACAGATGCACATCTATTTATTTATCATCCTGTACAAGTATATTTGTGATAATTGAGTTGTAAGAGGTTTATAGTAGTGAACTCTGTCATTAGTTGTCAAAAATACATATAAAACATTCGGATGAAAATTTACAAATTAAGACGAGAGATCAGTATGTCAATGGTTCATTTTGCAAGTGGTTAATTGATACCTACATCATACCAGAGACAATCCGTGTGCAGAAACACTCCCTGTGCACCTCCTATTTGACCAAGGAATGAATAACATCCAGCATCAGGAGGCGTGAACACGATGTGATCCTCAGAAATTGTTGCATTGAATTCTTCATGGATAAAATTCAGACATGTATTATTATTCCAAGCTGCTACACCCATTTGAATTGTCTGAATATCATCATTAGAGTAATTTGTATGGATTTTGTACTTAATTGTTGTCGGCCATCTGTAGATCAAGTCGGTTTTTACCTATTAGTAAATGGAAGTGAAAGTGTTTAAAAATGAAATAATTACCGTGTTTTTACGGTCTTTGAAAATAGACAAAAGATACCTCAGTCTTCAAATGCATCATATTATTAAAAAGTAAAAAAATAAAAAAAAAGACTTCTAGATACCTGTCTTTTATGTTGTTTTGAAAACTTTTCTAGCAAACTATCGATTTGGGTACTAGTGAACAATATATCATCAAGAGCATCAGGGACACCTGTTTCTGACGCTTGTTGCTCTAGCTGTAAATTATGAATATCTACATTATGATTTCTTTTAAAGAATGACACTATTTAAAATCAAGTCCTTGAATTTCATTTGCCAGTCCCGGTGATATAAGTCACATTCACTTTTGAGCTTTTATATATAATAGGGTGTGGGTCTACTTACTGACCACTCTTTTTGGGGATATTTTTGTAGAAACACTTTTTGCTTTAGTTCGGCAATACCATGTACTACTGCATCATAGTCTTCCTTTGATCGACCTCGAAGGTTTTTCCACAGGTCTTCAATATTTTCAATTGCTGTAATAGAATGATATATTTCAATATTAAAAGGATCATTTTGATAAAATTTAATTTTATTTTTGTTTTACCTTGAGATATATTTGCTGGCAGCAGAATTAATATAAAGAAAACTAAGCACTTCGCATTTAGCGAAACAATCATTATTATTTATAGTTTATATTCCCAACACATTTATAAATTTTATAATTTTATCATAATTCTTTATAGTATTAAACTGCTTGTTCTATCCATTTTGAACGAATTCTCTTTACCTACATTATCAGTAATATCATATTCAAGTTGTACGACCTAGGTATTAAAGGTAAAATGCTGTTTTCTATTCAATCTCTATATGGTTAAGGAAGTTTATCCTGTAAAATACGTATAAACCATTGTCAACTCAATAATTCCCTGTACTTTGTGGTGTCAAACAGGGTGATCCAATGTCCCCAACTATCTTTGCTTTGTTAATGGCATTGTGGTCGTGGTTGAGAATGCTGCTGATCTACAGATACAACTGGATTGATCAATGGTGTAGTAAATGGAGATATTATCTTTGTCAAAAAGTAAAATTTGTAAATCTGTTGTACATTTAAACAAAAAATACTCAAATACGAGTGACAATGATAAATGGTCAATATAGGTATGGTATAACAGAAATAATCTACAAAATGGAAATAAGTTGAGATTGTGTAGAAGTTATAAATCTAAAATGATAGTTGAAACGTATGTAACAAATCTGTGTCATTGAGTGAAAAGCTGTCTCTAAAAGTTAGTTCGCAGATGTCGAGCTCCCCTGGAAGAATGGAGATGTAAGCTATGTTCAGAAAATAAGATAGAAGATAAAGTTGACTTTATTTTACTAGACTGTGCACTATATGATGATCTCAGAAAGGTACATTTCTATCATGTGTTAACATTTTTATATTTTTAATGTCTTGAAGGTCAATTTACGGCCAGGTGACAATTAAGCTATAATGTTTTTCAACTGTATTTAACCTTTTCTAATGTTGCATGACATATATGGAATGAACAAATAAACTAACTAACTATTTGAATATTCAGAAGATTGTTTCTTATAAATTGTATTATTTTTATTTACCTTGAGACATATTTGGCTGCAGAAGAATTACCATAAAGAACACTGAGAACTTCACATCTAGTGAAACCATCATTATTACTTATAGTTTATATTCCTAACGCATTGTTAAATTTTATAATTTTATCATGATTCTTTATAATGTTAAACTGTTTGTTCTATCCATTTCGAACAAATCCTATTTGCCTACATTAGCAGCAATATCATATCCCCTTGGGATTGTTGAACGCAAGGCATATTATATTTCATAATGAGATATTGGTTTCTTCAAGAATTTAGTGTGATTAACCATCAAAACATTTATTAAGGATCATATTAGTAATATGGTGATGATCAATAACAAGTTCAAGTGGTAAAAACAGTTGTTTCTATTGATGTTTATATATGTTATTAGTTTTATGATGGAGTGCTCCCCTAGTAAAAAATGGTTTCCTTTTGTTACAGGCTTAATTCATAAAAATTGAAACCAATTTCATTTCATGATTATGAGACTACACTGAATCATACTGTCACACTATATCAGTATACATGTCGTAGTGTATAATTATTCATGGATAAAAGGATTTCAAGAGTGGGAGAAAATAATAAGTTTAATAAAATGCAAGTCTAAATAATGCATGCAATTCATATTTTCAGGCTGCAAATTTCGATTTTTACGCCAAGATCTCTGGTATATGCTGCGATGCACTAGAAGCGATTGAGTTTCCTGTCTTCAAGGCCAGTGTGAGCAATGCAAAAGCAGCCGAGACTAAAGCAATGCAGGATATCAAGCCTGTGGATGATGATGATGCTCGTAAATTAGAAGTTTCGCCCAGTCCAATTCCATTGCGGAGAGACGCCAGTAGATATGATGTTGTGAATGCTATGTCAAGTCTAAGTTTGGCTCTTGATTTAGGTACGGTATTCACTTTGCGTCTTGGTTAAAAATATACACAAACCATTCTTAAAGTATCTTACCTGTCGTTTGTGAAAGTAGGTTCAGTGTATTTTAATCATGGAAGCAGCATCTATCAGTATTTTAGTAGTCTATGTGGAGAAAAAAATTCCCAATATTTTGCTGGTGTTTTGTGCTAAATTAAGTCTCTTCTATATTGATTTTTAGGTCAGTCGGGTGCAGATCCCAAAATATATGTAGCGCCAGTTAGTCTGTCCGATGATGACAGCAGCCAGTCTCAGATCATGATGGTCGCTAGCAGTCAATCATCGGCTGCCTCTCAAGACCCTATGAAAGGTAAACCGGTGAAAATCCATACATGAAATAAAAAGTAAATGGATACCCACTGCGTAATAAATCATCACTACCAGGTGAAATCTCCGGAAGGTAATCAAGCCAATCTCAAATGTCACCACTTGACCATTAACTGCAAGCTAGTCCTATGGTCTTATTAATACAAGAGGAGTGTCATGGTCCAGTTTACAGATACATTGGTAGACTATGGCTGGTTTCACCACTAACATGTTTTACGTTTCAGTGCCTGGGATGTCGAGCCCTCCGCACACGCGTCGACAGGCATCCACCACAGAGTACCTGCCTTGCATGCTGCACTCAGACTGCCCACCAGGCCTGCTGCCCACCTTCCCCTCGTGGGCGCTCATCTGTGTGGGCAAATACTCCTGTTACTCGGCAATGCAAGGTACGTGGAGGCCATGTAAGGTAGATACTCCAGATAATCAACAGCATCTTTCGACAAGGCTGTATTTTACACCTGGTCTCAGATCGCCACTTTTTGGTTGAGACGGATTGTTGATATGTAACTGTACTGTTTATGCATTTTATGTTTTGGTTATTATTGAAAATCAGTGTAACTCAAAAATGTTTACCATTGAAAGTTACTCTAAATCAGTATTTATTAAGATATTTTTTAATCAACATAAAGAGTAGAAGAAGACATGAAACAATAAGTTTAAGCAGATAAGATTGTAGCTATGAGACAATAAGTTTAAGCAGATAAGATTGTAGTTGCCTGCTTCTATGTTATTGAAGGAATGGATCAGCCAGGATTTTCCCTTGGGTATAACTTCCTGCTGCCATGGGACCTGAATGTGAGGTCGGACAAGTGGCCCACAATTGGCGAAACGGGAAACAAAAGAGGAAGAATACGGAGAATTACGAGAGGTATTGAATTTTGCTGTATTCCATGGATTTGTTTTTCATTATGATTTACAAAAGCTTTACATCTGATTTGTATTTTTGTATAGATTTATGTTAAGTTTTCTCAAAATTTTAAATGTAATTTGCATGATTATATGAATTTGAAATTTGATTTCTGAAGACATAAACCTATATTTTCTGTACAATCACTCTCACTCAAATAATTGTTCTTTTCTTCAAATGTCAACCTTTAGAACATCTTTGCGTGTAAACTAAAGAACATCGTGATCTCAATTCCTGCATCCGTATTAGTTACAAACACCCAGCAAAACCAGGGGCGCATCACTTAGTTCTAGCTATGCATTATATTGCCACGGCTGGGGTGGTTACAAATCGTAGCCTTGAAATATCTGAAATTTTGTCTCATCAGCGTAGTTTTAATGGAAACCACTGTGAATGGAAATGATCATTAGCTCGATTTATCCATTAATTCAACTAACTAACAGATAAACAAGTTCAACTGTGTCATACTTACATTTGCCTTTGCATTCAGATTCCCATTCTGAGATGAGTGTGCGTGTATACTGCGGCTTTGAGTACGAGTGTCCTCGTGGCCACCGCTTCTTCTGCTCGGCACCAGACAAAGTGTTTAAGGCCCCAACTTCTGGCATTTTTAAGGTAATATTTAGGGTTTTTATCTATCAGGACCAGTGCTTTTTTTAAATATGTTCCTGGCATGCATTAAATTGAAACCTACTTTTCAATAAACAGAAACAAATAGCCAAAATTTATATCACCTCAACTGGTGCAATTATGGTTATTGTTTTGTCATTCTCTTAGTACTTGCTTGGTTATTGGTTCCACTAATATCAAGTTTCAAGTGCAGTACATGTATGTGTATTATATTACACAAAATCATTGATTTCTATTCCTTATTGTTTCAGGAGACTGCCCATAAGGTCCTTCACAGTGATATGCCATTATACTGCCTTTGTAATTGCAGGTAGTGTATTCAATTTTTTACCCCAGAGTACTATTGTAAATGTAGCATTCCAAAGGGACAAGCGTTGAAGTCAAAATTTATAAATAATCAAGTTTATTCTTACATTGAAAATTTTGCTGACTTTAATTAGAATGCAAAGATTTTTTATTCATTTATATTTCCATTTTTGATGTATGTTATATTATTTTTATCATTTTTGACCCCTAAAATTGGATTCGATCAAAATATGGACCATTGACATTTATTTGTAAATAAACATTCATGTAAAAGTAAAAGCCCGCTTCCTCTATTGATAATTTTTCAACCTAAAATCTCATGGGCATTTGTATTGTTGTATACAATAGATATCTTTATATGTATTTCCTTTCTCTAAATCAATGTTTGTATGTTTATCTTGGGTTTCAATATTCAAGTTTATGATAAACTAAATATAAAATGTAGATATCTTTAGGAACATATCATTAATCGCTTGGTGAGATGTTAGCTCATCTCTCATAAGTTTCGTTGGGCTGAATGAAATTAGTGTACCTAGAACATTCATTGTATTGCTGTTGTAGGAATCCTAAAGGTCATGTTGCACAGTTGATGCGCTTCCACATTGCTGTTCCTGAAGGACCCATTGCTGTGCATCTTTATCCTAAAGTAACATATTTTATTATCTACATATTCATTAGATTGCAATATCAATTCGGTAATTTTTTCATTAAATTCATTAAATCAGTACTGCAATGTGGAACCAAAGTTGTTTCGTTTTTATTTACGCTATATTCCATTTTAAAAATTAAAGTAATAACTTTGAATATCTCCTCGGTTATTTTTTGTTATTATTTACTGCTTTCGCTATATTTTCACATCTTGAAAAGAACAATTAAGTCTTTAAATGAAAAGTCCTTTCACTCGATTGTAAATCTTAAAACCGTGCAGTGAGCTTACAGCTACATCTAGGTCGTTTCAGCTATTCTTAGTAACTGAAAATAAATGTTTTACAATCTGGTTGAAATCCTTGATAATTATAAATTTGGATCAAACTATTCTGAGAATCCACTGTATGCAGGTTCAGCCCGGCCCGTCGCCATGTCCCACTTTCTTCCCCGGTAACGATGCTCCAGTGCTGCTACCACCTGGATCCTTCTGGGTCCTCAGATTCCCGTATCCTTTTATGACAGATATTAGACCCTGAAAGGGTTTTAAAGAGGGAGTCAATATGACAGGTGCGCACCAGGTAAACACAAGGTGGCACCACGGTGCGACGAACATTGGAACTTAATTTCCGTAGTAAATTTGATGTATACAGGGCAACACTACGTATTGCATTTAGTGGTCTAGATGTGAATATTTTAAATCAATAATACTAATATTACTAGAAATGTTACCAATTTGTCAATCAGAATCTAGATCTAATCCAAGAATTTTTATGATCTTTTTTCCTACTGATTGCAAGAAATTAGGTTTTTGTACATGCATCTTTATTTTCAAATGGTGTGGTCAGAAGCTCATAATATGATCCTTAACTTTAGAAAGTTTTGTCTACAAATCTGAAACATGCGTGTACAGACCCCCTTCAGATCCACATCTCTTCAATACTTGTAAGGTGTTGAAAGGCTTTTGCACAGTTGGAGAAAGTCGATGAAATGAAGTCATTATTCATTGAATACGTTAAGATTTAGAGACTTGGAATGGTCATTCTCATTGGCTGGACAAGTATGGTGTAATGCATTATTCAGAAATTGCCACTAAGCAAAACTAATTTTAAAATATGTCAGTCACTACTACCTTCAAATTAAATTATGTGTATATAATTGAATGATTTATGACTAATGTTTGATACAGTTTGCTAGGCAGACAGGTTTTTTATCATTTGTAGATTCAAAGGCAACTGCATCAATGGGCTTTGAGAAAATGAGAAATGAACTCTCAAACACTTTTCAAAGCCCATTGATGCAGTTGCCTTTTTTGTAGATAAGTGGCTTCTTATTTCACCTTGTAAGCTACTTCTGATGAAAATAATTCACTCCTCTCTTTTTCTGCTGTCAGTGCATTATTTTGTGGGTATTTTTGTTGTTGTTTACAATATAGATTTTTTAATTAATTAGAAATATTTCAATGTGAGAATAAGTTTTATTGAATCAAAATCATCAGTATGCATGTGGTACATCAGACTTGTCAAGTTACTGAGCATACCACAAGAAAATAATAGAAAATAGAAGAATGTTGTATTTTGTATGATTTGTTTGTTATTTTGTTAAGGAATTATTTGTCAGGAATTGTGTAAATTATTGAAATGAAAGTTTGTTAAGATTTTTTGAAGTTTTGTAAGGTTGTTGAATTTTGTGTTGTTGAGGGCTCATAAATGACATAATCACTATTCTTTGAACTAGCTACATAATAGCCATTCCTGAGAGTCCTAAGACCAGAAATTGTAATTGCAATATCTGAATAAACAATAAAAACTGAGTGTGTTCTTATTTGGCTGTGTTTGTGTAAAAAATTTTGTATTTTTTTTTTTTATGTAAATGAAAGTTTAGTTCTTTGATATCTATTACTCCTATCCCCACTTGTACGGAGATCCAGAGCCTCATATATCGATAGAATTTTGATATGTTAATTTGAATGTACTTTGGAACAATGTGGAACAAACTTTCTGAAACATATAAGAAACGATTAATGTACCTACCTACCTATACCTTATGTGGCCGAGCCGTCTTAGATATTGAGTAACACGAGTAACAACATGAGGCAGTTTCTACTGTATTTTTGCCGCATCAGGACAGTGTCATAACGTTCTCAAGTACAAAAAGACTACAGACTAGTGCTGCGTAATTGGTTGACCAACGTCGTCATTTCCTTATTATTGAGAAGTGAACTTTTCATTTTTGCCAGTATTTCATTAAAGTTTGCGGTAGATAAAGCGTGAAAGGGCGGTTTTTTGGACATGAGGCCTTATTCCTAAGTGTATGTATTTTCTTTTTTTAAGCTGGTAACTGATTCAGTGTTATTTTAGACTCGTCACAACATTAGATCTAGATCTATATTCAATTCAATTAATTATCTTCACACCAACTAAGCCAACTTCCTGTTTTAAATAATTGTCAATATTAGTGTGATTGTCATTGTTTATTTTACAGAATTATCCAAGCAGATTATTTTTGGAATAGAATAATAGTTAGGTCCCACAATGTAACCTATAATGAGATATCGGATTTTGCTGTGGATTACTTGCCAAGTACTGTAAGCTAGGAATCAGTAGGATAGCATAGTCTAACCCTCCTCCGGAAGCAGATTTAATGATTTGAATTCTAGGACACTATTGACACTATTGTTTTCAATTGACTAATGTCTAATACTCATAATGGTTATAAGTTCTTGGGTTCAGTTGTGTTATTTACTTAGTTTTCAAACTGGCATATGTCACTAAAATGTATAGACAGCCGAACGGAAATCCGTGAATGAACGTTAATTCCAATAATGTGATTTTAAACACTTTTATCATTCAAATAGCATCGAAATTTTTTCATAATGTAATATATTTGATACCAACACCGACGAAGACGTTCAATATATCTTCAGTGTATCAATGTGAAATGTTTAAAACCACATTATCGGAATAACGTTCATTCACGTTTTTCCGTTCGTTTGTCTAGATAAGAATGTAAGATATCAATATTTCAAAGAATGTTGTATTTATTCTTATATACTATTTCTAAATCAGAATATGTCACTTGTACATCACAGTACATGTCAATGTGCCAGCCCTGTTCACTTATGGATACCGTTATGTCCCCACATTGACATGTAGACTAAGAACGTTATCAATCACTAGAATATGTACACAAATTTTTTTTAAATAGATATTCGCTAAATGGATGAAAGATAGAACTTTGTAGATGTGTTGGAATCACATTGAAGTTAAATATTATAAGGATACCCCAGTAATATAATATAATGACGTATAGAACTCCTTATTCCAAGTTTTCTCTCTAATGTGCTGAGGTAAATGAAATAAGATATATATCTTAGACATAGGCAAATATTATCCCAGTACAATTAGAGTATAAACTTGAAATGTAGAAATTAAAATGTCACGTGAATGCTCTAAAATAGCACTAATGTGCTGACAGCAAGTTCATGGAGTAACATTTTCTATCATAACTAAAAAATGGTAATGAATATCAAAATAAAAATTATAGGAATGATATGCCTTTTTTTTTTTTTTTTTTTTTCCAAATCTACACTGTAATTTTTATTATTCTGATTGGTTTTCATAATAGTGAACACATCTATGAAAACAGCATTTTTCCAGTCTGTGAGAGACAGATTCAAACATTTTAAACAAGCCTAAATTGGGGATTAGGTACCAATGTAGGAACAGCAGCATTTTAATTTGCATACACATGGCTAGTCACTCAAGTGATACAGCAGTGTGTATCCTAATAAAAAATATAAACAAAGTTTGCTGTTTTAATCTGTGTACATAATCCCCAAATTAGGAATGTTGAAAATGTCTGACTGTCTCTCATAGAGACCAAAAAAAGGCCATTTTTATGTAAGTGTTGACTAATATATAAACCATTCAGAATAACAAAAATTGCAATGTAGATGTGGCAAAAAAATAGCGTTTCATTCTTATGATTTTTATTGTAATATACTGAGTACCATTTATTTTTAGTTATGATAGAAAATATAACGCCATGAACTTGCTGTCAGCACATTATACTCGTAGATTTGTATGAATCATACAATGAAATGCATAATTCAATGTAAATCAATATAATATTGATACGTATATCAAATGTTTATATTGTATAGTTGTCTGCCATTCACGCGGGCGTCTGCCGTTCACATGCGCTCTGCGGCATACGTCCAAAATATACACGCGTTGGATGGACGAGAAACAGTTGTAAAATCCACCCGTGAAAGCAATCACTGACTTGGCAAGATCATTTTAGTCCAGGTGTAAATCACAAAGATCATTAGTTCCTATATCCAAAAGCAACACAGACAGTCTTAATGCAGCCAGATTGTTTAAAATCTCGTCTGAGCCGAGACCATCCACCCGTAAACCGCCATATCCTAACCAGTGAATTTGGAAATCACTCTACGATAAGAGCGAAAGTCTCGTCAAAATGTGAGTCCCAATGGTTTCTGATGGAATCTTTAAATTCTTGTCTATATCATGAATGAAGAAACCCAAGATGAGAGAAGTGTTCATTCTTTGAGAATCATAGCATTTGTATTTTCAGATCAAAATGAGAGTCTCCATAATTGGGCTGATTGTCATCGGTAAGAAATTAAGAATAGTTAAAACTCAAATAATAGAAACAGCATGCTTACATGTAAAATGATCATAAAGACAGTTAATATGGAGCTCTAGATTTTTATAAGTAATTTTAATTTTAATCTTTAATATTCGTGATAAAGTTTTAAGAAATACTACTTCTGAAATAGCACGTAATTACTTGTATTTCTTGATTTAAGCAAAACTATGACTAATATGACAAATATGGGTTGATTATTAGGATTTTCAGTTTCATGTTCATGTATAAACAAATGTGTAATTCTATCATCAAATGTATGACTATGAAACTGTTTATTTCTAGATTCTTTGTTTTACGTAGTAATCAATTTTTCTTTTTACACAGGTTTGAGTGTGACCATTGCACAAGATACTTCGACTTGCGATTCAACGTATCAAAAGTTTTGTCCAGGGGAAGGATGTGTGCATGTTCTTAAACAATGTGACAATAGTATGTAAAAATTATTTTAATCACAGATAATTTCATTATTTAATTTGTTACTAATTGTTTCAACAGTTTTTTTTCCCCGAAGAAATCAATGTTGAAATGAATTTATAGTAACAAAACAAAACAACAGCTATAAAGATCACACAATTTCCCCCTACATTGTTTACATACACTTATGCATTAATTTCATCAGATGGCTGCTTCCCATCAGAAGAGGCATGTCCCAATGGCGTGTGTGTGCCAATCGGATCATCTTGTAAAGGTTTGTTTTTTATTTACTGTATTTTATACTTATGAACTACATGATAATCATTTTGTTATTATGTTTGTTCACAAATAGAGGTCGGACGGTTAGTCAAGGTAGGTTTTGACTCCGAATCAGTTTCAAAATGAAAGGCTGGTTAATTCAATGAATCTGCATGTCTGACATCATATACGGGATCGTGTGGACCAATCGGAAGTCACTTTAATGCTTAAAATCTACCCTAAGACATTTAACGCTGATGTTGTGGCAATTTTTCAACTCTAACACATTTGCAGCAACAATGAATGAGAGCTCTGTTTTTTTTTTTACTGTGTACGTTTATAAGTCTTTATGCCATCCATGGGATTTACAATTTATACATGTTTGATTCTTTGTGTTCTATGTAAAGATTACGACTCTGATTATTAATGAGTACAGGATAAAACATCTGTATAATGTATATGTAATGTTGCAGACTAAACACTATGTCAATTAACAGAGGCCATTTCAGTTTTAGTATGCAAAATCCGAAACGAAACTGAATCTTAAGCATTCAACCTCTATTCACAAATTCCATTAATTAGTACATTCATAACAGTCTGTAAGGAATTATTTTGATAAATATCTGACCATCTTTCACTGCAGGAGTCTGCAGTGAACAAGAAAAAAAATGTGCGAATGGTACTTGCATTAGCAAGATGGCCAGATGTGGTAAGGATAAAAATTGGATTTGTATTCAAATTTATGTACATTACTTTAATGAATTATATCCAGGCAATATTCACAATTAGACAACTCTTAGCCTTTCACAATTCTAGAGCTAGAAAATTTTCCACCAGATTTCTTATTGTAAATAGATTTCTAAGATAATCATTCTGTAGTTCATGTTTGTCCCATGGATATTGTGATAATATTTGATTGATTGCTGATGTATTTCACCTTTTTCAGACGGTTGTAAAATTGGCGAAAGGCGGTGTGTAAATGGTGTATGTCTTGATATTAATGAGCGATGTGGTAAGTTGGCCAAGAGTTTGCCTGTTTAAAAAAAGACACAACTCCAATACAATTGCTTTAATAAGAGTTTCATATGATGCAAATTGATTAAAACATTTAAATTCACTACTTGCAAACTAGAACCCAATGATTATACAGTAATATGAAAAAAGTAAATCAGAAAGTATCCAAGAACATGTTTATTATATATTGAAAATGCATCTTTATTTCTTCATGTACTAGGATATTTTGTCATGTAATCACAATATAAAGTTAAGATAATCTCATCTTATGTTTGCAGATTCGCATTGTAGCATTTTCAAGATTGAATGCTCAGATGGCCGATGCGCTGATCACATGTCTGACTGCAGATGTGAGGACCAAATTCATACTTATCAATGATGAAAGCACAAAATTATTGATCACATTTTTTAAGTATTAAAATGAATGCTATGGTACTGACTTTAAGCCAGTATTGGCTGGGTGATTTTACTTATATATTCATATATCATCAATGTATATCACGTGTCAGTATAATAGATGAGTATTAGACTTGGTATAAAATTGTGCATCAAAAGTCAAAGGAGAGTGGGAAAATACTCAATAATGTAAACAATAACCATCTGGCAGCTCTGAGTCTGGGAGATTTCAAAGACCTTTTTAAATAGAAACAACAGTTATTGTGAGAACCAAGATCACAAATTTTATGATAAGTGTGTAGATACTATTAGATTGTAAATATTGTGCTGTATTTTCAGTTGATCCTGATGCACCACCCACCCATGTGAGAAGTGAGTATGCACATTCTTCGTTGCAAGTATACTATTATGTTTATATATTAAAAGAATAAAATGAATGTTACAAAAAATAACGTGATAGTTTTGGATTTAAAAACAATTTTCTTAATATGCTGAAGCGTATGTTTGCTATTAAGTGCTATATACTATCCTATCAAGGACAATGAAAAATGCTTTGTTTACGCGCAGAATGTGTTATAAATGAAAAGCTATAATACTTCTGGATGTATTGTATTCGAGCATTCTATGTCAGGTATCTTACCTGTCAACTAGGGATTTGAAATACACATTAGTGCGCCATTATCATCCAATATAAAGTATTTGTGAGAGGTTCAGGTGTCTGATCGTATATGCTAAGCATGTAGGATTTATCATGTATACATGAATAAATACAGGTTATAGATTGCATAGAATTTCGTACGGTCTTACATAACCATGTAAAGGCTTGTCTAAATATTTGAACCATTCAAATTCCAATGTAAATTTATCAGTACATCCAACCAATGAAACTAACAAAGTGTCAACCTAAAAGCCCTTGGATGCTTCAAGAGCACAATGGTATAGTACTATTGCACTCTGTGTGTACTTGCAGTTGCGCGCCACCAGTACACGTACCGGTTTGGCGTGCCGCTGCTGGCGCTCATGGTGATCTTCATCCTGCTCTACATGCAGTACCGGCGCCGGCGCCTCATGGTCGAGCAGGCTTGCAGGGACGCCGCACGCAACAGTGAGAATCACTGTTTTTTTTCACTCTGTTTTGTGCTCTATGGGCTATCATTTTATTCAGCTGTCTTTTTTTTTTCAAAATTCTCTACATTTTTTCGTCTTCGTCAAAATTTGTTGTTTGTCATCCTATAAATATGCTGTTAAATAGCAATAGTTGATAGAATGGACTTAGAGTACATCTGTTAAAAAAACTAGTTAAACAAACTTTTGCCTGGAGATCCTCGTTCTGTTCTCCCCAAGCTGTTAGCTATAAAACCAACAAATGTGTATGATTGTGTTCTAATGATAAGCTTCAATATTAAGCTGTTCAAGCACGGAATCAATGACTAGAAATGCCTTGATATACATGTTACATCCACAGATCGTGATTTGCGTGAAGAGCTGGCAACATGTAACAGCGGCCGGCCAGGACCCGCGGTTGGCTACCTGCCAATATTCTCTAACGCCACTGCCGCCTCCGACCCCAACGCACCACCGTCTTACTATGCAGCCTCAAGGTACTTGACCATATCTATTACATATGACCAATTGACCATAGTCTTCTCAATGAACAAAAAAAAGTGAATCAACTCTTATAGTGCAGTGCATCGAAATATAAACCATTAAGCCGAAAATTCTTCTAGTCAAAAATCTTTGAATAAAGTGTGTGTTCTGATCATCTGTTTTTGTACTTTTTATATAAAGCCCCTTTCACAATTGATCGCAAATAAATGCGAGTAAAATGTCGTATGATCTAGTGTGTTCAAGAGGTGGTCGCAGAAATGATCGCAAGGAACATGCTTTGACGAGCATTTATCACGCCCGTCAGCGCTGTCCCAAACTTCAGGTGAGGGAGGTTTGTGTTGTACAAAAGACACACAAGGACGTACGATGGTTGAGCAACACTCCCATGATGGCTGCAAGTCACCCTGTGACGGTAAAACGGTGTGCGACACTCGCATGAAATGATATGAGTAGATACAATGTTGTGCAACACTTGTGCGATGTAACGTTTTAAAAATCAATAGCTGCGCCAGTCCGCGACCCAAAACTGAATTTTGAACATGTTCGAAATTCATTTGCGATCGTAATGTCGCCTGGAACAGAACAGACCGCACGTACGAGTTATGCGATTTGCTCGTCCAACGTATGCGAACTTGATCGCCAATTGGTGCTAACTGCTCGCAACGCAATTGTGAAGCGGGCTTAAATTCTATTTTTTAAGACTTCCTCAGTCCAGGCGACCAGAACGGACAGTAATCCTGCTGCTCACAATTGATTGGTGTAAATAAAACCTGTTCTGTAGAGAAAATTCAATAACTGGAAACCCAATATTAATATGCTATTTGTCGTGGCCAGGACTCCGGCACCAGCTGTGGGTGTGGTCGCCTCCCCGCCCTACACTGCCACTGCCGGGGAGGGAGAGTCCGCCCCACCTCCGTACCCACCGCAGCTCACCGTGGTCAACATCCCCGACGCAGAGGCTCTGCCACCACCACCCAAATACGAAGATATTATTAAGCCAAATCAGACAAACTGACCTGGAGCTGATGCATCCTTTATTGTTTTTATGAAGTCTTTTTTTTATATATAAGGGTTTTGACTTTAAAGATTATTATATTGGTTATAAAATCTGCAGTGTTTTTTTGTTTTTTTTTACTTTGTTCAAGTTGTTGTTTTCAGTTTAGTAACTGTTCGGGTGAAGAGGAACATTTGATACATTTTAAAAGTTGAAGTTTGTTATGACATTTTGCAATTGTATTTGGCAAACATATTGATCGTTTCGAACATATATATATAAGCATATGCTTCCATGGGGCAATGTAAAAACTAAGAATTGATTTGGTAAAACAATACATAATAATGGTGTACATTGTAGATCTAGGAAATGTAGTTTATCAGTGTATGTACTGAATACCTTGTTACAGTATGTCAGAAACAATATTGTTATGTTATGCAATCTTTAGAAAAAAACATTAATGAAAAATTAATTGAATTGTTAAACCAAAACAATATAGGTTATGAGTTCAAAAATATAAGAAATTTTATATCTTCATGAGTCGCATAATTTTAAGGAAGCATTTTGCTTTGTTATGAAGCTACTGTTTGTGAGTGATTTCTTCACCGAAACATTCCATTGATGATCTGATTTTTTTGTGTGTGACTATTACAGTCAGTGTAATTTGGTTCATAAAGAAATGATGGATTTTATGGAAACAATTTACCAGTAGATGTTAAATTGTTTTTGTATTGTTATATGTATTGCAGGTTATATTGCTGGTTATGTATATCTTTATGGTACTTTAGTAGAAACCATGTACATAAAAGTTGATACTATTTACAGTGTAAATGGGTATTCTGTTGTTAATTGATACCAAAAAACAAACTAAGAGAATTCTATTGGTTGATTACATTTTATAATAATGTTGAATACATGTATGTATTGCACTTTTAATTTATAAGCATCTTTTATTGAAATTCGTATGCAAGAATGTCCAGTAAATCAATTTACTTTGTTATTTTTCATTCTCATTGATGACCACCACATTTGGTCATTTGTTTGACCTTATTTGGTCATTTGTATATCTTGCTTCTTTAATAATGTAAAAATAACTTCTACAAATCTCATTTATATATTTAAAATAACATTTAAGACAGTGCAATAGAAGTATAACAATTATGTCTGTTAATTGGTTTTACATTATTTGGTCTTTCTAATGTCAAATAGTTGTATCATATTTTTACCTTAAAGTGCAATTATAGTTCTCAATTGATATTTAATCATGTATGTTAATGTCAATAGTGACTTAAGGTATTTCTGTACCCTTGTTCTTGAAATTATTTTTTCATAAAAATTGTCATCTTAGTCAGCATTATGGTTATAGATATTTGTAGTTTCCCATTCAAACAAATCAGGTATTTACACTTTTGTGTATTTCCAGAAGGCAAATGATACAATGAAATGCCTTTTTAGCTATAATAGTGTGGTTCCAACACATACTTTCGTTGATGCTGTTGAGTAAAAGTCAGCTTTTAAATAAGCAAGCCTTTGTTGAGATTATTTTAGTACTATACTTACTGTGTTTTTCCCTAGCAGTGGTAGGAACTTGCTTCCTATATAGACCACAGAGAGAGATTAGAATAAAGTACTATAAATTTAGGGTACTTTGCTCTCAGTTTTGCATTTTTGAACCATGAATTATTTGGTGCTTTCAAGTAGCTCATATAGAATATTTCTGAATTTTCACTATTAAAATGCAGTTCACAGATAACATTGTCATGGGCTATTTCAATGGGAAAAACAACACACACCCCTTTAAACTATTCTCATTCAGTTCATTAAATCACTTGTACTGCAGATTTATCCTATTTTATTTGCTATTGTATTGCTTTAACAGGAATGAATGGACTGGCCGTGTACTAACACACAGATTTTGTATTTTGGCTAGTAATAAATGTTTAGAAAGCTAATACTTTGCAGACTGTAAATGTGATTTTTGTTGTTGTTGAAGACTCTTAAAATGTATTTTATGTAGAAAATACAAGAACTGTGTGATCTGGGTTCAGGCTATTATATATATGCATTTAATCCCATGTATATCTTCGCGTAGTTGTTCAAACATCTGCTGTATATATTTTCCAATTGTAATTTTGAGCAGTTCTACCATCTTATTACTACTGTTCTGACCTAATCGCAATGAATCGAATATTGTTCAAAATCTTCATACATGTAAGTTGGTATTTCATGAGAAATCGTGCAAGTTGTTTTATGTCCGTTCTTTATAATTAAAAATATGGGCATCACCATTTTATTAGTCTCAGAGGAATGTTTGTTCTGCATATGATTTGTTGATTGTTTTAACATTTTATTAAAATAAATAATACAAAAGTTATTTGTCTTTCCATAATTTTTAACATTATTCAAGGGGCGAGTTATTTTGTTGAAATTAACACTAAAAAAGAAAAATATACAACATGTACATTACACCAATTTACAAAAATCCTAATACTGACAATTGACAACACACTTAATCACAATACATAATTCTTGCATTTCTACCACTGTAAACAAAGGTTTCACTCATTAAGTTCAAACTATAAATCCTAACCTCACCCCCAAAATTTCACAGCACCTTTGTATAAGCTTACAACTATCTTGTTCCCTGTAACACTTTAAACAAAACGCTGAAGTGACTAGCATTATTTGATCATGACTTTGCTTGTTTCATCCTTTGTCGTGCTGCTCCTTGAGATCGCCTCGTTCTTGTTTTCATTGTTTCTGTCCCATCACCTTTATCAGAGGAATTATTTTGTTCTGAAGAGTTGTTCATATCTGGAAATACACAAAGTAAACAAAATTACCATGCATCAACAAAAAGAAGTAAACCATATATATATATGGTATGCGACCTCTATGTCAGAATGACTGCATTAGTGTGTGCAAGTAACACCGGTACTTAAAATTGTTTTCGATGCATCTCCATACTGTGATACAAGTCAAAATTTGCAAAAAATCATCTCATCTTAAAGATACATCATCAGAATGTAGCACCAATTTCCTTGCAAAGTTGATTATCCCTTTAGATTATATCAACAGAAACGAGAGCCATCAATTTTTCTTATATCAAATTACATATTTTATGATCATATTAAATCATCAAATTAAACAGGGAGTGTGAATGCATTTTGAATTAGGAGGGTTCATACAGTTTAGAGGGTGAAAATAAGAATGCCTTTTGTACACCCATATTTGATAGAGATTACAAAGTAAGATAATTTTTTTTCAAGTTACTTAAATAGGTGCTTGTCATTTGCAAGTTTCAGTGAAGCAGGTTCGACTTTACTTACCACCATAAATATCAAGTGGGGCCTCCAACATGCTTGCCCGCATATTTTGTTGTATTAACCTAAATAGAATGAGCAAAATTTTATTACAACTAACCATATGAATACTTCAATTGCTTTTTTTACCCAAGTATATCCTGGAAATAGACATTAATTAAAGCTGGCTAAGTATCGCTATGCCTATCCACAAATTTGGGGATTACATTTTTTGAGATCATGTTATTAATACAATATTCTAAATATTTTATATCTATGTGACGGCACTTTACCTGAGCATGTACTTTTATATGAATGTTTATCAATACGAGCTAAAAATGTTTTAACAGCTTCATACTCCCGCGGACAGTATATTACACATATTCAATTACACAAAAGAAAGTGTTCAGAAACAAGTGGCACATGTACATTCAATTAGAGGATTTGCATGCATTATAAAAAAAGTACAATTTCCAAAAGTGGTTGCCTGGTTTAATACATAAAATGGATATACACTAATGATTACCTGTATCCATAACCGCCAGCATATCCAATGGCACCAATAGCAAGGAGAATCAATACTTTTAACACTGGACTCTAAAATGAAAAGTTTTAAGTATTATGCTACTTCAGTAATACTAGGATTTTGATGCTTGTGTGTGAGAGTACAAGTATTTTTTTTATATATATATATGCAATGATAAAACCTTTAATATGATAAAAAAAGAATTCATTTAATCCGTAATACATAAATCTCACCTCTAAAGCAGATTTGCTGACTAAAAACTCATTTGCAATAATAATGAGCGTACCAATCAAAAATCCAACTCCAAAGCCATAGGTTGGCAAGTAAGAATCCTCTACAAATGTTAAAAATCTTATGATCCAACATAAATAATTTTTTTTGTTCTCTGTTCTGTTTTTGCTGCTTTAACGCGGTCTAAATCAAATTAATTTATGTTGGTACTAATTTTAAATTTTATTTACTTTATTCTAACATGTTTTGACTCCACCAGTATCCTTTTCAAATTACATTACAAATTACAATCAAAATTTTCAAAATATCAGTTCTAAAAACAATTATTTAGACCGTGTTGAAGCAGCAAAAACAGAACAAAGAACAAAAGAAAATGCGACCACATGCTACATACCACATTTCACAAATCTTGTAAACATAAATAATGCTACAAATGTTATTATCAATTTAAAGATTATGCTCCATGATATTTGTTCTGTACAAACAAATATCAATTAACAATGCTGGACAAAAAGAATCTTAAGATTTATATATAACACTTTAATAATCAAATGTAAATAAAGTTAATGCTGCCTTGTTTATTAAAATATGTGATCACGTTATATGATTTTCCCCAGACATGGGTTTCAAACCGCAAACGGCAAATTCAACATTGCAGAGATAGGCAACATCTTACCGGACCAGTATAGCTACATCTGAAGAAAATCATTTTATTAACCTATTGCTTTTTCATGTGTTCTGATGCTTTGACAGTATAGTAGGTTTTCAAAGCGTGTTTTTTATTTGTACCACATAATCTATTTGAGCTATTTGGATAAATAGAATTGTCATAATGTACTGAGCATATTATATTGTTTGATAGAAATGTATTTGATTGGCCACTGAGATTAATGTTTAAAGCTTCATTTCATAAATAATGCATAATATACCGTTCATAAGCTGCTATGTTTTTATTATATGTTCATGTTTAATGAATGCCTAATTCAAAACAATTTTGAATTAAGTCGAATAAATCATCTGAAATACCAACAGTCAAGATTTCAGTGCTGCATTGTATATGCATAAGTAATAATCTATTGATATTGAATTCCACTTGGAGAATAAACATATCACTCACTTTTCCTTTGCTGATTTAAATGAGAACTTGCTTTGTTTACAGATTGATATAAAGTCTCATCATCTGGGGAAATATTTAAAGCTTGCTGAAAAAAAAATCAACATTATAAAGACAAATTATGAATTGATAATTTATAATTTTCTTTTTTTTACCTTTTTCATGTGAAATCAATTTTTAGTTGGTATTAAAATGAATACAAAAAACAAATGTTTATATATAAAAATATATATTTATATATATATATATATATATATATATATATATATATATATATATATATATATATATATATATATATATATTGTAAAGATATTCATTGGATTTTTTTTTTTTATCAACAAGTACATGTAACACTAATTTTGTGATAAATCCTTAAAAAAACTTACTATATTGTCTTAATATTTTCGGACATTTTCAATGTCCATTGTCTGAGACTTTTCTGTCACCAGGTGGCAACACGTGACAGAAGTAGAAGTCAGTCATGGTTTGTTGTTGGGGGGTGGTCGAGGGCGCCGGTGGTTTGGGGCTGCCCTAGGTCTCAGGTTGTCGTAGGCGTGAGATAACTGGTATGCTCCTTCATCTCTGTTCATGTTCTCCTCAGTCTTCCGGATTGTTATCGACTCTAGGATTTGTCTGTCCAGTAGGTTCGACTCCTTACTCACAACTTTAGCACTATCCCAATCTGGTACATGGTTGAGGTTGTTCATGTGGTCAGTTATGGCTGATTGGTGAACTTCTGTGGTGCTGAGGCGAGTGGCTCTGGTGCGCACATTTTTATGGTCATGTGTCTCCACATTTCTTTGATGCTCCTTGAGCCATGTGCCAAACTTCCTGCCTGATTCACCAATGTATAAACTTGGACAGTTCTTGCACCCAATACTGTACACACTCCCACATACTTCTTCTTGTTTGACTTTGTCCTTGGGATGAACTAAAATCTTGCGGAGAGTCTTATAAGGTTTGAAGGCTGAACAGATCTTGTGATCTTTTAAAACCTTAGACATTCTTTCAGACAAGCCTTTAACGTAAGGGAGAACGACCATACCTCTGGCTCCCTTAGAGTCTTTTTCAGCTATCTTCCGAGACTTCATATTGTTGGTACCTTTCTTCTTTCTCTTCACTTCTTGAATTGCCCACTTAGGGTAATTACAAGTGGTCAGTGCATCCACGATCGTGCGTTCTTCAATCTCTTTATCTACCTCTTCTGTTACGACTGTGTCCATTCTGTCCAAAAGTGTTCTCACTACTCCTAGCTTATGTACAGTTGGATGGTGAGACTCAAAATTCAAATATTGATTTGTGTGTGTGCTTTTCCTGTACACCGTGGTTTTTGGAGAGCCATTGTCTTTAATTTCAATCAGGGTGTCAAGAAAAGGAATCTTATTCTCTACCATAGTTTCATGAGTAAACACTATACTGCGAGTCGTATCTACTTGGTTGAGATGATCATTGAGACGTTCCACAGTGCCGCACTTAATCTCCGTTACCTCTTCCACCACATTGGTTTGATGTCCTTATCCGCTGTGGCTATAGCTGTTTGTTCGAGGTTTTCTATAAATAAGTTTGCCACTATTGGAGACACTGGGCTGCCCATCGCTGTACCAAACTTCTGTTGATATAGTTGGTCATCAAATCTGAAGTAAGTTGTAGTCAACACCAGGCTTAGCAATTCCATGATGTCCGATGCTGTGAGCAACGTTCTTTGTCTCAACTTGTTATCATTAAGGAGACGATCTTTGATGATCTCAAGGGCCCTGTCAATGGGAGTGTTGGTGAAAAGTGAGACCACCCCCCAACAACAAATCATGACTGACTTCTACTTCTGTTACGTGCTGCCACCTGGTGACAGAAAAGTCTCAGACGATGGACATTGAAAATGTCCGAAAATATTAAGACAATACAGGGCTCGACATAGCCGCTATCCCGGGGATAGTAGCTTTTGTGAAGGGATAGTAAAATTTAGAAGTTGGTAGTCCGCCGATCTAGAATGATTTTAGGGGACGATAACGGCGGTTATTTGCCGATATAATATGCACTTTCCATTACAAATTTGAAGCCACAAATACTTTTATTTGTCTGCAATAAACCACGGCATGTGATATATGGATGGAATCGTCTTCTCACTATCTTCAAGACTTCAGTGATTCTGAACTTTATTGAATATTTTGGAATTCAAGTCTTGAATACATTTTTTCAGTGCAGTGATTAGCAAAGTATATTCTTAGTAGCAAATGCACAGAAAGATAATGTTTTGAGGGAATATGTAAAAGATAAGTCATTTCACTTATGAAATGTTTCTGTGATTTATTTGTATGGTGAAGTGATGAATGTGATGAATTTGTATGCTTGAAATTTCATAGTCCATGAATTTGTAAAAAAAAGCGATTTCATTGAATATGCAATCAGAACATTCCATTCATTTACTACAATAAAAACAACTTTGATAGTATTTTATATCTAAACTTATTCAGTATTAAAATATTTTCCATTCTCCAAAATATGGTAACTGCATTTAACCTGATAATATACAACACACAACATCAATGAATTGAAACAGAAGATTTCCCGGAAAAATGTAGGAATTGACCACGAGATTGGAGTGTCAATCGTGAAATTGAGCATGCTGACGTCTGATTTACCCGAACAAAGTGATGCTCAAGCATGCTCAATTTCACGATTGACACGACAATCGAGTGGTCAATCACCATTCTATCATGACTAAAATCCATTTTATTTAAAAAAAAATCATATACCATTCTCATTGCAAGTCAATTTCGTTTGTTTTGAGCGTGCGGAGACCACTACTACGGCGTTAGTCTAAACTTCTGCTCTCCGCTACACGGAACACGCCTTGCGACGTCAGCGGCTGTATTGATAATGTGAGGAGTTTAGACTAGCACCGTCCGCGTGCTCTGGAGCATGTTTTCCATTGCAAAATTGAGCACGCTGATTGACCAAGTAGCGTGGGTTATGGGCGGAGATTTTCGCACGGAATGATAGAATGACAAATTTCTGCTGCCTGAAACATGTTCATGTTGCATCAAGAGTACCCCAGAATGGCCGCTTTTGCCTCCAATTTTCAAAATTTTTCGGGAGGAGGGGGGTGGGGGCATGCCCCCGCAGCCCCCTAGTCAATCGACGTCTGCGGCGCAGATAGCACGCGCCGTTGGCGTATGCTTGCTGGGATATTCTGTTACTAGAAGGGCTAGCCAACTTCTCAACTAACTAGCCCTTCTGTCTATTTAATTAATACTTCTTATGTCAAGCCCTGCAATATAGTAAGTTTTTAAGGATTTATCACAAAATTAGTGTTACATGTTGATATATATATATATATCACATAAATAATCCAACGTACATTATAAACATCGCATTGAAGTACAGTGTAATTGTGAAAATCAATTAAAGACAGAAATTTAAACACATGTAATAAATCATAACTTTCTGTCATAAAGACTTAGTGGCAAAACCCATAGCGACGTACGGCAGCCGTACGTCAACCGTTCAATTGCTCCAATGCATTTTACATACCGTAAAACCCACAGTGAAAGCAGTAGTCGTCGGAAACGCCGTAAATCTCCCCTTCCCGATCAGGCCATTCCGATCAGGCCATTTCCCGATCAGGCCATTTTTGAAAAGTAGGCCAAAGTACTCAAATATCAAATCACGTGAGGAGAGTGACATAGTCATACAAAATGTCAAGTTTTGGTGATGATAGGTAATAAAGTCTTCCCAGGAGACAGATAAACACAAATTCGTAATAATTTGTTTAAAAAAAAAACATCGTAATTTCATCAAAAGTAGGCCAAAAGTACACCAAATCTAATCAGCTCTGGAAGTACAACGAAGCTAAATATGAAGTTTGGTGACCATAGGTCAAATACTTTTCCCTGTAGAGTGTTAACAAGGTTTATTACATGTAATTCGTAAGTTCAAAAAGTGGCCAAAAGTACACCAATATCAAATCACGTGAGGAGAGTGATATAGACATACCAAATGTCAAGTTTGGTGATGATAAGTCATAAACTGTTCCCAGGAGACAGATAAACACAATTACGTAATAATTAAATCATCGTAACTTCATCAAAAGTAGGCCAAAGTACACCAAAATCTAATCAGCTCTGGAGAGTAGTACAACGAAGCTAAATATGAAGTTTGGTGACCATAGGTCAAATACTTTTCCCTGTAGAGTGTTAACAAGGTTTATTACGTAACGCTCGTAAGTTCAAAAGTAGGCCAAAGTACACCAATATCAAATCACGTGAGGAGAGTGATATAGACATACCAAATGTCAAGTTTGGTGATGATAAGTCATAAACTGTTCCCAAAGACAGATAAACACAATTTAATAATATTTTTTTTAAAACACATCGTAACTTCATCAAAAAGTAGGCAAAAAAGTACACCAAAATCTAATCAGGTCTGGAGAGTAGTACATCGAAGCTACATATGAAGTTTGGCGACAATCGGCCAAATACTTCTCCCTAAAGTGTGGTAACAAGATATTTGTACCGAAGGTCATAAGTTCGTCAAAAGTAGGCCAAAGTACAAACAAATTTTTTTGAGACATACGATTGTCCTTAAACTAAACATATTTAATTTTCAAAGCAATAGCTCTCATGGTGTTTCAAGTTATAAGCTTTTTAAGTATGTGGGCCGGACATGACAGACAGACAGGACGGACATCACTAAAGCTAGAAATCTCCCCTCGGACTTTGTCCGGGGAGATTTAATTCTGCCGTATGGCAGATTTCATTGCCTCGAGGGGGGCAATTGGCACGAGCCGTACAGCGTCGTCACCGTTGGATGGGCACTTTAGTAACTTTTCTATTGAGCAAATCCCATACTGACGGATTGGCAAGCAAATCACCTTAGGGCACCAGTAATTAATCCTTTACTAGTAATGTGTTTATTAAGTTAAATGAATGCCATATTTCAAATAACTAATAATAATAATAATTGATATCTTACAATGATATTGTGTGTTTGAATTTAAACCGAGATAACCATCATGTTCTACGTTTATTACGTTTAATTTTGGCAGCGTTCAGTAGATCTACTTCTTTGTACAATGATATAGACAGAGTTTGCAGAGAGGTGTTTACTGTTTTCAGATACTACTTTTTCTTGTCGTTAATAATGATGATAATAATACTAAGATTCATAATAATCCGGTGTGCCAATTCCAGCTGCCGTACGTCAACTTATATGATCCGTCACTGTGGGTTTATAATCGCCGTACGGCAGTTTTGCCGTACGGCGGCCATCTGTTGCTGTGGGTTTTGCCCCTTAGGAGAAAACTTTTCTACAACCTTATATGACCACAATGCATCTTGGTAATGTTCTGCTGCAAATTGGACTTCTCCCTGTCTAAAATATCCCTGAAAAAATATAATATTTTCATGACATTCTAATGTCAACGAGTGATGAAGGATATGTTCAATTATAAATGATTTACGCATGTATATAGTAAAGTAGTTAGGCTAAAGTAATAAAAAATATAGACATCAATTTACAAATAAAAAAAAAAAAAAAAAAAAAAAATACCAGCTACTACTTTATATGAGAGAAACAGCATTACCTTCTGCCATTTAGGATTCAATTTAATACAGGTTTGAGCATCTTCCAATGCATGATAGTACTGCTGCATCTTCAGAAACATTAATGAGCGGTTTGAATAGAGGGTTGCTTCTTTGGGAGCCAATTTTATTGCTTTAGAATAATGTAGCATGGCTTCAATATGTTTGCCATTCTTCGCACAATCATTTCCTTGCTTCTTTGCCTCTTCTGCCTACATCGTATAGATGATCAGATTAGAAAAAAATAATATTTGGCAGCCCCAAACCAGTTCAATAAGAAGCACCTACATTTGAGACAAGTAAGGTAGTTCATTAGCCAAAATTGATTAATTTATTAACATGATAGATCTTTGCTCACAGAGTTTGTGTGCAAAGTGTTCCATTTCAAATAGATTAATACAATATTTTATTCATAATAACACTTCCTTAAAATCAAAGATATCTTAAAGGATTTCGCCGGGTATTAAAAAGTACATTTTATGTGCAGATGGGTGACTTTCCATTATGCGGCACATGCCTTAAATTTTGAAATTTTTACACTGTTACGAACCTCACACTTGGTATTGCCATGTAGAACACTAAACGTACTGATCAAGTACTACGTATAGAACAACAATTACTAAAACCGGTCATACACATAGAGGGGGTCTAAACCGTGAATGTTACGTATGATGTGAAGTTTAGTGACCTCTACAATGAGGATTTCACGTCATAGGGACATGGCGCTGAAACCAAACCCGAACAAGCGTAAACAGAGAATGATTCTCCAGTTTGCACGAGCAAACCGGGAAGCCGTGTGTGCAGACAATGATAAGGCGGCGACCGAGATCGACCGAATGTATCACGTGGGATGCGACGCGCAAAATCTGTGGAACTGCTTCATCGATTGTGTAAACGAAAGTGTGAAAAAGCATGTTCCGTCTAAAACAGTGAAATCCAAATATTCACTGCCCTGGGTAACTGGTAAAATCAGGAAAATGCTCTATCGGAAAAAGCGCATGTTTCGCAAAGCAAAAAAGACTGGAAAGTGGAAGACATATAATGCCTTCCAAAAAGACTGTAAGCGTGCCATCAGGCAGTTCAAAACCGTTCTGGCAGTACATAAAGTCTCGCCGTTCAGATAACGTCGGTGTATCGCCTCTTAAAGACCACGGTCAGTTAGTTAGCGATAGTAGTGGTAAAGCGCGAATCTTATTAGAGCAGTTCAAGTCAGTATTCACCATCGAAAGCGGAAACCCTCCCGACGGGAAAGACTTGAAGGAGTATCCACCCGCCGGTACCCTCCAAATAGTTGAATCTGGAGTTCTCAAACTGCTAAAGCGTATCAATGCTTCGAAGTCGAACGGCCCAGATAACATACCCAACAGGGTGTTGAAAGAATGTGCGGAAAGCATAGCGCCGATCCTTACCAAGATCTTCCAGCGTTCAGTTGATACCGGCGTGGTCCCGAAAACCTGGCTTAAACGCCAACATCTCATGTGCGTTTAAGAAGGGGACCGCCATCGCAGAGAACTACCGCCCTATTTCTCTGACATCGGTATGCTGCAAGCTCCTAGAGCACATCATATGTAAACACATGCTGAACCACTTTGATATCTATAGAATTCTCACAGACTTGAATCACGGTTTCCGCGCTGGCTACTCATGTGAAACACATCCATTTCTATAATCAGTATGACCGTAACGCAGCATTTCTATAATCAAAGTGTTAGACATGACGAGGCGCTGCTAGGAAAAGAAGATATGGCATACGAGGCACCTTTTTCGATTTTAGCAAAAGTGTTAGACACTGTGTAGTAGATGGTGAAACATAGTGAAACTAGAGAAATATGGCACCCCAAGGCTTCCCGATTGGATAGCAAACTTTTCTTGTTCATAATAATGACTTACGTTGTAGTAGATGGTGAAACATCTGACGAAACAGAAAATCAAAGGGTACCCCCAAGGCACCGTATTAGGCTCTTTACTTTTTCTTGTTCATCAGACTTACTGGACTGTGTAAATCTCAGGTCAGACTCTTGATGATTGTCTGCTGTACAGGACAATAAACTGCTTTAATGATCATATTGCACTTCAGAAAGATCTCGATGAGCTTCACATATGGGCTGGCGTTGGGGCATGAAATTCAATGCCAAAAAATGTTACATTTTGAGCATCCGTAACTCTTCCCAACATATACATGTACCAAGTTGGTGGGGAATTTCTGAAAGTTGTTAAAAACACCCCATATCTCGGGTCACGATATATCGACACCCTCAGCTGGGAAGAACACATAACTAAATCCTGCAAAAAAGGCATCTTCTGTGTTAGGATTTTTGCGGAGAAATCTCAGAATGTGTCCGAAGACACCAAGCGCATTGCATACCACTTGTTGTACGTCCCATCTTAGAATACGCGGCGACAGTTTGGGACCCGCACAAAGCTCGAGATATCGACCGTCTTGAACGAGTCCAGAGACAGGCTATTCGTTTTGTTACTGGCGACTACCGCTCGCGAGACCCAGGTTGTGTTACGAGTATGATGCTACGGCTAGACATTCCGCCACTCCAGGAGCGAAGGAAAGCGTGCAGGCTCACCCTGATGTACAAAATCGTGGAGGGACACCTGCCTGCCATGCGTCGGGATGTTTTCCTTGTACCACTGAGGAGAAACAAACGTCCAATTCAAGACAGACATTTGCGGAGCGATTTCATCAACACGAGTATTGTGAGCCGCTCAGTTACCAACAACTCTAAGTGTTTTGCTGTTCCACGCTGTAGAACCCAGCCATCTGAGAACTCTTATTTTCCATGAACTATTCGCGAGTGGAATCAGCTACAGGAATATCAAGTCACTCCAGAGTCCATCGACCAATTCAAGGCATCCCTGGTCGGTGGCGCAGTGACAGACTAAATTAAACACTGCGCTCTCTCTATCCGTTGCCTGTTTATGTCACTTTTGATTGAGGCAATGTAACCTTACAGATTACAGATTACGTAAAATTCACGGATTGTGTGTATGGCCGAACTGTGCGATATAGATCTATATCTAGTATATGGCGACACAAAATCTGGATCTGGATTTGGGATTTTTTCAGAAGAGGTAAAACGCGGAGGAAAAAGGTGAGATTCGGAAATTTAGAGCGCGTGTACTAGTACCCTGAGGCTAAACAATACATCCCCTGGTTATTGTACACAGTATAAATTTCAACGGAAAAAAAATGTTAAATCACACCTGCAAAATTTAACAGTCGCGAAATATTCTAATTTCACAGTAAGGTCTAGATTTTCTAGTATTTAAAAAAAATACCTCAGGTGTTAATGTGGGTGGTGCCATCTTCAAAATATGGTTAAAACAAGTATGAATATATTACCAACAATAAATGTTTTAATCACTGATATTTAATACAACTTTTGGACATTTCTATCAAAATAGAGTTTCTGAAATCAGCATCTCATGGAAATGGGAAAATACCTTTAATAAGGGAATTCCGTTATTGCTAGTAAAAATAGAATATTTGACATAGCCTTGTTCAACCAGACTCTGCATTGCGCATGCCACAACAGGGTCTCAATGATTGAGACTATATTTGACAGGGAATCACCGGGAAAGCCCATGTTTTGATGAGGAAGATTTTTTTTCAATGATTGCACAACTGCACAATAAAACTGATTTTTACAGGATATCTAATTAGACATCATGAGTGGAGACGATTTACCATTAAATATAAGGGTAATGTTACTATTTTAGTCCACTATCTGCAAGGGTGGATTTGTTGTCTTTTCGCTAATCCAAAATTAGCATTTAAACAGCTCAATTAAACAGGACTACCATTCACCAATCATGAGTGCATTATGTGACAATTTCTGTAATCTCTGTAATCTGTAAGGTTACGTTGCCTCAATCAAATGTGACATTAACTGGCAACTGGTAGAGAGAGCGCAGTGTTTAGTTTAGTCTGTCACTGCGCCACCGACCAGGGATGTCTTGAATTGGTCGATGGACTCTGCAGTGACTTGATACTCCTGTAGTTGATTCCACTCGCGAATAGTCCGTGGAAAATGAGTTCTCAGATGGCTGGGTTCTACAGCGTGGAACAGCAAAACACTTAGAGTTGTTAGTAACTGAGCGGCTCACAATACTCGTGTTGACGAAATCGCTCCGCAAATGTCTGTCTCGAATCGGACGTTTATTTCTCCTCAGTGGTACAAGGAGAACGTCCGGGCGCATGGCAGGCAGGTGTCCCTCCACGATTTTGTACATCAGCGTGAGCCTGCACGCTTTCCTTCGCTCCTGAAGTAGCGGAATGTCTAGTCGTAGCATCATACGCGTAACACAACCGGGGTCTCGCGAACGGTAGTCGCCAGTAACAAAACGAACAGCCTGTCTCTGGACTCGTTCAAGACGGTCGATATCTCGAGCTTTGTGTGGGTCCCAAACTGTCACCGCGTATTCTAAGATGGGACGTACAAGTGAGAGGTATGCAATACGCTTGGTGTCTTCGGGACACATTCTGAGATTTCTCCGCAAAAATCCTAGCACAGAAGATGCCTTTTTGCAGGATTTAGTTATGTGTTCTTCCCAGCTGAGGGTGTCCGATATCGTGACCCCGAGATATGGGGTGTTTTTAACGACTTTGAGAAATTCACCACCAACTTGGTACATGTTGGGAAGAGTTACGGATGCTCAAAATGTAACATTTTTTGGCATTGAATTTCATGCCCCAACGCTCGGCCCATATACAAAGTTCATCGAAATCTTTCTGAAGTGCGAGATGATCATTAAAGCAGTTTATTGTCCTGTACAGCAGACAATCATCTGCGAAGAGTCTGACCTGAGATTCAACCCACATATTGTTCTGTGTAAAATTTATCAGATTTTTAGCCCATACAATTGTCGGGTATGAAGATTTATTTGATTTTAGCACATATTGTTGGGTTATCATGCTGACAGTGCCAGGGCAGGGGCTGTGACAGCCTAGCCTACTACAATATTGGCCTTTACATCACATCCTTACATTGTAGACCATTGTAGATCACCAAATCGGCCATTCACATAAAACGTGAATTTTACGTCTGACGTGAATTTTGGTGACCTCTGTCTATAACGGGTGAGCTCATGTCTTACGTAAACTCACGGATTGTGTGCGAACAGTGCGATTGATGCTCTATAACCTAGTATTAGTAATAATAATAATAATAATACAGAATTTGTAATCTGCACCAAGATATCCTATAAAGTTCAACAGCGCAGCCCAGAGCTAACAGTCAATACAAATGCATACATATCATATATCCTACTAATGCATATCAATCAAAGACACATAACTATTCACCATAAGCTACATGGAATAAATGTCTTTTCAGAGCAGATTTAAAAGTACAGAGTGATGTAGCAGACTTAACATTCTCTGGTAGCCTATTCCACAAAGTTGGTGCACTTTTTGCAAAAGCGCGATCCCTATAGGTTTTGAGTCTAGTTTTGGGTACAGTCAGCATCTGCCTGTCAGCAGATCTGAGTGTCTGGGTTGGTTGGTACACAGTTAATAGCTCAGCGAGATACTCTGTGCGTCACCATTCAAGCATTTGTATGTAAGAAGACATATCTTGAACTCTATTCTTTTGTCCACTGGTAGCCAGTGGAGTGTCTTTAAAACTTGGGAGATGTGATCGTACTTGCCAGTTCTTGTAAGTATGCGTGCAGCGGTATTTTGGACCTTTTGCAGCCTCTTTATATGGGTGTCTGGTAAACCAAACAGCAGAGAGTTACAGTAGTTCAAGCGACTGCTAATAGAGGCATGGATTAAGTTTAAACAAGCTTCAAAATTTAGGTAATTGCGGATGCGGCTGATAGCTCGAAGTTGATAGTTGGTCTGTCTGATGATTGAATCAACTTGAGGCTTCATTGACAAAGTATCATCAAATATCACGCCAAGGTTAGATTAGTCCTAGCTATAACATATATAAAGTTCTACCTTATAGGCCTAGGGCTACCCCCTGGCAGCTCTACTCTTGTGTTTCAAATTGCAGTACAGTCTTGAATAAGAATACAGGTTGGAAAATCACGCCATTATTAATAATAGTACTAGTTCGGATATGAATAAACATATACTGGATAGAAATTCAATTGGGGTTTCAATAATAATTTATGGGGGGCGGGTGCAGACAACTTTTAATTCCCACGAGATCGAGTGAGAATGTCTATCAGCGCAATTCATGTACGGTGCCTAATAATGACCAAGCTTGTTTTTTTATAGTGTTCACTGTAGCGTTATACTACTAGGAATTTGGAAAGTTGGGATGGCTTGCATAATGATATATAAGCTGATGATTTTCGCTGGATGTACCATGGGTTTCCAACGGGAGACATAGCATTTGATATTGAGAAGATTGGTCGCCTCTCACATTCATCATAAAACCATTCTGTTGACATTCTCTATAATAGCCCTGTTATAAATGGAGTTTCAATGATTCATACAGAACATCGTATTGCTTTTATCAGAGCATTCTGATGTCATCTACCAAGCATACTTTTTAATGGTATATAAGCTGTAGTGTAAATACTAGAGGTAAGACCTTCGGTGAGTTTTAGTCCTCGAACCTCCGGGATATTTTACCGAACATTGATAAGTAGGTAAGTGATTTGTAATGAGTAATGTGGGATAATGATACTACATAATAAAAGTTGCGATTTTTTAATGTGTAATTGGCGCAACACATAAGAGCACAATGTACCTTGTGACCTTCAGTGAACTTATAACCATATTACTAGTGACCATGTCTACTATTAAATGCCTGTACGTCGTTGACTTTCATAAATGGTCACCCGTGTTGTGGTCATATCGCAACCCGTCCTAATTCATGATTAAGTTGCATCGCAACTAATTCATGATTAAGTTGCAGCCTTTTAAGGTGTTGACATGCTGATTTAGTATACATACACCCTTTGATGCTGCCGACGATGGTGGTCAAGTTGTGTTCACTAACTGTGCCCGTGTGTTGTTCATATACAATGTGCAGATCTACATGTAATATGAAAACTTTATTAGCGCATTTATTTACTTTGGTCATTGAACTAACTGGCCGAATTATCAGTTACATAAGAACTCCCTGCCTTCTTGATTGAAATTTAATTGCACGTCCTGTAACCAGTCACAAGGTCGAACCAGCCACCAGCGTGTAAAATAATTAAAGTGGTTAGCAATAGTTGATTGTGTAACATGCACTTTTCTTTATATATTAAAATGGATCCGTTTAAAGTTATAACATTGCAGTTTTTGGTATTCACGTGGCTCTCCGTGCGCAAAAATACAAGCACGTTAGTTCCTGAAATTTTGGCTATTCAAATAACCTTCAAAGGTAAAGGTAGACGAATGAAGTTTAGAAGCTTCTAAGATTTGTCCCATCTCTAGTAAATACTTTTGAATTACAGTAACAGTGAGTGACTTCCACTTCAGGTAGCTGTGTTGGCCGATCACCTTTCTTGCCCAGTATGTATGTGTCAGTTGAAAGCTACGATGGTAACACCCTGTGGTCACCGGTACTGTCAACCCTGCATCACCGAATGTGTTGGCCGTCATCATAAATGTCCCGTGTGTAATCACCCACTCCAACAACAAAATCTTATCAAAGATCACCAATTTGATGAACTGATAGGTAAAGTAAAAATGTTTATGTGTTATGTATTGTTTTCATCATTATTAACTACCACTGTTAATTTTTTGATTCAATTCCATGTACCAATTAGATGTTAACTGTAAAAGAAAATCTATTCTGTTGACATTGTAACCTTAAAACCAACAGAATTTAGGTAGAAATATAGGTTGAAAGACATGAATTATGATTTTTAATTATTAATTTGTAGGTGCCATTAATAAAGAAAAAGATGTTGCAGAAGAAAAATACTTTGACACGCTAATTAACACAGGTTTAGTGAATTTTGTTATCAAATATATATGTTAACAAAATTTTGAAAAGTCCAAATGTTGTAAGAGCTCCTATGATTGTACTAGTATTTGTTAATTGTAGCTGCTCGTTCAAATGACTCTGAATGCTTGTCACCTGCCACTGGAGATGTCAAGAATTTTTCTCCCGTTGAAATTGTGCTAAAAAGTAAGTTTTTTACTCATGAATATTAGAATTTAACAATAACAGAAAACTGTCTTAACTTTATTTTACTAGTGAAATGATATTTCCTGCAAGTTAAAACAAAATGAACACTTTTCAGAACATTTGAAGACCAGCCTTATAGCTCACGAACGATACTATCAAGTAAGTTATTTTGAATTGTTTAATATTTAGGGAAACCACTGTATGAAATAGGAATATTTGGTGGCCATGTTTTGGCTGAACTTTTGAAAACATCTAGTCTTGCTTAATGAGCAGGCAATTTTCTTTAGTGGTGCGATCTTAAAGGCTAGCTATATTGCGTGGTTCATAAAAATAGCAAATTTTCATGAGTTTCATATCCTGGCAGGATATTCTGTAACTGCCCTTTCGATTGTGTTGCATTATTAACATATTTCTGAGTGTGCAAATGTTGTCTTCTCAGGAGCTGCGAAAAGAATTTGATGACAGACTTGGAAGGTTGGATAAAAGCTATCAGCAGAAGAAAGAATCTGTATTTGAATTGTCGGCTTCATCTGTTGGTATGAAATCTTTTTGATAACGTCTGGGATTTTATTAAAATTTATGAAACTCACATTTTATTATTAAAACAAATTGCAGTCTGTAATAAGTTCTTTTCAGTATAAACAAAAGTTGATTTCATAATATTTTGTAGTTTTGAAATTCTGAGCTTCCTGCTTGTTTATTTATTTATTTATTTATTTATTTATTTATTTATTTATTTATTTATTTATTTATTTATTTATTTATTTATTTATTTATTATTTATTTCAGATATTAACATGCATAAAAACATATAATATCCATAGATAAAACAAAAAGCTAAAATTATATACAATTATAGACATTAAGAAGTTTAAAAAATTAGAACAATCGTAGGTTCCATACTAAATTATGACTGGATCTTTGAAATTTATCACAATCGGTAATTGCTGATAAAATGGAATTGTCACTTAAAAACACACGATTACGAAAACCAAATACGAGTTTTCTTTCAATAACAATAAAAGGATCAACATGCATATTTATCATTGTTACCGTAGTATTATATTTATCACAATTAAATAGTCCTCTGAAGATTCGTTTAAAAGCAGTAATAAATTTTTTCCTACATTCTTGAGTATACGTAGACCATAGACATATACCATAAAAATTACAACAATAGGACTTATACAGTTTAACTTTAACATCATCTGTACAGTGACGAAACCTTTTTATAATTGAATTACATCTTGCATAAGTACTTCTCATTTGTCTTTTAATATCATCATTATCGCACAGCTGATTGTGAATAAAACACCCTAAATATTTATGAACTGCAACATCTTTCAACTTCTCACAATCTAATTGAAACTTGGGAACATGAATGTTATGTAAAAACTTTGGTTTAAAACACATAGTAACAGTTTTCTTACGATTATACATCAATTCATAGTTATGGGCATACAAGTTACAAACATTTAATAGATTTTGCAATGCAGCTGGTGACGGAGCTAATAAAACAGCATCATCAGCATAGAACAAATGATTTGTCTTTGAGCCGTTTATAATGCACCCATCATCTGAGGTATTTAATAATAAACAAAGATCGTCCATGAACAAGTTAAAAAAGGATGGAGATAGAATACGCCCTTGTGGGACACCATTAGATACATAAAAGGGATCTGAAATATTTGTGCCCCATTGTACAACATACTTTTGTAATGTATACCAGCTAATAAAAAGTCTAACAAGAATAGTAGGGAAACCACGAGCTAATAGTTTACTAAAGAGATGCCAGTGATTGATTTTAGCGAAAGCTTTACTGGCGTCGAGAAAACAAGCATATACTGGACTATTTATGAGTTATAATATTCAATAACTTGCTTAAGTGCAAATATACATAAATCTGTTGAGAGTTTCAACTTAAAACCAAATTGGTTAGAACTTGTATGCATAAAATCTTTATATCGCTGAAGTACTAAAAATTCAAAAACTTTAGAAATGACACACGTGATTGCCAATGGCCGATAATTATCCTTGTCACCAGCATTACCTTGTTTATCTTTAATTATCGGAACAATTATTGTATACAACATACAAGGTGGTAAGTAATTATGTATAACAATGGCGTTAAATAAAAGAGCTAACAAAACACTAAGTTTATCATGTGCATATTTCATATGTTCACCATAAATATCATCAAGACCACTTGATTTACCTGCTTTAAGTCCCTTTATAGCTTCCATAACCTCATCTACATTGAATCGGTCAATGTTGAGACTAGATTCTCTGATAGAATCAAACACATGAGGTTTTTGGCTGACATCATTCGAGGAATTAAGTATAGTTTGAAAATGACATTTCCACATATCAGAGATATTTTTACTGCCTGTAACATTATTGATAGTAGAAGCAGGATCACAATTGTCATTTGACATTTTCGTAATTTCCTTCCAAAATTGTTTATCATTTTTAACAAGTAATTTTTTAGCCAAATGATATGCCTTTAAAGTACTATCAAAGGTTTTACATTTACGGAATAGATACTTGAAGTAGGCTCGTCTTTTTTTCATATTTTCAAATATTATACCATGTTTTGGTTTACTGCGCCATGTTAGATAGGTATCTATTCACTATTGTAGTTTATATAAATTAGGCTCTCACGCTAGATTTGTATCAGTAATCATTATCTTTCATACCTGAATTGTAGATGTTGAAAGAGAACTAGAAAAGTTACAATCTGATCTGGAAGTACAGAAAAATGCCCTACATCAGGAGCTGGACAGATGTTCACAACTTGTCGCTGAAGCATACGATAGGTAGCAAACTACAGCTTTTATGCCTTCAATGTGTCACTGTATTTGCAGTGTTTTAGACTCACATCTTGTTGCCTGTTCTTCAAGCAAATGGCAAATGAGTTTCAATGTGAAAAAATGCAAGACCCTTAGAATAACAAGAAAAAACAAGCATAAGCTCAACTACAAGTACCTAATGTTTACCCCCACCACAGAGTCTACTGGCATGCAAGTTTCAGATGAAATGATGCACTCAGCCCAAAACATACTTACCATTAATCCACCAAATAGAAAATTTTCAGCTCTAGATGAAATAACATCTGATAAATATTTGGGTGTGATCCTTGATAGCAGGTTGTCATTCGATGAGCACATTGATGCCATTAGCAGTAAGGCCACAAAATTATTGAACCTTTATTGTCGAAATTTGCATATGTGCAGTCCACAGATAAATGAAAAGGCATACAAGTCCATTATACGTCCCCATTTCGAATATGCCTCACCTGCGTGGAACCCTCACACATCGCGGAATATCAACAAATTAGAGGCTGTCAAGCGAAGAGCAGCTCGCTTTGTGATGAATGACTATAATTATGGACCAAACTCAAACTTGAGTAATAGCATTACTACAAAACTTAAAAAGTGGCTGCCGTCACAGCACAGAACAGCAATTTATAATCTGTCTATGTTTTATAAGATTAAAAATAACACCTTGTCAATATTTCCTTCCCATCTACTGTACAGTTGTCATACAGATCTGATGTAAGATACAATAGAGTTAAAATTCTCCACTCCGACGCATACAAATATAGTTTCTTTTGTAGTATCATTCGTATATGGAAGATGCTTCCTATACAAATATTAGATGCAGGATCCATTGAAATTTTTAAAGCTAAGTCATTAATATGGATGACCCCTTTACATTGGGAAAACGTATGTAATACCTGGACTCTTGTATAGTATTCATTTGAAATGTTGTTGGTGTTTTTTTGTTCTTGTTGTTTTTCTAATTCACTGCAATTGTTTTTTATTATTGCACTTGTATATTATCAATTCATGTACATGGCATGTCACAAATGCATAAAATTTCCTGTGGGGCCATCGGCCCTTTCAGAAATAAAGATTGAAGATTGAAGGGTGACTTTCAATGTAGCATGGGTTAGATTTTGATCTTTGTCATATTCCAGACAAGTTATTGTCCGTTTATTTTTTGCCTATATCAGAGGAGACCATTTAGAGCATGCTTATGCACACTGGTTAAATGGCTTAACATTTACACTTTTTATTTATTTTTATTAATGAAAGTGATTGCAATCTTACAGCATATTAAATCCATATTCAACAACATATTGTTTCTCTTTCTTTCTCCAGGCATTTGTCATCACACATTCCTAATCTGTCTGTGCTACCAGTAAAGGTCACTTTAAACTTTCTAAACAAGAACATTCTAATTCCTGATGTAGAAATCCAGCCTCATCACAGGTATTTGAGCTTCACATAGTGTTACATTATATTTGTATGATTGGTGGCATTAAATATTTCAATGCATGTTGAATTATGAAATACATATTTGAATTCTTTGCAATTTTACAGTATTGATGACATTAAGAAGGCGTTAGCGGAGAAGATGGACTTACAAGGTGATAAAATTATAAAGATGGGAAATGAAGTGAAAGTCTTAATTTTCAGGTAATAGTAAAACTTATTTTTAATATGTTATATCTCAATAATTATGTGATAATTTTCTATGTACACAGTCATATTATTATTAGCAATGACAAGATTTTTTTTTAAAGATGAAACTGTGCACCATGGTCATATTGGAGTGTACATTGGTCATAAAAATGTTTTACGCACTGAATCGCAGTGTATTTGAATTGAAAATCAATTTCAGTCCATTTAGCCAACTTAGTCACTACGAAATGATGGAAGTAGCGAGTGATTTGGTCGAGAGAGGAGTAACACATCCAGATGCAATCCTTCTTACTGAAGGAATCCGGCCCGTCATGCAGTTGTCCATGGTAGATGCTGTTCTTTTTGTGTTTCTGTCACCAAAACTATTTGTTGGATATCTCGTAGTCAGATTGTAGTGGTCAGAGGGCTCTTATACTTCAAACATCACACTATGGATGCGCCATGCTGTTTGTAACAGGGAGATTGTAATATGTGCAATGAGTAAATCTAGCATATATATTATGCAGTATGTGCAATTTGTTCTACATTAGAATTTTGTGTTCAAAAAGGAGAATTTATGTTATTATTCTGAATGTAACACTTACCTCATAACAGTATTGAAGAAAGTTTTGAATTATTTTTGTACAAAAAACTGCTAATGTGTAAAAATCAAGCTGATATAGTAACGTGTTTTCAGTGATTGTTTTTTTTTGCTTTTTGTTTTTTAGAAAAATGGCAGTCATGTTGCAATACTGGGACAGATACAGTGTGAAAGTGACCTGCCTAAACAGTGTTTTGCAACAACCTTTGCTGCAAATAATGATCTATGTGTGGATTATTTTAGTTGTAGAGAATGCAAGATTAATTGTATGTATATTTTATTACTTTAAAGATAATACTCAGTCATAAAAATATTTGTTCTGAAAAAACTAGTATCAATAAACAATGTCTTTTTTGTTGCAAGTCTAAGGAAATTAAGATTTATATTTTTGATGTGTGATGTTCATTATACTTTTAAATCAAGAAGAAAATATTGCATTGTCTTCTATGTCATCTATTGTTTTATCACACAGTTTTGACCATTGTTTTTACTGCCAAATCAATTTGTGCAATATTAAGAGTCTTTCAGCTTGACAAGTAACAATGAATTCGAAAATTCACTTTTGTTTTCTTTCTGTCTTCAGGGATATGTCGGCCGTGTATGGACGTATGCCACAAAGGTGAGTGTTTACGTCAAAACCTCAAAAGCTCCATATAAACAAAAATTGTGTGTCTTGTTCGGTTTTAGATTTAAAATTTCCTTCATGAATAGTAGATATAAATGAATTGAAATAAGATATGCAAGTGAAGCTGATCATGTATATTATTAGATTTATAACTAATCAAGAAGTTGTATTTTATTGTCTGAAGAGGACGTTTGTGGTTGAAAGATGAAAACTGTATTTTGATCACAGGATTGAAACAGGGCATTTGGATATTAGGAAAAGAGCATGAATGCACTATGAATCTGGTGTAAATGATTGACAGTTAGCTGAGCAGCCCCTATAACATTATACCGCATATTATGTTGACCTTGTGCATGATTACAGCGTATATATACCATTAAAACAATCAGGAATTCATTTAATCCTTTGTGCATTACAGAGCATTCTATATCTCCCTACATCATGGGCCATAAACCAACATGGTGAGTAAGCTACATATTGTTATGCATTATTTGCTCTTAAAATTTTAAATAAATTGTCATTGGCACTTGCATCACAGATCTTGCTCTCATGAAGAACTTCAACTGTTTTCAGCTCTGACAATTAACAAGTAGTTATGCATACATGTTCATGAGCAATGGCAAAAATGTTTCTTTGCAAGACTGCTTACTACCGGTACCTCTAAGTTACATGTATCTGTGCAACTACAGTCAGTGATTTTTACCATGAAACTTGAATTGAAATATTTCAAGTTTTATGCTAGTCATTGTGTAATGTGGAGAAAATATTTGTTTTAATATGCAATTTTCATTATTCGTTTTTACAGTCTAAATTGCCTATATTTTATGTGATTGTATGACACTATGTACTTTTGGTATGAAATAAAACAAACATAACAAATATATATTGAAATATGATATATAAAATTAGTGGAAATAAAACAACTGTAATCGTATTCTAAGAGTGACATTATTATATTATTTTCTCTCCAGGGCCTGTTGCTACTGTTCCAAGAAAAAGAAGTGCACCATGACAACCACTGGTTAAGACAATCATCCTCTTAGCTTTATATTTACTTTTTTAGTACCTTACTATTTTTTTTTAAATTTCTGAATATTAGGTCTTATCAATTAGAATATTCATTTTTGAGGGGGAATTTTGAGTTAACACATTTTTTCTGTTAAAATTTTTAATCAAGATATAGTGACTTCACTGTTATGTAGCAATTATAATGCAACTCAAAAATAGGTTTAGCTTTTTCATGCATTATTTTGAATTATGGCAACTACATTTTAGTCCAGGCAATTTTAACGACTTAATCAGAATTTTAGTATTGATGTAGTTGGATTGTATGATCTCTGTGATTTAGAAATATGTGCAATGTATGAGGCTGCGAAAAGTTTTGTTTGTATCTTGATACAATGAACTGTTTGTTGGAGGTGACAATTCTATATTTACATATTGTGTTGTGCATGAGGAAGAACAGAATTTGGAAAACTGTATGACTGTGAGATGTGAGAGTGAGATTATAGCATGCGAAGATATTTCATATTTCATTATTATTCAGAAGAAGCAAACTAGGTATATTGCTCTAGTTTATAGCTAATTTTCTTCCTGTTGATTAGTGATGGATAGATTTATGAAAATGGAAGACCATAACCTTTGCAGAGGTAATCAAAAGAGCTTAATGTAAAGCTCCATATGTATTTATTTTATTTTAAGAATACCTGCAACTTATAATGTAAAAGAGCCTGATGTGCTTAATGAATCCTAGTGGCTTTATAGAAAATGTAAATGAATAAACAGCCCATGTATTCATATGGCAAGACTTCATACAGTTAGTTGTATTTCATAAGTACTTTTAAGGATTCACCAGTGGTATAACATTATTTAGAGATTTTATTTCAACCTTATTAGTCCCTCATATCAGTTTGCAATACTTTTAATTATTTTTTTGACAAAACACCATCCATAATATGCAAAATCAATTGAAAATTGTTTTCAAATTATTCTAATTTTCTACCTTTGCAGCTGGGAAGCAATGGTATGAAACAATTTAAAGATAAAGAAAATAATACGCTCCAGAAATTGTCACAATTTCATCTAAAATATCCAAATACTGGTATTCAATAGTCTATGAATTTTTTACACATCCTTAAATGGCCATTGACATTGTATATGTAACATGATTCATACAGGCGATCAGCGCTCTGCTTTCCCATAATAACCTCCAACAAGTTCACCATTTCGACCATTGTCAAGAGTCTTGATGGAGACAACTTTTGTTATTTCATCAAATCTGGAATTGAAAAAAATAAATCAACAATTGAGGATATTTCAAAAGTATTTAACACCCAGCTTTTTGTTTAAATGTGTTTCATATAAAAATGAAATCGTATTTGTGGAAAAATATGAAGATAAAAGTGTTTTGAGCCTCTAATCATTATCATGGATTTCCGAAGGCAGTCCAGCCAGACTATGGGACTGAATAAAATGTAGTAATTGCTGTGCCGCATCTATTGATTATAAACAAATTTAATGATAATTAAGATGAGATGCAATAATAAAATTTTATTATTGCATCTCATCTTAATTATCATTAAATTTGTTTATGGGACTGAAACTTACATTTTCTTCCCCTCTGGTGTGCACACAAAGATCACACCCTCCGGTCGGTCTTTGGCATCAGGACCATTACATAGCATGTTGCTCTTTGTTGCTAGCACTTTCACCACCTCCAGAATGTTATTCTAGAAACAATGAAGTAAATAATCAATCAGGCAAATTGCTGTATCCACAAATGTAACGGTACCATTCTACAATTAGAAAATAGAATGTTGCGACTGATGATCAACATGAATTACAATCATTATAGCCTCTGTCCATGACATTCGTGCATGAATTACTAAATTTGTGGTGTAAACATACCTGTACATCCAGTAATGAGGTTGCCTTCTCTTTGGCCTGTTCTATAATGTCCTCTCCGCTCATATCAATAAGTTCTGAAACAGAATTATTTATAATATTAGAAACGTAAATAGAGTATGTGCAATTACAAGTTTATTTATTCCATTATGTGGGCCTAAGTATAACACCAAACTAGTTGAGAAGTGCAATATGATAATTGCACGTGAAAATGTTCACACGAACACTACGAAGAGTCAAACTATTGGGAAAATTTAAGTATATAAGGGAGAATTCATAAAGTACTGATGGGGACGGGTCGGTAAAATATGGGGAGAACAAGAAAAGTGTTATGGTAATGAGGGAACGATTTTTAGCCAAAATGTAGCAGCCATCAGTCCTTGGAAAAGAGATTGTGATTCACTAAAAAAGTGAACTAGGCCCCCGGGACTAGGCCTACTAAAGGTATCTCTATATCATTTTACACAAACCGGGGTATCCAATAAAAGGTAATTTATTACGATTGTGTTATTGGCATGACTTTTATAAAGGGGGAGGCCAAGAAAAAATTTCTACTTTAAAACGGGGAGGACAAGAAGGCATAGTTTCAACCATCGAGTTCTGAAAGTTACCGACACCCCCTTCCCCACCCCTACTTTATAAACATTCCTTAAAAAGTCGTTCGATGATTACATGTTACACAATACGGTGGCAGGCCCCTGTTAAGAGTTCCAGCTGGGGGCCCCACGACAACTTAATTCAATGCCCTCGGTGCAAATCTTGAATGGGCACAGAACAGAGCAAATCATTGTACCAATTAAGCTATTTTTGCTTTAAGTATAAATATACTGATTGTATTTCAGTCACTATTGGCTAAGAATCTAGCAACGTTAATTGTCTACATGATTGTGGTAATAAAGTTAAAACAGAACACTTACCCCACCAATGTTTTTCAATTGTTTTTTCATCCTTTGCATTATTAATTATTGTGCTCATAATGGACAGCCAATCAGAGGTATCCATCGATTCTAGTTGATTCTGGAGCCATTTCCACAAGTCTGTAAACAACTTTTTTCTGTCCGAAACTGACAATTTTTCTATTGCTTCATATTGTGAAAACAGGCGATGATAATCTGGTAAATTTTCCCACATAGACAATACATTGCGCAGAAAGTGAACGTTGCCCCAGTCACGAAATGAATCAAACTTCGGCGCTTGCTCTTCTCGGGAGTGTATCTCCACCCGACCTCCCTCTGCTTCTCCTAAATTACAGTGGCTTAGATTAGATAACATGACCGTTTAAATTCCAGTCTCAACAAAGTATTTTGACCATTTACAGATGTTACACACACAGTTGTTACAAAAGACTTGAACCCCCACCCCCTTCAAAAATTAATACCCACTCGTGAAACATTTGATACCTCTGAATTTTTTTGAATGGATCCTTCATTCAACCACCACTCCTAGCATTGATCATGCGTGCATTTTGCGTGAGTAGGTAATGAGGTATCTTCGGCATCCAGCCCTAACAGATATATGACTAATCAGAGTACAAGAGGCCTGTTTGGTAGGCTTATCACAAACCTTCTCCGGGACCATCAAAGAAGTCAAATATGGGTCCAAATGGGTTCCACTGCCAAGGCCTTTGTTTTGGGCTGGTGGTGATCTTGATGGTGTGTATGTGAATGTTACCGTCAGTGTCACCTTTCTGAAAAGAGGCAAATGCACATATGTATAAAGGATCAAATCAATGCTCATTCCTTCATTGACATCGTATATAGAATTCTTCCGGGAAAATATCCGTTCTTTACCACACGAAACTCACCTGTGACACATCGATGTCACCCACATTCTCGTCTGGAAGAATCTGGAAGGTGTCCTGCTGCACGTTGTTGGCTTTGTGTAGACTTCCACTTTTCTGACTGGAAACCTTCATGGCTGATTTTATATTGTTACCCTTATTTGTGAAGAGGAAATTGCGTTAGACACAGCAAACGGGTTGGAGGGGGTGGGTGGGTGCTGGTGGTGGTTTAGCGGGATGAGGGATAAAAATTCACCGAGACAACTAGATCGCAAATGCATGTCAGTGGCTTATCCATTTGGGTGGTGTCATGGTGTGTCAGGTGTATATGGGTGATGTAATTTTTTTGTTTTTTTTTACAAGTTGTTTTAGGGCTATTTCCCATTTTTACAAGAAAAACACACACACACAATAGTTTTGCATAGTAAATTACACAAAGGTTATACAGTCTGCACCATGTATAGTTCTAACGAATACTCTAATTCTAAACTTACCAAGTTAACCGGAGTAAATAAATCCCCAAATAACGAATTGATAATGCTGTCTACATCGTTGAGGGTATTAAATCTATTGAAGGGTAATGCCTGCATGAAACAAAAAAATAATAATATGCAAACAGGTTCATGCGTCTTATAGCAAAAATCAAAGACGCTGATGATACTAGTTTCTTTGAGATAATGATCGTACGGTCTAGTATATGAGGCTGTCACAATTCAAATCGTAAGTTACACAAATTATTTTGCAGTGAAAATCACCAAACTGTTGAAGAATTCGTAAGAATTATCAACTATTCACGTTACATACAATACATTCTTGTGTGCAGAGAGAAAATAAAGCGAACAATTAAATTGTGGGAATACTTACATATACACCGATGTTTAAGAATACCACATTGATAGTTATCACAGCTAGCTTGAGATCCATTTCCAAAACCCCACCAAAGCAACACCGCAATGCGTTACTGCAAACTTCTATTCCAATTACTAACTGATATTTCTACTGTCTAGCATGGAACATTTGTTCACAACACACATCAGCATTCTTTTTATTTGGCCAAAGAAGATTCTGGATTGTGTTGGCAAACTGTCGTCTGGTCTATAATGATCTATAATGAGGTAAGGTGATCGTGGCAACAGATTGCAACAGATGGCTCGTGTGTCAGTTTCACTGCGCTGGTGTACAGTTCGTTCCGTCAGTTCATGAACCCAATTAGTGAATATAGGCTAATATGGTAAAAAGCATATTATATATTGTATGTGCTTATGTGTGTGAGCGTGCTATATATACTACCAAAGTACGTGGTACATACAGACAAAGTGCATTTACTGTACATGGTACTGTCATGGCCGGTTGGTTTCAAATGTTTACAATGCAATGGCCAGATTACGATATATCAATAAATGAGACGATACCGTGTGGTAGTGGTGGGGGTGGGGGTGGGGGTGTTAGGTTTTTGTTGTGTTTTTTTTGTTTTTTTGGGTGGGTGGGGTGGGGGGGGGTAGGGGCGAGGGTTGTCCATTTTTAGGCCTCGACGAACAAATCCCCACATATTTTCAAGTTACTTTCATTGCATGTGCAACACTTCAAACAACATAATTTCTACGGCTCTTCACCTTTCATCATCATGTTTCTCTTGAACATAGCATTACACACGCTGCAAGGACAAACACAAATATTGAGTTGAATACAACAAGGGGGAATTTTGACCCCAATTTTCTTCAACTTATACATGAACGATCTGTCTATTATGTTAAATGAGTCAAAAACTGGTTGTGAAATTAATGGTCGAATGTGCAATCATCTTATGTATGCTGATGATACGTGTATTGTCGCTCCGTGCCCAAGTGCACTGAAAAAAATACTGAATATCTGTTGTGTGTTTGCTGAGCAACACTCTGTCAAGTTTAATGGTAATAAATCTAAGTACATTTGCTTTAAAACAAAAAATTGTAAAAAAATGCATGTTACCAATATGTCACTTGGATGTGAGATTGTACCTATTGTAGAAAAAACTTAAGTATCTTGGGGTGTTTATTACTTCACAACTAGATATAGTAACGATGATATAGCACGTCACAAAAAAATGTATCTATACACAAGGCAATATTTTGATTAGTAAATTTAGATATTGTTCTGAAAGTGTTAAAATATGTCTTTTTAAGACTTTTATTAGTAGTATGTATGGTAGCCAAATTTGGACTGTATTTAATGATAATGTCTTTAACAAAGCTTCTGTAGCATATAATAATGTTTTTAGACATCTCCTTGGTATTCCTAAGGGTGTTAGCATGTCCCAATATTATATGTTTAATGGTGTAGACCACTTTAAACATGTAAACAGTGGTAAAGTACTCTATAGAAAAGCTATTGGAAACTTTAGATGTAGAATATTTAGTTGTGACAATTTTATTGCGCGTGATATGGTTCAAAGTGTATTTTTTAAGTTTTATTCTAGTCATTTTGTAAATTGGCGAAAACATCTATTTTAAAATATGCTTTACAACTAACTTTTTTAAAACTAATTTTTGATATGGACTGTGATATTTTACTATGCATTTTATGCAAAATAAACTGATACAATACAAATAAAAAAAAAAAAAAAAAAAAAAAAAAAACAGCATCAGAAGGCAAGTTGACAGTTGGCGATTATAAAGTCTTGTTGCAGTGTACTGTACAAATAATTACCATCGGGTTTTTTATTTTCGACTTCGATAGAATCACACGGTTGTTTGATAAAGCTATGTCATGCAAGAATTCGACGTTTAAAGGCTCACATTAATGAGAAATGACAAGCGTTACTCATACACAATACATATCACAATACATATATCACAAATGCACTAGATTTGACTACGCGCACACAAAGTTTTAGGTCACTGAATCGTAGTTTTGCAAAGTTTCCCCCGTGCTACCACTACTTGCGACTGTCAATTTATATGGTATGACCAAGTTTGACCAACAAAACAGTTCCGCCTTGATCTAGGGAGTATCCACACACACACACACATGCATTTACGCACCAAGCTGTCAGTAAAAGCTCGATGCGTGACTTCAAAATACATGTCACTGGTGGAATCCGTTTTTCGAAAAGTGGGTGGGGTGCAATTGGAGCGCAAATAGGCGAGCATTCAATGGATTTGCCTCAAGGGATTTGCCACACTTGTCCTACCGCACAGTCAAATTGTTTATCCCTTGCCGCTTTTCACTGTTGGTCGTTAAATCGAAAGTCAATTTTGATGTCCTTTCCGGCAATAACAGTGCCGGGAGTGTCAGGGAGCGATCTCCTAGAACCTCTTCTTCATCTAGCATTCCCACATACCCAGGATATCCCTTTGGATTCAACATGGGTAATGATTTTTCCTTGTGCAACAGGGGATGTCTTTTAATACTCGCCGTGTCTTCATCTAGATTGACTGGGTGTGAATCATACCTTTCTATTTTTTCGCTCAACTTCTTCAGAAATTTATTTTGGGAAATGGATTTTGTGTCATTCACTATTCCAGCGTATTTCAATTGAAAGATTGAACTCTTTTGTCCATGGAGAAAATCCATCAATGTTATAGTCTTCTTGTCGTTTCTTTTAGACTCATAATACTTTATCAGCTTCTTTCTGAAGTCGGGGTTTTTGAGCTCCTCAACCCTTTGAGGATATTTTTCTGCCTTTTGGTGACCCACAATGGATGCTTCCCGCTTGACTTTAATCTCAACACTCTTTCTCTTAGTTCCATCACTATCCACCCGACTGCTACCCCGTGTCATGTTGTCTGTGCTTTTTCTATTACCATCATCACCGCCACTACTGCCCCGGTATCCCGCTAATGCGTCCATGCTCTCCTTCAGTGACATCTTGGGGAGCTCTCCAAGCTCATCGTCCTCAGCGTCAGCTGCTGACAGGTCGCTTACACTTCCCCCGTGCGCATGCGCCAACACACCAAAGTCGCCTGCCACGAGGTAGCGCAGATCGGGCACGCTGTGCGCCTTGATGGAGAGCATTCCGGCCGAGCGCTGCTCTGCCCGGCCAACCTCCCTCGTCCCGCCTACGGCGGAGCCTGCTAGTTTCACGTCTGCAGCGTCCGGCTTCTTAATGGTCACTGCCGACTTACAAATGCTCCCACCGCCGCCGAGAGCTGGATCCTCAGCAATGGTTTCAAACTCTTTAATGTTTGTCGACGGTTTCTTACACGGACATTTTTTCTGCTTATTTCTACTGGGTTCGGAGACTCGGCGCTTTGGAGAGGCGCTTCGTTGTTCTCGAATCAGCGTCACCTCTCTTTTGAGGTACTCGTTGGGCTTAATGTGTAGGATTCCAAAAGATTGTGGGATCCGCTGCTGGTGAGGTCTTTTCTCCTCACCAAGTCCTCGACTAGACTGTGATGATCTACCTCTTCTAGAATATATATTCCTTTCCTACAAAATACGCATTTCAAGAATTGTATTTGGTGTTATTTTGTGTTGTGATATGACGATAATTCACAAGGGATTTTTCTTTTTGCTGGTTCGGATAAATTATTCTTTGGTTGTCACACTGCGCTGACTATTCAGTACTGCCGTGTATATTGTACTTAGTTTATTTGCCTTTAGATATACAATACAATTACAAAACAAAACCCCTAAATACACAAAACGCTAGCTACAAAACACCAAATAGACTATTACGTTGCTTCAGCAGCTGAAGCAAAGCATTGTGTTTGTTTCGTTTCTTTCTATGTGTGTATGTCTCTAGACAAGCTAGAGCATTTACTGATGAACTGATTTCGTTCCAACTTTACACAAATATGACGCTACATTGAAGTAATTCGATTTTGGGCACTTTGCCAATCACAGGGCCAATTTTCGTCTATTTCTAACGTTTTCAAAAATAGCTTTACTTATACTTTTCATTATATTTTTTACACTATAGTATCAATACTGTTTGAAGCATGCCCATCAAATTGGCAAAATGTTTGTATTAGACTAAAAGTGCTCCAAGAGCACCGCACCACAAGACTAATGTTGACTCATGGGCAATAGATCTTTACTTAAGTCAGGTTTAGAAAGCACCTGCGATTCAAAGCCAAGGACATAGATTTGAATATGAATCACAATCAAATGAGACTTTTTTTTTACTTCAATGCTTTGATTGCAAAGTAAACAACCGTTATTGCTCATGAGTCAATTTGTTCCAGCCAGCGACGGTGTGCTGTGTGAGCACTTTTGATCTAGTTTTCTTTTTATATTGCGTTGCAGGTTATATTATTATAACAACAGACACTATATAAGTACAGCACATACGGCCTGCTGTATCTCTTGCTGCAGCTTCACCATCTGCGTGCTGTAGCTCCTGTCGTTGAGCTCCCGCAGCTGCTTCTTGGTCATGAGCATGTGCTTCTCTGGCGGGTATTTGGGGCGTGGCCGCATCAGCACCGGCAGCCGGTCCACGTCGTCTTTGTCTGAAGCAGGCGAACAGAGAGGTAAAGGTTTAGACAAGCAGTGACATGATAATTGATTCTATATGGGATTGGACTGTATATGAGTATGTACATTACTGGTATACATCCACATAGTTTGCTGCATGCATGATCCAGTATGGTGTGCTATTGCTGCTTATAAATTACCCGGGGGGGGGCGTGACTTGATGCTGTATTGACATGACTGGGTTATAGTGTATGTATACACATATTTTAATGCGTGCAACATTCGTTCTTTAGGCTGTCTTGTCTGTTTTCAAAAATAAAAACTAGCAACAGGGAAAGTGATGACAGATTAAGTGCGTTAATCTTTAACACCCGACCCACATGCAGACATCTATAAGTATACCCAGGCGCACATTGATATACTACAGTGTGACTACACATATTATAACCACCAAACCACCGTCATATATCACGACTACACAGTAATGAACATAGACTGTGACGGTAATGTGAATGGAAAGGCCGTGAAACCGACGATGCCACTAAGCCAACATGCAGATGAACGCATTTCACTAGTAGATCTATAGGATTTAAAAAGTTGGGTTTGGGGAAAAAGCCCGGGGGCGAGATTGAGAAACCCATGTCGTCTGCACTAGTAATTGCGGATCGCTAACTCATAGGTTTATTAGTGCATTAGAACAAACAGTCTCAAAGTTGCCCTTCTTAGCCGCCCCTCGCTAACTCACTGAGTTCGGGGCCAGCGCTAGACGTGGTGACCTTGAGAGCTGCGCGGCGGAGGCGTGCGGGCGCGTCGTCCTCCCCCGAGCTGCCGCCTGGCACGTGCAGTAGGCTTTCCTCCAGCGCCTCGCTCATGGTCCACAGCTCACCGTGCAGCGCGACCACGTCCTGGTGCCACGACGCCAGGCTGTGACAGGGGAAGGGAGATATGGAAGAAGACGTGCAATTGAAATTCAACATTCGGTATGGTCTACTACGTGCTTTCAAGAGTAGGTTGCAACAGCATGAACAGGCCACACTTATATAAGGGTATTTGAAAAGAAGTTTCTTTTTTTCGGCGTGTGTCAGTAAACCCGATCTTTTATGGACTGGGCGGTGGGCACCATTCCGGATTAGACTATAGATTAGCTTCACTGCTGATGATGTATATTGATATAGAAAGGTCCTCTATGGTTTCCATATTATAACCAGGATTGTGATGTTTAGTCTTTGCATGTTCTGATCAAACCACATTGTTTTATTCCGTCGCTTCGAACTTAAACATCTTTAGATAAAATGGCGCCTCTACATTAATTTTGTCATTTGGTTCACTTCCAGAATCTAGTCATTCTAGTGTTGTGTCCTGAACACTTTTGGGTAGTGGGTATATTGTTTCATTAAAATGGGAGGCAAAAAGCATCATTGCAAACGTTAATCAAATATGCATGTATATATCGAAAAATGACAATTTAGAAAACCAAATGTTTTAGTGACAATGCTGTGTGCGGGATTTGCCATTAGATGTGCATGTTACATGTTACAAAGATTCTCATTGGTTTACCATTTACATTTACACCATCAATACACACATAGAACCATCGCTAAGATGAAGTCCCCACGATTAGATACACTCTTCATTCGCCTGTTTGCTATATGATGTGACTAAAATTCATCACAAGTAGTGACACCTCTGTAATACCGAGGCATTGCAGTCCCCACAAACACACCTCTGCCTGCGCTTCTCCTCAATGATGGCCACACGCCGCTCCAGCTCATTCTCCGCAATGTCCTTGTTGGCGCGCACGTTGAAGTCGCGTACTCGAGAGCGCAGTCCCTTGTCTGCCCGCTCCTGACCGCCGCCACCACCCTGGTCACCCATGGTCAGGCGCTGAAACAGTAACTGAGTGAGTGAGTGAGTGAGTGTGTGAGTGTGTGTGTGTGTGTGTGTGTGTGTGTGTGTGTGTGTGTGTGTGTGTGTGTGTGTGTGTGTGTGTGTGTGTGTGTGTGTGTGTGTGTGTGTGTGTGTGTGTGTGTGTGTGTGTGTGTGCGTGCGTGAGTAGGTGAGTAGATGCGTGCGTGAGTGTCTGTGGTCCAACACACGTGGAGACACGCGTCATGCAACTAATCTTTTTATTTCACGAAGATACACGACACTACGTAGTCATAGTTCGATTCATTTTATTTGTACAATGAATCCAGTGAGAATACATAGAAACTGGATACAGATTAGAAACATACAGGTAGGCTTTTGTCGTTTTTGTTTTGTCTAAGTGAACCAAATCGATTATTAAAATAGTGTGAATGGTCATTTTGCCATTTTGACAGTAGGTAGAGTAGGGCACTGCTACCTTCTTCACTGATTCTGTGCGACTATTGTCGTGTTGATTTATTGTTTCTGCCCGATTTGTAAACTTATAATATTAGTTCACGGTTTGACTTTTGCACCAGGTAAATGTAGGCTCACGCCAGGTAAGATTATAGTAAGCCTATGTCAGATAAGATAATTGTAGGTTTACGTTTTTTATGGAAAGTACAAGAAATATATTGCTTATGCCACTGACATATCTATGCCCGGACGTGTTAGTAGTTTTGCACTTGGACCCGAAACTTTGGAACACAATGCCCCTAAAACCTTGATGAATTTGTGATAATAAAACACAACAATATAGCATATTTTGTGGACTATTCAATGGATGAAACAAACGCAGTGTTACTGCAGCGATCAATTGATACCGATTTTACGCTTGCTTTTTTCCAAACATACAAGAAAATATAATTGGACAGGACAAAAGAATTTATATTTTTAGAAGCGGTTTTCCAAGCACAAAACACGATTTGTATATATATGAATATTTATGACAAACAGGAGGAAATGAGTGAGACAGACGACAAACACGGAGACAAAGGTCGTCACTTTTCTCCCCGTGCGCTTTGTTTGCCGGTTATGGTCGCCCTATGATAATCCTAATGGGTTTCTCAGACACTGAATGTATAATAATGTGATTTATCACCTAGATCAATATACAGCTGAGTGATAAACAATTTTCCTCTAGCCAAACGCCCATTGCTGACTCTACTATAGTCATTGTTGCTCACATTTTTTGTGAGGCTACACCTCAGCTTCTCTCACTGACTGAGTTACCCAGCGACTACTCAACCAATCACCCACGATTGTAATCATGGATTTACTCAGTAAGTCACTAACTTACTCACACTCACTGAAATACACACACTCATACTGTCACACACAAATTCTACAATCATGTTTGCGCACATACAATTAAATGTACACAAACAGTCAAACAACACCCGCCTGATGATGCAATGGTATATCAGGTACACAGACAAAAATCTTAAAGATGCAAAAGTCAATTCTGCTTTTGTGATAATTATTCGTGGTGGGGAAATGCTCATCAATCACATCGCATTGTGCACATAATGGCTGCTAGACATTAATAACTATAATCTAGGGAGACACCCACACATACAACACACATGCAGAATAGAAAAACTGATGTCAGACCAACGCTAGAACTTTATATTGATCAAAGTGTTGTTTGCTTCTGGTGTCTGGTGTACTAATTGTAACACTGCTTGTAATGTCGCGCACACTCACGGCAAATCCAGGAAACGGGAATCTGCTGTTTTCACAACTACTCGTGGTGTACGGTGTGAACAGGAAGAGGTGGTAATTGATGTAAATACATTGCTCAATGAAACCATCACCGCAAAATGAACACTCATATGAGCTCGAATCACACAGCACAGTGCGACCATTTTGATGTTCGAGGCTCGATAGAGCTGCATGGCCCTGGTTCTGTTTTGGGCTCGTTGACTTTCCCATTGATACGACTCACCTTAAAATCAGAGATGGCTGAGGAACACCAAACAGAACTTTATACCATTTGCATCCACTGAATACATGCATGGTAAGGTCTGCAACATATCTAGGACACGGTGCTCATATCTACCAATGCGCCTCGCAGTTAAAGTATACATATGTCGACTCACAGAAGCAGCTGTGAACCACGCACTGGATCATGTCAAGTTACACAGAGGAACCCGTGTAGATCGAGGAATCTAAGCTGTAAGCGTTGTGCTACTATACTTGCAATGACCGCTCTTTTTACGTTCCAAGGTTCATAACCATACAGTGGTAAGCACCGGAAGGTCCACATCTACACACACACACGCACGCGTGCGCGCACGCACGTTACTAATGGTGTCTAATGGCAGTCATCTGAGCTGTCATAGGCCTACCTCGTCCCCGCAATAGAAATGAGTGTCCTTCTGGTAGGCTACCGTAGGCTATTTCAATCCACTCACAACGCCCACGCATTTAATTAAGCACTGCTAAGTAGGTAAATCTTACAGACAAATCAGTCGAGAATAAAGATTAATCTGTTAAGCAAGATTGTTATCTACGAGGAAAGATCAACTTGTTAACAAAGAAACGCGTGGAGGTTATTGGCGAGAAGGAGAAAGCCAATGCCAAGTAGATCCGACAACTTAGTTATCCGTCTATCTGATAATCTTTGGCAAAACACCATTCAACCTGTCTAGTAACACAGGCTTATATATATTTTATTTCACCAATCTAACGGGCTCCTTGCTCAATTTCAACAAACGATTAATTGAAAGTCCATGACACGAAAAAATAGGCATATCTAGTGTTTTGGAAGGTGGACTGCGCAGGGCCACGTCATGGCAATGATTAAAAACCAATAAATGTCAAGAAAAAAAATGAACCTGGGGAATCGTGCGTGGCCGGTAGGGGTGCGGCTGGGGGTGGGGGTGGGGACTTTCTAAATGTAGAGAACAAAACCAAACAATTTTTATGCTCATGTGGCCAAACACAGTATTGGATTCATCAACATTATTCCCCAGACATATATATGTATGCAAATATTAGCTTACATATTTTTTGCAAAAGATTTCTCCCAAAGATACAATGCACCAGGGAGTATTGTCATTCAGGGTACAATATGGCTTATTTCATTGTTCATTGGAGTTTCGGGGACAGGCAAATAAAACAGATTGTATGCTTTTTCTAAAGCACAAATCGAGTGTGACACGGTAACAAACGGTATTGATGCGGTGCATGTAGCTTGCCACTGGCGGGGGGCACTCGCTTTCTATTGTGCTTTGTTGGAGACTGATCTTTTCACCAACTTGCTCACGGGGCAGAAAACAACAAACATTGCCTATAGTACATTTCACTTTATTGTGTAAGACCATATTGATTGATGTTCAAGACACGCAAATGAATTGTATCCTATTCGTAATCCCCTTATCAACCGCTCTCATCAAATAAATTCACTTAAAACGAACACGCCTTTCCGTTTACGTGAAATTCGATGTTAACATTTTACACTCAACCAATCTGTGCTTATTAATGATATAGAAATCACAGTTAGTACATAGATAAATAAATGTCAAACACAGGATACTAGCTTTTACTCTTATAAAGGTCGCTATCCAGCCAGATTTATCACTGTTTTCTTTACGTGACAATAGGTGGTCTATACGATTGGTTGCCAATGGTTGTGGGTTCGAACACCTACCATTCGAAGAAAAAAAAACCTGAAGAGATACACCCCTTTCCCTCATCATTACTGTTCACACAAGACAAGCTTTCACCACTCTATGACTTATGTCATGACTGTAAGTGTACGCGTTGGGCATGTATTAAGCGCATGTATGTAGGCATTTACAGCACGTAATCTGCACAACAATTAATACTAGCCTATATATCTATTGACCAATACACACTAAACGATTTCTCCATTAATAAACATCTATATCATCACAAGATATGTTTTGTCTGTTGCCAGCAAGGTGAAATTCTCGTGGATATCATTTTGTTAAATTAAAAGTTGACCAAAAGCAGGATGGCCGAACTCATGGAAATGTTATCAATGTTTTTTTTCCCCGTGGTGTCAAATAAAGCAATGTACAGTGTAGCCTGATAACATTGTCGGCCCACGGGAATTTCTTTTACACTGTACATCATCCAGTGTGTTACAATATCTACTTTCAATTAACTTGTGATCTGAATTATCAGCCCGAAATAGATCAGGATGTCATAAAACCTTGGTACATGTACTTACATTAGATCTTTTATCTCTACTCAACACAGCAGCTAATCACATATCCCGTGCCAGCCATAAACAGATAGCATATTTATCCCCGAAAATGTGCTAAAATATAACCAGCAGCCAGTGCTGTAGGTACGTCCGCGGTCGGGTAGCCATATACATATCGGTTATCAATGAAAACGCGCTGCCGCCGCCGCCGCCGCCGTCGTCACTCGCCAACTGGGCTGTTATGCAGCATTATGCAGGAGGCATTTGTCAGGTGGCGGGGATCAGCTAGTGGGCAGTGGGCGTGGGCGTGGAAGCGTGGAGTGTGTGTGTGTGGTGTGTGGTGTGTGTGTGTGTGTGTGTGTGTGTGGGGGGGGGGGATTGGGGACAGAGAGCACGGTGAGAAGATTCTATAATACGGTGGGTCATCGTATTATCAGAAGTTAATTGGCACAATGTAGACTTATCTGGATAGGTGATTATTCTTCTTGGGGTTGTTTTTGCTCAGAGATCTATGCCAAGAAAAGCTGCGCTCTGGGGAGGTGGTCACTTTTGAGAGGCCAGGAGAGAAGAAGACAGACGGTTGTACTGCGTAATTTCTTTGGTATGGCTTGTATGGTAAGAGTACTAAGAGGGGCTCACGCGATCCAAGTCGGGTCCTCGACACATCCAAGTTTATGTTTTGAGAATAATTATGCACTAGAGCACTGATCCATGGCCAATAAAATGTCTATCTTAAATTCACTTGAAGCAGTATAGCTACTTTAACAATGAATTCAATTTAAATGTTGTTTTCATAACAAAATTGAAGCTATGGCAGTAAATGGCAAAATTGAAAACATGTAAAATTCTTCTCTTGAAGGTCCAGGAGACAAAATTGGACAACGATGTTGGTCAATTCAAACCGGTGAAGATTGTATTTCAAAAAGAATTCAAATTTTAATCTATTGGCGAAAATATAGAAAAATGAAACGCAAATGTCTTAGTGGAAAGTACACTTTAATTGTCAAAGTGCCAAAATTGAGCGTTTAAAGCTGTGTAAAGTATGAATAAAATCGCTCCATTAATTAAAGCTGCAGGTTGTCCAGAGACATGCGTACATGCTTGCAAGCAAATAAAACACTATACACTGCTACCACTTCAACTGAAGCGACAATGTTGTGATACACATTACATGGGATGTTGGACGTCGGCAAAAACATTCAATTATTACATTGATACGTCAACAATGAGGTCATTCATATAAATGCATAAATCATATATGACCTTTAAACATAATGCTTCAGGTATGTATCAATGGTCGTTATAAGCTCCCGATTATTATGATTCTTAAATACCAATTTGATATACTGTGAGCTACATATCAATTGAAGAATCAGTCTACTTTGCATTTCAAACAAATAACGAAGAAATAATAAGCACATACGTTGATTCAATCGAGATTTATATTCGGGTATTTATAACATTCGGAGTGATCACATAATCATCAATATCATAAATCTTTGGCCAAAAATATGGGTCCATGGCTGACATCCTTTTGCATATTATTTGACATGAGTGAAAAAGATTTAAATGGAAAGTGTCGTCCAGCAGTGCAGTGGTATATCTGGGAGCCAGAAATTGCACAAGGGTGGCATCCAGGCATCCGGTGGATTCTTAATCTACTCATTCTAAGCTTTAGAATATTATAAAACCATGTGTTTCACTGCAAGGTTCACCTCAAAATCCAAAAATATCTGCCAGACTAATATGTCCTGTAAATTGAGTGACACGTCCAAACAAAAGCGGTCTTGTTATATATACGAGTCACCACGGAGAAAGAACTTCACCTTGGATGAAAGACTTCTAAGACCAAGTTGCTTATGAAGTCATTGTAAAAATACAACCAACAAAATAACGTGGCTGTAACGTCATATCTTAAAGATGAAAGAAAGCAGTACTCATTGTTATAACAAAATATAGCTGTATATGTTTATTCCAATATTCAATTCGAAACAAAAATAATGAAAAGATCCAAGGAAAGAGAGTTCAAGTCTTCGAAAATTAATTCATTGTCTCATTACACAAATCCATTATGATAATAAAAGGATTTTGAAATAAGTATAAACATATTTTGTAAAAACATAACATTGTTCAAATATAAATATTTTACATGCACTGTTCATGAGTCTTTTGATCATGAGTCTTTTGACAAACGATGAGGTATTCAAATTTACCATATTTATTGATCAACTTCAAAATATATATTTTTGTAATTGTTCAACACAATGACTAAAGCACTAAAATATTAGGCCCTTGCTAAGTTATCTATAAATGGAAGTTCAGTTTTTCTACTTGCGGTAAATCGTCCAACAAACACATTCACAAGGTTTCCTTAAAATGTATAATTAATCAGAATTAATTATGGCATTCAAGCAGGGTTCCGCTGTACCCACGAACCCCTGAACACGGGCTTGAATATAATTGTATACTGATTTAACTGTAGGTGTGGGCGTAGCTATGATTATAAGTTATTTGACATTAAGAATATTGTTTTTGTTTCACATTTGAGTCCGTACGCAATATTTTGCACATAATCTCAACAAAGGTAGTCTTATCTTTGTCTTGACATTGATAAAAAAAAACTCTTTCGTGGTGAAATCTTACTCGCATCCACCATCAAAACAAAATAGAAAGTGGAATAAAACAAAATCTTTAAGACTCCTAACCATTGACAATTTTTCAATCAATGTCTACATCCGTCATGGTGACATCATGATTAACTTTATTCTTTCCAGACTTTTGCTTATTTCCTTTGCCGTCTGCATCATAATCGGCAGGCGGCACCATGACGAACGCCTCATTATTCCTGCCGCCCACATCGTCCTCGACGAGCCAGCTCATCCTGTGCTGGAGGTCGGCTTCCCTAGACACGTGGGGCACCTCGGACTGCGGCTCCCACGTGCAGATCATGCCGCCGTGCTCCTTGCTCCACACGCACACGGGGATGCGCGCCTGCCGCGACTCGTTCACCACAAACATGCGCTTGCGCTCCTCTTCCTTGAGAGACTTGCGATGCGCCTTTTCGGCTGTCTGGTAGTTGTGGTAGATGATCCACAGCTGGGTGCAGCCTGCTCAGTCACAGAAATATGATGAATAAAACATGTTTTATAACTGTCATTGTACATTGTATAGTGTCATTACAAATTATAAAGGCAGTAAAGCGTTTTTTGGAGATACATGCTTTAACGTTGATCTTAATTACAAACTCTTCTCTGTAATAAAATTAGACAGTTACTTAAATTAAAACGAGGTAATGGTCACTTCTTACAGAATCTAATTCTACTAATTTTACACAATGTTCACAAGTCATTGTAACTTGATACAAGTTTCTGTTTTATGTATTTTCATTATGAGTAAACAGTACAAATTCAAATGAAACACACCGAAGCAGATGAGCGCCACGTTCTTGATTGGGTGGATGAGGTCACTGACAATGAGGCCGAACTCGATCATGGTCCACAGGCGCACCACCACGAACGGCAGGTCCACGCAAAAGATGCTCACGAGGATGGTGACCGCGGCGCCCTTGGGAGCGCCCAGCTGCCAGAAACAATGCGACTCACTGACACATGTACATGTATTATGAACCTGACAATTGGGTAGTTAGTTCGTTGTACATTGGCATTACTTAATGTGAATACGACTGTATTATATACATTTTTTGTAATCTAAATGTCACCGTGACTGTATGATATATACGATTGAAAAATGTAGCTTCATTCGTTTCTGTTATTTTCTTGTTCTTGTGTTATGTCACTCTCTTTTGCCGCAGACTAGTTGAAGCCAAAGTCTGCATCAGCTTAACACTTATATTGGAGATGTCCGACTCGAGCATTACCTGAGAGATATTGGTTGGCTGTGTGGGGATGTACTTGAACATGGCCACAAACGCCATGGCGAAGCATACGAAGAGCCACTCTGAGTGGAAGATGTTCGACTCGTACGTGGGGATCATGATGAACTGGATGACGTCATAGGCAAAGAAGAAGTCGACTGCCATGGCAGTGATGAGGTCGAACGTCAGGTGCTCCTCACGCACCTTGGACATCCACTCGGTGATGGTGAGGCCCAGCACCATCAGCTGGCAGCAAAAGTAAGTGGACACATGACAAATGATTGTACATAAATGCAAAATATAGCATATTTTATAATGGTATGAACCAACTACTATGAACTTTATTGCTTTAGACAAATTAATTGTTTATCGTTCCAATTTGTACTGATAAATTGTTTTGGATAATGAATCAAAATTTTAAGTGTTATCTTTCATAGCTATGCAGAAGCTGCGTAATGCTATTTTTTTCTTTGTGTTCAAATGAATGATATTTATGTTAATACATATTACAGACAAACTCCAAACTAATTTAGTAAACATGTAAATTTGATGTACATCTTTTCATTAATGTGACACGTGTCTTCGTTGATATTCACTTCTTATATAAAAAGTAATAACAATCTACTTCTCTAAAATTCAAAACTCTTAATAATGTTTGTTTGATGTGGCTTGAGATCCGTTATTTCGCCCTTTGTTGCCTGTGAAGTGGTCGTACCTGGAGGACTGCCGTGGTCGTGGGGTCCAGCGTGTTCATCTCGTCGTCGTCTCGCTAGAGGGCAGCAGAGAAAATCGTGTACATCATATACAGTTGGGTTATACAGCTAAATAGTGTCACATGTTTTACTTTACTGCTATATTTAAAAAGTATATGCAATATTACGCGTGTACACATCACACCCCGCAAACACGAACGGTAACTCGGAGGTGGTGACCAATTAATATTTCTTTTCAGCATTTTGTCGCGTGCCTATGTTATGTTTTACCATAAAATGGAGTCCTCAACGTTTATTGTCACTTCTAATTCTAAAAGAAATTATAAAGTTTGCAACATGTCATTGGACACAATTTAACGTACTATGCCAATATATGTCATCTTCACGCTATGAAACTAAAAGAAATTCTAGCAGTAAGCATAATATCAAATTTTGATTATTTAGTTAAAAATACACAGTTCAAACATACCGAAAAAGGAAGTAAGAAAAGAAGTGTGGAAGTAAAATGAAATTGTGATACTAAAAACAATAAACTCATCAAAGGATCACCCTATATTAGATCAGTACGATATTTCCCTCTACAGTACATTCGATACATCTAACCTCGTCAATTGCCGCAAAGCAGATGATGACCAGGCAGGGCAGGGCACAGATGATGATGTAGGTGAGGATAGACGGGCGCCTGCAAGGTAAGGGAGGCAGTGCGTGTGTTGATGATATATCCTCCTTTGTCACAGGTGTGGGTACAATTTAATACATGCACCAATTACTGCAAACATTGATGTGCTATTTCAACTGAAAAAGTAGTGAAATAGAGTTTTGTGAAACGTGTTCACTGGTTTGAACTAAAAATATAATTTATTTGATCATAAAGCACCAGATAGCTGTAGTTGGGTGCATTGTGCAACAAGAGTGTGTTTGATTTATAAATTAGATCACGTACATAGCATGCTATACATATATATATATATATATATATATATATATATATATATATATATATATATATATATATATATATATATATATATATATATATATATATATATATATATATATATATATATATATATATATATATATATATATATATATATATATATATATATATATATATATATATATATATATATATATATATATATATATATATATATATATATATATATATATATATATATATATATATATATATATATATATATATATATATATATATATATATATATATATATATATATATATATATATATATATATATATATATATATATATATATATATATATATATATATATAAGTATTTATAATATATATTTTTTAAGTATATATCAATATAAGTATTTACAGTATATATGGTATATTACTAAAAGAATATAAGAAAGAAGCAATTGGGGAGATATCTAAGACCAGTTTACTTTGGCTGCCACGCCTATCAATATGATGGATATACACGGTAATGCACAGCAGACAATGTAGGCTAGAAGTGAAGGCCTCCTGGAATACAACAAACTATTCTTTGTCTTCTGTAATCGTGATAGATCTTGATATTGCAAGAAACGTAGAAGTAAAGGCATACTGTAATGAATGACCTATTAGATACATGTAACGGGCACACCAATAATGACATCTGACATGGAAAACTATATTACAGACAGTATGCTACAAGTACAAAGTAACAATGTTGCTAGAGCAAAAGTCCACAATTAAAAACTTATATATACAAGTTTGCATATTTGCGTAGCTATAATGGGCGGACCGTCTGCTCCCAGCACACGGGCCCAAACAGAACAAGTTCATGACAACTCACCTTTTTGAAGATCTTCAGAATATCATAACAATCAATAAAATGGTTGTTATTGTTAACATTCTCTGATAATGTGATAAATTGAAGTGATTTATTAACGTGTTCAAGGATGGATTTGCCAATGACGTCTGGAGCGCTTTATGTTTACGAAAATACCATCAATTAGCAGTTTATAATATAATAAAATACATGGTGAGGCGCGCAAGTTCATAAAACTAGGTAAAATAGATAGGAGGTTAGTGAGAATTATTTAGTAGCAAATCCAACAGATGGGTTGAATGTTTGCAACTTCACCATCGATAAAACAAATGGTCCGAACAATCTAGGAAGTGGGTTGTAACTTCACCATTGCTTAAAAACTGTCAAACATATATGTGAAACCTCGCAAAACCCCGCACTAAACCCCACCCCTTGTCCCCGCCTGTGCATACCATCTGTAGTCCTTGATCCTGTTCCTCTTCACCCGCCACCTGAGCGCCGTTATCTTGAGCGGCCAGTACACGCACACAGACACGCCCATGATGAGGAGCGTCACCCAGCTGCAGACCACCAGACGACAGCAGGCGACAGCAGCACACGGAAATGGCAGTGATTTAGATGTGAGTAGAATGTCATGGAATGTGATGGAATGTGAAAGGGTTGAAATGAGTGTGAATGCAATCTAAATGTAATGCCGATAGATTGTAGACATAGTGAAAGTGGAATACAACGAATGGCATATCCAGAATTCATCAACATACAAACCAGGGACCTTATCTACATATTATAGGCCAACTGAATGCCATTTCGATTCTTCGATGTTTGCCTGTGTTAAAGACCGATGGATAATCTACGATGAAACATGAGATAGATTGTGTAAAAGATTGTACGAATGTATGAGGTGACTGTTTCGGCTAGCCGGACGTACCCCCAGAAGACGGGCTTGTTGGGCTCGCGGTCCGGCGGGTACTCGCCGTCCGTCTGGTTGTGCGGGCAGATGGAGAAGTCAAAGCTGTAGCACTCTGTCAGCTCGGCGTATCTGTTGTGTCAGAAATGTTTGAGTGTATTTTTTGGGGTGTAGTGTTCTCCCCTGATTCACTTAATACTCATCAGAGGCAGAGATAGAGCTTTTCTCATAGTATATTCATAATCAAGTACCTTGGCTAGGCTATTCCATTATGCAAAATATTTACTAAGAGATAAAGCGTTTCTCATGATATGAGGACAATGCAAGCATACTGTAACGGTATTGCACTTACTTTAGTACTGCACCCAGCCCAGCGTTAAAGATTTAAATGGGTCTGGACTTTTTCTCTTCAAGCACGTAGGACTCTATGAGGAGCTATATATACCTATATTTCAATGCATATCTTAAGAAACAAAATGCGTGCCTGTATATATACACTACATTCAAATGCGTGTCTGTATATATACACTACATTCAAAGCATTGGACTACTCTTACCTCCACACGGAGAGGTAGAGCGGGCCTATGATGACGAGCCAGCGAATCACCTCAGTGACGGCAAGTGTGAACGGCCCGGACCCCGGCACCGGGTCCAGCTTCTTCTGCAGGCTCTTGAAGCACGGGATGCAGCAGCACACCATTCTGGCTGTTGGTGCGTGGAGTCAGTAGTGTAAACCCCTCCTTCCTGGTCTTTTCTTTACGTCTGGTGATACGCAGGCGACCTTACTGTTCACGAGTACGTGTTGAGGGCATCCCACACACTTTTTCCTATTTCTTGTTTTTACAGAAACTGCTTCAATGTGGTCAGTGCCCTGTGTGGGTCCAAAGTGGGTGGATTATAATCCTCGTTCAGAACATCTGCTTTGTGTCAAATCGTTAAAGTTACCGCTGAGTCGGCGCTGATAAGAAAAGACTTTGGTATGTATATTTTAGAGAAGGTTGTGTGCAATCTGCTAAGAATCAAGTGTGGTAAGTTTCACGAGATGTGACACAGAATAGATGTTCTAATCATCGTGTTTGAGATCCATTCAATATATGTGTGCTATAGCAATCCTAATATTCCACACGCTGTACATACACAGCGTGAAGGAAGAAGTTACCTTTGAAACATATTAAGATTGTGAAAGCTACATGAAATGTTCCTAAACAGGCTGATATGTATTGATATGAAGTTATGATCTGTTTACTGCAGTTACTAATAAGCATACAGTATTTCCGCAACAACCTGTGATAAGGTGGTATTTGACATCATATTTTCCAAATAAGTGCCCTTGGCCTGTGTGATTTGACTGATAACAAACACTAACAGACAGGTTATATGCTATATAGTTATTGTGTGTTTGTATATTATGTCAAGTATTTTTAGACAAAGATATCGCAGACGATTTCATTGGTCTTCCATTTCATTGGAAAATATATAAGGTCAACCTAGAGACTTACGGTTCATGTATTGTCTGAACTCTCCCACATCTAACACCCATGTTTGAACATACCCCCAAACCATCTAAGTAACCCGAAAAATAGTGATATAGGCCAATAATAAATGAACATATAGTCTACATACGTACACATTGATCGGGAAGCTGCTTTGTTATCCAAGCCATAATAAATAAATTATTCATTCTGAAAGCCTGGTATTATAAAGTTACTTCTGGTGTATAATCTAAGAATGTTGCTATATTTTTCGTGTGCACAATGCTTAATAGGTATTTTTGTTGTTGTTCTGAGAGTGTTTATTTTAACTATTGATTCAAACCACTAAAAATGAAGAAATGAAGAATAAATCAACTTTTTAAAACGTTAAACATCACAATTTATATAGTCTACATAATTCTTGGTAGCAACAATTCTTACTAGTGTTTTGTTTTAACGTCGTACAATTGATGATCAAAAAAAGGTTATTTGAATTTGAATTTCTAAAATTATGCTTTTTCTAGTATTGAATTTAGCTTATAGTAATTCTTACAGTGTTAACTATTATTGAAGGTAAAAAAAACCTGAATAAAAAGATGAGTTTCCAACCACGGATTCTGGGAGCTGCATTTCATTACAGGCTGAGCATTTTGACAGCATAGTCTTGAAATTACTTTTTAACAATCTGCTGACAATACCAATGTTTCACACACGACAGCTACATTTACGAGTCTCAAAATAATTTACCTTTAACATTTGCACAATAATCACCTTTAAACACAAAGATGTAAAAATATTTTCATCATAATTTGATACGTGTATTCGCACTGCGGAAAATGTGTTGAACACTTTAATCTATCAGAAGCCACATGACTGATAAAAGTGTAAACTATATACTATAAAAAATTCATGCAACATTGAGACATCCCGTTGTGACAACGACTGCTTTCAAATGTTCGACTATTATAAGAGCTTTATGGATCGAAGATACAATAAGTGTAGTCTCGACGTTCTGTGATTTCCTCGTCTTGTAGGATCAACATCAGCATCTTACTCCATTCCCGAGTGTTTTCTTCTTCAGTCAGTTACCTTGGCATAGGTGAACATGAGGAAACATCAATGTCAAAAATGTCACCGATATTGTCTGAGTCACACCACATTTGGGTGCAATGCTACCAATGACAGACATTGACTTGATCAATCACACACCATGTCTTATGGCACGTAAATAATCTGGGCCAATCATATTGCTTGGTAATTGGCCAACGTGGACCAATCACAAGCGATGTATGCGCTCTAGCTGGATGAGACTTTCTATACCACGACACCCTCTGGTGATGGCGTCCAGCAGCACAAATGGAGGAGCGTGGGAGGTGCAGCGACCTGCGCAATGGATACATAGTGTCAATGGAATCAAAACTCCAGACAGACATTATTTTCGATTTTTTCATATTACACCATTTTCTTTTGTGTCTATGTAGATTAATTGTCTGGCTGTATGGAGATTTCCAAATCACTAAAAATCCAATTACATCATGATATGTTCATTATTGTACAAAACTATCTGTGCTGATTCCAAGCATACTTCGTTATCCCTCGTGTAGTTATAATTTTATGTTTTCTTGTGCATGCAAGTGTATTCAATTCAAATGAAAAGTGCCAAAAGTATTTTGGTGAAAAAGTTAGTTCTCACCTGTGCACAACGTGATGACGTTGATACACACTCCACGACAGACGTCACTGAGCCCTCCTTGGTCGCCTGCCGACGACACGGCCGAACCGGCAGTGACGCGCTTAGGCTGTGTGACGTCGTCGGTCGTCTGCGCTGCGTTTTTCTGCTGCACGTGCGTCTTGAGCAGAGCGCGGATGTTGATGCTGACACAACCGGTCTTCTTCACGCTCAGGCGCGTGAACGTCTCGTTGCTGCCTGGAAGCCAGTATAGTAGAGTCAATATATGTGAAAACTACCCCTAACCCCCCAAAAATTGCTACAACAGGTTTCTCAACTGTTTCTAGTAGGGATTAGTTTACTCTATACCATACTAAAAGTTTACCAAAAGTAGGACAGTCAGAAAAATGTATTTTTCAAGATGGCGTCCAAGATGGCTGCCAAACCTATTAATGGTCATAACTATGTACCTATCCTTACCAAGTTGATGATCTTGGTGTCTAAATCCAGATATTGTGGGGCAAGGAACACATTAAGACTATTAGAAATTAAAAAGGACCATTATTTAACAGGTTAAATGGAATTTTCTATACATTTTCCGGAAAAATGTGTTGAATGCTGTATATATCCCTGCCCCCATCTAATAAATCATCTTTGAAGCGTATGATGAAAGGTTATCTTTGTAATCCTGATTCAGAACCATATGACACCCACAGTTTGAAAAAGCATCTAAAGATCATTTTTGATTAATTTTTGTGAAGGAGAAGGTGTGGACAGTATTGTAAGAATGAGAGAACAAACGTGACTGATTCTGAGGTCATATTACAAGCAAAAGTGTCAGGAAGGTGATGAAGAATCTCAGACACGTGCTATCATTGAAACTGCTGCTAAATTAATCAAAATTGACATAAAATCTCTGGTGTCTACAGTGACAAATCAGTATCCAAGTTCTGATGATTTAAACCTTGATTCAGCTCTATTGTTCATTCCGACTAGTCTGCGGACAGCACTGGAGATATTGTTTGTGGACAAAGACGCAAGATGCAAAGCTGCGGCAGTTGGTCAAGCCATAATTCAAGCAATTTGCCCAAGATCTATCATTGCACCACTACAAATAGGACTAGCTATCATCTCTATCGTTCAAGTCTCATTGTTGATACTCTACACAAAATGGGATTCTGTTCTTCGTACACTGAAGTGATGAGATTTGAAAAAAAAATGCTGAGGATTGTGTGGAGCCTGGTGGTGAAGTAGATTTGCTGGATATGGCTGTCCTCTTTGCTGCTGATAATGTGGACCACAATATTATCATGCTCATAGAAGGGACTGGTCTCAAAAATATACTTGAGACTGTCTTTGGAGAAAATGCAGTCATGGACATGATGACAGAGAATGCTGTCCAGAGAGCTTTGCGGGGCCATCTTCTTGTTGACAAGTGCCTACACAGTCAGCTTGGAACAGAAATGGCCAAAGACAATTCTGAAATTCAAACATTGCTAGATCAAGCCGAGGAACTGTACTCTTCCCTTCTTAACAGAGAGACAACACTGAGGGATGCTGCTTGTGCTGAGGTGTTGATCAAACTTGATACAGTAATAGAGAGTAAAAAATGTGAACTTGCTCAGACCTCGAAGACGAGCCAGTTATGGTTGAATTATCAGCGCATGGTTGCCATGGTAAGAATGTTGATCAAGGCAGATTGTACTGGGTCCTGGTTGATGCATTTGCAGGCAGCTTCTGATTGTTTACCTGTCTTTGCTACAGCTGCACACTTCAATTACCTGAGATCAGCTTATTACTACCTTCAGCAAATGAACAACCTGGAGGGACAACACCCAGATGTTTATCAAAAGTTTCTTGATGGGTTTCATGTTGTTCATAGGAGCAATCAGTGCTGGGCAGGGCTTAGTACTGATATTGTCATTGAACCAACCTTAATGCGGTCTGTAAAGAGCACTGGCAGTTTAACTCGAGGCAGTGGGATGACCGAGGACATGCAAAACCTTTGGACTTTATCTGCACCTGTAACATCTGAGTATAATATTGCAATGCAGGATTTCACAAACGTAAAATATACTACCACAAAGAATCAACTAAAGCACCCATGAAAAGAGATGCATCTGATCTGGAGAAAATTCAGCTAAAGTTTGAGGCCTACTCAGTGACTCACCCTTCACATCTGATCCTACTCTGAGGAACATTGTCACTGGGATAGTGGCTGGGCCAGATGTGAATGTACATGACTTCAAATTGGTTGGGAAAAATATCATTAAGAATATAATTGAAAAGGCTGCATTTACCTACAAATTCAAGCGTAAAGAAAGAGCACGAACACTTGGAAATATCTCAGCTGTGAAGGTTGCTCCTGATCGTACCATTGATCCTGAACTTCTGTTCCAGCGTTTCCTTCTTGTTTTGAAGTCAGGAGATTTTTCTCTTGAAGAAGTTTTAGAGCATAAGCTAACCCCTTATCCTTCAGCTCTATTCGATTCGAGGAACATTCTTCGAAACGCAATTCACGCAATTCGAGAGCATGTTGCAGATTTATCAAGTATGGCTGTGATTAACAATATTTCCAAAACAGATTGTTACATGCTTGATGGTGGCTCTTTGATCCATCATTTATCATGGAAGAAAGGCCCGGGACTCATATGGTTCAATAGCTGAGTCTTATGCACTCTACACTGAGAAACATTATTGGCGGGCAACAGTTGTGTTTGATGGTTATGGTGAAGGTCCTTCGATAAAAGACAATGCACATCAACAACTAGGAAACACTGCACATTCAATAGTTAGTTTCACTCCAGACACAGAGTTTTCAGGCAAAAATGAGGACTTTGTCGCGTGACAAAAACAAAGCAAACATGATTGCTCTCATCAGTCCTGCATGAACTAAAAAAAGGATGCCATGTCATTCAGTCACCGGGAGATTAAGGCAACTGTTGAACAATCTCATCACTGCAAGGCAACATTGGTCGGTGAGGGTACATACTTGCTTATCTTGCTCCTTCATTACGCCAGAACAGACAACAAGATCATTTACTCCCGTTCTGATACAAGCAAAGAATGCAAAGTGTGTAGTATTAACCTGTTAAAAGAAACTTTAGGAGATGTTTTGTGCAACGAGTTGTTTTTTGTCAATGCCTACTCAGGATGTGATAGTTACATAGTTATGATCATTTATTAGGGGATTTGGCAGCCATCTTGAAAAAACACCTTTCCGGTGGTCTAACTTTGGTAAACTTTTAGTATATCATAAAGTATACTGTTCCCTACCAGAATCAGTTAAGAAACCTTTTGTAGCAATTTTTTGTGGGTTAAACTGTAGTTTGCTCTGACTACTACCAGAATCAGTTAAGAAACCTTTTGTAGCAATTTTTTGTGGGTTAAACTGTAGTTTGCTCTGACTAGTATCTTGCTGCTTTATTTAGCCTATATTGTTTGAATACGCCCGTGAGCACGCATCAGGGACCACCACACATTCCTGATGTGTGCATATCGACATTTTCTTTTTTAAGAAAACCATGCACACTTTAGGACCTAGAGTTTCTCCCCATGCTCTTAAACTTACAACATACATATTCGGTTGTTGATGAATCACAACTCCTAATTTATCATTTTCGCCAACATGATAGCTCTCAGTAATCAAGTTGCCAAGATGATACCCTGTCACTTCCAGACAACTTGACTAATAGACATCCTCAGTCATGCGACCACTAATCAACACCAATTCATACTATAGCGGCTTCTTGTATTCTTCTTAATTGGAAACCTATAGCTACTGGACTGCGAGAAAATGCAATGATGCAAAGACGATGACAACGGTAGCTACGAGAAAAAGTCTTGATAACAGAGGATTCTTTCTCCACGCCTAGAGGGCTTTATCTCATAGTCATTGTTGAGACCCAAACCAATGAATTTGAAATTAACATGGAGAGAGTATTCGCGAATGTCTCCTCTCAACATAGAAATACAATATATCTTAACAATTAAAATATCGGCTGTTGGTACCTTTGACGCTGACGAGGACGATGGTGTGGCTGGGCACGTCCACGTGCAGGTTGGCGGCAATCACGTGGCCCATGGCGGTGGCCGAGTCCACAGGCACGTAGTATGACACAGCCCCCGCCAGCAGCGGCAGCCGAAACCACCACTCTGTAGGAACAAGTGGAAGAAGGTCACGGGTGGATGGATGAGTGAGCAGGTCCGCGTCTGAGTGAGATCAGCATAAAAAACAGAGGAGAGTGTGTGCGTGCAAAAGCAGACCCAGGTTATATGGTGAACAACACTGAGCTTGCCAGTTTGGCTACTGCGTTGGTCCAGCGAGCGAAGAGTACCGGTTGCGGGTAGTGAAGTACCTAAGTGATGGTGCCGCAGACTCAGTCGGAGCACACAACGGATACCTGTTAGTGGAACTGACGCTGACCATGACGACCGCGGCTTCCACTGGCGCTTCAAAGGTATGTACCAGGGGTACCAGCGGCCAGCAAGACAGCAGGAACAGCAGCATTAATTGCATATTACAAGTGCTAGCTCAGTTGGAAAAGCAGACATTCTTTTAGACACACGAAAATGAAGATACAGCGATGACACTTTGAACATTGAAAATGTGTTAGGACACCTCTTCCCTTTGGGAGTCTCCGGCAAGATTGGGAACAGAACTCGTCCACGCCGGATTTTTGGCAGTCGCATACTGCCTTATGCAACAAAAATATGTCTGCCAACCAACTGATTGTTGTTTTATAGACTACACTATGGCGTACTCACTAGAGCGCAGTATCTATTTCAATATACGATAATGCAGGATCCCAGTGCCACAGTAAAACCTAATGCAGTATATGTAGATGACCTACAGTTCTCAAATGAGGACCAGTTTGAGTTAGAACGAAATAATTTCGCTACTTTTAAATGATAAATTAGCATCTGGCATTTCTAGTATACACACTACCCGTGGGTGGTAGGTATTGCACGCAGATCCTTCTTTTAATGTAGTACTCACTCGAGGGCAGTATCTGCGTATCGCGGCACCACGGCTCGGCCCGCCAGCTGAACGTCTGTGTCGCCGCCGCCGCCGGCTCCAGCTGCCGGCCGTGGCGGCGGCGACCGTACACCTTAAGTGCCTCCATCTGCTGGCAGGTGGCGTCCTCCTCTTCCACGGACAATGGCGGCGGCTGGTAGCGACGTTTCTCGGCCTGATGACCTGGTCACATAAAAGCGCTCATGGGCTATACAGGCGTGGGAATGAAAACCTCTCTCCAGCGAGTGGCGCCAACAGCCCCACCCCCACCCACTGGTGGAAATGCAGTGATTCATTATAAGCATGTTTTATGTACAATATAAGGATATCTGGTCTTTCAGTATCCAATGGAAATAAGCCCGTAAAGTTTAATCGCTGAAAATACGCTAAACTCTTGTTGCTTGATTAAAACTACAGAATGTATTAAAAAGTTACAACACTGCCATATAAATATTGTACCTATCAGTGGTTGGGGAGCACGTGACAGCTCCACGCTCTGGTGACCACGCACGAGCTCGCTGATCTCACGTCCACCCCCGTCAGCAGCGGCCGTCATGTTGTCTGGACCCCCGTCTTCCGTCGTCGTGGTACCTCTACTGCCGTCACCATGGGTACCACCCTCGAGTACCTCTTTCTCTGCGCGACGTTCCAGCAAGTTGCTTACATAGTTTTTCTTTGCGAGTAGCCCTACCAAGAGAGCGCCCACGTCGCCTTTGCTGCTGCTGCTGCTGCTGCTGCTGCTGCTGCTGCTGTCGCTGCCAAAATAACTGCTACCGCTGTGTTCGTAGTTCGGCAACCATAAATACTGTCTACGAAAGAGGCTGCTGTACGGTGTAGGAGCATGCCTGTCACCATCGTCCCCACTACCACCATCTACGTGGGCGGCTGCATCGATCACGTTCACGTGGCTGTGGGAAGAGAGGCAGAAGGCGGCCAGGAAGACGTCCAAGGCGACAAACGTGGCGAGAGCAGCCGACATTGTGGCCAATAGATGTGCGACGCCAGGCCGGGCTCTGCCGTATTTATAGCGCCCGCGTTGTTCAATAAGCGGCTTGATGAGGAAGCGTCCAAGGCCGGGCGGCGCATTCTCCACGACAATTAATGCTTTTGGCGATCACGAGTCGGGCCCGACACTTTAAGACGGAGGCACAGCTTTTTCTTGTAGGTTGTATTGTTTTCCACCTTCCCTTTCTCTTGAGAATCTAGATCAATGGCGCACAGAAAGTTCAGTGTGAAAGACGCAAATTCCACCAAGTTAATAAGCTTAGGCCACAACCGACAGTGCTGACGTTTTGACGTTACTTTCCCCCGCCCTGTGAGTGTGTCTACGGCGTGTAATAACGTAAGGCCTGACGTACTGGCTCCTTACTAGTACTTACTTATGGACGGGCCACTGCTAAGTTGTACTGAAACCCGCTTTACACTAGCGCGATCATGAGCGAACCCGTGCAACGCATCTGAACGTATTATGTCACGTCGTCAACTTGGGGGTATTGTGGTGGCATTGAACGTAGTAAAAATGCATGGCACGACAAGTTGCTGAGGCAAACGCAGTGTCACTGATATGTGCGAATGTTCTGCGAACCGTAGGCGCATCATAACTATTTGAAGCAAACTTTAACCAAACTGAAAGTTCGTTCAAATTTTTTGAACATGTTCAAAATTTCCTGACGAATTTGCCAGTTCGCCAGTGCACGTAGGTGGAATTCGCTATAGTGTAAAGCGGGTTTAAAGGATGTAAAGTTGTAAACACTAGTACTGTATCCGCACAGCCTCAAAAACGTACTTTCATGGTTCTGTTCTAATTATAGTTGTGTTGAATGAATTGATAAAATGGCAGTAAAAATACACATTGGTGAACAACCTTCATGGAATGTTGATAAAAAGCTTATTTCATAACATTTGCAAGGGATAATAATATTCATATTGCGTAGTTCTCATTTTATATAAAAAGAAACGAACAAGATGATTAATTTGGGTGATAATTGTTATAGTCTTCTTCTTTGTCTTCCCAAATGAGCACAGGCAGGATGTGAGCTGACGTAACGTCTGTGTACAACCGCTCAATGTTGTGTTAATTGGACATTAATTTTAGAACCTTATTTTTCAACATTGTAAACAAATATAGAAATGAATTAACTATGAATCGTGCACTAATAACAGCTGTAGGAAATGATTAATTTTTAAATCCAGGGTCCTTTGAGTCAGATGAAAAAGGAAGAACTGGATTACAATGAGGACATGCCGCTATTTTGAGACTTTGTGCCATTAGAACATATTAAGCAAACATAATAAAAATCTTGAGTTAAGATTTTTTTTATTAGTTTATTATGCACTTGATGGTGCTGTACCAATCATCAACAATGGTGCCTTGACGGTAGCAGCATCAGTAATGAGACTTTCAATTCTTTTATAACAAGACAGATATTTGATTTTGAAAATAAATCTTTCAACTATTTATTGTTCTTTGCAAGTACAAGTAACATGTATTAATGATACCAGTAAATAACAATTTACAGCATTTCCATAATAATACAGTTAGAAAAGTTTTTAATAGCATAAAAAATGTTTTTTAGTTTGGAATTTTACACCCTTTTCCTGTCTACAAAAATAGTAAATAATGCATCTGAAATACAACTAGTAAAAGAGTAAAAGGTATATTTATCGGGAATATATCTTTTCAGCCTTTTTGAACACCACCAGAATACTTTTTACACCTTTTCCACACATCCCTCCTTCCAACACTTCATTTAAGTCCATTTATGAGTCAATATTTACTGGCCTCATAGACAATCAAATTATACTTGTTACATCAAATCTGCGTGTTATTGCAGCTTTTATGTTAGGAGTCCACTGGCTAGGCCCCAGTAGGCCCAAGTTTTATGTAATTGTTGTGTAGTGGTTCGAGCTCTGGCCAACAGCAGCAGTTCTCCAACTACAAACTTCTTCAAAAATGCCAGTTTGTGTCAGTGTGCCCCATTATACAGTCATCAGATTCCAAAATTCACCTCTCACACCAATAGATGACTAGTTTCTGCCATTTGGCAACACATATTGGACAGTAAGCACATGGAACTGCATTTGGCATAATAGATATTCAAATAGTGACATTCTCTTGCATCCAAATCAACTTTTGCTCCACCAAGAGGTTGGTGGCAGGAGGTTTGAGCCACTGCACACCATTAGCCATCTTATTGGTGACACTAGACTCCACATTGAATTGCATTAACCCAAACGAGCTGTAACGCTGTCAACAGCCCAGTGGATTCCTATCATTCAGTTTATATCATAAAAGTGAATCATTTCAACTTTCTATTAACTTCGTTATATGGCGATACATAGCTAATTCTGATTTGAGGCTCGCAAGTGGACAACTGTGCTTCATCCCGAGCTCAGTACAGTTTAAAATGAACCACAACTTTCCATCTGACTTTCTATGATCCAAACATTACATTAATTTTTACATATCTACCACAACTTTCCATGATCTGAGGTTTACATTGATCAGTCGATTTCATAGTCACAGGTAACATCATGATCACAAGTTAACATCACTTTTACAACATTCAAACCTCAACTTTGAAGTCTCCACATCGAATGTCAGGGCTCTACAGCAAGAACGGTCCACTTGTTTCAGACAAATAAAATCCTAATGCAATGTCCGCATGGTGTTTTTACTAAACTTTGTTGCTGACAGGGCCGCCGCCTTGGACGGCTGAGGTTCCACGCGGATGAGTCGGGCCGTCATGGGGTCCTCATAATTATAATTGTACTCCCGACAGCTGCACTGTAGGAGGTTGAAGATGAAGATGAGCGCGGCAAGCAACCCACCAGCTCCCGTGAACACGTATGACCATGTGTAGCTGTCAGTCATGTCACTCAGCAGGCCTGAAGAAAGAAAACTGCTCAGAACTGTTCAGGAAGTGTGATGGAGATCATTTACAAGCATATCAATCAAACTGTAATTAATGTGCACAATTGTTCAAAGTGGTATCAGCCGTACCAATGAATATAGTATGGTGGAGGCATCTATTTTAACATATCAAGGGAATCTGACATGTCCTCTCTTGTTATGATCTGTGTGACCTTTATCTTTAAGTAGCATTAACAAACGCCGATTACAATGTGTGAGCATGTCCATAGTGGAACAGCTTCACATGAATAGCCTAAATAGAAGGAAATAAAGGGAAAAAAGCAATCTTATTTACGTGTAGTCGTAGTGAAATTGAGCACATGATGTTATATGTCACTAAACCAAGTGCATGCACTCTCCACTGACCGGCTAATGCGGGTCCCACGAGCAGGCCTATGCCCTGGAAGAAGGAGATGAGTCCGTAGCTGCTGGCGAGTCGCTCGATGCCCATCACCTCGGCCGCAATCACCACACGCAGCCCCAAGATCTCCCCGCACAGCAGGCCATGGATCTACAGCAGCCATGCAAATGAGGAGGATAACGTTTTTCTTTTCAGCTTTACACAGTCATAGGTGTACAAAGTTGATGGCATATATGTAACACACATGCAAACTGGCAATCATTCAAAACTGAATGTGCTAGTACACCAGAGGGGCCACCAGATCATAGCCGAGTAACCATTTATCCAGTGACATTGATTAAATCACGATACAAAACTTTTGAAAATTTACCCATGACCACAGGGGTGACAACTCAGTTTGTGATCAACAGGTGCCAGAACATAATTAAAAACACAAATCTTTCTACAAAGTTTTATGTGTTTTCCATACCTGCCTAATTCTGAAAATTGATTAGTGTGTGTTTTAAGGTAAAAACTATTTGTAACAGTTAAAGATGGTGGTTCTTTCACATGTACCATTCGTTTGGCTTTGTTGACCTCAAATACATAGTCCAAATACTTACGGCAGAACATATAGCCAGCTCGGAAAAGCTTTTGGCGAGGATGAACCAGAAGCAGGTTGCAGCCAAGGGGACCATGGACACGTTATACAGCTTCACTCTAGTACATGGACATGTACACAAACTGCTACACATTTATGATATATAATATACAATAAACATAGAAATTACATTGAGAAGATCCGCTGTCAGAAGTAAAAAAAAGCCTAAAAACAGAAATAAATAATATAAATACGTTATTCTGCCATTCATGAGTTCAAGCTTTAAAAGCCTCCAACTTCAAATGTGTAATACATATCTCTGCTATATGCTGCAGCTGGAGTAGATCCTCCTATTGAATTCTAAAATGTTCATATCTTAAGTCTATGACTGTTCAAGGATCCTACAGACGTTCTATTTACGCATGACTTTGTAAAAAAACAGGGGCTAATTGCTCAACAAGTTGTTTGAAGAAGTTTACTAAACAATGGAATGATTTAAAACGAACATATGACACAAGACATTTATGCACAAAGACAGGTTTTAGTGGCGACTTGCTAAGGACATCGTTTTCAATTCAGCCACCCAGCAAAACCAGGGGCACGTCACTTTAGTTCTTCATTATTACATTATATTGCCACAGAACTGGGGGTGAATTCAGCATGAAAGCTGTGCGAAAAGGGAACATCAAGCAAAATTCTCTTTGTACCTGTAACGTTGTACAAATTTGAGATCGAAGATGATGCCAAATACGATGCCTCCTATTGTCTCCGTGAGCCCCACAATTGACACCAGCAAGCTGGCCTGCCAATTTTCGACACCTGTGTTAATATAATTTGGATGAACAATTGATCATTAGAGTTTCAGAAAATCACATGCTCAATCTTGGAGATATTTCGGTTGATGTGAAATAAAATATAATCAATGCTATGAATTTGACATAGTTGATAACTATCGTCCTATTATCTAATGATCACAAACAATGTTGTTATAATTTAGGAAAAGAAATATAAATATAGTACTTTTAAAGTGGGAGCGATGCGAACCATCTATGGATGGATTGCTATTCTGTCTAGTTTATACTTATTATATAAAAAAAACCCTGACAGTTAAGTAGGCGAGTCATCAAATCGACCACTTCGAGAAAGTAGAGGAAAGGGCCATATTGATATGAAGAATCTCTACCTTTACTCCTGGCTAGACCGACCAGCAACATCTGAGCTGCACTGTAGGACATGGTGATCAAACACAAACAGCTCGCCAGCCGCACAAACATCACGTTCTTGAGCAAGCTCCACTCGAAATAACGCGGGCTTGGTGGTAAGACCGTGGCAATGGTAGCAGTCTCGTCAATGTTCAGCAAGCGCTGCTCTTGTTTGCTGAGGAGCCTGTCAGGAGCAGGCGTGATGGGCACCAATGAGATGAAACTCGAACTGTAGGGCACCACTTTGGACACGTTATCGATGAGCTTCGCCATTTTACGTCCAAGCGTAGCACTTGTACCTATGGTCTGGGTAGTGCTTCCAGTTGCTGGCGTGGACTCTACCTTTGTCTTCTTGCGTCTCAAATCAAACGATGTGCCTATTGAGTCTGCCACGGACACTGTCCGCCGTGTCTTTCTTTGCGCCAAGTCATTTGATGTGCCTATGGTCATGGTGTCATAGTTTGCAGTGCCATCTACTCGTTTTGGTCTTCTAACATCAAGAGCAGTTGTTATGGTCATGGCATCGAAGTTGGACGGCAGCTGCACTTGCCGTGGTGGGGCAACATCAGGGGCTGTCCCGCTGGTGGTGGCATCATAATTTGCCTGTTGAGGCGGGCTGCTATCCTCCATAGTTGTGGGCTCATTATTTGCCTGTTGAGCTTGTATATTATCTTGCTGCAGTTGTGCATCTTCCAGTGGCGGTGCTGTGACAATGGTGGTGGTGTCATAATTTGCCTGCTGTGCATGGGCATAATCAATTGCAGTTCCAATCGTAGTGGTGTCAAAATTCTCCACATGATGAGCTCGTGCTTGTTCAAGAGCTGCGGCATCCAAGAATGAGTAGTTGAATGACGCAAAGCTAGCAGCATATTGACCCAAGAGTATGTATGATTGGTCAAGGTAGGTGGCTGCATCTTCAGGTATCATTGGAATTGCAGCCCTGTTTTGTTCAAGGTCATGCTCATTTTGGGCCTGAACTGGTTCGACTTGTGCAATTTTTATTGCAGTACCAGACCAGTTGATTGGTCTACAAAGCATGCCACTCACACAACAATGCAGCAGCAAGCCACCCACTATCCACAACGCACCCATGTAGCTATAGTAATTAAGCAGTTGTTCCAATACAAATGGGACCAAAAACAGTCCAATGCCGGAACCTCCGGTGGCAATCCCCTGCGCCAAGCCTTGCAGTCTTTGAAAGTATTGCCCAACCAGCACCACACTGGGTGCATAGCTGAAAGCTGCTCCAAAACCTACAATGGGTAATTAATCATATTTATCATTTAGTTATGATTTTACTACGTCATGCGGTTGATTCACAGCACATAGGGACATGTGCATATGTGGCTATCACGGGGCTTTCAAAGGATATTTATGCTATGAATGTGCTTGCATTGAAACATGAATGCTCAGAAGTGTGTGTAGCTATGACATTGTTTTCATTACATGCAAAATTGAGATAAGAAAATACTTTATGACAAATAAATATAATTAAGTAAATAAAGAACATTTATAATGCACCACCATCCACATAATGATCTAGGGCGCGAACAATAATAATAATAGTAAAAGAGCATGACTTAAATGATAACTGAGAATAAAGAAAAAAGGTTTCCCCTAAGATTACATTAAACATACATAATATTATTTGGTAAAATAATTCTTAAAGTTATATCATTAAATAAGTCATATCATTTCTGATAAAACATTCAAGTACACATGTTAAAAACACTCTCTAAAAAGGAAGGTCTTTAAGGTTTTTCTTAAACATTTCTACAGAATTACTATCTCTAATAAAAAAATGGCAGATTGTTCCATAGTTTGGGTGCTTCCACAGAAAAGGCAGCATCCCCTAAGCGCTTTAAGTTTGATTTACGTACATGGAGAGTAGGTGATCACTCTTTGACCGAAGCCCAGGCCTGGTTTTATGTTTTACAAGGACATCAGAAAGATAGGATGGAGCCTTCCCATTTCCATTGCATTTAAAGCCTTGTATGTTAAAAAAAGAATTTTGAACGCGATTCTATTTTTTACTGGGAGCCAATGTAATTCTTTTAGAAGAGGAGTAACATGGTCATGTTTTTTCTTTAGAAATATGATTTTTGCAGATGCCTTTTGAATTTTTGTAGTCTGGAAATTTGGTTATCAGCAACATCCATAAGAAGACTATTATGTTAGTCTAGCTTAGATATTACAAGAGCATTAATTACCGATTTCGATTCGTCAATTGTAAGGTAGGGTCTAATTTTTGCTATTTGATATATTTGATACCAAGCACTTTTGTGCATCCATTTTAAGATGTTTATCAAAAATAGCCCCAATATTACGCACATGAGGGGAGTAGGATATTTTACAGTTACCAAATTTTACTGACTCATGATTGATTATAAACTGATAAAGCCTCTCACAGAGAATCGTAACAAACTGTACATGAAATTAAAATGAATTTCATTCATACCACAGAGAATACTATAGCTGAAGAACATGAAGTATATGGAGGGAGCCACGCTGCTGATCAAGGCTCCGCCTCCTAGCAGGATTCCGCCAGCACATATCACCACCCGCGCCGTGTAGCGTCCGCTCAGCCATATTGCCAGTGGACCTAACACAACGTGGATAGAAACTTAAGAAAACTTAAGGAATTTTGCTTGTAATCTAGTGGGCCGTCAACTATCAAAACTAGGAGACAAGGTAGTCAGCTCTAAATTGTGTAAGCTCTAGAACATGTAGAAAAAATCTTTGCAAGCTTAAAATGATTCTTTCGTATCCGTCAGCCTAAAAATTGCCATACAAAGCGGCCACTAAGCAACGGCAATGCAATGGCAGTGTGTAAAATTCTTTGTTTTAAAGTCTTTGCAGGAAATTAGTGCACTTATTTGTGGTTTTAAGAGATTTTCAAATTTGAATAACACTACATTCAACATTTAAATTCAAATCGGTGAGAATATATCATTTTAATCTAACATATTTCTAGCTTAAATTTTGCTCTTTTTGCACATATATGCACTCACTAGCGGACATGCGCAGAGCTGACATGACGCCTCCTATGAATGCTGTGATAGCAGCACTGCTATCAAACCTTTTCTGTAGCACTGGGTACAGCACACTATAGCCTCTGTAAAATGTGCAAAAAAATCATACACCGTAATACTCCTTGCTCTGACACTTGGCATGATAATTTAGGTTTGTCAACTCGATGTTTAGAAGTAAAACCAAATAAGTATCTGTTTTCAGTATTAAAACAATAAAATAGTCATCTTCAAAACGCTTAATTTTTATTTTCATTATCACACACTATATTCGTTACTAGCAGGTATTATGAGTCTCCCGGTTAAGGCATCAATTGTTACTTATCAGAAGGACTAGTAACTGGAAAAATGTACTAGTCCTCCTCGAAAAATTACTTGGCCTGACAAGTTGCCAAATGTGTTTTCGCTCAGCAGCTACTGGTATGCAGGACAGTGACTTGAATTTAGCACTAATCCTCCCCAACTTCGACTAGTCTGGACGATCAGACTAGTGACTAAATGGAGGACTCAATTGATTAATAAACGCATGAGGTGGCCTATTACACAACAATTACTGCAAATGAATAAAAAACAACAACAACAACAGTATCATACCGTGACCAGCCACCAACCAGAATGGCTATTATGACTGTAGCTGCTAGAACCACCCAGCCATATCCACCATCCAAAGTGGTTGCTTGTATATCCACCTCCTGCACCTATAAATCAACACATTTAAGAAATTAGTTCAGATTTATCTTTTCAATATTATCATTATGAAATGGATATCTTAAATGAATTGCATCAACAAATCGGTCTGGGACGTGAGATAAATACAGAATTTACGAACATTTTCCACTTCCAGACTGTCGGCAGCTGCTACAAGATAAGTTCCCTTATTCGCAGCCGTATCCGCATCTTTTACACCATCAGCTTTCTCCTCATCAGTGGGAGCAACTATAGCAGGTGCAGGATGTGTCACCTTTATTATGCCCTTCAAACTATCAGCACGCTTAACGCCATCAGAAACTTTCACAGTATCAAGTCTTGACTTGGATTTTAGTTCTCCTACAGTATCAGCAATCTCGCCTTTAGAGGCTTTTCGATTGGCGTCCACTCCTCTCCGTGCCTGACCATTATTCTTCCCAGCAGATTTCGGCCTAGGACTAGGACTCGGCCTAGGTGCATTTTGCAATTCTCCCACATTATCAGCTGTCTCCTCATCGTCGGTACTCCCACCTTCATTGCTGGCCAACACATTAAATGTAACTCCTTTAACATCCGGTTCAGCATTCTCGGCTTCCTCAGGAGAATAATCATCAAGACGTCTCGCATCCCAGGCTACGGGGATGTCCTTATCTGTCATCTATGTGCCGGGACTATAATAATGCTTTAATTTAGACGAAGAGGGCCATTTATAAAAGTATTTTAGTATAAACGGTGATGTACCGCCTAGCCTTACTCGGGGCCTTACTCTACACGGTTATTATCATATCATCTTTTGTACTTTACACCTAAACTAGTATATAGTCCCATGGTTCAGAATGCAGACACCATTGGTTTGCTTCAGACGATCGACTCTAGCTAAGTGGTCTATTCTCTAGATCTACCTCAATCATATTGCCAGTGCACGGCAGTGTGTTAATATTGTCCCTCTCAAGCTTGATACCCCCGAATGACTGGAGCTAGTCGCTTGTCACTAGCTTGATTAGTTCTGTGATAATTATCAAACTGTCACTGATAACATATAAATTAGAATCTAGTCTAGATTATATAATTAAATATCTACGTGGATAAAGATCTAGACTAGATCACCTATATGATCTAGATCTATCTAAAAACTTGTTTCAAGTCTCACTCTCAGAGTCAGTCTCTGCTCAGGACACCCTTTTTACATTAGTCTAGCTATAATCTATAATCGACATATGGGCTAGACCTATCGGGGTCTAGGCTATCTAGCTCTAGATTTGCAGTGTGATCTTAGAGTATGATAGATATCGTTTCATAATGGCATTATGAAACGATATATATCATACTCTAAGATCACACTGCAAATCTAGATCCAGATAGCTTAGACCTGATAGGTCTAGCCCATATGTAGATATATTATAGTCGATTATAGATTATAGCTAGACTAAAGTAAAAAGGGTGTCCTGAGAAGAGACTGATTATTAATGGACAACACAAACAATTAGCACAAGAAATAGACTCATTTGCCTACAGAGGCCCGTGTTTATATTTTCGTTTAATCCTAATCAATATCGATTTCCCGACTACTATATTTAAATAAGCGACTACTGCATTGACCCCTTTTTATTATGGATGTTAATTAACTAACGTTACGGACTTACGTAAAGCGTAAGCATACGTCTACTTTTCTCGTAGATAAGTTGACTTCACGTGCTCAGGAGATACAGATAAGAGGAGTGTGGTATGATAAGAACTTGCTCTATAACAAGATCTGTTGACAAACCAGCCCAATAACGTTCAGTCCTTCTAATAGCATGTAACCCATTTTTGAAACTGGTGTACACTTCAGGGTGTAGGTCTTCCAATTGCTCCATCATTTGAAGGTATAACCTTGCAGATTTTGCATACAGATTGTGTCCTGACCCTGTGAAATTGGGTAACATATCATGTACCGCTTGGAGATGTAAACTCCCAGTGCGCTCAGCCTTTATAAATCTACGTAGAATATCTATCATGTCCATATATTGGATCCATAGACGAGCAGTACGTAGGTTTCCCAGTGAGGACACATATATCTCAATATCGTCTGCTATTTTTCTTAGAGCCTCAGACTGACATACTTCAACAGTAGAAGTCGACTCATCCATTAATTGGTGATACAGCTTACATGCTTCTTTGATGAGTGCATTCCCAGGTGGCTGTCCTTCTTTAAAACCCTCTTCTGTCATACCTGAATCATCTGCCTCTTCAGCTATTTCATCTGTGTCTGAAGTCTGTAGTGGGAGTGGTAAGTTGTATGCATCTGCCACCAACATAGTGTTAAGTGCTGCATAAACTAGAAGATGCCCACGAACTGACCTAGCTATTGCTTTACCTGTGAGCATGTGAATCACAGTATTATTTGCATACACAAGTTCCAGTAGTTCTTTGAGTCCTGACTCAGCCATGAGGTGGCCAATGCAACCAAGGACGCTCCTCTGTGTATGAAGTCCCCCAAGCCCTAGCACAACTGATTTTAAGCTGCTATCCTTGTGGTCATTCTGTATGACAGTAAGAGCTTTCCACCAAAGTGGTTGGTCAAATGTCACTACTGGGGTGACATTATAACGTTTTGCCTTTGCACAGACAAACGTTAATGTTGAATATACACATGAGATATCACTTGGGTTCATATCAATCATTGGCAAGAACGTAATCCTTGATTTGCCAGGATGCTGTCATTTGTGCACCATTTGCATCATTCCTGTCCATGCCGGTCAAAAATCACCTCGAATGACAAAAATGTAGGCCATATTAAATTTATACAAATGAGGATTGATAATTTTTTAAATTAATATGTTTAATTCCCTTTCTGTTATTTAAAAAAGCAACTTCTTCATCTAAAATCGCACAAAAATATTATTTAGGAGTTGGTATGTGACCGTTCTATGGCAAGTTCGGGAATATTGGCGGCCATTTTGGATTTATGCAAATTAGTAATATTTCCGCTCCACGTAGCTTGGTAAACTTTTGATATGTTATTCTAAGGACCTTATTGAAAT